>CM066915.1:22995509-23595509 GCA_033964015.1 Scolanthus callimorphus
GCTTGTTACTAAAAGCGAGCTACTACTAAATCAGATAAGTGGGCAAGGCAATGTAGGTTACAATTGATTTCTTCAAAAGATATAGCCTCATCTAGAATTTTGGATAGGGGTGGTCTGGAACAAAAGCTGTTGCCATGGCAATCAATTAAGGTAAACAAAATTATCAGGAAGAGTGAGTTCAATAACCGTGGCAAATTTGATAGGATTTGATGGAAATCCAACAAAAATATAGACCATCAAATAATTCACCACTTTGTTTGTTGAGAGTGTGACGTCATCAAGTCACACTTTGGAGCAATGGCGGCCAAATTTCAAACTCTAATATCTTCGGAACCAAAAAAGATTTTTGAAAACGGAAAGAAGCATATTTCTTCTGAGCTTCAGCTCTTTCAAATAAGGCATAAAGTAAATAATTTTCAAACTTGATAATAGTGGCACTTTAATAATGATGATGATGTCGTTCTTTATATTCAGATGTCGAAGATTTTGCCGGACTCCCAATATATTATAACAATCAGCGTTTCACGAAAAATCATTTTAAAACAAATTATGCTTTGTTTCTTTATTTAGATCTCTGTACCGACAACAAAGACAAGTTATTTGTGCAAGACCTTCTTGGTACCAGACATGCCAGGAAAACGGCACATTGTGCGGGTAAATAGCCTTGATGATGATGATGATGATGCTGTTGTTGTTTTTGGTGTTTCTCTTAATATTAATATTCTGCTCGACTCTGCCTACAAACAATATTCCCTCATTCTACAAGCACAATTGGAAATGCTTGATACATGGTGTCATATATATGGCCACCATTCAGGAGTCCATAACTAAGAGTGACGATATTTCACCTGTCCGCTAATGCCCGGTGCACACTAGCGACATAAGGCACATAAGGACGTTATGTTGCAACGACAAAAGCATGGGAAAATAATTGGAAAAAAAAGTGTTTTCCATGGATCATCATTAGATTACTTCACCAAAAGCAATTTTACGTTATTTTTTTTAAATCACTAAATTTTGTTCGCGTGATACTTTTCTTATGTCGTTATGTCACACGTGTACACCAAGCTTTACACTGTAGATTATGTGCTATTCTTAGCATCAAAAGACGCTAGAAATAGTACTGCTGCTCTGATTTGGTTCTGCTCTCTACTACCAGGAGTCCATTACTAGGAGTGGAAATCTTTCACTCCTACGCTGTAGATTATGTGCTTGTTTTGGCACAAAAATTGTTTTGACTTTTCCTGAGCCACGAGGGGGAATAAGTCAGTGAAAGAAGCTTTTCGAAATAGATTGATTTCTATTTGTTCGTTTGTTGTCACAAATTGTTCCCTTGATTAGAGACTACAACAGTTTCAGTACAAAATCGATTCTATAAATACTCGCAAAATACGTCCGGTCGTCCGCAACTCGTGAAATATTCACCGTATTTTTAAAAAAAAAAAACTAATAAGATATATACATACCCTTGTACTTTCCAGTTTGAGCCAGTTATTACTCCTGGTAATGAAGGCTTCGTTCATCATTTTATCGTGAACGAGTGTCATGCGCGCTTCAATGTGACCCATTCCAGCAACCCTATGAACTGTCTAGACTTCGCCAACATGCCATCAGCCGTTCTTATGTGCAAAGGCTTTGGAGAGATCACAGCGGGCTGGGGTGTAGGAGGAGGGGTGAGTAACGGATTGTTTTGGTGTTCTTTCCAATCAGAAAAAGAATGTGATAGAAGCAATAGGCGATTTTAGCGACAGGAAAGCTTCACCCGATCTGCCAGGAGCAAAGACGCGATATTTTTCTTCACAATATCGCACTTATTTTGTCGTTCTTCAAGAAAACGAACAATGCGCTAGTCGTTCTCTCTGGGTATCGGGATGCGCCACCGAGTGCCGCACATCTAGTGAGAATGGTGTTCCTCAGACCTGCCTGAATCCCTGCTGTATGGGACGCCTAAAGGACCGTTTACACTTTGCAATTTTTTGCAATTTTTGTCGCGCGAGTCGCGGCGGTTACTTATTGAGCTATGACACAGTCGTGCTTCAAGTCGCTTCAATCATACTTTCCACAGCCGTTCATATACCCAGAACATGTGGGCTATCGTGTGGGAACTCCAGATAGTGGCAAGATCTTTATTATGGAGGTGCATTATGACAATCCCGAACAAGTTGCAGGTTAGATGGTTTTCTTTTTAGCCCTTTACATGCGCTCTTCTACCCTTCCCTTCGTACCATGTCTAACTAAACTACTCCCCTCTTAACTCTCCCTCAATCTGTATCTGTACTTGTATCGGCATCTGTGGTAAACCACGGCGGATGCGCTGCAGTTACCCCATCGCCGTACCATCAAACTATAACTAGCCACTACCCATGTGACTCTCCCTCCAGTAACCCCGCGCGGATGTGCCGCAGTTACCTTGTTTTGCGTTTCTAACTGCAACTAACCCCTCCCTTTTACAATTCTCCGAGGAAATCGAGATAAAACACATGTCGAGCGTTTGATAAAGCTTCTCAAAGAAATTATTTAATGTCGAGAAAAATAAGGAATAAAATCGCAAATTAAAATGCGTATCCAAACCTCATTCACGCTTATGATATTTTTCTTAGCTTGTTGAATTACTTGTTGCATGAATGAGTTTGAGATCTCCCTTTTTCTTTTCGCACATGCATTTACATGCCCCCTTTACAAGCCCCCCTTCTGTCTCTTTTCAGGTCGCTTTGACAGCTCTGGGGTGCGGTTTTATTACACTGATAAACTCCGTGATCATGATGGCGGCACGTGGGCGGTTGGCAAGTCCGTTAGCAATTGGATGGTCATCCCCCTAAACAGGATAATTGGATTGTGGAATCACACTGCGTCCATACTTGCACGGAAAAGGTAATATAAGATCAAGATAAAAGGGGCAGTGTCATGGCTAGTGAAATAGAATAAGATCAAGAGCGTGATGAACCACTCTCGAGCAACCTTGATCAGTTATTTTCTCAACCTGCCCAAAACTGTAGGCGATAAAACTACGGCACGTCATGAAGACGTCACCCAAGCTTGTTTACTAGACAGTTTTAGGCCTTTTTAAGCGAGATGTCGATTCGAAAATTCATAGGCCACACCTAAGAAGTCATGTCTACTGGACCCAATCCCTGCACCTCTCCGCTGCCAGTTATCATCAAGATTATCAATTTGCCTCTACAAACGGGCATTTTGCCGAGCAATAGAAGTGCGTTCGTCTAT
Source organism: Scolanthus callimorphus (assembly GCA_033964015.1). NCBI lineage: Eukaryota > Metazoa > Cnidaria > Anthozoa > Actiniaria > Edwardsiidae > Scolanthus > Scolanthus callimorphus. Next base: position 22,998,732 of record CM066915.1, read on the forward strand.
TCCCTCTCTGAAAAGATCGAGGCTCGATCTGGTCTTCAAGAACTATCGGTAAGCACTTTGCAGTACATCTCTAAACTTTTCTAATGCACTTTTCTTTTTTAGTTCTTACGACAGAGTACGCTACCGGGAAAAGGGGTAAACATTTTTGCGGTGCTTCTTCACACTCATTTAGCAGGTAAGCTCTTTAAAGGATATCATGATGTATTTTTTTGTGTAGACTGCAGCTGCTAGCAGAGGTTTCTTTCTGTCAGTCTTTTACTAGCTAGCAAGTAGCTAGTTGTTTGTGTGTCTACTGGTATTTCGCGTGGTTGTTTTGATTTGCGCCCGAGAGAAGTCAAAACAACCACGCGAAATACTACCCTGGGTTCCAGAGTCTCGAATGTCGCTTTGTTACCAGACAAGTGAACAACTTTGATATAAGCAACTTTGATATAAGCTAATAAAAAAGTGACGTAATCGAAAGAAGCCTATGCTAGCTGGGTAAATAAAGCAGAGGTAGTCCGGCGGATTAGAGCAAATGGTCGAGGAAATTGCGCATTTTGGGCTAAAGCTCCAATTTTTTGCCAGGTGATAGTTTTCAATGTATTTTTAAATCGTAGATACGGAGGCACGCTAGAATTCTTTCGTAGCGAAAACTAGGGAGGTTTTAGAGTGAACTATTGTTTAGCTCAATAGCAGCTATTTTGAATGCTTTGTTATTCAAATGAGGTTTAGAACTTAGCTTTGCGAACTTTCAAGTTGTTCTCTAGACTGCACAGCCATAGCAGCTCAACATTTGCTAATTCTGAACTATGGATTGGTTTGACGGACTTCGGTTGAACGTCTCCTTAGAGTTTTAGGTGATTATTAAATGTCACGACCAGTTTATTGGGAATGTTTATAATTTATATTGTAAAACAATTGAGCCTGACTGAGATTTGATAAAATGTTTCAAGAATGACCAACAAATTCTAAAAAATATCAAGATAATTGGTACCACTATGTGTCGAATATGTAAAAAGAAGCTTGTCTCTGAAACTTTCACATGATATTTTCTACCTGGTACTGTGCTATACTCTATAAACACGGACGATAGAAGATTTCACTAAGTGCCGCAGAGCTAATGAATAACAAAGGATTCAAAGATGGCTGCCAATGGCAAAACAATGGTTCACATTAAAACTGTTCTAGCTTTCGCTACGAATAAAATTTAGCGTGCCTCCATATCTTATCTTCAATAAACTACTAAAAACTATTGACATGCAAAGTTTGGTGTCTTTAGCCAAAAGTGCGCAATTTTTACGCTAATCCGCCGGACTAATAGGGGTAATTAGTATAAACCAACTAATGGTCTATTACAAATCCTGCATTCTGATTGGCTGAGCTACTAATGGTCTATTAGTGATAGACCGTGCCTGACAAAACCACCACCTTTCTTTGCAAGAAAACTTGATTTTTTCAACATAAAATAATGGCATTCATTGCCGAAACCGACCAACTGGTTGGTTTATACTAAAACAATTAGACCTCTCGTCCTCATGTGCTATGATATCAATAGGCCATTCGGCCTTCGGCCTCATGGTCTATTCATCATAGCACATTCGGCCTTGAGGTCTAATTGTTAAATAGGCCTACTCCGCTGTTGTAGGCTTTTGCGGCAGACAATCTTAGGCCGAGTCTGATTGGTCGCCAATGATAACCGACGGTCACCATACATGGAAAAGCCGGATGAAGCACTTGTTTCTAGGACTTCCGGTTTCGTCTGTTTCCAAAGCCTCCGGCGATCACCATGACCTCGTAAACAGGTCGCCTGTGCAACCTGGTGCACGCTGCTCTCGAGTGATTCATTCTATCGGGCGTGGGCTCGGTGTATTAGTCTACCAAGGACGGTTCATGCTACATTTAGTCTTTCTGCCTTTTTCAAAGGTCGCGGCACGTGGACGCGCCATTTCCGTAATGGAGTAGAGCTACCGGAATCGCGCGAGACAACTACTACGACTTCAACTTTCAGGTGAGCTGGTGAAGGCGACGTTGATTTGTGCCTCGATTATGATTATTTATATTTTATGACCGAGTCGTTGATTTGTTCGTATTAATATCCTTCCTAGGAAACCCAAGCTTTACCACAGGAGATCCGCATTCACCCAGTAAGTTTAGAGCACGCACGGCATTTTTTGTCTGGAGAGGTTTAGTTATTCACTTCTAAGGGCCCGTTCACGTGACTCAAGATATTTCGTTGGGTAGGGACGAAACTGGCTCTGATATCTCGAGGCGCATGCGCAGATTCAAGAAAGTTGTCCCTACTCCTCGAGATATATCGGGGCAGATCGTTCACATGGAGCGGATGGTGATCGAGACATCTTTACCCCTAGGGCTATCGCTACCTTCCAGACCGAGATATCTCGGGGCCCCGAGTTGTCTCAGTCGCATGTGAACGGTTTGATTTCAACACAGAGAGTTTATACAGAAACTTGTCTCGGCCCGAGACAACTCGGGGGACCGAGATATCCCTGAGATATCTCGCCTCATGTGAACACTAGGCCCTCAGTATTCTTTTGTCTTCTTTAGGGTGATGACCTGATTCACACGTGCAGATACAACACAATGGATAGAGATAAAACAACATTTGTAAGTAACTTTGAGAAGGGTGTATACACCTATTTCATTTTACGTTGCTTCGCGTAAAACGTAAAACCATGCATCATAACTGAAGACGCTTTCTCGTATTTTCCTCAAATTTGGAAAACCAAACTAAACTGAAACCACCCAATTCTTGGTTTTCAGTAGTCTCGTGACTAAATTTATCTCCCCAAATATACGTTGAAATGCTGTATACGCAACATAACTGTAAAGAGAACAGAAAATTATGTTTCCTTGGTAAATTTTAGGCCTATTGAGTGTTTTCCGAGCGAAATATATGGAAATGAATCCCCGCCATTTTGTACAGTAAATGTATGGAGCCGCCATGTTGGTGCCCAAGCAGATGAGCACCAACATGGCGGCCAAATTACCAGTTCTCCAAAACGGCTATTTAATGCATCATATCAACAAGAATCTTGTCGGAATGGTAGGATATGAAGATTAATAACATTCTAATTTGTCTAGATTGTAAAATTAAGCAAATTGAGTAAATACGGCACGCTAAAATATTTGACTGGTGTTGCGTGACATAAATAGCTTCAGCGACATCTCCGGAACTACGTGGCAGAAGGTGCCGAGATTTGGTGTGATGACTGCTTCAGTACAGTTATAATCAACATTAAAAGTACATCTCCGTAGAGGTTTTACTTTAGAAGTTAGCATTTTGATGACGTCACGTGAAAACCACCAATAGCACTTTGTTTACTACTTTGAGACATAATTCGACCTGAACTGCTTCGTTTTAGGCAAGACTTTATCATCGCGACTTGTGAAGCATGGTTCATGATACATGGTTTCACGAGCAACGTTAATTGAAATAGGTGTATATATGCCAGATGAAACATCAGATGATAGTCTTTATGCGGTTTAATTGAGTACATGATCGATAACACAAAAAGATGCCTGTGTTAAATTCGAAATATGAACAAATATTCGAGAAACTAGGAATTGCGTTCTGGACGTTAGGCGATCTTGACCGCACAAATTTATAATCAGTGCCGTTGCCGATGCAATAAAACCAGAAACGGATTAATCTGGAGCGCGAAAATTTGCCAGGGATGCGAAGCTTCCCACGCTAGCATAAAAACTCACAAGCCTGCCCTCATTTTGCAGAACGCATGCGCTTACAAATTTCCCACCTGCTCTTGTGGAATACCATTCTCGAACCCAGAGCTCCCCAGCTCGTCACCTCGTGGGGAGGCTCTGGTGACAGCCTTGGTAGAGCCGTTTAGAGAAACAACTTTCTGCGCATGCTCCAACATTAAAAATCAGCCAATCGGCGAAGGCCCCCAAATGGATGGATCACCAGAGTCTCCCCCTGCGGAGCGACGTATGCCGCCAACTGAGGACGGGCCCACGTTCTATAATGGCGATTTACACACAAAAACAAGCGCTGTCTGTTTACCCTACTGTTCTTGACTGCGCTACAGCCGTGCGATTGTGCGAGCTGGAAAATTATATTTCCATCGTAGAGAACGTAAGCAAGAAACGGAGCTCCGTTCTGGATCCTTGCAAGAGCCACAAAGATAAACGTTTCTCCTTTTATTCTTTAACCCAGGGGGGACTCTCAACCTATGATGAGATGTGCATCAACTTCGCTCTCTACTACCCTCGTATACCAAACATGTTTTCCTATTGCGGCAGTGATATTGCAGTCACATACAAGTTCTTGGTTAAATACTTCCCGTAAGTGCAAGTAGAATTATTGCTCGTTAACAACACTACAGGTTGTGATTGATTGGCAGAAAGTGTGTAATTACACTGGTACACACGCATTCGTTAACAACACTACAGGCCGTGATTGATTGGCAGAAAGTGTGTGATTACACTGCGCTCTACCTAAACCGGTTTGAAAAGCACGCGCTGTTTAGGCTTTTTATGGCGAGAAAAATGTTTTTGTTGTTGTATAAAACCAATAGATCTACTATTTGTTAAACGCGGACCTAAAGCACGTGTCTCATCTTGGCACGTGCAGATGCGTTGCAACGTCATCTTTGTGAACCACAGGTTTGTGTCCCGCAGCATAGCGCTATGTGCATTATTATTGGTTTTGTGCTGACTGAAGGTTTATTTCGATTTGTTCTCATGACCTCATTAATGTCCAATTCTATAAATTTGCAGGAATGCGACGAAGTATGCTAACAAGTGGTTTAACCCGATGGTTAAAATGAACGTGACCTGGACGGACGAAATGGCGGATTATCTTAGGGCGTCTATTGACGAAACTAAGGAAGTGGAAACGCGCTGCTCAAATCCAAAAAATCTTCCTCCTAAGGTTAGTAATTAGCGTAACACAGCTAGTGGCCGGCGTGAGCCGTGGTACTATGAACCAAACAACCACCCACTAGAACCCTATCAATACTCGTACACCTATTAATTTCCCTTTTGCAAATCACCCAGATATCACTGAACATTGTCTACCACCTTCTTGCGTTTCAGGATCTATCGCCAGGAAAAGGCCTTCTGCCTAAAGTGTCCATCACTAAACCTCTTGGGCCCCCTGTGTCGGACTGTCACAACTCGGTCCAGGCCTTGCGTGGTCATGGTGTATTGTCAGTGTTTGGTTTGTGTGTCTGGTTCGCCTTGCGCATGATACAAGGCTGATGGGACGATGCTATCATTCTGTTCAGTATTCATGGAAAATCTGTAAATGTCATAAAAATATATTGATAAACCCAAGGCCTAACCCAAAACCTCCCCCCATATTTTAGGGATAGTGTCCCTAACCTAAACCCTTAATAAGCGCATTTGCCAATTAGGGACCGGTCATTATTATTTATCGCCTGGGGGGGGGGGGGGGGTCAGAGGATTTTGTGTAATACAAGGGCAAAATGCAGTGATCCTCCCTCTAGACGTACAATGATTAACGTGATCCCCCCTCAGAGCAGTTAAACGTTTTCGTGATCTCCCCGACCCCTATTTGACCCAGTAGAAGACAATTTACAGATAGAGGGGATCGCGTTTTTCTTTCGTTGCTCGCGAAGCGCGCCCGAATTTTGATAAACGCATTTCATCAAGCCTCAGAGAAAGTGTAGATGAACATTCCGTTTTATTTTGTGTATAGTAAACAAATCCAGTAGGTTTTATTATTCATGCGCGCAATTGCGCGCCGAAATGATGAAATTGTTATTATTCATTTCCGTGAAGCGCGACCCAAATGACGAACTGTAAACGACTGAACGACCTGTAACTTCGAACTCACGCTTACTCTTCTTTCAAACATAGTGACTACCCGCCAGGCCTATCACTGCAGGGTATTTTTGGTAGAGTTTGTTTTTTCTAGTCAAGATACACTTGTTGTTGTGATTGGTGTCTTCGTTCCGCAAGTTGCCAAAGACTATATTAGATTAAATTCTTTATGCGCGCGAAGCGCGCCGAAATTTTATTATGTATTGAGTGAAGGCCCCAGGCGATAACTAATGACCGGTCCCTTAGTGATAATCCCACCGACAAGTTAGTCGAGAGAATGTGTTATGAATTACTAGCTTCCTCCGCAGGCATCTCTAGAAAACCTTTAGAAAATCGGACGGGCTACCTGTATATTTTGCTCGTTTGCTCGCCACAGGCCTCCCGCGTTCCTCTTCCCGTTTATAGAGAGGAGGCTAGTTGATTTGTTATAACGCCAACGGAGCTGGATTCCGAAGACAATTTTCCAGTAAATATGGTAAACTGTGACGTGGCCGGTGGTATTGGCACTCCAGGCACTGGGTGACGTCATCGAGCTCCATTTACAAAAGCAAATATGAGATATTTTAGGCAACACAAGCCAGGTCTTATTTGAGTCCAAATAAGATCAACCAAGGAACGCTCAAAGTTACTTGTCTGCTGAACAAAAGCGGGTAACGCAACGCATTGAATATGACAGTGTCACGCCCCTGGTGGCTGTCGGATAACGACGAGGAAAACGTTTATATTGGTCAAAAGCTCATGATGTAAAAGTACATTTTTTGTATTGGTAGATAGCAGTTGCAAGAAAACGTACTAATAATAACAATTTTGTTTCCAAAGAGATTTTTGTTTTTTCGCCTTTGTTTTTGTCCCTTTGTTGTTTTCCCTGATTACTGCGGTTTTCGTAATTCTGCGAACTCTCGCTATTGATTTCTAACCGTAAAACCGCCTTCTGGCTTCCGTCAATCAAGCTCCCGAGTCTTTTCGTCGCTACTCTTTGTGCTTTTTCATTGGCCAGCGCCTAAGCAGTGCTAAAATGGCTTCCTGTCGCGACAGCAACGTTACGTGCTGGCCAATCAAAAGCACTAAGAGTAACGACGAAAAGACTCGGGAGTTTGATTGACGGAAGCCAGAAGGCGGTTTGACGGTTGGAAATCGTTAGCGAGAGTTCGCAGAATTATGAAAACCGCAGTAAATATTTGCAGACACATTCTCCTCCTCCAATGAAAGGAGAGCTTGTGTTTGACCTCATTTACATGCGTCACACGGTTACCTGATACTCAGACGATTTTGTAATTCTCTGACGCCATCGGAATAAAGCTATTTCAATTCTATGACATAATGTACATATTAAATGCTGTGACCCGTCTAGACCAGGCTGCACTTCATCGCTTCAGCTAAAAGTCAATTAGTTGCTGAAGAGAGCTCACTCTGTAGTAGTAGTGTTTCTCACTAGCAAACCATGCATCCCTTGGTAGCTGTGCTCATTTTAATCGTGATGCCTCTGGCCTCCTTGGCCAACTTGGCGTCCGAGTACAACCATTTTGTACCGCTAGATCCGTTACAGAAGATGAAGCTATACTGGAGCGTTGATCACTCTGATAAGAGGATCTCGTTTGCTGTTGAAGCTCGTACAACCGGCTGGGTTGGGTTGGGATTCTCGACCGCAGGAAGGATGAAAGGAGCTGATGTGGTTATTGGATGGGTCAAGGATGGAAAAGCGACACTAACGGTAAAGGAAATCCGGAAAATCAATGTCTTTTTAGCTTGAACGAGTCTTGTCTGATGCCAATCACTTTTTGCACGGCGGTTTGTAGCTACTGTATCGCGCGTACTGGCATAGTCACTGCTCCCGCTCGATTTCCGCGCTTGACTCACTCACTCGCAGTAGCATCGGTATGTGTATATGCAAATTCCCTGTCCGTCCGTACTTGCATTACGTCTTATATTGACCAGACAAGAGTTGTCAAAATTTTGCGCAATAATGTAAATGCCGATGAATGACCCCTTACTATCGGACAGCAGAACGCAAACGCTAGAGAGCCGGAAAGATAAGTGGAGATAACCGAATATTTTTCTTGATAAATTAGCGCCATTAGTATTGCAGTTAGCCTGTAATTCAGGGTCAGGGTCAGTTGATATCCAATTCCGGACTCTCAATGGCTCCTTAATTTCGGAATATCCGAGGGCATTCACTGCTTTGCGACGCGCGAAAAAATTGCGCACTTATGGCTAAAGGCACCAATGTTTGCATGTAAAATAGTTTTCAGTAGTTTTTTTAATCCTTTGTTATTTATGAGCTTTGCGGCACTTGGTGAAGTCTTCCATCGTCATGTAAATAGAGTATAGTCTATTTGATAAATCACGAAAGCGACGTTCAACCGAATGATGTTTTCTAGGTAATGTTGACAATAATTTCAAAATTATCATGGCTTTGCGTCTCGGTTATCCGCCTCTATGACCTCTATTCGTCTTCCTTTCGGGGAAACATTATTATTTGGAAACATTATTATTTTTATTTCTATTTCTTTATGCTGTGTGGTTCCGCCCATATAGTCCGATTCTCGATTTTTTGAACCGATGAAAGATCTCTCTGAAAGTAGTCAAATTGCCAAGTTTAGGGGTTGTAGCCTGTTAAGGAGCGAAGTTATGAGTCCGCGAATACGTGATTTTTTTAAAGGCGTTTCTAATGTTTATATGGCTGTGGTCGATCATACAAACCTCTGTAAAATTTCGAGATTTCATTATCCTGTAACTTTTCTTCTGCGCAAGATACGAAATTTAAATGTTTCATGTTGACTTGTTTCAAAGGTTTCTTCCATCAGTTCAAAAAGCTTTCCAATCAGACAAGTAAATCAACTACCTCAAATTACGTCGAATCGGGGTATCGTGTAGGATATTCTCTATTCCCCCGAACGAAAAGAACAGAAATATATGCCTTTGTTTTTACTATTTTATTGCTTGTTTTTTCCTGTCAAAGAACCGTCACGCAGTTGGCCACTCCCTACCTCTCATGGATGCCGACCAATCCACTTACGAACTTCAATCGGGAACAGAAGTGAATGGTACAACTACACTCAAGTTCAGACGCAAGTTTGACACGTGCAGCAAACAGGACAGGGTGATCGAGGTATGGTCTGCTATCAAACCAGAAATGTTAAAGAGCCTGTGTCAGCCGCCATTTTGACAGCATAGCAACAAAGGGCAACATACGAAGTCCGAGAAAGCATCCATTTCCATCGGCTGATTTAGAGAATATAGAGCAACTTTCTCGCCTAATATTGGTAAATCAAATCTGAAACTTTGTTTTTAGATGTTTATTATGATTAAGAGATTTCTACACGTAATTCGTCTTCTCAGTGATATCGAACGAAAACAATAACAAAGGAGTGGCTGACACGGGCTCTTTAAGAAAGCGAAAGGGGATTTGGGTCACTGGGACTGGGATTTGAAGTCTTGCAAACAATAGTAAATGGGAATGGGATTTTTTATTTTCATGTGATACGCTGGGATTAAGTAGCGCTCCACCTAAGAACTATAGCGGAAACAATAGGGCCGCGGAAACAGTGGTCCGTCTTGTCATGCTCACACTCGATTTTCTCCAGAATCAATGAAATGCTAGGAAATATCCGGAAGACCTATTCGGAAAGAATTCGACGCTGCAAACGAAGTATTTCACAACGAAATCTGTCAAAAAAAGATTTAAACCAATCAGAAGGCCAGGATTTGTTGACTAAGCAAGTACGTTTTTAAAAATTTAACAATTCAAAAATTTACACAAAGCATAATTCAAATTCCCCATAGCCGTTCATGCTATCGTTCTTAGACGGAGTGCTACTTAACAATAATTGGACTTGGATTTTGAGAAAAATTCGGCTGGGAAATGCAATGGGATTGGGACCCCCTTCATGACCCTGAAGTAATTTACCCATGTTTTATTTTTTCAGGCGGGGACAACGAAGTTAATCTTCGCGTACAATGACCAAGATCCGACAAACGATTACGACATGTTGAAACATTCGTACAAGGGCGCCAGGAGCATTCTACTTCTGAGCTACGGCAAGAAAGCTGATCCTGATCCAAGCTGGAGCAAAATTGAAATGGTCATGAATAATGTAAGATACTATTTGTCGTATCACCCTTCGTCCGCGCCTCTCTACCTAGTCTCCATCGGTCACGGAAAACTTGGAATCCCGGTTGGGATGCTAATGGTGCAGGCAATTTTTAGGTTATCGGCGGTTGGGAATAACATATTATTCAGATGTCGAAGATATTAGACTCGTAATGGTATAACATCGGAGCTTCACGAAACTCGGGTTATGACACATTACGTTTGAAAGACTGACAGCGACATGCGCACAGAATGATTAACACATTAATAATGATGATGATGTCGTTCTTTATATTCAGATGTCGAAGATTTTGCCGGACTCCAAATATTATAACAATCAGCGTTTCACGAAAAATCAGTTTAAAACAAATTATGTTTTGTTTCTTTATTTAGATCTCTGTACCGACAGCAAAGACAAGTTATTTGTGCAAGACCTTCGTGGTACCAGACATGCCAGGAAAACGGCATATTGTGCGGGTAAATAGTTGTTGATGATAACATCCCCCCTATTATGAAATACATCTAATGCGCACCATTGTACTTTCCAGTTTGAGCCAGTTGTTACTCCTGGCAACGAAGGCTTCGTTCATCATTTTGTCGTCAACGAGTGTCATGCGCGCTTCAATGTGACTCATTCCAGCAACGTTACAAACTGTCTAGACTACGCCAACATGCCATCAGGCGTTTTAATGTGCAGAGGCTTCGGAGAGATCGCAGCGGCCTGGGGTGTAGGAGGAGGGGTGAGTATAACGGATCATTAGAGCGGTTTTCACATGACTGTGTTAAAAACAACTGCAATTGAGCAATCACTAGCCAATCAGAATCGAGAGAAATCACGACTTGCTCCTAAATGGCTTCTCAGCCAATTGCAAGCCGAACCAATTACTAAGTAATTACACAATTGTATTTACTACAGAATTTCATTGGCTGAGAAAATTAACGAATGGCCAATGAGAACGCAAAGCAATCGCAATTACATAACAAGTCTTGACAGTCATGTGAAATCCGCTCTATTGGTGTCCTTTTAAATGTTTTCTTCATCCACCGCGAATTCGCGCTTTTTGGCAGTCTTCAAGAAAAAGGAACAATGGGTTGTGGTTCTCTCTGGCTAACGGAAAGTATGCGCGACCAGCACACCAAGTTAGAACGTTGTTCCTCGGACCTGCCTGGATCTCTACGATCAGGATCAGACCGGATCTCCGTTTCATGCACACGCGACGTGCGTTTAGTGCTAAGAAAATACAAATCAAAAATCCCCGGCCAATCTCGTCCCAGATCAAGTCCGAGTTTCTTTAAGGCCAGCGCCAAGATGCGGTGTCTTGCCGCTTGCTAAATCAAGAGACGAAACTGAGAATACGGTTTGATGGTTTTTTATTCGCGCCTGTTAGAGGCAGCTCTCATCGAAATTGCGACAAGCAATCCTTACGCTTCGAGTTTGTCATTAAACTCCATTTCTTTATTTGCAAGATTTTGTCGTTGAATATACTAGGGACTTTATCAAGCGCGAATTAGCTATAAGCAACGTTTTCTGTGCTTTACCGTTTACACCATTACCAGTATAGCGATAAAGAACGCCAGGAACGGCGCGCATAGTAAACTCTACGTTTTAGAGCTATGATACGAGAGTGCTTCAAGTCTCTTTATTAGTCAATCATACCTTTCACAGCCGTTCATATACCCAGAACATGTGGGCTATCCTGTGGGAACTCCAGATAGTGGCAAGATCTTTATTATAGAAGTGCATTATGACAATCCCGAACAAGTTCCAGGTTAGAATTTGCATGCATTCTCCTTCCGCAGTTACCTGCCTTTGTACCATCTAACCTTAACTACTTCCCCTTAACCAGACTGACCATCCAGTGAATGCGCCGCAGTTACCCTATTTTTGTAGCATGTTACTACAACTACCCGCCCTCCTTGTGACTCTCCCTCCAGTAACTTCCCGTGGACGGGCCGCACTTACATTGTCTTACAACTAGACCCTCCCCTTAAGTATTCCTCCTGATAACCCCCTCCCACGAGGCGCCGCACGCTGTTTTCGTTATACCTTCTAACTACAATTTACTCGAAAATCTATGTACATTAAGACCGCATATCCAAACCTTCTTCATGCTTATGTTTTTCTTAGCTTGTTGAATTATTAATGAGTTTGAGATCTCCCTTTTCTGTTAGCACATGCCTTTAAAGGCCCATCACCATCCGAGAGCCTTTGCGGACTCTTGGCCAATCAGAGCACCCGAAAAATAATGGATCAATTTGAAAGCAAAAGAAAACGGGGCGCAAAGGCTCCCGGTTGGTGATGGGCCTCATTCCATTGTCCCGTTCCAGGTCGCTTTGACAGCTCTGGGGTGCGGTTTTATTACACTGATAAACTCCGTGATCATGATGGCGGCTCGTGGGCAGTTGGCAAGTCCGTTAGCAACTGGATGGTCATCCCCCCTAAACAGGATAATTGGATTGTAGAGTCACACTGCATCCACACTTGCACGGAAAAGGTAATACATAATTCAACATAAAAGGGGCAGCGTCACGGCTAGCGAAATAAAATAAGACCAAGCGCGGGTTGTTCAAAGGTGGATTTAGGTTTAGTTCCAAACAAAACCATCGAGTCACTATGGAAATTAACCCTGGATTAGTTGTAAATCTATTTTTAGTAACTGGGCCCATGCAATGGTCTTCTCAACCAACCCAAAGTCCTTGATTAAGCCCGGTGCACACTAGCGACATAAGGATGATGCATAGATTCTCATTTTCCTGATACACTTTTCTTTTTAGTTCTTAGAACAGAGTACGCTGCCGGGAAAAGGGATAAACATTTTTGCTGTGTTTCTTCACACTCATTTAGCTGGTAAGATCTTGGCCTCTTGACAGGATATCCAGATTTATTTTTTCCTAGAGGGCACGGCAACGAATTTTGCATTCTGAATGGTCCTTAGAGCGCGCGCGCGGGGGCGATATTAAGCAATTATTGGATGAGGTTGAGCATGACATCGATAATTGGCAAGGCTGAGGTTTGTGTTATCTGTCGAAGCGAAGCTGAGGCAGATAATAAAAACCGAGGACTTGACGATTATCGATGTCATGCGAAAACCGAATCAAATAATTGTTTTATTATTCATTGTTGACACAAATTCAATTTCTTGGGGCGAACACGTCGAAAAGCGAGCAGCCATCGTATCAAAACACAAAATTTGCCGCGCATTTGTATGTCACACAAAATACCGCTGAAATAACTTGCAGGCTCGGTCCAATAACCTCTACAGACAACTGGTCCCGCTGAAAATAGCACGGGCTCGGTCAAATAACCTCTACAGACAACTGTTTCCGCTGACAATATTGCAGGCGCTTGCAAACAGCCAGAATTTCGCGTAGACTTTGAGCCAATCAGAAAACTATTACTGAGTACAATGAATAATAACTTCCTTTCTCTACCTAGGTCACGGTAACCATTTGCGCGCGCTTGTTTTCATCGAAAAAATCAAATTTTGGACTTTGGAAAAATAAATAAGTTATTTGCCGGCTTTAGGTCGGTCCGTATAGCGAACAACTGTGACCTCGGCCTGGAAAATATTGACCGGTTTCGTTTTTTCAAAGGTCGCGGCACGTGGACGCGACATTTCCGTAATGGAGTAGAGCTACCGGAAATCGCGCGAGACAACTACTACGACTTCAACTTTCAGGTGAGCTGGTGAAAGCGACGTTGATTTGTGCCTCGATTATGATAGTTTATATTTTATGACCGAGTCGTTGATTTGTTCGTAATATCCTTCGTAGGAAATCCAAGCTTTACCACAGGAGATCCACATTCGCCCAGTAAGTTTAGAGCATGGCATTCTTACAGCGTATTTCAGATGTGTGTCCAACGTAAATCACATTTTTCGTTGGCGTTTCGATTGGCTAAGCGTCACGACTTGGCACTCTTTAGCCAATCAGATTACAAACAAAATCAAAACAAATTATTTCTTGCGTTTAGTCCTGCAATGCCGGAGTGTTTTCTTCGTCACGACTAAATGCAAGTCGTAATTACTTTTATTATATAAACCTCACCTCAAACCTGCACGATTGCGCAGAATATCGTTTGATACTTAGCTTGAGGGACGCAGTCCCGAGTTGGCTAAAATCAGACGATATTCTGCAAAATCGAGCAGGATATTGGTTTTATTATTCAGCACATCGATAGCACACCCCCCCCCCCCCGGAAAACATGACTTTTGTGTATTTTTTTTACGAGCTCAAAACATCATATTTCCCTCAGAGACGGATATCGCAGGATAGCTGCCATGTACAGAAGACAGCTATTGGCGTTCCAATTACCTTATTTGGGCAGTGTATCGATGTGCTGAATAATAAGTGAAAATATCAGCCAATCAGATGTCTTCTCCCGTGGCCAATAAAATGCGCTTCCCTGGAACCTGGCAGTGTTTCTTGTTTCTATAGTAAAAGAATAATACATGGAAGCTTGGAGAATGGAATTTATCTTCTCTGGTTCGCTGCGCTCACTCGTTCGATATCAATGTGAACACTCGAAGATAAATTCCATATCTCCGCGCGCCCATTCATTATTCTCTATATACATTTACTTGCACTTTGCTTTCGACATTCATCTGAAATCCGCTCTAATGGAGAGGTTTAGTTTTCACTTCCAATACCCCGTTCACGCGAGATCGGTACCACAATTGTAGTGGTCGGACTAGTATACCGAAGCCGTGATGTTCGAATCCCACTCATCAGGACAATTAAGTTTTCTCATATTATCTTAGCTGGCTTGTTTCTTTATCTTTATTTTCCGGAGCATTCGCGTTCTGGCTCTGTCAGTGCCTATGTTATTGGTACCACAATTGTACCGGTCCGGTTTTGTACTGGTCTCGTGTGAACGGTGTCTAAGTGTTCTTTTGTCTTCTGTAGGGTGATGACCTGATTCACACGTGCCGATACAGCACAATGGATAGAGATAAAACCACATTTGTAAGTAACTTTGCGGGTGTATTATGCAAGAGCCACATGAAAGATAAACGTTTCTCCTTTATTCCCTTAACCCAGGGGGGACTTTCAACCTATGACGAGATGTGCATGAACTTCGCTCTCTACTACCCTCGTTTACCGAACAAGTTTTCCTATTGCAGCAGTAGTGATATTGCAGTCACATACAAGTTCTTGGAGAAATACTACCCGTAAGTGCACGTAGAATTATTACACGATATTAAGCGACCCTAAAGCACGTGTCTCATCGTGGCACGTGCATATGCATTGCAACGGTTTGTCGGAACCATAGGCTTTATTACCGAGACCCACAAACGAGACCCACATAGTGGTTTTCATAAACCCTTGGAATACACTTTAGCGTATTTAGTACTAATAGACTCTAATTTCTTTGTTTTCTTCTGTGCTGTCTTGACTACTACACTTTGACTATTACACTTTATTCCACGGGTTTATGAAAGCCACTCTAAAGAGAAAGAGCATATTAAACTATGGTAAATGAATAGATTATCATCGCAGTTAAGAAGCAATCTAAGCGATTGCTATCAATGGAAGACCTGAAAAAAGATTTCAAGCTTTCAACAGGATTCGAACACAATGACTTCCAAGATACCGGTGTGACGCTCTACTAACTGAAGCCAGAACTGGCGGCTTAAACTATACAAAAATCCTAAAGTTTGGCGTTGATTGGTTAATTCTGATCGAGATACAGCCATTCAAAGATGCCAGAATTTTATATAAGGACTAAGGTTTGTATCGTTTACCGAAGTCGCGTCCGGAATTGACACAATTCTTGTAAAATACTAGTCGAAGCGTTACTTTTTGACCGTATCAATAACCAAACGTTTGGATTTTGCCTAGTTCAACATGCCCAGGCAATGATGTCACTAATGATGTCACTAATGATGTCACTAATGATGTCACTAATGATGTCACTAATTATGTCACTAATGATGTCACTAATAATCATTAATGATGTCACTAATAATCATTAATGATGTCACTAATGATCACTAATGATGTCACTAATGATGTCACTAATGATGTCACTAATGATCACTAATGATGTCACTAATGATCACTAATGATGACTTGACGTATAAATTGCAGGAATGCGACGAAGTATGCCAACAAGTGTTTTAACCCGATGGTTAAAATGAACGTGACCTGGACGGACGAAATGGCGGATTACCTTAGGGCGTCTATTAGCGAAGCCAAGGAACTGAGAACGCGCTGCTCTAATCCAAACAAAATTCCTCTGAAGGTTAGTCCTTAGCTAACCAGTAAGTGGGCGGGAGCCGTGGTGCTCTGATCCGAAATTTACCTTTATTTAATAAGATGATACTTTAGCAAGCAAAGCTAGCAGGCGGGAGCCTTGGTGCTCTGATCCGAAAATCTCCCTTATTTAATAAGATTATACTTTAGCAAGCAAAGCTAGCAGGCGGGAGCCTTGGTGCTCTGATCCGAAAATCTCCCTTCCTAAGAGTCCGCAAAGGCTCTCGGTTGGTGATGGAATTCCGATGGAATAATCATGTAAGCAAGACAAAGCAGTGCATTATGGGCAGGTATTTGCAGTTTAAAGTATGGAAAAGGATGAATGGGTAGTTTTCGGGCAAAATTGTTGTCGTTTCGTCTATATTCCTGGGCATTGGAGTTCTATAGATCGTAAGCGACCACTAATTACAACCCTATCAATACTCGTACACCTACGGATTTCCCTTTTGAAATTCATCAAGTTTCAAGTTTTCAGGATTACATTTTAGTGTGCACACCACCTGCAAATAGCGAAGCTAATCTAGGGCTCATCTACCGCTTTGTGTTTCAGGATTTAGCGCCAGGAAAGGCCTTATGCCCAAAGTGTCCATCACTAAACCTCTTGGGCCCCTGTGTCGGACTGTCACAACTCGGCCCAGACCTTGCGTGGTCATGGTGTATTGTCAGTGTTCGGTTTGTGTGTCTTGTTCGCCATGCGCATGGTTCAAGGCTGATGGGACGATGCTATCACTTTGTTCATTATTGGTCATGGCTAGAAGGATAACTCAGGAGGTGCTTTAATAATTCATAGGCTTCACGGCAGAACGAACCTACATATGCCCTGTTATGCCATGTAGCTTCGTTCTATTGTTTATGCCTATGAATTATTAATCACCTCCACTGTGAGTATTCCATCTAGCCACGACCTTCATTATTCGTGGAAAGTCTGTAAATGTGATATATAATAGCCTGCGAAAGCAGACACGAACGATGATTGAATTTCTATAACGATTGATCGTTTTTTTTTTCCCTTTCGGGTAAATCACGCTGACTCACGTATCCATTTCGGTCGTTCACATGACAAACGTCCTTTTGTTTAGTATGCGATTGCAATTCGGCTTTGTCACATGGCAGCCATCTTGCATTTTCTAATACAGCGAAGCAGGCATGGAACCGAGGCCAAGCGTGTAAGCTCACCGACGCAGTTATCTGTAAGAAAAAATCCAAGATGCTGCCGTGTGACAAAGGCGAATGTCATGTGATCATTTCGATTCCTTCTCTCTTCTGATATGGCTAGAAAAAACGATCGATCGGTTTGTGGTAGTAAACTATATCTCCCTTATATGTTTCTGACCATGCCTAATTCACCGTTATCAAGAGCCAACGTATTTTGTATATAATATATTGATTACATCCTGCATTTGAAATAAAAGCACCAAACTTGGTATGGTTATTAGTATCTGTAATGGCTGATCGCATTTTTAACCGCACCGGGGATGTTGAGGACCTATGGAAAATGTTCCAGGGGGGTTGTATTGGACTCTGGAAACGGCCACGGAGTGGGTGCGTCTGGCGCTTGGAAATTCCACGGAGGAGGGGTAAAAAAGGTGACTTTCCAGGGACATTCTATCCCAAGGTACTTTCGCCAGAAAAAAAAAAAGGAAATTCCAGCGCGCAAGGGGTCCTTTATGAGGTTGGAGATTCCAGAGGAGGGGCTCTTTGTGGAGGTCCGCTGTTTCGTCACCATGACAACAAATACAAGCATCTCTACCCAGCTGGGAATCGCACCCAGTCCTCACAACCGCGCTACCACAGTCGTGCGTGCCTCTCGTACACCACTGAGTATTTTGTTTTTGTTTTGTTTTCCGATTGGTGATCAAAATGCCGAAATGATTTTGTTACGCGAGGAATGCACAATAGACCTCCTCGGCTTGGGCGTAATGTTGTCCCATTTCAGATCACGTGGCATTCATTTGAGTATTCTTTCTTTGTTCTGGTTGCTTCCATATTCATATATCCTACGGTGCGTAGCAGAAAAAGAAGAAAGAATACTCATGGGAATGCCACGTGATCTGAAATGGGCAAAACAAACGGGCAAGCCGAGGAGGTCTATTCACTTCTACACCCTTCGCTTTGAAGCCACTAGCATAGTAACAAGGCAATAGCTGGAGTGTGACATTGCCGATTGCTTGGTGAACAGCGTGCAATCAACATTTATGGTTCAATGTTTACGTTATTTTACATCAAAGTAAAAATTACAATTAAAATAAACACGATTGAATGTGCGAGAATGCTATCGTATTCAATAAAATATATAGAATTTCTATCAATGAAAACTATGTTTACAATCAATGACTAAGAAATACACCAATCCGTACACTGCGCGCGAAAAACCCACTGGGATAAAACCCACTCTTTGGGACAAAAAACCCACTGGGAAACGGCCCAGCTCGCCAAAAAGCAGTGTACAACTCCGAGGGCTAGAGTTTTAATCCTAAATATGAGAATACATATTTATTTCACTGAATTTTTAAAACTATAAATAGTGAAATTTGGTCAAAGTAAAACGTTTCGTTTTGCTGTTCAACGTACAAGCGCGAGAATTAAGTGAGCCAAAATAAAATGAACAATGAAGGACATCCATGACAGGAAATCTATTGTACAATGCTACAAAACAAATGAAAACGCTTCCTTCTCTGCGGTTGTTACATAGGAAAGCATAATTTCTACTTTTGACAATATTGAATATTTCCAGAAAAGAAAAATTTAACTGTCCGTTCTATTTGGTATGTAAGTTCTTTAACTCTTGCTTCTGGCGACGAATACCTGTAAACAAAGAAAATATTGCGTTAAAATCTTGTACAATATAAGGGAGAGAGGGAGAGTCCGGGGCCCCCTTTTGAAACCAAGAATACAGTAAATGTACGCATCGGGATTAAATGATTCTGCTGTTTGTCGACCTTTCATCGTATATATTTTTTCTAAGTTCAACTGGTTGACAGGTCCGTCTTTCAGAATCCAGCTTACCAAAATGCCTCCTCGCGGATTTTCATATGTTTAATCAATGCACACAGAGATCAACAATTTGTAGGCAATAGGATCTATAATTTAAGTATATCGAAGATCCAAGACCTGTAAAAAGAAGAAAAAGTTCAGATCTCGCCTGAATAAATACACTAATACACTAAAAAAAAAACTTACCTATAGCAACAAGATCTACGAGTTTGACCTGCAAATAGTAAAGTAAAACACTATTGAACAAATGTCCCCCTGTGGAACTACCAAACTAATATCAAAGACACTTTGAGATCAACATCTATACTATAAGTTGACTATATCAACAAGATCAAAACGTTTGACCTGTAGACGTTAGTTTGATTTTCATATTTAAGTCAGATATTCCTGTGGAACTACCAAATTAACAAACGAGGTCAGCAATAAAGTTCGACCTGTAAAAAATTAAAGAACAACAAATTATGAAACAATGGTTTAGTACCCGTCTTACACATACAACAAATTAACCTGACTCTAGAAATGTACAAATAAGGAGTGGAGATAAAGGAATTAACCTATTGTGCGAAAGCTTAAGTGCTAATGTCCCATGTGTTCTTATGAGCGTTAGCCCTAGTAAGCGGAGAAAGAGAAAATCTCTGAAACCGAGAGGGATTGTTGTTGTTGACAAAAGCAACAACACCATGTTCAATTTAAACCTGTAAAACTAACAGAACAAATCGTAAAGCAATAAAATACACCTGTAAAAAAGGATTAAACAACGCGCAGTTTGAGGGGAGGAAACCTGCGAAATTACAAAATATAATCTCAATGTAGACCAAGTAACCGTGAAGTTATAACGTACGTACGCACAACTGCACTAATAATTGCGTTATTTGAAAGACAAAACTGTAAATAAAACAGACAAACGCGCATTTTGAGGAAAACAAACCAATATACCTGTATAAAATAACCTCATTGTAGAATAAGGAGAAACCCGTACGTACGCATAACTATATGCACCAATAACAATTGCGTTACTTTGCAACGTGCATTTGAGGGGAAGGAAACCTGTAAGTAACAAATTGTTAAACAACCGAATATACCTGTAAATAAAAGGAAAATGCTCAGGTCGTTTCAATACTTTGCGGCGAAAGTGGAATGAACTGCCATGACACATTTCGCTGCTTTGGCAGGGACAAAGGAGCAAATAAGGCCCGCCATTATTTTAGTCAACTATAATACAACCATAATTTTAATCAACTTCAATTTTATTATTATTATTGTAGTAAATTTGTTATATTTTAAATTTATCTTCTAAATATTTATCATAATTTTTAGACGAGTTCAATTTTGAAATTCATACAGTATTCATATTTATACATATATTTGTTTTCATTTTATATCTCTTTTGTTTTGTGGATTACCTGTGAAGTAGCTTTGTAGGTAAGTGTTTCTCCACGTTAAATACAATTCTATTCTATTCTATTCTAAAATGTAGAGTAAGGAGTAACCGTGAAGTTATGACGAGTACGTAATAACTACACCAATAACAATTGCGTTATTTGCAAAAACAAAAATAGAGAAACAATAACGAGCCTGTAGAATAAGACGAAAATGTAATATTGTAAACCCATGAAATTATGACGTGTATGTACGCATAACTACATGCACCAATAACAATTGCGTTATTTGCAATAAACAATCTGCAAAAAACAACAACACAGACAACGCGCAAGGGAACCTGTGAAGAGCAATTGAATACACCTGTAGAATAAGATGAAAATGTAATATCATATATTGTAGAAAGAGTAACCCATGGAATTATGACGTGTATGTACGCATAACTACATGCACCAATGACAATTGCGTTATTTGCAATAAACGACCTACAAAAACAACAACAGACAACGCGCAAGAGGGGAAGGGAACCTGTGAAGAGCAATCGAATACACCTGTAGAATAAGATGAAAATGTACTCATTGTAGAAGGAGTAACCCATGAAATTATGACGTGTACGCGCGCATAACTACATGCTCCAATGCTCCAATAACAATTGCGTTATTTGCAATAAACAACCTGCAAAAACAACAACACAGACAACGCGCAAGAGGGAAAGGAACCTGTGAAGAGCAATCGAATACACCTGTAGAATAAGATGAAAATGTACTCATTGTAGAAGGAGTAACCCATGAAATTATGACGTGTACGCACGCATAACTACATGCACCAATAACAATTGCGTTATTTGCAATAAACAATCTGCAAAAACAACAACACAGACAACGCGCAAGAGGGGAAGGGAACCTGTGAAGTAAAATACCACATGGTTAAACAGCCAAGTACACCTGTAGAATAAGACGAAAAAGGAACCACACTTAACAAGGGGTAACACGTGAACCTATGACATGCACGTACGCATAACTACCAGCGCAATTTAAGGGGAAAGGAAGCTGTGAAAATCAAGTAAGAAATTGTTAATCAACTGAATCTACCTGTAAGAATAAAGCGGAAATGTAACCTCATTGTAGAATAAGGAGTAACCGTGAGTTATGACGTATACGTTCGCATGACTACACAAATAATTGCGTTATTTGAAACAAAAACTGCAACAACGCGCAATGAGGGAAAGAAACCTGTGAAAGTCAATTTACAAATTATTAAACAACCGAAAATACCTGTAGAATAAGACGAACATGTAATCTCATTGTAGAATATGGGGCAACCGTGAAGTTATGACGTGTATACGTACGCACAACTACACCAATAATTGTTATTATTTGCGAACCTGTAAAAATGACAAAAATAAATAACGCGCAATTCGAGGGAAGGGAACCTGCGAAGTAACACATGGTTAAACAAATGGTTCACAAGTATAATAAGAAGAAAATGTGATTAGAATAAGGGGTAAAACGCATAACTATAGCAAGAATTGGTATTGAGAAGTGGTATTGGAGGTGAAGAGAGCATCGACATTGCGACCATTTCCGTCTTTTCTTTTTATATTGTGCATCCTGAGAAACCTGCATATGGAGATCACTGTAGGTTGAACTGTTAAGAAAAAATAAATAAAATAACTAAATACCACTTTCATGTTGATATACAAATCCTACATGCAAAAATGCGATAATAAGCGACTGCTTCCTAAATTTTGAAGCATTCTTCACAAACGACTAGCGTAATGCATGGAACAGTGCCGTTTTATTTATATCAATAAGGCCGTAGCTAGAATTAAATTGTGTTGACGGGGGGGGGGGGGGGTGGGGGGGGGGGGGGTGAGGGGGGGGGGGGGCAAGTCTTTGTCATCATTTGTTTTTTGTTTTGGGGGCAAACAGGATTTCCTGCATGTTGATTCTAACATTTTCCTCGTTGGGAGAGGGGAGGGGAGTGTATTACATCACCATCCGCCCACCACTAATGCCTCCAGCTTAGGCCGCGCCTACCCACCTCATTTCTTCCATGTGATTCCCATTGTTCATCTGTTAGCGGATACTGGAGTACTATCGCACGAATTGAAAGTCAGAGTTAGTTGGAAGAGAAAATATATTTCCGGGTATTATTAGTGGCTAGAAACATTACCTAGCTGAAGGGGTTAAGGTTACTGAGAACCTTCGCGCATCTCCTCGGAAAAAAAATCATACAACTCCTTAGTTTAACCAAAACATGTCAACCTATATATCGTTGGAAAGCTTATAAAATGGACTAGCAGACTATGACAAAAAGAAATAACTTTTTGATACACAGAATTTTTTTGAAGGTTTTATTAAAATGTGGATGTGACACTTTCAAGAGCTATCGCTGCCGAACTGCTTGATCTTCACTCCCAAGTAAACATTGTTTTAATCCTTACAGGTGTTTCTCAAAAACCGTGTCTGCGTTTTTTAAAATTTTGCGTTGTTCAAAGTTATGGAACTTTTAAATTTCCAAGGTCAAATTTTATAGAATTTTCACGCTCTAAAAATTTTAAAAAATCATAACTTTTGAAATAAACAAAATTTAAAAAAACGCAGACACGGTTTTGAGAAACACCTTTAAGGATTAAAACGCTGTGTTTCTTGGGAGTCAAGGTCAAGCAGTTCGACGGCGATAGCTCTTGAAAATGTCACACTCAATTTTTTTATAAAAGCTTTAAAAAATTCTGTTTAATAAAAAGTTATTTCTTTTGTCATAGCCTGCTAGTCCATTCTATAAGCTTTCCAACGATATATAGGTTGACATGTTTTGGTTGAACTAAGGACGAGTACGATTTTTTTCCGAGGACGTGCGCGAAGGTCTCAGTAACCTTAACGCGTCTTCGTTTCTCAGGACCTAATGCCGCTATCGCTCTTTACTTCTCACCTGCAATGGTGCAGGAAAAGCAGACAACATTGTTATATCGATGTACTGTGGAACTGTAGAATAAGGAAAACACGTCTTTTAAGAATCTATTGCTCTCCATCTATTCGTATCAATCTGCTGTGCGCTAGAAGAGCATTGTTATTTTTGTTTCAGTTTTTAGAGTAAACTTCACACTTGCCAGTAATATATTTGCCAGTAGAATATATCCCTTGACTATTAAGCGGAATTTACTTGTTTAGACTTGATGCCAAGTTACCGCACTGCGTAATATTCGTAGCACCGCTTACGTCACAAGAGTGGGGAGATTTCTTCCATTCGTTGCAAAGGAAATCTACTTCGCGCCGAAATCTACTATTTACGCATTTTCTTGCGCTTGTACAGTAAAATGCTCTAAAATGCTAAACACTTTTTTCGAGTTTCTGATATCGAAAATTGCGGCAACGCAGTGCATTATGGTAGGGTAAGACGGATCCTTTAACGCATTTTAGGATTCCTCTCGCTGATGAGCTTCGTGCTTGTGGCAAGACCAGGTATCTGCAAAATATAAAGAGAAATATGAAGAATGCACATATACACTTGGCGCAAGAGGTTAGAACGATGTCTGTAAGCGTTAGAAGACTATCATAGTTTGACCATAGTTTCAATATTCTAGTCTCTGATGAATAGTATACACTTTGTAACATCTTGGATAATTGGATGAGCGAACAACACTTTGCATTGTCTCCGCGTTTATTGTTTACGCGGCAAGTGTATCGACCCAACAGACTTGGATCAGCGTTTTTACGATTCTCAAAGCGATTTTCCATATAATGGGTTCGAGTCCCAAGGTCACTTTACCACTGGTTGGCAACATCTTAATGTTTAGAAAATTTGATACTTCACTGAGGCTTGGTTGTCAGCTAGGTGAAGATACGGCGGAAAAACGCCCTCTCTGCTGGCATCCGCTACTCGCCATAACAACATGGCTTCTCTGAAAATAAAAATAAATAAAAGATAACAGGAATATGGAAAAGTACGGGGGAATGTGACGGGGAAGGCGACGTACTGCTATGAAGTGCATGGTAGTGAAATGTTTTCACAACCTTAACCGACATCCTTTCATACAGCAGGCTGATTTTATGGGCTGGGTCATAATATTGATTTTAATGTTAGGCTGGATCTTCGCAAAAGCACGGCTCTGAATCCCATGTTTGGTCTCTTACTCGGCAAAGAAAGAGGTATCTGAGTTTATCCACGTGTGATATATTCTGCTAACTTCATAAGATGTTCTGCTAACTTCTTAAGATATTCTGCTAACTTCTGTCGTGATACCATACTACACTAGAACATGCCATGCGATGCGAATAACGAACTAGTTGCGATCTTTTGTTTTCTTCACCCAGGAAGTATACTATGGCTCTGGAAAACAAGAGAAAAGCACAATTAGCTTCCAATTAGAATCCGCGATGCGTTTGCGCATCCCGGCACTGATATTGACTGTGCCCGAGAGGTTTACAATTGTACTCTTTCAGTACGCTACATTTTGATATCTGAAGAACGTTTGTACAAGTCGAATGTCAGCCGATTTGTTGGTTGTTAGTGCCTCTTGGATAAAGCTTAATTACCCGTCAGTGCGAGTTCCCTCTGCGCGAACAACTTAAATAATTATGCAGGGGCGGATACAGGGGGTGGATTGAGTGGATATCCCCCCCTTTGAGTAAAAAAAAGGCCATCTTTTTGTTTTAAATACCATAATAAATAAAGTAAAATTGCTCCCTCCTTTATATCTAATGATTCTAGCTACTGACCATTAGATACTTTAGGGGACGGGATACAGCAAACCGCCGTTTTCAGGGTATTTTTGTAAGAGCGTTTTCTGTCCTCACTCCAAGCTCCCCCCCCCCCCCCAAAAAAAAAACTGCTCCGTCTGCTCCTATTTTCCCATCAAGTAAAATTATTGAAAAATCAATACTTTTTTTAAATAAATAAATAATTATCTACAACTCCTTCACTTGTTATGCTTGTTCCTTGGACCTAAAGAAATGCCAAAGAAAAACGTACGAGTATTAGTAGTTGTAAGGGAAGTAGTTGGGTGTGGCTAAGAATAGGTAAAACTTAAAAATTCATCGAAACTCCAAATTGAACTCGTCCTACGGACTCGCCCAATTTTGGAGTCCTCTGAATTTAACATGGTATAAAAGCTAGAAATTCATCGAAACTCAGAATTGAACTCGGCCTGCGGTCTTGCTCAATTTTGGAGCCTCTGAATTTTTCCCATTCATTTTTTTTACTATATTCTAATTTTGCATGTTTACCAAAGACACAGCATCAGTATCGTCTTTATTTTGATTATTCAAACATACACACATTCCAAGTTACATCAGGATTAAATAGAATAAAAATCAAATCTCAAAATTACAAATATGACTCTAAATGTTATATTCAATAAATAGTCTATTTACAAACGTGTTTTACAATCCATTTGTATATTTATCCCTGGCCCGTTAGCTAGGGATGTAAAGTTTACATTCTTTACTTTCTATTAACAGTACAACACGTACAGCAGACACGTACAGGGTCGACAAGTTAACAATACAGTAAGGTAAATGCTATCTTTCTTCGATGTGTAGAACATTTGGAAAGAAAAAACAGGTCTTGAGTGAGTGTAAATTGTTATAGTACTTAAATTCATCGAAACTCCGAATTGAACTTGGCCTCTGGTCTCGCCCAATTTTGGAGTCCTCTGAATTTATTGAGACAAGAAGTTTTAAATACCTACATTCCGAATCGAAACGCCGAATTGGACATGGCCTATGGTCTTGTCCAATTTTGGAATTCCTCTGAATGGAGGGGACAAACGCTAAAAATTCGATGAAACTCCGAATTGAACTCGGCCTACGGCCTTGTCCAGTTCTGGAATCCTGAATTTTCCATTCCATTTTTTAAACTATATATTCTAATTGTGTGTGTTTACCAACAACTCGGCATTAGTATCGTTCGTCTTTATTTGAATGAAATCACCCGAGTTACATAAGTAAAATCTACAACTCCTTCGCTTGTTTTAATTGCTTCCTTCTTTGGATCTAAAGAAATACCCAATAAAAAATATAGAGTATTAGTAGTTGAAGGGAACAGAGTGTGGCCAATAAAAGGTAAAGCTAGAAATTCTAGACTAGACTCGGCCTACGAAAACATCTATTTAAATATACGATTCCTTTACTTGGTTATACTTCATTCCTTAGACCTAAAAAAAATACCAAAGAAAAGAAAAAATATGAGCATTAGTAGTTGAAAGGGAACTGGGTGTGGCTAACTATAGGTAAAATCTAAAAAAAAAACATAGAAACTCCAAATTGAACTTGGCCTACGACCTCGTCCAATTTTGGAGTCCTCTGAATTTTTATTTAAAGACAAGTTTAACCTAAACATTCATCGAAACTCCGGACTGGACTTGGCCTGCGGTCTCGCCCATTTTGGAATCCTATCTCCGCATTAGTATCATCTTTATTTTAATACAGAATTAATCTAAATCTCTAAATTACAAATATCTAAAAAAGTCTGCGTTAAAAAGTCTTTACAAACGTGTTTTACAACCTATTTGTTCCGTTTCATATAAAAGTATAATATAGCCAAGTACAGGTAGGATCAAGAGCCTGAAAGCTCAGACGACTTCACAATTCTTACAATATTGAATAAGTCTGACAAGTGCTATGAACGAGATCCCTCCGATGGGGGTATAACGTATGGAAAAGTGCAAAATAATGCATCACCTTTATTAAAACCTTTACCTGTTTACAGTAATTCTAAAGCAAATCACATTGCACAGCTCACATCTTTAACATTTCTTAACATTCGTTTTCGTTTTTACACTTTTACATTGAAAAGAAATGTTTGTTCCGTTTCGGAACTTTTAGAAATTAAGACGTAAAGTTTACATTCTTTTCTTTCTATTAAAAGTATGATATAGCAATTACAGGTAGGATCAAGAGCCTGAAAGCTCAGACTACTTCACAATTTTTACAATATGAACAAGTGCTATCTACAAGATCCCTACGGATAGAACTGAGTGCAAAATAATGTATCATCTTTAATTGTGACAGCAAATCACATTTCACATCTTTTCACACTTTTACATTGAAAAATGCTCCATTTTTTGTACAAAATGGAGCTAGCATTACAAATTTGAAAGTCACACTTCCCAGTTCAAAATTGCGTCAGATTTCTGCAAAGGGAAGGGCGCAAATTATCCACAAATGAAAAAACTCCTGGCGCAGAATGCAAAATCTTGTGCATTTCAAATTACATCTCGAAACTGGCCTGAAAATGCTTGAAAGAGCATCTCTCCTGTAACAGATAACATAGATAAGTAAGTTTCAGTTTGCTTTATGCCGAAAATGACACCGTATTGGCGTCACTTTCTTGGCAAAATCATAATATTGGGGCTTTGACATTATCAATCAGTCTACCATTACATTGTAAATCTACCTATATATGCTGTTATTACGCTTGCGTTTATCATATATTATATATATAGAAATAAGACGTAAGAGTAAGCGTAGTAGCTCAGGTGTATATTCTTTATTGATATAATCAAATGTTTACAATAATCTTACAATGTGTACAAGTCAAGCGGAATCCAATATGTTGCCTAGTTTACATGTCTTAATAACGCTAAAGAGTGAAGCGAAAGATCCGAAAAGAGTTCGCCAAACCGCAGAAGAGCAGTGCAAGCGCACTGTGTTCTAGTGAGTGCGCAATTCCTTATTCCTTTTATTATATTCACCATTTTGGTTTTTACCCATATGGTTTTCCCATTCTGTTAAAAACATAACAGAATGAAGTACTATGCGATGTGCGAAGGATCAGTAAAGATTATTCTGCCTTCGCACATGCATTTAGTGCCTTAAGTTAGAATAAAATTCTTGCCAATTGGAATCTAGAATTACCTCCATGGTTATGATGAACAATCAGCAGGCCGATCACCTCGACAAGGTATAATGCGAGGCCATCTACTCGCCTAGTCCCCGGACTGACTAATTGGTCGAGGAAATGACTTGGGCATGCGCATTAAACCAAGGGCTGTCACGATTTGTGCAGCTGCGAGAAAGCACCGTTAGGAGCCAATACGAGAACCCGACCTAAAATTGCTGCGTTGTTTTGATTTCGCATTTTTGCCCCAAGGTGCTTTCTCATCAATTAACTAAACCTAACTAAGCCGGAAGTCGAATTCGAAGGGTACCAGCCCAAGTACGGACTGTCCAAATCTCTACAAATCGCGCGTTGTCCGGTGATATTTGGACAGCCCGTGTTCCTATCTATACTCCCTTAGTACCCAGAGTCGAGCTATTGTAAGACCAAAGAACACTGACTAGATAGATTCGCCTCGAAACAAAAATAAATAGCCAGGTCAATTTCTTTGTTCCTTGAGAGGGTGGTGTACCTAAGGCCGGAGTATCGGATGCCAAGCTACAAAAAAGGTATGCGTTAAGTGTGATCCACCCAGCTCAAAACAACAGCTCTTCTCTAAAAACGCAACACTAAATAAACCCGAGACATCAAACAACTCGGTGTGTGTGCCTAATTTAGAAAGAAAGGTAGTTTAAGGGGCCTATTTGAAAAATTTTCTATTATCATTTCGTATTTACAGGTTTGTGATGCGAAGAATTCATCTTTTGGTCCATCCAACAGATTGTGTTTCTTTCACTCCATGTTCCACTTTTTCACTTCCATAAACAGAATGCTTTCGTACTGAAATTTATTCTACCGATTAGCAAGACAAGAGAAAAAAATCATGTAAAAGGTTAACGCGTCGAAAACTTTTAGGAGCATGATGATGACGTTCTGAAATTGGTAGTAAGTCTCTATTCAAAATTCATATTCATTTTCCACTCAATACACATCCTTCATGGTGTCCCCATGGACAGGCTTGATTTACGCTCCTCTTTGACGGTAAAATGAAAAAATCATAGTTATCACAGGCGTTGAGCAGATTTCAGACGACTGTCGAAATTAAATGCAATTTGCGTTTTCTACGCGTTTGTCTAGTCAGCCAATGAGAATGCGAAAAATGTTGCGACTCTTGTTTTCACGACTAAACGCACGTCGTCCCCCGATTGGTCAGTTGTAGAATTTTTCTCGCTCTGATTGGCTAAGTGTACTTACTTTGCGCTAAGTTTTCGACATCCATCTAAAATCTGCTCTTATGAAACTTCTTATGAAAAAAATGATCAAAAATCTTTACTGAGGGAGGGACACAAAAAAGCACAGGTATACACCGAATCGAAATATGGCGGCAAATTTGAACAACTATGTGCTTGCCTTACTAGCCTTGTGTTCACGTGGAAACACAAAAGCATTTTCACTTGAATGAGAGACTAGTGAGTCAAGGACAATTGTTATTAAAATTTACCACCATATTTCGATTTGGTGTATATGCATGGGTTTGTCTGCGTATGTTTGCTTGTTATACCGTCCATGGTCCTCTCCCAGGAGTTGCAGCAGCCAGCATCTGGTGACAACTTATCCTATGACTCAACTATATTTTATCCAGCAGCACAGGAGGCATTAAGCCAATTATCTGTAAACTGCAAAAACCTACATTACATGGCCCTGTCTACTTTTTTTGGGGGCCACATATGTTTTTTGTATTTCAGTGAAGTGGCACTGACCAGGCAAAGTGTGCACTGATCAAATATGAACTATTTTGTCTGATGTTTAGACCTGACAAAATGTGCTCTTGGTTTATATCGTGTTTTCTTGGCTTGTTGTTTTCTATACGAATTAGAAAAACGCCAATAAAAAAGCCCAAATAGTTAACCAGAGGACAACGAACGAATCCAACTATAGTAAAATGCGCGCGCTCCATTTTGCGGTAGTTGTGTTACGAAACCGAAGTGCCTATGCACGTCGCATGCTAATAATTGTGTTATATGCCAAATTTGTGAAGAAAAGAGAGCGTGCGCGCACTTATAGCTGGAATCGTCCATTAAAAAAACACTTTTCTATTTGACGACATTTGAAGTAACTCCAAATATCAGCCCTTTGTAAATTTCCTCTGGGCAGAAAAAAAGACTCACTGTTTCCTTGTTTGTTAATGGCCAGGCATTTCCACAAGTCTGCAATTTAGAAAGTGTATAAATCAGTGGGATATTGATTTTAAAGTTAATCGCCGCCATGCTGCAACATCCCAGGGACTTGGAAGCTAGCTAGTAGGGCAGGACATTCTTAAAATCAATTCCAATTGGTCAGAAAAAAACGCTTGATATTTAAATATTCTTCTTCAGACCAATGCTCTGGCCGGGAGTAAACCAAACGAAATTGAATCGGCATCGAAAAATGAATATTTTTTTTCTTTTGTTAGCCTCGTATCCAAGGTAGTTCCAATACTGAAGAGCCTGCAATTACTATAGATGACTTACACCATGCATAAGATCGCTCATCTAGTTAAATCCTGCCCAAGAACCAAGCACCGGCTAATATGGAGGTGGAGTGCTGAGAAGAATCCTGAAAATAAAAACAATGCCATTTGAATAATATAAGGAGGCATTACAAATTGGGGGAGGGACACTTATCAAAATATCTTCGTATGAAGTCACTCCTAAAAGATACAGTAAAAATCCAGCAGAACTATAAATCTTTGACGGTTTTTGACGCATTTCTTGCCACCTTTGCGAATAATCTTAACCTTTTAATAGTGAAAAGTTTCATACTTTGTCACAAATGTTGCTTATATACTGTCTGGAATATATAAAAATTCGTTCCCACACACGCCCAAGAATTCTCATGACCGCGAGAGATCACACCAAGGTTTACAGTAAACAATAACTAAATTACAATGAAAATACGAGGTTTGAAATAGCAAATATTATGTACACTCTGCATCATTATTCAAAAACATTTTGTTCAAGGAAAGCCAGGAAAACCCGTACAGAACATATACAGCTTTCGTTGTGGTAAAAAGTTCCCCGTATGAACTGTAGAGAGTGATATAATTTGCAGCGAGATAACGAGCGCTAACCTCTTATCTACTGTGGATTGTTGCTGTCATCTCAAAGATAAAATTCGTGCATGGAAGAAAATTACGAAAATGGGCCGCTTCTAACCTTGAAGAACTGCATACTCAATAGCCTGTGACGACGACCCTATCCATATTCTCGATTGTCCGTGGGCAAGTGTACTGAGTGAGCTGTGAAAAAGGCAAAAAAAATGCATTAAAATCAAATGAAATAATAGGGTAAAAAGAATATTCGTAGGAATAAAGGACAACTAGTTGGCCTGGGGAAACTGTTTTTTTTAGTGAATGAAACTCCCGTGAAAATGTAAGCATTCCAGAACGTTCCAGATAAAATTTTCACGTGGCAAACTAAATTATGTCAAAGATAAAAACTTCAAAGAAATTGCTAATGTAATAAACCGAGCTTTAAGAATCCTGAATTATGCGAGTGTTAGCTACAAAGTTTCTTTTGAGTTTGAGAATTCAAACGAAACATTCATTCCTTCATTCATTCCTTCGATGAAGGCTTCATTCATTTTATGCGCCGCTGCGCTAGCTCGCAAAACTTGCGAATTTTCTTTTACCTTTGCTTCCTTGTTTCAAGATTCTCAATGAAATATTTTGCCATTCACTGCATTCCTCGTTGCTAATGGAAAGCTGGGAAAGTTGTCCTTGAGAAAGCCTTGGTTTTCCTTTCCTTTCCTTCCCTTTTGGTGTTCCGTTGTCGCTGCAAATGAACAACCAAGAAATACGTTCAAATTTTCTAGTAAAGAACTCGTAAACACGGTCAATTCGGCAAAAAGTGAGTGTTTAGCAAAGCAGTGGAGGGAAATACGAACTTCTTGTAAAGCAATATTCGCTGTACGAGATATTACGCGTTTTTTCGCTCGCTAATGTTTCAATTTTAACTCAGCTTCACTCTGCAGTTTCAATTGTGCGCCGCTGCGCTAGAGTTCGGCGGCCCAACGTGTCAAAACTTTGGAATTTCTTTTACCTTTGCTTGTTGTTTCATGAAGATTCTCAATTAAATCTTTTGCCTTTCACTGCATTCGTCGTTGCTTATTGAAAAGCTAGGAAAGTTGTCCTTGAGAAAGCCTTGGTTTCCTTTTCCTTCCCGCGCTCACCTTACCGCTGGTGTTGTGTTGTCGCTGCAAAAGAACCAAGACAAAACACGTTCAAAATTTCTAGTAAAAACCCATAAACACGGACAATTCAGCAAGAAGTGTGTTTGAAAGGCAGTGGGGAAAAATACGAACTTCTTGCAAAGCAACATTCTCTGTACGAGATATTACTAAGCGTATTTAAAATTTTCGAATTCGCTCTCGGATATTTCAATTTTACTCAGCATGCTCAGTACTGCATAAAACGTACCTTAAAACACACCTCCAAAAGCTTACTCTCAGTTTTATCAACAGATAGCTTGGGCAGAAGTCTTCCCTTTCGTCTGTTTGATGTGTTTTTATGGCTTTCAGTGGCTTCAGAAGAAAGGAAATTTGAATTTTCATACTGGCTCTCGCAATGACTTCAGCGTTCCAAGCGTGAGCTGCTGAAGTCCAAGGAACGCAAATTCGCGCTCTTTTTTTAAATACTGTTCTATGGCCTGTCAATCAAAGAATGATGGTCCAATCACAATGTGTGAATTGCGATCTAGAACCAATCAGCGAACAGTAAAGCTCAACAATAACATTTGGACGAGCTCAACAACAGGTTTTGAACGAGTTATGCAAATGATCGTTCCTTGCTCGAATAAGTGCTGTCGTTTTTATGGCAAATCCGCGCGGGTTGCCTGTGGTGTTCAAAACGTGACTCAGGCCCCTCGGCGGGGGGTAAAAACAAAATGGCGACCAAGAGAAGGATGTTTCTCGAGTACTTGCCATTAGAAACAGCGCGTCTCCCAAACAAAATGGCCGACAAAATGACCGAAAAGGACTGGAAACCATCGACAACACTTAGGGATTCCTGTGTGTTTCATACTGATCACTTTATAGGAACGCCTGCTGCTGATTTGCAGACTACGGAAGAATGACAACAACGGAGTTAGTTTATTTATACCATTTGCATTTATCTACTTAACGTCCATACCATCAAGCACAGAATTGTCTTCACGCGCCTGAACATAGTGCACATAGATTAGAAATTGAGACCGGGCGGTCAATGTGATTTAAAAGAAACGGAGGACGAACGTCATTTTTTAGGTGCAAGCTTTATCAAAGCTTTATGATGAACTAAGGAAAGAAGTGTTTATGGACGACATGCAAATAAAGAATCTGATAAAAAAAACACCAGGAACAACGAAGACGTTTTCACTGCCTTATTAAATCCGCCAGGAAAAATACAAAAAGAAGTGAGCGAGAATGTTTAAAATTGCGTGAAAAATGACTGTACTCAGCACCATTCAGGTTTTTTTTAACAACAATATTTTGTATATATTTTACTATATATTTTGCTGACCTAAAACCCATGTACTCTAATGTATACGGTGGCGGTGAAACGATTGAATTGAATTACGGCTGGCTTTTCCGGACGGTCAAATCCGTCTAGTAGTGAGGGACCGTTCCTTTGTAATCAGGGAGGGGTCAGGGAGGGGTCAGGGAGGGGGGGGGGGGGGATGGGGCTAGTGGGCGAAATTGTGGCCCACCCTTTCGTGTCCCTATTTTTTTAGGTTGCCCCCCAACTCCCCAATGTATTTTTTCTGATGACATGAAAGTGAGTGTACATAAAAAGTGACATACTGTAAAGTAGTTGTTGTACGGTGTACTATTTTCTTGTCTACAGCATGCTGTAAAAAATACAAACATTTCGTTCCCCTTTCTGTTATGTGCTAGTACTTTTTGGTGACCCCACTTTAGAGGCGTAATTTTGGGGGTGGCCCCCCTTTGATGCCGTATTTTTTTGGGTGACGCCCCTCATTTCCACCAGCCCCCTCTTCTGATAAAAAACAATGAACGGTCCCTGATTTTCTGCTTTTGTAATTCATTAAACGACTGACTTTGTACGAGGATTGATCTGGCTTACAAAACACTAGTTCAACACAGTCAGAGAAAAACAACAATATTGAGACTATATTGAGACGATATTTGATTTATTTACTGTAGCAGTGTTGTTGTTATTAGGCGTGTTTTAAAAGTATCAAAACTTGTACTCTCCTTTGTACTTTGTATTTATATTCCACATTCGCAAATCCATGGGCGAAAAGCTAGCGGTTATACTAGCATGCTTGAAAATCCGTGAAAAATCCAACTGTGCAAATGGTCCGTGGTTGTCATTCTTTCGAAGTCTGCAAATATCAGAATAAAACACACAGGAATCCCTATGAAGTGTTGTCGGTGGTTTCCAGTTCTTTTCGGTCATTTTGTCGGCCATTTTGTTTGGGAGACGCGCTGTTTCTAATGGCAAGTCTCGAGTATCTGCAAGTTTTGGTCAATTTTCCTGCTTTTTTCGCTA
Organism: Scolanthus callimorphus; assembly: GCA_033964015.1. Classification (NCBI taxonomy): domain Eukaryota; kingdom Metazoa; phylum Cnidaria; class Anthozoa; order Actiniaria; family Edwardsiidae; genus Scolanthus; species Scolanthus callimorphus. The sequence continues at coordinate 23,033,609 of CM066915.1, forward strand.
AGATGTGAGGAAAAGTACTTACAGACCTTCCAAATAAGGTAAGGGGAGATTTCCTAATAAGGAAGTTTTGCAACGTCGGCAAAACGACAGCTTTTGGCGAAATTTTCTTGATATGATGCAGTGAAGCTCTTAGGCTGCATTCATTATGTATACTATAGGGGGGGGGCAGAGGAATTTTTTTTGAGAATGCAAAATTTTCAGATCCCCCCAAGGCACAACATATTTTTTACGAATCCCCCTCTTGGTCAAAAGGAAAAAACATGCCCCCCCCCCCCCCCCCCCCCATCACCCCGGAGACAATTTTTTCAATTTATATTTATATCAATTTTACAAAAAATAAAGAACAAGGCTCAATGATAAAAAAAAATACAAAGCGTAAAAATGCAAATAAAAATCCTAGGTGGCTTTACTTTTTTGTGTCGGTAGTGACTTTCTACCAAGTGATCTGGTGCGCTCCTCGATTGGAGCCTTACTACACATAGGCTGAGTATCATTTATTTTGTATTTGATTGTTTGGTATGTTTTCCGTTGTGCGCGCGAAGCGCGCCGCAATTTTGACAATGAAGCTACAAGACTATTAATCAAAAGTCCAAAGGCGCCGTTTTGTCTGGCAGACGAAAGCCACTGAAGAGGACCTCGAGGAATTGTAGTAAAACAAGAAGGCCTTTTACGATCTTTTCAGTTTAATATAATTCTTTATGCGCGCGAAGCGCGCAGTTTTTTTCAACATATCAGTTGAAAGAGGGTGAATACACGAGAATAGTAGTGCAAGTGATATTTCTTCAGGAGGTTCAAACTCGGTGTTCAACAATTGAGCCTTCCTTCATTTACTATCAAACTGCACAACCTTGTCTTAAATATATAATACCTCAACAAAAATATGCATCCCCCCTTCATGTTATGAACAAAACTTGACATCCCCCCTTTTCCAGTTCCTAAATTTTGAGATCCCCCAAAAAATCCTCTGCCCCCCCCCCCCCCCCCCCTGTAGTATACATAATGAATGCAGCCTTACAGTTTTTAAAAGTGGGAAAAATATTATAATGAAAGGTCGACGAACAGCTTAAACGATGATTATTTAATACGATATTTCAATCGGCCATTACCGATCTTCTTCAGATCGGTAATGGCCGATTGAAATATCGTATTAAATAATCATCGTTTAAGCTGTTCGTCGACCTTTCATTATAATATTTTTCTCAGTTCAACTGGTTGACAGGTCCGTTTATCAGGATCCAGCTTGGCAAAATACCTCGTTCGCGGATTTTCATATTTTAGTCTACTTTTAAAAGTGGAAGTGGCGTCTGAGTCGGGGGAGAGGTGAGCATAAATATTTTATATATGCCGCGTAGTGATTGTTTTATTCTCGTTTTCTTTGAGTCCGTTTTTTGAGGGGATTCGTTGTCCTCAGTTTAATGCTTGTATCAGCGGCTTCCCCCAGGGGGTGACCCCCGGGGAACCCCCGGGGTTCGTTGAGATTTGTAAGCAAAACTTGCCCGAGGAGGTAGGAATTTTTGCGACTTTTGTACATATCGCCTATTACCCACGGGCCAACGGGATTTGTTTGGAAAGAAGGCAAAAGAGATCGACAAGTTTGTGTGCTTTTTCTGTAGTGCATATAATATGTTAAGGTATAGCATACCCTACATATATTAAATCCGGAGAGTCAATTTATTATTAGACTAAATTAAGTAATCAAGAGTATCAAGTTATGAATAGACCTCCTCGGCTTGGGCGTAATGTTGTGCCCATTTCAGATCACGTGAATTCATTTGAATAATCTTTCTTTGTTTGGGTTACTTCCATATTCATATATCCTTCGATGCGTAGCAGAAAAACAAAGAACGAATACTCATGGGAATGCCACGTGATCTGAAATGGGAAAACATTACGCCCAAGTCGAGGAGGTCTATTGTGCTATATTGTAGCTGGCCCCCACTGTAAAGCTACGGCTAAACTAGGACACATGTAGCACGCAACATTTGTGTCCTACATGTTTCCCCGAGTGGCTAAACACAAAATGTTTCTTGTCTGGCGAAAATAAATTTTGTATCCCGGTAGTCCCTTACAAAATTTGTCGCGCGCAACAAGAATGTGTCTTTTGAATTTTGACCCTGAAAACGGGCCATACGGGCCTGACACTGTTTTAGGAAATATGACGTCACAGATAGGACCACGAGAAGACACCGCGTTGAGAAAGGTGATCAAAGCTGCTACTTTCTTCTACTTTAGTTGTGTGATCGACATTCGATATGGACTATTGGCTTACTACTCGCTCCCGTCAAAAGTCATAAGCGTCACAAGAGTTAACGCTAGTTATTTCTTTCAACACAGTGCAACAAGCAGCGAAGCAATCATGCAGACCTGGCACATTATTATTATTATTCTAGTGTTTCTATGCTATCTTGGGACGGTATTCTCGGCCAATTTGGCGTCCGAGTACGACCACTTTGTCGGGCTAGATCCATTAGAGAAGATGAAGCTATACTGGAGCGTTGATCACTCTGATAAGAGGATCTCGTTTGCTGTTGAAGCTCGTACAACCGGCTGGGTTGGGTTGGGATTCTCGACCGCAGGCAGGATGGAAGGAGCTGATGTGGTTATTGGATGGGTCAAGGGTGGCGAGGCCAGACTGACGGTACGTTTACACGAATATGTATGACGAAGTTTTAGTTATAGGGTGGTGCTCTTAGACCTGGTGTGGTGTTTCGAATAACTTGTAATATAACGCCCGGTCTAGTCAATCGTTAAAAATCGATACCGATTTACCAATCGATAAATCGTTACCAATCGTTATTGTCTGATTGATTTTTATCGATTGGTTTTAAAAATCGTTAAGAACCGATCGCACTTTAAGAAAAGTTATCGATTTTTATCGATTTATTACGATTCAATTTACAGTGGAACCCCAATTTTACGATATGCCTCGGGGGCAGGAAAACTGTATCCGTGCCTTCAGCACCATTCATTGTGCTTCAGCGGACTGATTTCTCGTCACACAGTTGGGACTGCTAGCAGGAGACTGCCAATACGAAAGTCTTCTACAGCAGTGTAATAAAGCGGATTGTAAATAAGTTGCAGTTAGTTGTGAATTACCTTTAATGATAGTTGTGTGGATGAATACAAAAGGTTGGCACGCTCAACTACGTTGATTTTGAACACTCTGCGATTGTCCTCATTTGATCAGTCAGTTACATAATTTTCCAATGACAATGTTTAATCAGTTATGGTTTGTTGTTATCAATAATGTTTAGGACCTGCTTATTATATCATGTAGTTCCATGGCATACAATATATTTCATATTCTTTTGAAGTCATAATAAAGTCGTGATCTCAGCGTTTTAGTCCTGCCTTCGTTTCAATGCGCAATCTCGTTATCAATTCTTCAAGAATGAGCAGAATGTTCTCTCTTCTGCCTTTTACTCGTCCCAATTGATAAAATAACGTTTTTCTTAGTTTCCCTTGGAAATCGATAAATCCGGAAAAATCGATATTAACGATTTCCGCACCCTTATTTGGCTACCGATTTTTAACGATTTCACGGAACAATCGATAAAAATCTGTGGGATTTTTATCGATTTTATCGGTATCGATTTTTAACGATTGACTAGACCGGGTGTAACGCCAACGGTACTCTGAACCTCGAACGTTCGCCAGTGTTTGATGTTTAGTCGAGCTTCGGAGTGGAAGTTGACATTTTTCTTCCCTTATTTTGGCTACCGATTTTTAACGATTTCACGGAACAATCGATAAAAATCTGTGGGATTTTTATCGATTTTTATCGGTATCGATTTTTAACGATTGACTAGACCGGGTGTAACGCCAACGGTACTCTGAACCTCGAACGTTCGCCAGTGTTTGATGTTTAGTCGAGCTTCGGAGTGGAAGTTGACATTTTTCTTCAAAATTTATTATTTTACATTTTTTAGGCGTTATTTATTATTGATTGTTAATGTGACGGCTGTTATTAATTATTCAATTTTATCGAAACTTATCATTCATCATTATTCTTCGCCATTTCAACACAAGAATTCTTATAATTCAGTTGTTCGTTATTCATTATTCATCATTCAACTCTTCCCCCCCCCTCCCACCCCCGATCAAACTTAGGGGAGTGTTCGAGCTCACTACATACCATTGTTGTTGTTGTTGTCAGTTTTTTAAATACTTTTTTTTTGGGGGGGGGGGGTCGAAAATATGCACCCTCGACAATGTGAGTATAGAATCTTGAATACGCCACCGAAAAGCGAAATCCGAGGACTTGGGTACTATAGATCTTTGATAAGAATTTGGCTCGAACTTGCTAGAAAAACAGTCATACGACGGAAACTTGCAGGGATTCAAGGATTGAAATTCTCTCGGGATTGAAGTAGCCTCGGGGAGCCGCGCTTCTCGCCCCAGGGCTCCCATAGAAAACGATAGCATGTATTGATATGCGCCAAGGAGCTACGGCGAAAACTTGTAGGGATTCAAGCGATTGAAACTCGCCCCAGGATATCAAAAATACCCTGAACAAAACCGTCGTTTTTGAAACGCTCACGGCCAAAACCAAGTTTGGAAGTATTTACCTTATTTGGAAGTGACGGTAGATCCCCTTCTGATAAGAATTTCGGCGGCATTTGCCAGGGAACACTGAATTTTGAGCGAGAACTTCCAGAAATTTTAGCGACTCGATTTTTCGATTCATTCTCCGTGCTGGATCTAGCTTAGCAGCCAGGCCAGCTCTATCCTGAGAACATCCACAGGGAACCCGTGCGGCTCGCTCCAGTCCCCTTATAGGCATGTTACAATAACGACTGGCTTATTTTGATAGACCTTCCAATGATGTTTCCCGGGCCAAAAACTGGCAGCGATTGATTGATTGATATACGTAACTAAATTACTTTTTATAAATAAAGAACCGTCACGCAGTTGGCCACTCCCTACCTCTCATGGATGACGACCAATCCACTTACGAACTTCAATCGGGAACAGAAGTGAATGGTAGCACTACACTCAAATTCAGACGCAAGTTTGACACGTGCAGCAAACAGGACAGGGTGATCGAGGTGTGATATCTCAGTTCAATTATTTGTTACATGTAAATGTTCTTCACGACCTGCGTGGACCTGTTGCCCTAGAATCGCGCAACATTGTCGAGATCATTACCAAGATCAAGGTTGCAGGTCGCCAGGAACCAACAGTAGTGTGGTCACACCAGGGGGCCGTTTCTCGAAACGCCCGAGAATTCTCGGGCCCGAAAAGTTGTTTTGAAATTTTAATAGATTGATCCCCAAGTTTTTCGTTCTCTTATCTACCCTGATGGTTTAAGTAGTCTAGAACTTCCTATCCGTGAATATGTATACTGTTTACGTCTCAAAAAAGAAATTTCCGATTTCATTGAAACCCTCACATCGAAGAAAAATCACCCGAAAAGTCTCTGGAGGTCAGTTGCTCCCGAAAACTTTCCATTGTTTTTCACCCGAGTATTTCGGGCGCCCGAAAAGTTCGGTTTAAACTCACGTAATTCTTTAAGTACTATAGAATAGAAATAACTACGAAAAGGGAGTTATAGACTATTAAAATCAGCAGGGTAGAAAAGAAAACGAAAATCGTTTTGATAAATCCATAAAAATTGCAAACAAAGTTCTCAGGCCCGAGAATTCTCGGGCGTTTCGAGAAACGGGCGCCAGGGCTGAAACATGATGAATCTAAACATGTTTCAAAATTCGCCCAATTGCACCATCTGCTGTGTTGGTTTAGCCTACCCGCGCCGAAGGCTTTATTTGTTTCTGGTGAAGTTTTCGTTTTCTAAATGTTTTTTTATTATAGCGCCCTCTGACTTCGTGTGGCAAAGCGTGCGCACGTTGTTTTGAGGCTTGTTTTTGGATAGAAGCTTTTTGAGAGGTTTCGTGTTCAGTCCACAGGAACCCCCAAAAACGAGAGTGTACAGGAATCACACTCATACAAACGTGCGCGCACGAGTTAAGGGCAATCCAATATTTCTGGCGTGTTCTACACCAGAAACAAAGAAACATATTTAACTTACAATATAATGCAGCTAAAACCGTTGCATCACGACCAACGTTTTCAAAAACATTAAATTATTTTTTGGATTTTTGACTTTGCTGTTCCGCCAATCAAACTGTCTGAGCAAATGAAACTCTTGCCCTGTTTCGCCTAGTGCAGGCAACTGACTTCCCTCCTGTGAACTAAAACCAGACAACGTCGCGACGGAAAGCCAGGCAACTGCACTAGGCGAAACAGGGCAAGAATCTGATTGGCTCATAAATTTGACTGGCGGAATGATGTTTTGAAAACGCGGTTCGCGATGCAAAGATTTTAGCTGTGAAGAATTTTGTGCGGAAAAACGCTTTCGTTCACAACTCACACAAAAGCGCAAAATATATAAATAAGATAGTTAGTAGTTTTAATAATACACAGCTCTTTGGAAGAGCATATTCTTACTATGTAATTTTTATGAAAATATTCTGTGTTAAAATAAAGTTTTGATTTGATTTGATTTTGATGCCATACATTGTACTTGCAGAGAGGGACGACAAAAGTGATATTCGCCTATAATGACAAGGATCCGACAAGTGATAACGACATGTCGAAACACTCATTCAGGGGTGCAAAGAGTCTCCTGCTACTCAGCTACGGCAAGAAAACCGAACCTGATCCCAACTGGGACACTTTTGATTTACTGATGAGTAATGTAAGTGTCTATCCAACCGACAATTGTGTGTATGTGTGTGTGCATGTTTGTCTGTCTGTCTGTCTGTTTGTCTCCCTTTTGTGCGTGTGTTTGTCTGCCTGTTTGTCTGCCTGATTGTTTATGTGTGTGTTTGTCCGTTTTTCTCCCTTTTGCGTGTTTATGTGTCTGTTTTCTTGTCTGTCGTTTGTGTGTGTGTCTGTCTCCCTTTTGTATGTTTGTCCATCTTTCTCCCTTTTGCGTGTTTATGTGTCTGTTTCTTGTCTTTCTTTTGTATTTTGTCCTTCTTTCTCTCTTTTGCGTGTTTATGTGTCTGTTTTCTTGTGTTTGTCTGTCTGTCTCCTTTGTATGTGTGTCCGTCTTTCTATCCCTTTTGCGTGTTTATGTGTCTGTCTTCTTGTCTATCTTTTATGTGTCCGTCTGTCCGTCTCCCTTTTGTGTGCCTTTGTGTGTCTGTCTGTCTGTCTGTCTGTCTGTCTGTCTCCCCTTTGTGTGTGTTTGGCTGTTTGTCTGTATCCCTTTTGTTTGTTTTTTTGTCTGTCTCCCTTTTGTGTGTTCATGTGTCTGTCACCCTTTTGTATGTTTGTCTGTCTGATTCCCTTTTGTGTGTGTATTTGTCTGTATTTGTCACGCTCAAATGCAAATAACGGTACTAGCTTGTTCCGTCGTTTGCTTGGCTGTGTGTTCATGTTTGTTGTCTGTCTGTCTGTCTTCCTGTTTGTCTGTCTATCTGTTTGTCCGTCCGTTTCGTCCGCGTCTTTCCGTTCACCTGTTTGTCTCTGTCTCCTTGTTCGGCTGTTTGCCTGTATGCCCGTACCTCTGTATCGTTTCCAGTCTGTCTTAATTCCTCATGTACTCTGTGCTTCCAGATCTCCGTTCCGAAAGCGAAGACAAGCTATATCTGCCAGACCTTTCAAGCGCCGGTATTCTCTGGGAAAAGACAAGCCGTGCGGGTACTTATTAAAAGCAAAAATTGAATTTCAGCCGTCCCTCCGCTTTCGAGTGGAGACGTCTAACGTGGGAATATAAAATTTCACTCCCCGAAAATTCCCAGCAGAACATTGATTTTTTTTCAGCAAATTCAGGGGAGGATATATACTACTGCAACTGTGACATTGCTACTGTCAGACTTCAGGGTGTTTTTAGATTTTTTGTAATTTATTGTCATAAACTACAGACATCTTTTTTTCCTAAATAATGCGCCCCTGGATCTCGCTATCCAAACGTTTCCCAGGCAGCCGAGAAAGGGGCCGCGGGACAGATATTTTTGGAACAATTCTGTTTTGAAGTCGTTTCCCTTGCATTTTGCCCTGCGTGATCCCGTTGTGTCAAAGGGGGTCAAAGGATTTTGTGTAATACAAGGTCAAAATGCAGTGATCCTCCCTCTATAAGTACAATGATTAACGTGATCTCCCCTCAGAGCAGTTAAACGTTTTCGTGATCCCCCCCCCCTATTTGACCTAGTAACAGACAATTTACAAATAGAGGGGATCGCAGTTTTCTTTCGTTGCGCGCGAAGCGCGCCCGAATTTGATAAACGCATTGCATCAAGTCATTTCATTGATAAAAGCACTTTAAACAATCCAGTAAACAATAAAAGCACTAGTAAACAAATCCTGTAGGTTTTATTATTCATGCGCGCATTTGCGCGCCGAAATTATTATTATTCATTTGCGTGTAGCGCGGCCCAAATGACGAATTTCTATGCCTGTAACGTCGAACACACGCTTACTCTTCTTTCGAACATAGTGACTGCCCACCAGGCCTATCACTGCAGGGCATTTTTGCTAGAGTTTGCTTTTCCTCGCCAAGATAGAGTTGTTCTTGTGAACGATGCGAAGGTAGTGTCTTCGTTGCGCGAGTTGCCAAAGACTATATTAGATCATATTCTTTATTCGCGCGAACCGCGCCGAAATATTTATTATATATTGAGTGAAGTGAGGTAGAAAAATACAAATGATAGAGAAGTTGCTGGAATAACTACTCTGCCGTTTCGAACCACATTTTCATCATGGGTTGAAGTGATTCGTCATTTCTCCTGTGTTTCACGTCTTTCGGATGAGACAAACCGAGGTTCCGTCTCTCAGCCCACTACGATGTGCGAGGGACGTTAACAACCACAGTACTCACTACTGACATATCTAACAACTACTCACATCTAGGGATCAGACATTTGAACCGGATTTGAACATATAAACATAATAATCTTCGACATACAAGGTCAAAACATTTCATTGCTTTTTCTAGTTCGAGCCCGTAGTGCAGCGCGGTAATGAGGGTGTGGTCCATCACCTCGTGGTCTACCAGTGCCATCCAAGAACAAACGTCACGTATAGTAATAGAGCAGATTTCAGATGACCATCGTGAAAGTAAACGCAATTGTGCAATCACTAGCCAATCAGAAACAAGAGTAATTACAACTTACTGCTGAATGGTTTCCAGCCCAGCCAATCAGGAGCCGAACCAATTGGCTAGTAATTCCTTGATTGTAATTAGTTCGCAATTTGATTGGTTGATAGAAATAAGCAGCCAATGAGAAAGCAAACCAATTGCAAACACGACGGTCATCTGAAATCCGCTCTAGTAGCATCAGTTGTCTGGACTGGATCAATATGCCGTTGGGATTCCTAAACTGTTTAGGGGCGGGTGGGCTTATAGCCGCGTGGGCAGTTGGCGGAGGAGTAAGTACACTAGGAAACACTTTAAGCGTCGATAAAAGAAGAAGGGGCCCTTCATCTTCAAATTCGTTGGCTTAGGCTGCAATAGGAAATTTGCACTATTGCGTCATTTGACTACGACTACCAGAATCCTTTTCAGTTTTCTTTTCTGGTGCAGATAAGCCGCTATTGGAAACAATAGGCGGTAATTACACGAACAAAAGGGACAACGTAAAGTTTTCTGGTAGTCGTAGTAAAATACGTCATAATGAAAATTTCCTATACCGTTTGTACCCTCCTCTGTTGTATTTACCGCTTGAGTTTGCATGGAGGTAGGGATAGCCCTAGGGTAGGGATAACCGAGCGGCAAGGTAGGGTAAACCTCTTAGAAGGGCTAAACTCTTTGCTTACATAAGCCATGTAATCGCTCTCGGGCTAGGGATAGCTTACTAGGGGAGCTGCCGCCGCGTCATGTTGCAGTATAAGCGTGCCCAAACAATACAAAACAACATGGCATCACTGAAAACATGTTGTTTGTTCGCCATTTTGAATATAATTGATCTACTAGCCACGCGATATTTGAGATCTGTGGTTATGCGAGAGATAGCCCTACCCCCGCGAGATTGTCCTCCCCCCGGAGTTACCCCACTTCATGTATAAGGAGGGCTAACTTTTATCCCTCATAGAAATGCTACCCCTCATAGAGGGGCTATCCTTTCCCATGTACTCAGCCCCTAATTTTTCCACTCTTGAATGCAAACGAAACTTAGAGAAAAATTCTCCACACACATCTGACAGGTGCGTAGCTCGTCAAGTCAAACTAATATACAGATATTGTTTATATTTATTATATAAACTATAGTGTTTTATCAGGGTTTCGACCACTAAGAAATATCGTAATTCGCATGCATGATGAATTTCGCGATAGTGGGCACTTGCAAGTGTGAAAATTTACGATAATGCCCACTATCGCGAAATTCATCAAATCGAAACATTTTCACAAAACGTTTATATTATAAACAGAATAATACATGGACGCTTGGAGATATGACATTTATCTTCTTGTGTTCAAATTTGATATCTCACTCGTTCGCGCGAATTTGAACACTCGAGGATAAGTTCCATATCCCCTCGCGTCCATGTATTATTCTCTATATAATCAATATTACCACTGTATGCATTGCTACGCGACCTCAAAAGTCAATGTTGCGATGGGCGATTTTTAGCCGTCAATCAAACCAAAACGCTGGATGTTGGCTGCTTTTCTGGATCGATATTGATTGCAAAATCAACCAAAATGGTTTTAAGCTATCCTTTGGCTTCCCTTGCCTAGAATGTTTAACTCTCTTTTTAAGAAAATTTATATTAAAATTTTCTTGCGTAAAATCGCCAATCGCAACAGTGAATTTTGAAGGTGGCGTAGCAATGCATACAGTGGTAATATATAGAGGATATTACACAGTGGCGCGAAGATATTATCACCTGATGAAAACCGAGGGAACGTGTAGGAGAACTCGAGTACAGATAGTGGAAACGTGAGACAAAAGGTTGTTATTTTGAAGGTCAGGTTTTGAATGTCGTTTTGTTCCACAGGACGTGCTTCCTGGACGAAACACTTTCGAAATGGAGAAGAGTTGCCAGAGCTTGCACGCGACAACTATTATGATTTTAACTTCCAGGTTTGTGTTGCGCTTGAATTTAGAATATTTGGGTCTGGATGGGGTTAAGTAACTAATGACAAATGGGCATAAGAGTTACCGACTGCCGACAAACTTGGATAAGTAATACCGACTAGTGGACAATAAAATGTTTACCTGCTACGGCGACATTTTACATTACAAATTATCCAAATTATCCAGGTTATTCAATTAAAGTTTATTCCAAGAAATAGCGCGTGCTCCGTTCCATTGTGACACTTCCCGAGCTTCAAATTACCAGAGAGTTACTGAATTTCGACAGATATAACTGACACTCTGGGCATGCTTATACGATCTTTTAGGGGATTAATGGTCGTCTGTTCACTGAAAAAAATTAGACAAGATGCAGCACTCCAGATTTTAAATAATAAATACACGCTTTTCAGTGCTAGACCTCATATTTTCATAGTTTCACTTTACGAGGTTAATTAATAACTTAGTTTTACCGATTACCGACAAAGACCGCAAATTTTAACCCACTACCGAAAATTTTCACCGACATCTAGATCCCCCATCTGCCCATCCAGACCCTGTCATAATATTAACCTCGCTAATTTGTGTTATTCACAATCGTAGGAAATACAAGTTCTGCCGAAAGAGAGACACATCAGACCGGTAAGGAGCCCGGGGGACTCCCCTATTTTTGGGGCGGGATGCTCGTCGGGAACTTTCGATTTTACCCCTAAAAGGTACCTAATGCCAATGGCGTCGCTTAGTTGATTTTGGCCCCTAAAAGGTACCAAAAAACTTATTTTCCCTCGTAATTCTTCTTTCCTATTTTTTTTACCAGGGAAAATATGTCTGAAATTCAAGCTATAAGGTACGACGAGCACCCCCGCCCCAAAAATAGGGGAGTTCCCCTCCCCCCGGGGTAAGGTGCCGATTTATTCACACGACCGCTGTTGAGGAATTTGTGGAAAGCCGAACACTTCCTATTCTTGCGTCTTAGTAAAGTTCAGCATTTACCATGAATGGGTTTCTGCAGAAATTCCCTGTGCAAATTGGCAGGGAAAACAATAACTGTCACAATTACAGTGTCACTATGACAGGTGAGACGTCCTTTTTAGTATTCATCTGACTCGTTGTCTGTTTTCTTGCTCCTCAGGAGACGATTTAATCCACTACTGCCGCTATAACACTATGGACAGAGACAAAGCCACATACGTAAGTACAAACTTCTTTGCGGAGAACACAGGGCGCGCGCGATCCAATTAAGGATACATTGGACAGAAGAAAAAAGCGAGCGCTGACAATGTCTGGTTTTAATGTGGCTATATGAACAAAAGTGCAACAGACAAACGTTAACAAAGAAAATACGCTAAATCATATCACATGGGTATATGAAAGTCACTCTCTGAACTATTGCTTACCAAACCGCCAGTTTTGTCAACGCTATTATTATCACACACACAGATGCGCGACTGCATTTAGAAGTTCCCTACCTTCTCAGAATGTGCCGACGCGAAAGACTTGAAAGAGCATCAGCGACACCTATTGGCCGATCACGTGTCCTTCCATTCACTGACCACGTGTTTTTCATGTCTTTCCTTAAAGGGCGGGTTCTCCACCACACATGAGATGTGCCTAAACTTTATAATGTACTATCCGCGCATACAACAAGAACTTCTTGTCTGCTCCACTGTTGACCTCACACCAACCTACAAGTTCCTCGTTAAGCATTTTCCGTGAGTAGACGTACCGATTTGCCTCTTGCAGGTGGTAAGGCGGAAAGACCTCCTGCCTTTCCTAACAAAATATTTAGAGCTAAAGGGTGGTTCTCACTGGAACGCAAGTGAGAACCAGGCTTTACACGTCGCGCACGTATTATTTTAAGCATTTTGATTACTTGTTTCTTTTGAGCATTGTTTCCCACATGATTCGCACGTGCTCGAGCATGCAACTTTCTATCTGCGAGGTAAATTTTGAGTTGCTAGGAAACTGTATCTTTAGATCAAGCCGGGGTAACACCTGCTTTTTTGGCCCGTCTCAAACATTTTCCCAGGTCTCTGGCGCCGATGTCAAATCGTTATTACAACCCAATGGTCATCAAGCCCAACATGACCTGGACGGCAGAGACAGTAAATGAACTCAAGGATGCCATTTCAGACGCAAAAAGAGTGTATATCGAGCATTGCAGCCCAGATATACCGTTCACATTCCCCCTTACGGTAAGATCCTACCAGAATCAATAGATTTCCAGTAAATGGACTAAATGGAAAGCTAGCGAATGCGTATTGACATTTACATCACTTCTTTTTGTTCTTTTTTCCAGAATCTTACCGACAAGATGCTCCAACCCAAAGTCTCCGTTATAAAACCACTGGGACCTCCCGTATCTGACTGCGAGACAAGCTCGGCCCATGCTCTACGCAGCCACGGTGTGCTGCTGTTAGTCTTCGGAGCCTGGCTCATAGTTGTGGATTAACTGGCCGTGTCGTTTTTTTATGATTCAAAGGACTGTTTTGTACACATATTAATCATGCGAAAGACATACAACATTGGGCTGTTCCAACCCTATCGAGAAACCTGGAATTTCCAAAGGCATCTTTGTGTTTGACCATGAAATTTCCACAGGAGTCGTTGTTTTTGACCCCGGAATTCTCACAGGTTATTCATTAGTCTCCTCGCATCCGCCCGGACCGGTGTCACCAGGTATTCATTTGCGACATTGGAATTTTTGGGTCATTTTAAGAGAACGTGGAATTTCCTCAGCGGTTGCTTCACATTCACAAATTGCTGTACCGTTGTGTAATTTCCAGGCTCCTGTATAACCCCTGCGGATGTGAAAAATTGATATTCCTCGATAGACGGGTATTTATTGGAACAGCCCATTTAGCAGCTAAAATCTCATTGTTGACACGTGCAGACATTGAATTGATGCGACACATCATTATAGCTACTTCACTATGAATATGGAGTTGAAAAGTCGGGACAGGAAAGATAGTAATCCATGATTAATACGGTGTAACAAGACGCCAAACGTTATCAAATTCACAAATAAATTCTCATGGTATCCACTACGCCATATTCCCAATTTTCTGCTGTAATGTGACAATGATTTCCACATTTCCACCATTATCGTGATCTCGTATTGGCCTATGGCCCGCGGAGCCCTTTCATGTGGTGTGTGTATCACAAACGCGTATGTGTGTCGGGGGGTGCATTCTAGAAAATGATAAATTTATATCAAACTTAAACACTTTATTGTAATAGCGGCACATGCGCTTGCACTGTCACAATAAAGATCATCTATGTCTACGTCTATATATGTCTGTCTATGGAAAGTAAAAAAAGTGAAAGGCCCTCTCTTTCCGCATGCCTGATGTTATGACGAGCCTGCTATTTGCATATTCACTTAACATTGTCCAGAAAAGTTGACACTGTCGGTTTCTCCCCTTTGAGAGCATAAGTTTGAATCCCTTCATTACACCATTGCCGGGATTGTCGAAATAGGCTTGTTGTCCTTTTGGCTTAACTAACGCCTTTGCTACATTTCAACGATGGATGGAATATGTTAGGGACCTTTATTATATGCTTATTTATTTTGGTAACCATCAATATTCAGGGGTGTATCCATGATTTTTATAAGGAGGCCTGGGTTCCTTAGCCCTCTCCCCCCTGGCTATGCACCTGATAATGTTTGGGGGAGGGGCAGGTCTCAACATTTTTTGGGGGCGGGCAACGCAATGCAATGCAACATTGTGGAGTGCCAAGGATGGTACTATTGGAAAATTATAATTTATCATTACATCTGAAACTTTAAACATTAATGACTCATTCAGCTTCATAATGAAATATACTTTGGTCAATAACTGCCATCCAGTTTTTATTTTCATGTACAAAAAATATCACTTCCTTTGTATACTGCTTCTTTTAGAGAATTGATTTAATTTATGAACACACTCAAAAGCTTGAAATATTACAATTGTGACTGTACAGTCATAGTCATAGCATATCAAGTACAGTCATAGCATATCAAGTACAGTTGTACAGTCATAGCATATCAAGACGTTTTCAAAAGAGGAGCATTATATAAAAATATGAAGGTAGATTACTGAGCAGTGTTGTTTTGTTCCTTTAACCTACAACAGAAATGGGTGTGCTGACATCCTGCCTCCCCTTTTAATTTAACAGTGCAAGGAAGCATCCATTAGAAGACAGTTCCAAAAATAAATCACACATTCTGTGTCAACGAAACAGTTAAAAACATTGTTTTTAAAGTTCATTGCATTCCTAAGAATTGAAAGAAGTCACATGTTTATTAAGATCGAGCTTTTTTCATCTGATTGGTTGCCATCATGACGACTGTAACCAAGGTTATTCCAACGCCGACAACAGTTAGCCCCATGGCACCTCTGTAAAGAAGCTTGTCTGACTGGCCTTTGAGGTAAATTGGAACGTCACGGCCCTGTTGAAGAACACAACAATGATTAGATTCAACATGATAAAATTGCAAGGCTGTACCACGGTTGTTACAACAAAATGTTATGAAAAAAGACCAGTGGTCTATTCAAACAACCCAGAATCCAATATTTAACAATTAGACCTCAAGTCCGAATGTGCTATGATGAATAGACCATGAGGCCGAAGGCCGAATGGTCTATTGATATCATAGCACACGAGGACGAGAGGTCTAATTGTTTTAGTATAAACCAACTAGTTGGTCGGTTTTGGCAATGAATGCCATTATTTTATGTGGAAAAAATCAAGTTTTCTTGCAAAGAAAGGTGGTGGTTTTGCCAGGCACGGTCTATCACTAATAGACCATTAGTAGCTCAGCCAATCAGAATGCAGGATTTGTAATAGACCATTAGTTGGTTTATACTAATATACTAAGGATCTAATATTCCAAGTTTGAAAACTGTTCAGCCTGGTTAGAAATCAAAAATGCCATTTTGCAATCCAATTCCATCCACTTGATAACACACCACATTACTCCAAATGTGTATTTATATCCAGCAGTTGAAAGGTTATTTAGCCTCTTCACACGTTGTTACTGAAAAAGGCGACAAAGCTTGGTGCGCTAGGAAGTATGGGTACAGATTTATTCAAATTTCGGTAAGATACTAGAAACAAATATGCTTAGAAATGTACTGAAATTAATTATTTTAGCTATGGTTGCAATAACTATTTGAATTCAGATCAAACAGTAACAGTCTAGGTGCCCCCATCATCCATTGCGCTTCAAGCTTATAGGCTTTTTGGGTGACAACGTTTCCCGGAAACAGTATATGGCAGTTGTGTTAAATTTTTCCCGGGAGATGGAGCAACAAAATCTTGAGGCCCCCGTGGCAGAACGGGAGAGTTGACATCCCTGTTTGACAGAACATGAACAATGCATGTAAAATGATATGACTAGAAGAGTGCTCTATCATCCAACCACCACTTGAGCCCAAAACCACAGGGAGCCCGATCAATAATTTCTTGTAAAACGTGTACACTGCATATCAATATAGGATTCTAAAACAGTGTTGTTTTCGTTAAAGGCGGCCAAATAACGGCATTTGATTGCGAAGGAATCGAACTTTATCGAATGCTTAAATGCCTGGGTACTCGATTGCTCTGGTTTAAGTATCAGTTTGAGTTGTAGAGTGTAAACGTTTCGACACGCCGGTTGATCTATTTCAGATGCCGGTTCTCTTTCTCACATGTAATACCTTGAAAATCTTCTGGTTTTCAGGAACTCTGTTTGGTCGGTTGTAGTACTGCTTCAAAAAATAATCGTCCAGTAACCCATAGTCTTGCTTTATCCAGATATAATGCTTCTCGGAGTTGATTTTGTTCCAAAGATAAAAACCTCGCTTGATGTCTATATGATTTCGTTTCCAGTGGTGTCTTCTGGGTAATTTTCAAGATGGCTCAGAACACAGGCAGCCCAATCAAATTATGGTCAAAAGAGGAACATAAGTAGCTTTTGCTATTTTCGTTATTCTTTTGAGTCATTTTCGCGTGAAATGTGTTCTTCGATCGAGCTCCTCCTCTGGTTTCTCCCATTGGGCATTCTCGTACTCAGAGCTCCCCGGCTCGTCTGCTCGCAGGGGAGGCTCTGGTGACATCCAAGGACCTTTTTTTGCTGATTGGCTGGTTTTGAACGTTGGTGCATGCGCAAAAATATCTTTCTCTCAACGGCTCTGTATCAAATCTCGTGCATGCGTCAGTGGCTGTCACCAGAGCCTCGGCTCCGCGAGGAGACGAGCCGGGGAGCTCTGGGTAAGAGAATGGGTTTCTCCCATTTTTCTAGTGCGCGTATTTTTCTTTATGGCTGGATATGAGCTATCAGTACCGAAAACAATAGCTACACAAAGGAAAAATAAAACGAGACAAGAAAAGAATTGAATAGGTGACTCACGGTGTGTCAAGACACCAAGGAGACCGCTGGCTCAATAAATAAATGACAAAAACGGAAAGGAGAATGAATTTGAAGTATAAAACTGCCGTACACACCGTTGAAAAGATTTCTAGCTACGCCGCTGGTCTAATAATTAGGAATATTTAATGAGCCTGAGTAATCGCAAGTATGATTTAAATAACACCAGAAACATATAACTTAGTTGAAACATGTAACGGTGAACCAAGCTTCGGATTATTCGTATCGAGTTTATGACCATATTTGGTCAAAAATGAACTCTCGACTGCTAACCCAAAATATTTCATTTTTCGCTTAAATAAAGTAGAGCAACAGTGGAAAGTGATAATATACTAACATTTAACATGTTGAAGTCTTTCAACAACATTATTTTCAAAATCAGTTCAATTGTTTATTCTGCGAATATTCCGCAGCTTGGCACTAAGCAATGTATGTGTGTTACATGTTTCAACTCACTTATATGTTTCTGATAATACTAATTAAAAAGTTGAGTATGTATGTACAATATGAAATGTGAAATGTAAAATGTGATATGGAATAAAAAAAAGTATGATTTAAAAGGGTTTCGAAAACATCTTCGCAATAATCACAAGAGAATAATCTTACGTCACGGAGAACCCTAACGTCACGCGCGCATTTGGTCACGAATCATACATAACGGCTGTGTCACTAAAATAAGGGGTTGCTAGGTGTACCAATGAACCCCGCCCTTATTTAGCCAGCGACAGAGGCCCATCAACACGAGCCCCATCAAGAAAATAGATTGTGAATTTCGAATCCCGCGGGAATTAGTTGTCATGGTTACAAATGTCTCCTCTATCAGAACAAAGATCTCAGGAAGCATGGATCCAAAGCAAATCCAACATGGCGGACGCAAAACCAAGGGGGGTGGTCTATCTCTTAATGGTTTTATATATGCTTATGGAAGTTGTTGAATATAAATTGCATTTGGCATTCTGAACCATCTTTACGATATTTGGTCTCCATAGCAACACATCTCGTAACCTTTGATCTTAAAATCGATTTTTGGATAAACCTCTTCGGGAGGGTAGGAAGGCAAATAATATTTGCGATACTTTTGGTGATAGAAGAGCAATGTGGTACCCAAATAAAAGATACTTCTCATTATCTCAAAATCAGAATTGCCCAGACAGCCATCCTCATTTGAATTGTATTTTACACCGGATAGTCAACATTATTAAAGGCCAAACTGGTTTACCATGCCTCCCGTGGCTTCAAATCAAATAAGGCCTTTGTCACGCTCTGCAAGGTAACGCAATCGGTTACCATGGTTACAAAATATTTCAAAAGAACTGTCCCAACTTGAGGAACAACCTTAACGAAGAACTGTTTGTGCTAGATATTTTCTCTTCCTTACAGAATTTTTTATCGTATTTTTAGCATATGGCTGCCATAAGCGCCGCCATCGCATTGCACACGTTGAACCCAACATTCTCACTACTCAAAGTACCAATTTCCCGTTTATGCGACATGTAGCATCCAAATGGTACCACAACTGGACTGTACAATATACATTGCTTGGAAATATACAGCACAATCAGGGACAACCACGTCCCTGGCACAATGTACCATTTACAATTCCACGCTGATTTTGGTAATAACCAATAGTAAAATATACAGGTAAGTAAGCGAGCAGTTCTGTTCGTTTATTTACAAAGATGCACCATAGCAAGATGACCTAGTTGCTGGTAATTACTTTTGGCAGGCCAACTACCATCAATAATCTTGTCGCGCAATTGATCCAAGTCTATTCACTTAATCTTCAACTTCTTCTTTAAACTTAATCCAAGGATAATCTAATCATCTTCATCCTCGTCTTCCTCTTCTTCTTCCATTTCTGCGTCATCTGCCTCCTGCTGTGCGGCCTTCAAGGCATTCTCTTCCTCTACTGTTGGGTCTTCAGCCTCCGTGATCTCGGGTCCGCTTGGGAATTCCTGCATGGGCATGGGAGGGGGTGGAGGGCTGTAATTCTCCGCACTGAACTTCTGACCGTACCCTATGTAGATGTTCTCGAATTTTCTGGAAAGAAAGAAGTATTCCAAGTAAGCAAAGCTCACACATCGAAAGAAATTCTGATGTCGATAATAAAATGCTGGACGATATAATACTCCAACGTTTCGGCAGTGCTTCCTTGACTTGGAGTTATTTTACTGGACTGTAAATGGACGTTACCTTTCTAAAGCAAAAGCATGGGCACCAGGCCATAGATTTGAATGCATGACTGCGATGGCGTACTGTGGCACGAGGGTGGAGGATTTGTGGGTGGTCCATGGTGGCATGCCATCAACCTCTGTAGACAACGGTAAAACATAGTTGTTAGAACCCCTAAAAATATACTGAGATGATCGTCTTATGTAAACCGGGAAAATACGAGGCACAAAATCCCTCAACTTGTCGCGCAACATTGTGTTGCAAGTTGATGATCGATGTTGCGCGTTTTTCATCTCCTGCCACAACTTCGTCACGCAACAAAAACATTTGTTGCAATTTGTAAAAACTTGTTGCGCGAAGTAGAGTGCAGGTCTACTGTAAGCCACAAATTCTGGCTTTGTTGCTCGTTTATCATCAAACACGGAACTTGTCCCGCAACATTTTACCTACAATTCAAGTTGATTAGTCAACAGAAAAGAAAGAGGTGCCAAGGGGAAAATCTGCCCTGGGCATGCATATGTGATCATAAAACAAAATGTTGCGCGACAAGTTGTGAATTTGATGAAAAACGCGCAACAAACATTAGACTTGACACGCGACAAGTTGAGGGATTTTGCCTCGTATTTCCCCGGCTTTAGGGTATAAAAATTCACTCAAGTGCTATCTTTTAGGGGGTGTCAAGTATCGAAAGAGTCGCCTGCTATCTCTTAGCGTGCCGCACGCTAATGGTAGCCAATGGCAGTTAACTTTGTATGCCTTATGTGCTACCTCTTACCGGTTTCTTTGACCAAACCCAATTTCCAATCTCTCTCTGGGGTAATTTGCTATGGACCACACCCTGTTTGCTATTCCTTGGGGTTGAAAATAATACCGCCTAATGAGTCTACGCTGTACTACGGTTTGTAATTACGCCTGTTATTGTGCGCCTTTGGGGACAGTTCCTCGTTTTTGGCCAGGGAATCGTTTTAGCTTTTAGGCCTCAAAATAATAGGTCTTCAAAGTCAAAGTGAGTTTTTTTCGAATGATGACTCATATGACATTTTGGATTATCAAATGGAACAAAATGCGAAACTGCGTGGGAATATCACGTTGTTTACCGTTATCTTCAGAGACAGGTGTAAGAAGTGGTGGTCCTGTCTCTGGTTCGGGTTCATCTGGTTCTTCTCTTTCCTCGTCCTCCTCTTCCTCTTCCATTTCTTCCTCGTCTTTCCTCTGTGAAGGGTTGAACCAGCTACACCGACCCTGCCAATCAGCAATATGATTATGAATATGAATACCACGCTGCGTTTTCTACACCTTGTTCAAGGTGTTTGTTTAGTCAGCAATGAGATTGAGGAGTAACAAACAAACATCCAGGGTAACCTGAGGATCAGGCCCTAAATATCGGGAAATTCCTCACTCATTTTTTCTCGGAAAAATATTATTTTGCCTGATACTCAGGCTACAAGTTGACTAACCTGGGGCAAGACATACTGAACATGATGAACCCAGTTTGCACAGGACGGATCCGCCATGTCTGTCACAGTCAGACCCTCAAACTCCTGGTTAACTACAAACGTGTCACGCACTGGGGAAAAAATCACGCCCAACATCAGAAAGTGGGGCAAGCAACACTAGAAACTGTGGGGGGGGGGGGGGGGGGGGGGGGGGGGGACAACATAAGAAAGTGGAGCAGGGGGCTTCTTGAGTCTACAACACTTAAAACATTCCAGGTGAAATTCACTGTAGAAAGACTCATAATTTATTATAAACCATGACTATATTTTACCTGGAGCTTCATCATCTTCCTCCTCTTCTTCCTCAAACATATAGAACCCTTGGGGACTAATATGGGTGGTGGCTGATATCCTGGCAATCTGTGCTCTCAGGTAGTTGATCTCATTACCTGGAAATGGTGGGTAACTGACCACCTATAGAAAGCAATGGGTTAGACAAGCAAACACTAGTAGCAGGTCATGACAAATTCAATGCTGCCAAAACCTCTGGACCTCACTTGCTAATTCATGTTTCCCTGCTGGCTACCACTACTTCAACAGATCAATTTACTGTAATTACAAATTTCTCTAGTATGCCAGCCATTAGCTGCCTATTTTTTTCAGGGCAATTCAATGTAATTCAAAGCATTTTGAAGAGCACTGCAAGTTTTAGAGTTAGGGTGGAAGTGGGCTGAGAAAAAAGGGTGTGCTTTTTTTGTCCATTTGGTTGGAATCATGCATGGATACCTCCAGAATATCATGAAAACCTACATAACCTCAAATTAAAAATATTGATCTCTCTAAAAAAAAAAAGGACTTTATTAACATTTCAGATTTTTGGTCAGTAACAACTTCCTAGAACAGGGAAAATATGGAATACATATTTTCACAACTATTTAGCAAATATTTTCAGCACAATACTGGCTAGTACATGGCTAAGGTCCTAACCACTGTTTATGGTTACATTTCTACTTACAGGTGCATCAAGGTTTCCAGTGAAAAATTTCTTGATCTGCCGTGCAACTACAACCTGGGCAGGGGTGACTGAGGGTAGCCTTATCCATGGTCTGCCAGCTACAGAAAAATTAAATTACTGCTGTAAGACACTTAAAGACCCCGTGTCTGATAGGTGTGACAATGTTTGGTTTGTTGCGTTTATCTAACGGTAAGTAACTTTCAAAATAACACCATTAGTTTGCTGCTCTATGACTTCGCATCACATAAATCAGGTTTAGACCAAAGGATGGATCGAAATTCCACAAGATTTTAAGAGATTGAGTTGTTGTTGTTGCTGTTGATGACAGTGGTACAAACGCCCCCAAGCATGTGTGAAGAGTATCAAGCATATGTATGCTAAAATGCAGTGGCATAGCTAGGGGGTCCTAGGATGCATATGACCCCCGTTTTGGGATGAAAAATATAGTGAACATCTACAAAAATGGTCACTCAGTCATAATACATTTTGAGTTGTTGTGACCTCCTTTCCCAAATGCTTGCTATGTTCCAGAAAAGTAGCAATGTTGTGAGCACTGTGCTGGCAACAAAGTGGTAGAAACCACATGACAATACTTACCCTCTGTACAGACAAAGTATGTTTTCTTGTTGCAACCTGTTCTGTTTTCCTCCTTGGGAATAAAAGCTGGAGGTTTGTAATCCGTCTGAGGTGTGTCATCATCTCCCACATCAAAATCACCTGCAAAGATATCAGATGACAGAAGGTTCAAGATTTCCAACTACAGAAACCACATTCTCAGGAGCCCAGGGAATTACAGGATCATAACAAATGTACAGCAGCTGTAATGATGCAACAGCCAGCACATTTGTTCATTCATTAGCAATAAATCCTCATTTCTTGAATTTACTTTTAATCAATCATGAAGTTTAGTAAAAATAGAAAATTTAAGATTGGAATTTCCAAGCACCAGACACATCCCCTCCCATGGAATTTCCAGAATCTAACAACACCCTCCCCTGAAAATATTTTAATTTGAACGCCCTGAACTCCCCACCCCTGTGTGGTCTAATGCAATCAAAAAACATACAAAAACAACATATTCCTATAACCAACATACCTTCTTTTATGACATCTGCCTTAAAATCTGGATTTTCTTTCTGCAAAAGGTAAAGATGGCAGTCAGAATATTTTGTGAGCAACTCATATTACAGACTGTGTGTCTGTTACCCATAACCCTAAAAATTGGAAGGGGACTTCAGATATGTACATATCTCATAACACAGTCTCAATAAGCCTGTTCAAACCTGCTGCATGTCATGCCTGCCCAAACTCCTAAGAAGCCATTAATCAGTGGAAAATGGCAATCTTTGATCATCAAAATATAAATTTTTGTTTAATTTCTTTATTCATTTTCTTCTTTCTATCTTAATTTCTTTCTTTCCTTCTTCATGTTGTTCACTCACAGTAACACATTTTTGAAAATTAATGCCTTGATTAATACCTAGGTTTTCAATAAAGCCTACATGTACACCATAGAAAAGGTAGATTGCCATTTGGGGACTGCATGTGTCAATAGTCCAAAACCTAGTTGCCATATTCTTCTTCTAGTTGATTGCCATGTTGGTCCTCTGACCCTCTCTGCCTGACATTGCTATTAGGACACTTAACTTATTCTGGCAGGCAGCCTATGATCCCACAATGATCTCTTTAGGTGCTGTATGTGTTGGGTGACCCATAGAGGTGGTGATAGGGGACAAATGACATTCACATTGAAGGGTAAAATTGAGCTCAATTCTTACTTCATTCTCCATTTATGCATCTGTTCTTCCTCCTCCATATCAAGAGGGTCCTCCCCTTCATGGTACTCCACCTCGGCAATGATGTAGTTTCCTTCTAGACCAAGAATCTTGCCCCAAAATCTACAGCTTCTTATTGGATGAGTGTCAACCAGCTGCTTGAGAGCAAGGAATATTCTGAAGGTTTCTTCTCTGCTAAGGCCTACCCCTGCTTGTTCAAAGTAGTTTGCAAGCTCCATGATATATGGGAGAGGAACGTCAGGCTCCTCGCCAAATTCTCCTTCAGGTTCAGGCTCGACATAAGATATGTCAGGTCTTTTCTGAAATGGATGAAGTAAATAAATTGCAATCATAAGTATTCAGCAACAGGGAGGCAGAGCTCAAAATTGCAAAACATAGTGGTCATAACAGCCCAAAGGGTTTCACTTTTGGGACAAAAAATATTGCTGTATTGACTGGTTTTGTATTTCTTGTATTTCTTCATCTTTTTTTGAGTAAACAAAGCATTGTGACCACCCAACGTGCTTTCACTTTAAGCTCTGGAAAACCAAAATATCTTGGAAATTCTTGGAAATTTTTTGTAGATTCTCAGACAGGAGGCAACATCATAGAACAGCAAATTCTTCCTTAATTACCTCAAAAAGCGTCTGCTGAACTCTTGCAAGGAGCACTTCTGTGGATTCTTCTTGTCGGTCCTGTAAGGGTATAATTATCATGATGCAAACTACTATAATAATAACAATAACTTTTATTTTGTGAATTGTCTATGATACTGTATATACGTGTGTCTGGAAAGCACCATATTTTAGACTTGTTGGTAGGTAGTCTAGTATTGTAGTGACACTCTTCCTGGCTTCCTGGTCAGCTTGCTTTTGGAGGTTATACCTCTTCATGGCTTGGGAGGTTCACATAAACTCACCTGAATTGTATCAAAATGGGGCTTGAAAACTGCTCTCTTTTCATCTCTAATAAGATCATCTATAAGTTCTGACAACAAAGAGAAAAATAAGTTGATTAACCGTAAGCTAGATACTTGTAAACATCAATAATAACAAGCAAGATATTAATAATGTCTACAAGTACAAGGATAACACTCTGACAGTGACAAATTCACTTCAAACATAGCAATACACCAACCTGTAGCATTGTCAGGTTTGTCTGTTAAAAGCTTCGATAATACGCTTGCGAGATGGTCGTACCTGTTAAGTAATACACACGTAGTAAGGGTAAAATAAACGAGACATTACTTTGCAGTTGTAACGTTTTATATCACACGGCCATTTTGAAAACCGTCACTTACAGATTGAGGTTAGAACATGTGCTTGTTTTCAATAAATACGCTTTAGCATTGGTAATATCACTCTCCAAATCCTCCTTGAATGATTCAGAAGTCTCTTCCATGTTTCTGGTATATGATAAGTCCCGTTTTAGAGCGAGCAAAATTTAAATCACATCTTCTGAACTTCTCTTGATTCTGTAAAGAAGGCCCTCGTCATGGCAACAGTCGTAAATCAGTCGATAATCTACCGTGAAATACCGAAAGCCGTCGATACTTCTTCGCTATGCTTCCGTTGCCTGCCGAGTATTACTGAGACGGGAGGGGTGGAATCGTGATTGTAAAAAGTAATTGATGAAAACGTTTTTTACATTTATCAGAAATTTTATTCTTCAAAACTTTATAAGAAGAATTATTTTGATTCTTCTGATAGGCTTTTATTTGTCTCTTTTTACTGTAAGTTTATAACTCATCTAAGCGAGCATTATTTTTATTCTACCACCCCTCCCCTAAAAAGTTGTCGAGCTCGGTAAGATTCGGTTGTTGTGTATATAAACCACAAGTCCAAGATGGCGGCCATTCCTTCCATAGCCTGCGTGTCAGAACCCTTCTGTCATAATCCCACGGGAAAACAACTCGCATAGCTCGCAACGAACCAGCGACAGAAGGCATGCCTTTTCGTCTGCTCAAGAAGAAAAAATACAAAGATAAGTCGAAAAAAGAGCGCTTGATTCATGGCAAATACACAAAGCGCGAGGACACGGCGCAGATCCTGCAAGGTGAGGGATATGGGATGACGACCGGACGGTATGGTATTTCAACACAGATCTTCACAAACATCTTGCAAAGTCTTTATAGATTGTTGAATGTACCTTTTTTACTTCTAAAGTAAAGTACTTGACCTTTCTTATTGCTCGAATTATTTATTACAGACGTTACGCTTATCTCGTTTACTGCCGAACAGAATCGTGATTTTTCAGTCAGCGCGACACGTTCGTGAAACCGACACAAGAAGATACTCTAATGAAATGTATGTCAACGTCTTGGCCGATTTTAACTGAACTTCTGATTCTAACTTGACTTATTCTTAAACATTTTTTGTATAATTTATTTAGGAAAGCAAAAGTTAAAAGTAAGCTTAAAATCTTACTATTGACTAAAATTAAAATCAGTAAGCTGGTAACTCGAGATTAAATTTTAATTATTGTTTATTGTATTCTTCTCAAATGCAATTTCTCTTATAAACGTTCTAATTATGATGCAGTTTATTGTAACAAAAGAACTGGTAATTTGTCATGGAATGTTATCTAGGATAAGGAAGACATAATATTTGGAAGGAGGGTAAATTCTACAAATTCCTTTTGATATGAAGTTTTACAAACTATGCTTAGTTACCATGTGTCCTGATAGGGGTCGGTCAGCAAAAACAATAACATTCTACTTAGTGTTTCAAAATGATAACAAAGAAACAAAGCAGTGATCAATTACGTACATCAGCCTGGGAAAATTAACCATGCGTATTGCAGCTTTAGGCCCATTGCACTGATGTGTTTTGGTTTGAGAGTGTATACGTTTCAGTGCATTTAGATATTTCATCCACATAAAAACACTGGGCAGAACCATATCAGTTTGGAAATGATGTCTTCACTGATAGTGATTGAAGTTTTATATAAAAGAACAAATTATGTTTAATGTTCTAGAACACTTACTGAACACTTACTTGCATTTTACTGATTCTACTAATTGAAATTTGGTTGATATTTTGCAGACAGTCTTGCCATTGGTTGCAAAATGTATCCAACTGTGGGCAGTTGAAAATGCTGCCACCCATGTGATAGCAAGGGCAATGATTGATCAATGTATTTTTGATTCCACTGACAATAGAGCCAAACTAAATTAATGAAAAATATGGTATCCATCTGGATAATATGGCCTGCCGACACTTTCCAACGATGAGTCAGCTAAGTTTGAAAAAGTTCAGCATGTGCAGCAATGGATCAAAGCTGCACATAAACAGCTGCAAGCCATTTGCCATGTTTCCATGACAAAACAAAGGGGTGTTGAGATTTCTAAATGAGAGATATGTGTGGATGGTATGCATATGGCAAGCAAAATGCAAATGCTTGCATCGATTGTCCAACATCACAATCTTTTGTCTGTTTGCTGTTTGTAATGTCTCAAATATAACTTATTACTGTTGAAAACAACTATTTTCAAGCTTGAATGAACTGAAGTGAAGTTTGTCTGCAACAGCTACAGTATGCTCAAATACAAATATCTGAGTATTGTATGAGCAAATTTCCCCCAAGTCCCTTTAAAAATAGAACACTCTGCAAGCATTGGGCATTGTAGTAATTTTAACCTTTCACTTTATTTCAGAGCAACTGCGTAAAAGTGCCTCCACACCAAACATTTCAGAAGCTGTGCTTAGGGAATGTGAGATTCCAGACTCATTTTTACAGGATCCCCCTAATCCTGTGTACCTCAGTGAGAATGAAACCACCAAACAAAATGCTGGCATTTTAATGCTATCACACAGAACTCCATCACTAGACCGACTTGAGGAGCAACAACAGCAACAACAGCCATTTGGCAGTAGGAACACAGTCACCTACGAGCCTGGAAGGTCACCTGGTCTTGTTCGTAAAACTA
Organism: Scolanthus callimorphus; assembly: GCA_033964015.1. Classification (NCBI taxonomy): domain Eukaryota; kingdom Metazoa; phylum Cnidaria; class Anthozoa; order Actiniaria; family Edwardsiidae; genus Scolanthus; species Scolanthus callimorphus. Next base: position 23,061,350 of record CM066915.1, read on the forward strand.
ATGGAAATAACAACCTCCCAGAGCAGCAGGTGCTTATAACTGCATTAAGGAACTTGCAAGTTAATCCTCATCATAGTGAACCTCAGAGTGATCAAGGAATCGAACCTGATGTATCTAAGATGGGTTATCGTCATCCTCCTTCTTATGAAGAAATCTCACAAAAACAGACTAAAAAAGGCAATCCAATTCTAGAACACTATCGTCACCCTCCACCTTATAGGGACCAGAACTTTGGTACGGACATGACAAGTATGTACTCTGGAAATCTCCCTGTTGACCATGCTGAATTGGTTTACAGTCTCATGCGGAATTATGGTGGAATGCATTATCTTCAGCATGGGAATCTACCAACGAGCGCAAGTATGAATTTCCAAGACATAAATGAGTCTCAAAATATGAAATCCACCAAGGATAATGTAACTGATTCCTATCTCTATCAAGAAGGGTCTGGCTATGCTGCACAAGTTGCTAATTATTCAAGAGGTCCAACTACCACTAGTGGCCTCTCAAGTGTACCTTCGCGACACAGTTTTACATTTGGTGAACAGGTAGATTACAGACAGCCGAGCCAGATGCATCCCTCATACATCCAGCCCCTCTCAAGTCAAGGTGAAAATAATGTGATGGGGTATCAGAATTTTCACATGTCGCATGATCAGATGCAAGGTAAGAGTTTATGCCATCTCAGGTTACAACGCTGGCATCTCTCTGATGTCAACCAGGTTTGAGTCCTAGTTTGGGTGTTAGGTATTTTTCCCTTAATCTGTGTAAGTTGTGTTTCAGACATGGGTGTTCATTGTGGGTTGAAATGATTTGTCATTTCCTCTGTGTTTCATGTATTTTGGATGAGACAACTGAGGTCCCATCTGTCATTCAATTATGCTTAGGAGTTTCATCAGGGATAGCTCAATTGGTAACAAGGAGTAACATTGTGATCAAATTTGTTTCTTTTTTTTGTAGGTCCACAGGCTCCTGATATTGAACCACCCCTCCCCCCTGGGTGGGAAATGGCCATCTCACCAGAAGATAATATATACTATATAGAGTGAGTCACCTATTAATAATTTCTTCTTAGTGATAGTGAAATTGTTCATTATTCAGATATTCAGAGAATCTACTCTTGGACTTAGGCTCTTTGGATAAAGCTTACTAGTAGGTATATGGTACAAGAGAAGGGAACTGGAAAAATAATAGATGTTTTAGTAATAAAACTTCTTTTTCTCATTAATTTCTTATTACTTGAACATTAGTTTTATTTGATTTCACATTATTGTGTACTACACACCAATGGTAGTTAATAAGTGTGAAAAGCATTTCCAAATAATGATAACTATTGACAATGTTCAGTGCTTTGATTCCTGTTTTTAAGTTAATGTGGCAACCAGGGTCTCAAGAAGATGTTGTGACCCTGCTCATATAGAGGACTGAAGTTTCTTGATTAAAATATTAGCTTCTCAGTTTTATTTTTGTAGAATTTTATTCTATCTAATTTCATTAATTTTATTTAGAAAATAACACCTATGTTGTATTGTGAATGTGCGCATTCTGGTTTCTTACAAACACTCGGGGAATGTTGGTCGAACTGATAAAACTTGAAAGACACGAGCCGTTCTCCAAACATCCCCCTCGTGTTTGTAAGAAAGCAGAGAGCATGCGGAAAGTACTTTTATTGCTTAATCATTAATTTATTTTTATTGTAATGTGTTTTAGCCATAACACACAGACCACTCATTGGCAGCATCCAATAGAAAATGAAGGTTAGTCTACTTCTACTTTTTTCAAGCTTTTGTTTTCTTCATCTCTTCTCTGCACTGTATTTTTAAGAAATATTTTTTTGAAAAATGCTTCAAATGAAATCCTTCTCGTTTTCTATTAGTCAGATAGTCAACTCAGCACTACGCACCTTGTTAACTATCTTTTGACTCATACAGCTGATTGCGTGTGACTGTTTAATCCCAACAGTTCGCACGTTACATTTGAACGTTGGAATGTTGCGTTGCTAGGATGGAACGAGACGTTTCTATGGAGAACCAAAGAGTTCTGTCTTCCCTGATTGGTCAGTGAAAATAAACATGGCGGTTGCCCTTGGAAAGGTCTCACTTTTTCTCTCACAACGCAACGTTCCAACGTTCAAAAGTAACATGCGAACTGTTTGGGTTAAACAGTCAAACACAATCAGCTGTAGAAAACTCAAACTTGTAGCTCCACTTATATTTGTGTATGTTGTGTTCCAGAGTTGCCAGAAGGTTGGGAAAGGGTGGAGTCACCCCAATATGGGGTCTATTATGTTAAGTAAGTCATGGCTCAGAAAGATAAAATGAAGTGAAGTAGATCTTGCAGTAGTTCTACTATTTAAATGCCCATTCTTCTTTTCTATGAATGTGTTTATGCAGGAGGTTATTACCTGATAACATGGGAGATGGACGCTCCTAAACAGTGTATTGGAAATTGAGGCCTCTATGAAGTTATTTTTAGTTTCAAATTTTCACGCAAAGCCTATTCCACACATTCGCTCAGTCAATTAGAGTGCAGGTAGCATATGCTTTGTTCAGAGAAGTTTATTCAAGCGGCAAATGTGTTGTTCTAAAAATAATTTCAGACTGCATTTTCCAATTTGTTGTTACACCTTCCTATCCCTAGATGGATGTTCCTAGGTAATGGGCTCCCTTAGGCTTACTATGCCTGCATTCAAACACTTTCCTTTTCTCAGTCATGCCACAGGCTCTTCTCAACGGGACCACCCAGCCAAGGCTAAGTACATACAGCGCTGTTTGGCTTACCGAGATGATGGATGCATGCTTGGCAACACCTCTGGGGTGGGGCTAGCTGGTGGCAATTCACATGGCTCACTCTCCTCCCACCCTGACTCCCTACATGTCAGTGCCAGCCCTTACATAGATGCAGGTATGACCAAATTTGTATTATGGCAACCAATGCCACCTCTCGAAAAAAGTTATTGTCAGATCCTGAACTTTAGGTCATGGTCAGAGAAGAATTCAAGGAAACCGTGTATTAATTACTTTTTTGTACATTTTATGTTTTCTGTCAGAAATCCCAGAATGGCTTGCAACCTATGCGAAAGCACCGTCACAGTATGATCAGTTACTGAAGGTGAGCTGAATGAATGAGAAAACGTAAAGAGCCTGTGTCAGCCGCCATTTTGACAGCATAGCAACATACCAAGTCGGAGAATGCATCCATTTCCATCGATTCATTTAGAGAATGTAGAGCAATGTTCTTGATTGAATTTGGTAAATCAAATCTGAAACTTTGTTTTTAAATGTTTATTAAGAGATTTGTACGCGTAATTCGTCTTCTAATATCAAACGAAAACAATAACAAAGAAGTGGCTGACACGGGCCATAGTTAGTAGAGGAGTTAATAGTCTCTTCTACTAACTATGCACGGGCTCAGTAGTTTTTACGAGTTTTTAGTGCCTAAATGTGTATTATCTGCCTTGTAGTGGGAGCTATTCCGATATAACGAGCTTGACTGCTGGCAAACAATTCTCAAGAAGATGTACAAGAAGGAAGTAGAACAGATCGTGATGCGGTATGAGGAGACGCGGCAAGGGTTGCAGAGGGAGCTGGAGAGGCAACAGAAGCAACAAAAACGGCTGAGCCAGCAGGCATATGCTGAGATCGAGAAAGAAAGTGACGTATGATCGGCAAACGACTGACATGCGGCGTTAGAGAGATGGAGAAATAGGCAGAGTTTCCAGATAGAACGGAACAACAGAAACAGCAGAAACGGCTGAGCAGGCATATAGATCGAGAAAGTGACGTATGACCGGCAAACGACATGCGGCGTAAGAGAGAAGGAGAATAGGCAGAGGATTTAGACTGCTAGCAGCCCCTACGTTGGTGCGGCCCCCAGAGAAGCGCTGGCATGGCGTTCGTCGGGGGCTCTTTGCGCTTCTCTGGGTGACGGGCCAAAGTAGGAGCTGCTAGCAGTCTAGCAGAGGATCATGAGCAGGGTTTCCAACCTTAGCGGAGTCAATAGCCCTGAACAGACTATGCTTTAACCAACTTGTAGGGCTGACTGCTATAGTTAATACAATGCATGGGAGATGCGCCGGTCTAATGATGAGCCGTTCCTAATACAAAAGAGGAAACTCTAATGTCTAAGTTAATTTCCATTACGAACGGCTCGTGATTAGATCGGCAAATACAACAACAGCTGGTAGTTTTATTTTTAGTCTTAGGTTAGCGGGAAACCAACCAAGGTAACAAGCACAACGAAAGCAATGAAAATATGTGACTAATAAAAATTTTTTAACACTTTTCTGGCTGTAGAATAAAATATACCGCCACACAAGTGCACGTGTAAAAGTACGGCACCACGGGACAGGTTTGAGTAGCTGGACCAGGTTGGTCATGCATGCATAGCTAGTCATGCCATTGTTGAAATAATTTTAGAGCAAATACTATAGGATTATTCAAAGCTTCAGGAGGCTAGATTCCACTATTACAATATAGCACGAAAAAAGCGATATCGCACGAGTCGCGCGCGAGGAGGGCGATCGCCTTTTTAGGTGCTATTTTCGCGGCGGAATCTACCGACTGCAGCTTTGAATTTTATTGAATCGTGTGATATATCGTCCTCAAATTCGACACAAAAAAGATTTCACACGATTCTCTACATTATTGTAGGGTTAACTAGGCACTTATGATTGGAGTTTCCAATCTATAAAAAAAAGTGCAGATTCTGCGCGCAAACGTATTATAGATACTTGCTTCTTGCATACATTTTGCTAGAGAAACAACCTAGAGGTCGACTTTGGACTATTCTTCCTAGTTATAAGTCTCAAGGTTAACATAATACGCAATTCACAACCAAATATATATATAGAGGATATTACATGGCCGCGTGGAGATACGGATTTTATCTTCGAGTGTTGAAAATTTATCTCACGAGTGAGCGCAGCGAACGAGTGAGATTAATTTTTAACACGAGAAGATAAAATTCGTATCTACAAGCGGTAATGTAATGTTCTGTTTATTATTTATAAACATCAATGAAATACCAAATTCGAATTTTATTTGAGTTAAGCTTAAAAATCGAGCATTGAGCAAAGGCAAGTGTGATATCTTCACATGTGAAAATATCATGTTATTTTCACGTGTGAAGATGTCAAGTTTTCGCGCGGGAGATCACCCGGTATTTCATTGGTGTTTATATAATAAATAGGATTATAGAATATTTCAATCGAATAGATTTATATCAATGGTAGAATAGACATCCCGGCCATAGGATTACTGTGAGACTACGTCAACCGGGCCATTTTGTAAGAAGTTAGCCAATCAGGAAGCGAGTACAGAACAAAGGATCTCGACTTTCTTGAGATCTGAGACACCGAAATATCGCTTTTCTCGTAAAAATTGTGGAAATTATGGGCAGAAATAACTTCAAAACACTTAATTACTCATCGTCAGATGTATTGTAGGTATTAAATTTGGTTTAAATGGTTTGAATCTCTAAATGATATACTTTTTACGGGATGGCCCGGTTGACGTAGTCGCACAGTAATAGGGAGTAGACATGTATATACATTCATTATGTACATATATTTAGTAGAAAGTATAGTAAATATATTAAGGGGTATTTTGCTACGGAATCTGGAGAGCGTTTGTGTTTTTTTTTTGGGGGGGAGGGGGCGTTTGCTAACAAAGAGCTTCTAATTTCGGCACAATGTCTTGCTGTCTGTCACCGGTAAGTCAAGCCGCGACAAACGCGGTCGGTCTGTTCTCCATGCTGCTTATTTTATTGTGTACCAAGTACGGTGTAGTGTGGACAGGGTCTAAGAGAGGAGTAGGAGTCGCTGTAGTAGGAGTCGCTGTTGTAGGAGTTGCTGAGGATATCTCGCGGAAGACTGAATAGAATGGCTCCATACTACTCAGGAGAGATCCCAAAAGAGACAACAAACAAGTGAGTGTAAAAATCTTGCCCATTTTTTTACATTTTCACATTGAATTTTCCCCCTCAAAAACACTATAAAAATTATCTTATATTTCTGTCCTAAAACAGCCCTCAAAAGCAGTCTAATTTACCATTATCAGGCTAATAGAAATACAAACTCAGAACTTGGGTCACCTGTGGGTTGGGTTGGACAATTTATTATATAGCTCGTGTTTATTCGATCAAAGCGCGCGCTCTGATTGGTTCTATCATGGTCACGTGGCGGGCTACAAATTCAATGTAGCCCGCGCGACAATTAAAAAATTATTGCCCGCGCGGGCGACATCGCTAGAGCGAGAAATTTCGGCGGACTATTTTTTTATGATTTTTACCGTATTTTCTTTTTGCTATATAATAAAACACTTAATGACTGCACCCTCGGGAAACAGCGAGTTTTGTTTTCCCTCGAATCTCGATGTCTCCCTCGACTTCGTCTCGGGAAACATCGAGATTCTCGGGAAAACAAAACTCGATGTTTCCCTCGAAAGCAGTCATTAAGGCTAGTTTTAGACGTCGAACTTAATTCTGTCGCACTAAATTGACTGGGTTTATTAGCCAGTGAAAACAAGTTATTTCGATATGAGTGATTTTATGAGGTTAATATAATCTGTCTGGCCAATGGAGAAGATCTCAGCCCTGATTTTATGAGCGCTGGAAGGATTCAAAATTTTAATTTAGCACGGCAGTAGCGCGGCGTTGGCACGGCAGAAAGTGCCGTTCCTAATGCAAATGAGCTCGAGACAATAGCTCTAACTAACTAAACAAAAATGGGAAATTGACATTTAGTGCGACAAAATTTAAGTTCGACGTCTAAAACTAGCCTTAGTGTATATTACACGCTTTATCTCGCTCTCGTGAAATCTTCGCTCTCGCCAATGAAATCCCATATGTCGAAATCGTCTCGGAAAAAACCCCTCAGTGAAATTCTTGTATGTCAGACCAGGCTTTTTTTTTAAATTTTTCGATCCAAAGCATTCCAGTTCCAATTCAATATTTTCGTCCAGACACTATTCCTATTGGCTAATCCGAGTTTGTTATTGATTTACAAAAGACAAAAGACAACAATTATTCACTAATTAGCAACCAGGCAGTTAATACCTAAACACACAGTCTGCGCGTTGTAGAAACGTGAAGGAAAATGGCTGCTAAAGCTCGTCAAAAGGTACAAAACTCTTTTTCCACCCTTATATTTATAAGGTGCACAAATTCAGAAGGTTTTAAATTAATCATACCTCGATTTTAGGCCTACAAAGTGCAGATTCCGGTAGAAGATCGCGAGTTGAAAGGAGTAATCAACGTCCCTAACCCGAGTTCCTGGGCTGGTTCTGCGGTTATTCTAACTCATGGCGCCGGTGGAGACCTAAATTTTCACCATCTAGAGAAGATAGCAACTCATTTAGCACTGACAGGCATTCTGTGTTTGAGATTCACGTGTAGAACGCCGAACTTCCAGTACAGACTTCGATGCTTCGAATCGGCAGTTGTAAGTGCTCAGTAACCGGGTCATGCAAATGTCTGGGTAACCAAGGGTAGGAGTACACGGGCTAGCTTGTCATACCGATCCTAACCAAACATGGAAGATTTTAATCAATGTTTTTGGATTTTGTATGCAACAATTTCAGGGATGCTGATCCTTGAACTTAATAAGAAATTGGGAGAAAATCTATTTCATTGAGACCCCCAGTAAAACTGGGAGAGTTGGCTTCTCCTTATTATGACAACTGCACTGGCCAACCATTTAACAATTAGACTACAAGTTCTAGTTGAGTTGTTATTTGACTCATAGAGAACAAGAATGATTAAAATCTGATTATTAGACCATTCGGCCTTCAGCCTCATGGTCTATTCATCATAGCACATTCGGTTTCGAGGTCTAATTGTTAATTAGTGCATGTTTATATTTAGTGTTTCGAAAGTGCATAATTCCAGCAAAATGGAATACCTGTGGGTGCACCAGGTAGGTGCTTTGTATCCAAAGTGGAGGGGAGCGAGTGTAGTTTATATGTGCAGTAGTTTTTATGGTGAATAGGATATGACTGAATCTTTTGTCTGTGTCTGACAGCATTTCCTTCAAAACTGTGAAGAGTTTGATATCCAGATGTGCATCATAGCAGGTTTGTATCGCCATTCTACAGTTACTCTGTTTGTTGGTGGATCCTTCCCTTGACCAAGAATTGCAAATTTCATTGTGTGGTTCCAGATAATATCCCCCCCCCATGGAAGTGTGTCGAAAAGTGGCCCCACCCCTCTGGAATTTCCAAAGTAAAATACAGTATGTATGGAAACAATCAGAGATCAAGCAAAGATTCTGAAAGTGGAGGGAGACTGGGTCTGAAAGTGTTGGGAGAGAGGAGAGGGGTGGTGCGGGAATCAAGAAAAGGAAAACAAAACATAAGGATCCAGTTTTATATAAGCAGTGAAGACAAAGTTAGAACTTTTAAGTCCTTGGACATGCTATTCACTGCCAGTTAGAGAGGGGTGTACTTGAGCACAAACATGCAGATTAGTATCCCCAAAGTACATGTACCAGCTGTGGTTTATATTGAAAACCCTCCAAAATACCAAGACGTTTCAAACCCCCAAATACCTTGCAGATCCAAGAAAATAGCCAACAGAAAATCCAGATCACCTAAAATATGATTGGGAAAGGGGGGAAGGGTCTGATGGCAATGTGTGACTAACTCTATCCTGTTTTTTTCCCTTTTTCCTTTAATGTTCACTACAGTTTTTCATACTTCCAAAAGAGGGGATGGCAGAACACCCCTGGTTTTACACGAAAATTAAAAAAAAATGTATACTTGTTCCTTTCATCATTGCAGGCCGATCTATGGGAGCAAGAGTTGCAGCTGAACTAGCATCTCAAAGCAGTCTGACCAACAAATTCATATTTGGTGTTGTTTGTTTATCTTATCCCCTTCACCCACCAAAAAGAACTTCAGGGCTACGTATCTCTCCTCTAATACACCTTGGTGTCCCAGCTTTGTTTGTCAGTGGCACACGAGACACAATGTGCCGCAAGGATTTGATGGAGACAAGAGTACTAGATAAAATGGGCAGTACTTGGGAAATGCGCTGGGTGGAAAATGCTGATCATGCTTTAAACATTAACAGCAAACCCCAGAATGAGGTGATAGACTTGATGTGTGATTGGGTAGTGAAATGGTGCCAGTCTGTATTTATGGCAGAGAGATAACTATTGAGAATGAGGAAGTTCTCTGACATCAGCAATGATGGCCAGGGGGTACTTAGGCATATACACATGATGGAGCATGGTCTCACATGGGCCCTGCAATCGAAAAGGGACCTTATACAGAATAAATCGAGAGTCGATTGATTAAAAAATTTATTTTATATGTTTTCCTATTTTTTACCTAACTGTATTTACAAAATTCCAGAAATAAAAACATCCTTCCCACCACAGACTTTTTTCCAGGGGTAAAAATTGATCCCGTTGTTGTGGAGTGAATGTCATTTTGTAAATTCCCTCCATGATGGATCATTTTTTTCTGGAATTGTGAATTTTAAAAAAAAAGGCAAATATATCAAAAATATATCAAATCTGGTGTGTTGCTGTTTTTTAGTGCCAAAATGAGAAAAGCCTCCACACAGCCAGGTGTCACTTATTTCACTTTCTCGCCTCCTAAAAAAGAGCTAAGGAGAAAAAAAGAAGAGAAAAGATGTATCTTCTGGCTTGTTGGTTGCTGGCTTTGGTACTTTTACCAGGCCAGAAGTTTTTACCAGTGATACACTGGTGACATTTGAGTGGAATGATAATTTTTTAAGGAGAGTTGGACAGTGTTTTATTATTTTAATTTTGGGCACCGCGGGTTTCCTGTGTTGGGGGAGGGGGGGGGGGGGGGGGGGGGAAAGGGGAGCTCTCCTTTCTGTGACACCAAAAAATTAAATATCCAAAAGATCCCACTGTAGAGCCGGCTAAATGGCAACACAAAGCGGGTGCACGATTACTCAATGCATCCCCCTCCCTCCACCTCCCTCCCCCTAAAGATATATCCTTGATTGTTCGTGACGTGACCTAAAAGTCACCTCAACTTTTCATGACACGCAGTATTTCATGCTTGTGCGATGACCGAATCCCCCGATCTGCAAAACACGTAAAAGCTTTTGTTCCTTCTCGAAGACTCAATAAATTTTGACTGTTTCACACCTTAAACGCGAGAAAAGTGCTACGAAAACACCTCTGCTATCATTTATGACCACTTATGAGAAATTCATGGCCGTTTCAATAAACTTTTGATAGGGCGCGAATCGGTGAAGTTTCACAAAATAGACACGAATGATCTAGACTGGTTAACCACAGCACGTTATTTGAGGGACATTTGTGACGTTTTTGCCGTTGGGTGTATTTTTCTAGCGTGAGCCCATTGTTCGCGGTAAATCTCGCGCGACTAATAACCCGCTCATTAATATTCCGAATTAATGTGAGCCCGTGGAGCGTGAAGCCGCTGAGATCCGTTTCTCGTCAACGATTTGCGCGACACAGTTGGTTCAGTCACAAAACACGAAATATACTACCAGAATTCAGAGATTTGGATTACACAAACTCGAGGTTAGTAACAATGCCATGTTTTCTTGGTATTTCAGTCAAGTTAGAGAGCCAAAACCCTCCATATTTTGCAGCATGATTCATCGTGTTTGTTGGGACGATGAGCGTCCGCTAGAAACGAACAACTATCAACTTTCTGAAATGCTCTTTTCTGTTTGCTTGAATGGCCTTATAATTTCGCAAAGAAGTTCATTCCAGCTGTAGTTTCCATTTTGACATTTTTAGAAAGACTAATTCGTCCAGAAGTAACTCAAGTTGAATTCTTGCTATGTAAATCGACCGTGTTTGTACCCTAAGTCTAACTGCAGGCTTGCGAATTCGTCCAACTCTAGAATGTCAACAACTTGTCGCTTGCATGCTGGGTGTAATAGATTTATCGCCTGTATTCCATGCTATAATATATCTTCATCTAATTATTTCAACCTGTTTATTTTCACGTTCTTTTCAGGTAGATGGCCAAAGAATCGTCTAAGGGTTATGGCTGTCGGCCTGGATTCTTCATATCGATCGAGGGCTTTCTAAAAATTTTAGAATTCGTAAGTTTGATGTTCTTAGGTTCTTGTCATTCAACACAAGAAGTAGACTGAATGTGAGGCTGAATTCTACTTAATAGTTCACTGCGGTGAATTCAGACTTCAAATGTTAATGCTACCTTTCTTTTAGGGTACTACGTTATCATATTTTAGAAAGAAGCGATTCTAAATATGCAGATATGCGGTTGCTCGCCGCACCCTAATTTATTCATAGCGAACTTCAATCCAAAACACATTATAATGCACCAGTCAATTGACAACCCCGCACCCCCCCATTCGCGCATTAGCGGGGCATTCACTTTTTGGCAAATGAAAGGCAGTGAGCGCCTCGGTTTGCGGGGACAATCTGAGAGGTGAATGCACCGTCCCCAGGGTAATAATTAAGAGTGAATGCGCTCCTTGACCAATGAATTTAGAAGATAACACAAAGGATTTTACTCACTGAAGAGTCATGTCAATGGTGCCCAGTTTTCAATGCAGCCGCAGCCGATCGAAAAGCGTAATAAAACCATATTTTTCTACTTGCATGTACTTTCGCTAGTGTAGATTAAAATTTAATACGTTTAATTCAAGTAACAAAAATCTGTATTTGTCGTGTCTTTTGTGAAGTAAAGGGGTGTTCATATGGAGGTGAAGCAGCCCGGAAAGCGGGCTGGTTTCTGTTGTGTTGTGTCCCGGGAAGAGAGTGACTCCCCGCTCGATGTACTGTGTGGAAGCCGTGAAAGAAAGTGCATCTCCCGACCAACGGGGCAGTAATGTAGTGTGAATTCTGTACGAAAGCCCCGCTAGTACCCCGCTAATGCGCGAATGGGGGGGTGCGGGGCTGTCAATTGACTGGTGCATAAAATGCACTTCAAACGTCAAAAATTGCCGTAAGAAATGGTCTGACGGAATAGTGCATGGATTTTTTTACCTTGCATTTCTATTGTACAAACATGACATGACAGCATTTATTCAAATTCAACATAAATTTATACTTTTTAGAGGTTATATTAAAGTAGATAAGATAATGAGAAAAGTATGCGAAAAATTTGATAACAAGCTATCTGAGCAATATCTTGTTCCCAGTTTATTTTTTCATGTTCATGATAAATCTCTTTAAAAATATAGAGGGAGATTGTATGTTTGTGAGTGAATTGAATTGGCAATTGCTTACAGTGGTTCTCTTTTAACTTATTATAAATTAATTCATTTCTATTATAACCAGTAAAACCTACTTATGGGTATTTTCACAGTAGGTATAAAGTATAACATGATGAACATAACACAGACATTTTAAAAACAAACTTTGGAAGAGAAAAATAACTTGTAAAAACAGGAAAAAAGGCAGAATTGATTATGTATATAATCAACAGGATATTATATTTTATAGGTATACAAACAAAATTTATGTTAAACATAAATTTTGTTTGTATACCTATAAAATATAATATCCTGTTATGAGCTTTTAATAGCAAACTGTATTTTTCTTTTTTTTCGTGTTTCACAATGTTATATAGCAGTACGTCACTGCAAACCATACTCAAGACCCTTGCCATTGAGATCTATCCATAGGGGGATAAGATTGCTGGAGACATGGGATTATCTGTAAACTCTGCCTCTCACATTGTCTATTGAGGGAATTTCTGCAGAAACCCATCCATGGGAAAAGCTGAATTTCCCATGGTAGAAGAATGGGAAGTGTTTGGATTTCTCATCCATTCACATGGATTTTTCCATGTGAATTCCAAACACTTCCCATGCGTGTCTTAAGAAATTTAGCTTTGCCCATGGATGGGTTTCTTTGCCACCCATGTGAGAGCTGCTGGTTGTTGAATTCTAACCACACATCATTTCACCACAGGTCCTTGGACTTATTGCATTTGCACTAGTACTCAGCCATGATAAGGCCAAGCTCTTCTCACATTATGGCTTCTTCATTGTTGTAAGCGGTATTTGCTGGATTGGGGCATTGCTCCTTCTCATCTTCCATTTGTTTGGATGCTGCTCTGTTTGTTGTCTTGGAAAATGGCAAAAGGAATACTCACTTGTAAGTAGACTATACCAGTTACATTTGAGTTCTGGTAACTTGATCCTGCTAGTCGGAAGGACAGGGATTTGGTTTTGTCGGGAAATGTAAAATTTTTATCACATCTCCCTCTGGGGAAAACTTCCTGGATTGCCATACATGTCTTCTGTCTTGGATTCTTCTTTACAGAATGTCTCAAGTCCAGGGGTTTACATCCCTTAAAGGGGGGGGGGGGGGGGGGGGGGGAAATTGTAATTGTATAAGGGTCCCCCCAAAATATGCAGTGCTACAATTTCAGGGCTTGAAATTGCGCCTGATACAGGAGTAAATACACCTAAAAATTTTCTTTTTATGCCTAACTTTTTAGACTTTGGGGTAAAGTAACATATTTTCTGTATTTATTTTATTCAGTTTCTGTAGTGTTCTCCTAGTGCTTTATGCCTAGTTTTTGGATGAATAACACCTATAATGTTGGTACAAGGCGTAAAATTTACTATAACGTATCACAAGACACTATCCTTTAAAAGAGAACATTCAAGTGGAGATGTTTAAATTAAGACCAATGTTTGCAATAGGCCTTCACGTTTCCTTCACTAGGGAATGGATGTCAGAATGCGGTGAATAGAAGCACTAGTACATTCATGAGACTGAATATTTCTTGTTTTGTTTTCCAGTGGATCTTCCTCCTCAGCTATGCTCTGTCCTTCTTCTTCTTCTTCCTGTTTGCATCAGCACTACTGGCACAGTGGACCACAGGAATTGCACAGTTTATCATCGCTACTGTAAGTGAGCCATTTCATAATCACTTACATGTTGAGTAACAACAAGCCTAGTCACCTTTGAGTCAGCTAAATGTTTCTGTGTTTTCCAGTTTACTAGCACTATTTTAGGAACCATCTCTTATAAGCTCATGAAAGTTGTAAACAATAAAAATATGGCAGCTTGTGGGTGGCTATTGATTGATTGAAGCTCCAATTTACTTGTGAAGCAAAAGATACAGTTTATAGATGTTACACTTTTTTCCTTGCAATCCCTATTGGAACACCAGTGCACAAAAGTTGGTTTTGTTAGGGTTTTCTAATCCGCATCCAAAAATTGTTTGTGTTTCTAGGTTTTCGAATTATCAAAAAAGTGTCATGCAATCAGTAGCCAACATTTCCCCCCCTCAGTTTGACATGCAAATCTAATAATTTGTCCCGGGGGGGGGACTCCCATATGTCGTCGGGCGGGGGTGCTTGTCGTATCTTTTAGGGGTTAAAATTCGTGTTGCAGGTATCTTTTAAGGTATAAGACGAAAAAAGGCCAATTTTCCCAGAAAATGGTATCTTTTAGGGTGTTCGCGGCACAAATGCGAGACGCTAGTGCTGGTACTCGCTGTTTCTTGTGCGATCGTTGCTGGAAGTCGAGAGCCATGTTGAAAATGGTATCTTTTAGGGGTTACAATTCTGGCTGACCACACCTAGATTGGTATCTTTTAGGGTTGAAATTTTATTTTCCCAATGAGCACCCCTGCCCGACGACATATGGGAGTCTCCCCCCGGGTAATTTGTAGAGGATTTATATGCACTGAATGATCATATTGAATTCTATGTCACTTCTTTTCAGGTCATTGGTTTTATTCTTGTACTGGTCTTCTTTATCGAGTGTATCATGTACTATCAACGGGTGCGAAAAATAAGAACAACTGAGGTGGCCTGGGAAGGAGCAAAGACAAGGAACATCTAAGACAAGGAACATCTAAAGATGGACAACACTATGCCTTGATATGATATGAATAATAGAAAGATAAATGCAAAATTAAACTCACAAATAGATGGCAAAAGAGCAAAAGCTATTTTTATAGAAAACTTGATGTATTGAGGTAAATGCAGTGAGTGAAAACTGAAGGCCCTAAAGAATCTTTTGCCAAACGTAATGTGATGCTGTGGACAAATACGATGTACCTCAGCAGACTGACTGTAACATACATATGACAGGGAAAAAATGAGATTAGCAAATGCAGAGGTGCCAACTCGGCCTTGTGTCCCACTCTCCCGCATGGGGACAGAATTACCCACATTTTTATATAAACACTGTAGTTTTGGAATCTCATGCAATTGGAAGGTCCATTGGCATCTCTGCTGGGAGTGTGAGCTCACGATTGTTTAGATTTTTTCCAAAAAATAATTTAGTTTTCACATTTTGTTAACAACCTGTTAATGTTAGAATACTGCATTATAGGTCATGTTATGAAGTATCACTGTTATTCAGTGATCTATTTACTAGTGCAACATAGAAATGAACAACACAAGTAGTTTTATGGCAACTAAGGCATTTTTGAAAGTCTTAGTATAAGAGCTCCTTTTATTAAGTTTTGAAACTGATTACTAGTGCAACAAAAATGTTCATCCCTGCAACCAAAATTCTAAATATATACAGTAGTCACTAGCTGGCAATATCAAAACTTGGAAACTTAAAATGTTTTTTATTAACCAGTTTTTATTACCCAAGCCAGCAACTTGAGAAAAACGAAAGCATCAATGAGTGTGTGAAACTGAACCACAGCCCCTTCTGACATCCCCCCCCCAAAAAAAAAAATCATTGTAAGTGATGCAATACTTTTTGCAAGTAATTATCAGTTTTGTAAAGAAATGCAGCACACAGTATAAGTAATATTGGAACTATATCTCATATTTACTATTTACTTATTTGTTGTACATTTGTTAGTCAGAGTTTTATAAGTAAAACGTTTTCCATAACATACTGTAATGATGCTTGTACCAGGGATTGGGAGGATTTCTTCTATGGTTTGTTACCATGGTTATATCAATATCATTGTCGATGATGTTGCAGGGACGTCAACTCCAGGAAATCTGGAGACCACCTTGAAATGGCAAAATTTCCTGAAATTCTTCCGGGAGAAATAGAGTAAATGTATGGCAGTCCTCTTGAATTTTTCCCTGGAGACGGAGGCAAAAATCTTGAGACTCCCGTCAAAACCGAGAGAGAGTGGACGTCCCTGATGTTGATGCTTACACTGAAATATAAAACCCTTGGTGTACCTCTGAACAAAACTTCAAAAACTTCCTTTGCACTTTTCATCAAGCTGATTTTGATCAAGATTGTGATAGAAAGTGTCATTTTTATTTCCTGGCTGGCAGAAAAGTTTTTTACTTCTTTGCTGGCTTAGAAAAATTGGAGCTGAGGTTCTGTAAAATATCAAGTTTTTAGCTGCCCCCCCCCCCCCCCCATGTGTACACCACCCTCATTTAGCTTTAGGGAGTGGCAGGGGATGGAGTGATCATTATACATGGGGATTGAAGCTATACATTCTATTTTCAATTGTAACCGATTTAACAGCAGGTTGTTCAATCACAGAGTCAGAGGCCAGCTCTTATCCATTTTTATAAATAACCGATGACAAGATACACTATAAACTGGAGAACTTCCAGCCTACAGTAAAAATTCGGACCCATAAAACATCTTCTATCGAGCTTAACAACCATTTCTCTATTTCCTCTACGGGCCTATCTTTTCTACATCTTTTTGTACTTATATTAAAAGATAAATAAAGTATGAGGGCCTCTATTAGAATAATTATTTTATGGAAAGTAACTGCATAGCTCTATGTTTATTCTGAGCATAGCGATAACCATGGTAGCGATACTTCTAAAAAATACGCGCCGGAGTTACCCTTTGCCCGCTTTTCTACTTCGCATGAAGATGGAGATTTAGTCATACGAATTGGTATTCCCCGTTCCCTTGATTTTTAATTAATAAATTATGATTCTGAATTTCTTGCTTGAATCTGGTGATGTATATTAGTCTGTATCGTATGCAAGTGTGCTTGACAACCACTTCTCTATTTCCTCGACTGGTCTGTCTTTTCTACTTGCGTAGTCTTTGATCTGAAACAAAGGGATAGCAGCAGTGAAATTTAGTTTCTTATCAAAATATCATGATCACTTTAAAACGGTGATCGCCCTTCGTGAATCTTACCTGATCCTCGCAAACTTTACCGACCGCGAAATAAACAGACTGCGGGTGGCTGAAATACAGACCCGAGACAGACGAGGCCGGGTCCATAGCTAGAGAGTCCGTTAATTTGATCCCCGTTAGACGCTCACAGTCCAGTAATTCCCACATGGTTAATTTCTCCGTGTGATCGGGCTGGCTTGGGTAACCAAACGCTGGTCTAATTCCCTGTGGAATAGAGTGGATTTCACATGAGTGTCAAAGATGAATTAGCCAATCAGAAACGACGCAAATTCAACAACTGACCAATCAGGGGGACGATAAAAGGATCCATCTCACACCGCCCATAATACATGCGCAGCTTCGCCGCCATTTGAGAGTGCCTTATGAGATAGACTGGCACTGCCATGTTTCCCACCTGATATCTTATTCTGTGTAGATCTTTTGCGCCCAGGTTCTCTTCACTGCAGTAGCCCCAGAACTCTTTCCTTACTCGCTCATGAAGTTCCTCCGCAAACGCCTGTGGAGAGAGACCCGTGCATCAACGCGAGATCTGGTAGCGAGACTGGCAAATAAATGTTAAAACTGTACCTCAACTAGTCGATCTGCCAGAGCTTTAACCATGATAACATTATAGTCGTCGAATGCCTCTTGATATCTAGCAGAACAGAAACAATGACAGTGAAAAATTAATTGATCAATCACTGTCGTTTTTGCCAAATACCATTGGGAGTCCTGGGGCGAGGAGCTCGGGCTCCCTGTGGTACTTCTATCCCATAACGCAAAGCAAGAGAAAATGATCATCTTCTCTTGCGCAAAGCCGGCAGGTACAACTCAAAATGGCGGATGGAAATAAAATTTCAATCGCTTGATTCACTGCAAGTTTTCACCAAAATATGACTGTTTTCGAGCAAGTTTTTGCCCAGATTCTTATCAGATGGAGATCTGCAGTAATATGGTGTGTGATACCAAATTTGACTTTGACCGTGAGCCAGTTTTTTAATTGCATTGTTTGATATGCCGACCCAATAAAAATAAACGAATGCTTGAAGCGGTAATTTTGTGAAATTGAATGTCTTTCTGTACACTTTTGATATTTAACAACTATCCCCCGAAGGGGAGGTGAATAGTGGTGGATATATACCGAAACGTGAAGCGTCGAGGTATATATCCACCGCTAGGCACCGACCCTGAGGGGGATAGTTGTTTTAGTATATACCAAATCGCAGTAGAAAAAAAATACGGTGGATTCAGGTTCAAAACGCAATATCGCGCGCGAAACAAGCCGCTATTTTGAGAGTTTTCTCAAAACAGTAAATAGGGCTGGATATCTACTATTTCAGGAACCAATCAGAGCGCGTGGACAGATCATGAGACTTACTTGTTCGCGAGTGCCTCCGCTCCTAATATCGTGACGGCAAAGCAGCCTATATAATCCTTGATACCCGAGTCTTGAGGTGCTATAAAATCTGATATGCAGTAGTAGGGGTCTTCTACACCGTGTTCCTTCTCCGCCTGTAACACGAACAAGATAATTAAAACCCGTTCCGATGGATTAAAACCATCTCGACAGATATCATATTTTATATCTGCCGGGCTCCGCTATTGCGCTTCCGTAGCGCTGAGCTCCGCTAGGACGTACCTGTTGTCTGAGTCCACAAAACACCGCTCTTGGAGTACCCGCCCGTGTGTCCTCTTCTTCATACACAAATATATCATCTCCATGAGAGTTGGCTGGGAGGAATGCGAGTTCACCGACTGCTCGTAGGGATTTGTCTTGTAACACAGTATTCAACATGGACTGGGCGTCATTATACACCCGTTTTGCCTCCGCTCCTGAGAGAATATAAAAAAGGATTTTAAAAGTTTATAGCAAAATCGTTCAGGTGGATATTTAGCAATGCAGCGTTTAGCCCGTGTAATAAATTTGTTAAACTTAAACAAGTAAATAGGGCGCTATTATCAATGAGTAAATAATTATTTATGTTATCCTGACACCGAGGACGATGTGGAACAGAATAGAAAAGGTGCTTGGTGTCGACGTGCAGCAGACAAGAAAGATGGTGATGGCCGATTTCCTGCGAATGCTGGATACACGATTCCATCAGGAGAGCTCCGAGGCTGTCTACGACGCCACAGGGGATGATGAGGAGTCATGATATGATATCATATGAGGATTCAAGTTAAAGTTTTGGATGGAGGCAGTGTCAAAAGCTTCTGAGAAACACCCTTATAATTGGCTGAAACAAGATATGCTTACATAGTTAAGGGTAAGGCAATCCGTGACGGAAGGCGTCCAAGAAGTGAGCACATTTTTAAATGGTTGAGACTGTCTACGGCGTTTTTGTTTCAACCATTATTTTCTCTTAACCCATCACCTCCTCGGTAGTATAGTGGTGAGTATCCCGCCTGTCACGCAGGAGACCGGGGTTCGATTCCCCGCCGGGGAGAGGTCTCTTTTTTTTTTTTTTTGGTTTCCGTTTTAACGTGGCAAATGTCTGTGACAATCGAATTACAGCCGATTGCGTTTGACTGTTTTACCCTAACAGTTCGCACGTTACGTTTGAAAAGTCGGACGTATTTTTCACTGACCAATCAGAGAGGACAGAACTCTTTGGTTCGCCATAGAAACGTCTCGTTTCATCCTAGAAACGCAACTTTCAGACGTTCAAACATTACGTGCAAACTGTTAGGGTAAAACGATCAAACGCATTCGGCTGTACTTTCCGGGGTTCTACGACTGCACCAGAAATTGTTCAGTCGCCATTTCAATTTTCAATAGGGAGATGTCATAGAGTATGGGCAGTCGCTAGGACAAAAATCGTTTTTCACACTGGAGATCATCTGGTCGAAGTTCCAAGTCCTGTAGAAGAGAAACCTGCCTTACCTACTGTCTTGTCTTTAAATACTTTAGGGTACCCCTGTTAGGGTATTTGCCCCGCAGTTGCCAGACGTCGAAGAAGGGTTTCCAGTCGATGTAGGGGATGAGTCTCTCCAAGTCATAATCGTCAAACACCTTTACACCAAGAAACGTTGGCTTGACTGAAACGTGAAACGAAAATAAGCGAAAATTACACGAGCCAAGAGCAGCGGCAGTTACAGATCCCTGGTGAAGAAGGGGCGGGGGGTTAGGAGGGTGGATCCCATGGACAACGACTTGCATTATAAAATTGATGTAACATTTTCCCATATGCGAATTCACCACTAAAAGTTGGCCATATGGGCGTGACTGTACAACCGATTTTAGAAAAGGTTGCACCGTCACAACTTTCTGCTGTAGCCCGCGATGCGTCATGGGAGCAAATACACCAAAACAGAATCATGGACACTGGTTTTTAGGATAAGTAATTATAAGTAATAACATGGATTTAATTCCTAATTTACAGAGTGTGCCATGGTATTAGTTTGTAATACTTATCATCCTGCTTATGAAGCCAGAGTTTTCAATAGGGCTATTTAAACTTTGTATCTTAAGTAATACCATGGATTTAATTCCTAATTTACAGAGTGTGCCATGGTATTAGTTTGTAATACTTATCATCCTGCTTATGAAGCGTTATTGGTCTGTGAAGCCAGAGTTTTTAATAGGGCTATTTAAACTTTGTATCTTAAGTAATACCATGGATTTAATTCCTAATTTACAGAGTGTGCCATGGTATTAGTTTGTAATACTTATCATCCTGCTTATGAAGCGTTATTGGTCTGTGAAGCCAGAGTTTTCAATAGGGCTATTTAAACTTTGTATCTTAAGTAATACCATGGATTTAATTCCTAATTTACAGAGTGTGCCATGGTATTAGTTTGTAATACTTATCATCCTGCTTATGAAGCGTTATTGGTCTGTGAAGCAAGATTTTTCAATCTAGGCCTGCATTTCGCCGTTTGAAAGCGCTTTTAACCATGTGTCCATCCCAAAAGGGGGTGCGTCTGCACCAAAAGCACCACCCCTGGATCCGCCTATAGACGGAGGGTCCCTTATATTTCTCGGTAGGATTTTGCAGTCGTCTTATACATACTTGGCTTGTAGTCAATCAAATCGATGTCCGCCCTCTTGTCACGGGATTTCTCGATTGAAAGATATCTTCGGTCCTGTTAAAAAGATTGCAAAAAGTTAGACAAGCTTTTGTTCAATGTTTTTGTTGCGTGACAGGTTTGGGACGTTTGGGGCTCGGGGTGAAAGACGCGCAACATCGATCAAAAACTTGCAACGAAGCAATGCTGCGCGACAAGTTGAGCGAGAAAACACCGATGTCAAATGATCCTTCCCTTAGAAAAGGACTAGGAGCTATTCAAAAACTTTGAGGCTGTATACGGTCCTTTGCGCATTGCAAGACATATATAGTGACGGCGTAAACGAACAATGAAATGTAACAATGGCCAGTGACTTGCTCATGGGAGGCCTGTGGTGTGATTCGTACCTTGAGTGAGTCGTAATGCTCCTCTCGAATCTCCTCGTATTCTTCATTCACCTCCTCCACAAAGTCGTCACGTGCTGACTTGTCAATCAGCGCCGAGCACTGAAACACACAAAACAAAGGAAATTTAAGATTCAACGCTGCGAGTAAGGAAGAATTTTTATTGGTCAAAGAAACCGCTGTCCTTACCACGACGACACTTTTCGATGCATCCAGTACATGTACCGTGGGCTCGCTGTATCGTGGGGCAATTTTAACCGCAGTGTGCGTCCTATAACACAATACAAACACATTAATGTGACTTGCAAAGGCGCCATGTCGTCAGTAGAAAATAACGAGCAAGTTATTTTACTGCTCTTAGACGAAGACATGAACCCATTCAAGTGCATATCATACCTTGATGTTGTTGCTCCACCAATCAGAAGGGGGAGTTTGATACCCTGTCGCTCCATCTCCTTGGCAACATGGATCATTTCATCCAGTGATGGTGTGATCAGACCGGAAAGACCGATGATATCTGAAAAAGAACGAGTTTGATATTGTTCTTGGCGTTATTGTCGGAACGATTATCGCAGAGCTTTTATCGTCGCGTTTGTGTATTTCCAAACGTTCCACTTCTACTCCATCACTTCCTCGGTAGTATAGTGGTGAGTATCCCCGCCTGTCACGCGGGAGACCGGGGTTCGATTCCCCGCCGGGGAGAGGAAGATGTTTTTTTTCCAGAAGGAGCCGAATTGAATTATATAAACGATATATTGTTGTTGTTGTTTGGTACAGTGCTGTACAGTGTCACTCTATTAGGAGGAATAGACCTCCTCGGCTTGGGCGTAATGTTTTGCCCATTTCAGATCACGTGGCATTCCCATGAGTATTCTCTCTTTGTTTGGAATGCTTCAATATTCATATATCATTCGATGCGTAGCAGAAAAAGAAAGAGAGAATACTCATGGGAATGCGACGTGATCTGAAATGGGAAAACATTACGCCCAAGCCGAGGAGGTCTATTGTACATACATCAAACCAAGAAAATAACAGTCATGTTATAGAGGAAATTTATTAGGAAGTGTTTACTGTTTCCGCATTTCCAAATGTTGCACACAAATTCCATCACTTCCTCGGTAGTATAGTGGTGAGTATCCCCGCCTGTCACGCGGGAGACCGGGGTTCGATTCCCCGCCGGGGAGAATATTTGTCTTCCGTTGTTATGTTTTTAGTGAAAAAAAAAAATAGAAAGAAAAGATAATGGCAAAAATTTTAGAACTTCATCGAATCATATATATAATTATGTATCAATTACATTTTTACTTAGAATTGTAAAGCGCCATAGAGAAGTTAGTGTATATTTTATATATTATTATCGCATCATAATTTATTTGTAAGACTTGGTAGTATTTTAGAAAGGTAGAAATCTTACATATAAAGAGTCCAGTACTAGAGCGTTGATTTGCAACTACGTTAGCCGCCAATGACAATAACAATTATGATATTTATTATCTTCTATTTATTTATATATTTAATTATTTATGTATTTATTATCTTGTTGGAGTTTTCTTTATTTCTAAACGTTTCCTGATATTTCCATCACTTCCTCGGTAGTATAGTGGTGAGTATCCCCGCCTGTCACGCGGGAGACCGGGGTTCGATTCCCGCCGGGGAGAGGAACATTTTTTAGAAGGAAACGATATATATATTTTGTTACTTCGCTTGTTATTTTTTGTATTCTTTTTTAGCACCGTAATTGATCTTTTTTCTTTCCCCGGAAGTCACTCTTTTTTTCAGGAGCAGAATTTAATTGTATAAACGATATTTTGTTGCTTTCGTTTTGGTAAAGTGCTGTACAGCGTCACTCTATTAGGAGAGAGTACATACGTCAAACCAATTTCTTGTATTCACTCAATTAGGTTTTAGGTTAGTTGATACTTTGATTTGGATTTGGTATTATTTTCAGGAAAAGTTTAGTGTTTTTGTATTTCCAAATGTTGCACATATTTTCAATCACTTCCTCGGTAGTATAGTGGTGAGTATCCCCGCCTGTCACGCGGGAGACCGGGGTTCGATTCCCCGCCGGGGAGAAGAACATTTTTTAGAAGGAAACGATAAATATATTTTGTTACTTCGCTTGTTATTTTTGTATTCTTTTTTAGCACCGTAATTGATCTTTTTTCTTTCCCGGGAGTCACTTTTTTCAGAAGGAGCCGAATTTAATTGTATAAACGATATTTTGTTGCTTTTTTTTGGTAAAGTGTTGTACAGCGTCACTCTATTAGGAGAGAGTACATACGTCAAACCAATTTCTTGTATTCACTCAATTAGGCTTTAGGTTAGTTGATACTTTGATTTGGATTTGGTATTATTTTCAGGAAAAGTTTAGTGTTTTTGTATTTCCAAATGTTGCACATATTTTCAATCACTTCCTCGGTAGTATAGTGGTGAGTATCCCCGCCTGTCACGCGGGAGACCGGGGTTCGATTCCCCGCCGGGGAGAGGAAGATTTTTTAGAAGGAAACGATATATATATTTTGTTACTTCGCTTGTTATTTTTTGTATTCTTTTTTAGCACCGTAATTGATATTTTTTTCTTTCCCCGGGAGTATTCTCTCTTTGTTTGGAATGCTTCAATATTCATATATCATTCGATGCGTAGCAGAAAAAGAAAGAGAGAATACTCATGGGAATGCCACGTGATCTGAAATGGGAAAACATTACGCCCAAGCCGAGGAGGTCTATTGTACATACATCAAACCAAGAAAATAACAGTCATGTTATAGAGGAAATTTATTAGGAAGTGTTTACTGTTTCCGCATTTCCAAATGTTGCACACAAATTCCATCACTTCCTCGGTAGTATAGTGGTGAGTATCCCCGCCTGTCACGCGGGAGACCGGGGTTCGATTCCCCGCCGGGGAGAATATTTTTATATTCTAAACGATATATTTGTCTTCCGTTGTTATGTTTTTAGTGAAAAAAAAAATAGAAAGAAAAGATAATGGCAAAAATTTTAGAAATTCATCGAATCATATATATAATTATGTATCAATTACATTTTTACTTAGAATTGTAAAGCGCCATAGAGAAGTTAGTGTATATTTTATATATTATTATCGCATCATAATTTATTTGTAAGACTTGGTAGTATTTTAGAAAGGTAGAAATCTTACATATAAAGAGTCCAGTACTAGAGCGTTGATTTGCAACTACGTTAGCCGCCAATGACAATAACAATTATGATATTCATTATCTTCTATTTATTTATATATTTAATTATTTATGTATTTATTATCTTGTTGGAGTTTTCCTTATTTCTAAACGTTTCCTGATATTTCCATCACTTCCTCTGTAGTATAGTGGTGAGTATCCCCGCCTGTCACGCGGGAGACCGGGAATCGATTCCCCGCCGGGGAGAGGAACATTTTTTAGAAGGAAACGATATATATATTTTGTTACTTCGCTTGTTATTTTTTGTATTCTTTTTTAGCACCGTAATTGATCTTTTTTCTTTCCCCGGAAGTCACTCTTTTTTTCAGGAGCAGAATTTAATTGTATAAACGATATTTTGTTGCTTTCGTTTTGGTAAAGTGCTGTACAGCGTCACTCTATTAGGAGAGAGTACATACGTCAAACCAATTTCTTGTATTCACTCAATTAGGTTTTAGGTTAGTTGATACTTTGATTTGGATTTGGTATTATTTTCAGGAAAAGTTTAGTGTTTTTGTATTTCCAAATGTTGCACATATTTTCAATCACTTCCTCGGTAGTATAGTGGTGAGTATCCCCGCCTGTCACGCGGGAGACCGGGGTTCGATTCCCCGCCGGGGAGAAGAACATTTTTTAGAAGGAAACGATATATATATTTTGTTACTTCGCTTGTTATTTTTTGTATTCTTTTTTAGCACCGTAATTGATCTTTTTCTTTCCCCGGGAGTCACTCTTTTTTTCAGAAGGAGCCGAATTTAATTGTATAGATCGTTTCCATATGACGTCATACAGTTTCTAACTTTGAAACTATGATCGCTACCACTTTGTGCTTTTTGTGTCATTTCTAGCTACCTCTAGCGAGTTTCCACGCCAGATTTTAGGAACATCTGTTATTATGTCTCGAAGATACGAATAAAACAAGTTTTGTCACGCAATACTAGTCACGATTTTTGGGAGGCCATAATGTTTTCAAATTCATCGGCATGACAATCTAAACTATTCCAGAGTGTTATATAAGTGAATATCTATGTATTAAGCTGAATTTGGGTGAATATTTGTCGTTTTTGTACACTTTTGCGACATTCGATCATTTGGCGGCCATCTTGGTGCACCATTTAGGTGCACCAAGATGGCGGCGCCATACATTTCACTGTAAATAATTTTGGTATTTAAATGCGTATATCTCGGACACCAAATATTCTATGCGGATAAAACTTGGCAGAATTACAAAATTTTTAGTCCTCTTTCAGTTTCGTTTAATGAAATTTGTTTTAATCTAGCGAGCAAAGAGCTGATTTAAGGCTGAAAACGATCTATAAACGATATTTTGTTGCTTTTTTTGGTAAAGTGTTGTACAGCGTCACTCTATTAGGAGAGAGTACATACGTCAAACCAATTTCTTGTATTCACTCAATTAGGCTTTAGGTTAGTTGATACTTTGATTTGGATTTGGTATTATTTTCAGGAAAAGTTTAGTGTTTCTGTATTTCCAAATGTTGCACATATTTTCAATCACTTCCTCGGTAGTATAGTGGTGAGTATCCCCGCCTGTCACGCGGGAGACCGGGGTTCGATTCCCCGCCGGGGAGAGGAACGTTTTTTAGAAGGAAACGATATATATATTTTGTTACTTCGCTTGTTATTTTTTGTATTCCTTTTTAGCACCGTAATTGATCTTTTTTCTTTCCCCGGAAGTCACTCTTTTTTTCAGAAGGAGTCGAATTTAATTGTATAAACGATATTTTGTTGCTTTTTTGGTAAAGTGCTGTACAGCGTCACTCTATTAGGAGAGAGTACATACGTCAAACCAATTTCTTGTATTCACTCAATTAGGCTTTAGGTTAGTTGATACTTTGATTTGGATTTGGTATTATTTTCAGGAAAAGTTTAGTGTTTTTGTATTTCCAAATGTTGCACATATTTTCAATCACGTCCTCGGTAGTATAGTGGTGAGTATCCCCGCCTGTCACGCGGGAGACCGGGGTTCGATTCCCCGCCGGGGAGAGGAAGATTTTTTTTTGGTTCTTTTGTGAATCCACCGAATCAAGGATTGTAATTTATTCTGTTTCCTTTCCATGTCCTACAACCTCCTTGGGTCAACTGAGGTTCAGAAATGGTTACGTTTCATCGCTGTAATAATCAAATTTAGTTTACTGTTTACTGTCTTTTTTTTTTAGTTTACTGTTTTTGGACGATTTGTATTTCCTCAATTGAACATGGTTTTCGCTGCTTTTACGTTATTGTTTTTGCTAGATTATCTGGTCTATTGTTTTTGCTAGATTATCTGGTCTATTTAGAGAGCGTCTTACCTGCTTCTTCTTCAATAGCAGTCTTAAGGATTTTCTCACACGGGGTCATCACGCCCAGATCAATCACTCTGAAAAATATGAAACGAAACGACCATCGTTTAATATAGTACTGTGAGGGCTGCTTACCCGGGGTGCTTACCATTTGTCAAGGAAAACCGGTTGGTTTGATTGGCGTCCATTGGTACAAAACGTTCCGGTTATGATGAAATACCGAGTGGAATGGCGCTTTTGGCAGTTTTCACGTTGTTGCGATGCGATCGATATTAGAAGACGATTTACGTGTAGAAATCTTTAAATTAGCATCTAAAAACAAAGTTTCATATTTTATTTACCAAATTCAATCGAGAAAATTGCTCTATATTATCTAAATCAGCCGATGGAAATGGATGCTTTCTCTGGCTTGGTATGTAACTAGGATGACAAAATGGCGCCTGTCCGAGGCTGCTTACCTGTAGTTATTGCAACCCAAGACGACTCCCACGATGTTCTTGCCGATATCATGCACGTCCCCCTTGACAGTCGCTAGTACGATAGTCCCGTTATACTTGTCCTGTGACGACAAAATACAGTTAATCTTTGTTCCTACAATCCTTCACCCTACCATACAAATCAACCCTGTCGATTTTGCTCAATATCATTGGGAGGCCTGGCACGGGGAGCGCGGGCTCCTTGTGGTTACTTCAGTCCCATAATGCAAAGCCATACAAATCAACCCTGTCGATTTTGCTCAATATCATTGGGAGGCCTGGCACGGGGAGCGCGGGCTCCTTGTGGTTACTTCAGTCCCATAATGCAAAGCCAGCAGGCGGATGGAAAGAAATTTCAATAACTTAACGGAGGGCGTCTCCTTTCCTATTTCTACGACTACAGAGAATGATGAATATTTCCTATAGTACCTTGAGCGACGTCTTTTGATGACCCCGCCCGCAGCTTGCTTGGCCAGCTGCTCCTGGCGTTCTTTCTCCATGAAGGGAATCAGGTAGCCCACGGCCTTCTTCATGACACGAGCGGATTTGATCACCTAGAAGTACCAGAAAATCCAACCAATCAGAACGAAGAAGACCGTTGAATATTCGGTGCAACTGGGCTTTCCCATCATGCAATAGGCCGAAGTATCATCTTACATTCTACCCTGCCTTTGTCTCTTTCGAATTCCACAGGAACCCCATACAAACGAGAGCGCGCGTCACAGGTAACCCATAGCCTGCTGAGAGACACTAGAAACGAACCGGCGCTCATCTGCAAAAGTCATGTCCTATTCGACAAAATAGGACTCTTGTATGTGAACTTACTTGGGGAAGAAACATTTTCCCGGCCCCAAACAGATCACCGACCACGCCCATACCCTGCGAATTGAACAAAATGATAGTTTAAATGTTTGTCTTATTTGATCTTCGATGACTAAAATAGTAGATAGAGTGGATTTTAGATCAGTATTGAAAAGCAAACGCAAAGTAAATACCCTTAGCCAATCAGAAACGAAACCCATTCAACAACAAACCAATCAGGGGACGAGGTAAATACACTTAGCCAATCAGGAACGAAACCCATTCAATAGCTAACCAATCAGGGGACGAGGTAAATACACTTAGCCAATCAGGAACGAAACCCATTCAATAGCTAACCAATCAGGGCACGAAGTAATTACGACTTGCCTTAAGTCGTGACCCAAGAAAACACAAGTCACTGTCTGACTTTTCTTCGCATTCTGATTGGCTGACTAAACAAAGATACAAAACCTTGACCAATAGCATCACGTAGAAAACGCAAGCCTGATTCACATTCGACATTCATCTGAAATCTGCTCTATCAGACAAATTATTAGTAGTATAGTAGGGACCGAATTAGCCGTTTTTTTTCGGAGCCTCGGAGCTTTTTTCGGAGCCCGGTGCGGAGCCGCGTAGCTGTTTTCGGAGCCGCGGAGCGGGTGAGCCGGATGACGTCACAGACTATTTTTTTTGCGGGTGAGCATGAGGGTGAGCATGCGGGTGAGCCGAATGACGTCAATGCCTATTGTATTCAAAACAAAGGGAGACAATAGGATACCCCCCCCCCCCCCCCCCTACTTTTTTGTCTCCAGACAAAAGAAGGAGCATTGTGGTGATGAGCCTACTGTAATTGGAGACAATGCTAGGATTAACACTGGAATGCTTTTGTTCAGGAGGGATTAAGAAAAACAAAGGGAGACAATACCAGGATTAACTAAGGGAAGGCTTTTGTGTAAGGGATTAGTGTTTGTTGACTGCAACTCGAATATTAATTATAGTGTAAGGTTTTGTTTATGCGGAGATAACATGATGCAGAGATATGGTTTATTCTCTTTATTATAAAATGAATGAATATCGATTACATAAAATACTATTACATAAAATACTACCACTAACGGTTAGGTAAATAAACGCTTTATTAAGGAATTGATTACAAGTCTAAAGTCTGTTCACTAGTATTCTTGACTTGAGGTAGAGTTTTCCACTCATCTTTTTTCTTGTTGTAATACGAGCCCGCCATGCAATCATAACACCGCAGAAAAGACCCCTTCCAAGCTTTTCCCATGGGTGATTGCTTTTGACAAACTGGGCATTCGTAGAGTTTGTCTTTTTCGTAACGTCCGGACATTTTATCTTGCCACAAGCATTTTCCACACTCAGCAATATCGATGCGATAAGAATTGTTCCCTTCACAATGACTGCATAATCCATCAGCTTTCTTTTCAATATCACCCGAGCCTCCATCTCCCTCTTGTCTCATTTCTTCGTCACTGGATTGCTCAGTTTCCTCATCGCTGGATTGCTCCGCTTCCTCATCGTCACCAGCAGATTGGTCAGTTTCTTTATCACTTTCATTATTGTCGTCCGTTTCATCATCGCTAGATTGCTCGCTTTTTGTCTCCCTACTTTCATAGGTAACTACATCGTTCAAAGCTGCTTTGTTACGGATCAGTCTCTTATCAATTCCTAATTCTGCCAGTCCCTCGAGAAAAGACTTTAAACCTCTTGGAGGTGAAATATCTTCGCTGAAAGGTAGTAATACAAACTCTACAAGATCAGCAATAACTGTGTTTGGTATTCTGCGTTTACGACGAATCATTTCCCCGTTAGGCGACCAAAACAAAATATCTTTAGAGGCGGCTATACTGTGCAGAAGGTCTCGGGCATTTTGATAGGGAACAGCATTTGAAATCTGACTCAACATGTCTTTGATTCGAGGTCCATCATTTTCCTCCTCTTGCTCATCCTCGTCATCGCTAGACATATCGCTATCTGAGTCCAGTGAACGTTTCATGGCGAATACCATTGGCAAATGATTTGATCCTCAAACGTGACGTGTATTTATACCCTCACAGCAGTAATGCTAAAACAGGGACGAGTAGGTCTTGGACAAACCCACCCCCTTTTTGTGATAAGATTTGCTTTTTTTCTTTGAAAGGGTGGAACCACTAGCCAAGGCGCCTAGGTCCTCCCCGTGTCGTCTTATGTCACTAAACTCATCATCACCCAATGGAATATATCCATTTCCAACATTATGGGCAATCTGAGTTAGAGCATGAACTTGTTCTGGGGTGGCTGTGTCGAGAAGGTATTGGCGCTGATGTGGCGGGCAACTACACAAGGCTTGAAGAAAGCCGAGGTTGTTCTTCACTACTCGAGACATGGTTACAAATGAAACAGTGTCAATGGAGCTACTATTTATATATTTGTAGCGACCGTAGACAGGACGCCCACTACAGTGCCTGTCAACGCCCGTCACGCCCGCTACAGCGCCCGTCAACGCCCGTCGCGCCCGCTACAGCGCCCGTCGCGCCCGCTACAGCGCCCGTCGCGCCCGCTACAGCGCCCGTCAACGCCCGTCGCGCCCGCTACAGCGCCCGTCAACGCCCGTAGCGCCCGTCACGCCCGCTACAACGCCCGTCGCGCCCGCTACAGCGCCCGTCAACGCCCGCTACAACGCCCGCTACAACGCCCGTCAACGCCCGTCAACGCCCGCTACAACGCCCGTCACCGCCCGCAAGGACGCCCGCAATGAAAAGTATAAATAGGAGTGTTTCCCGAATCCTTACCCATTACCAAACAAACGGTTGAAGTATGAACATCATGGTAAAGAAAGCTGTTTGTCCAGAGTGTGGATCAGGATTTTCACGTCATTATGATATGGAGAGACATAAAAAGAAATATCATCCAAACATCGTTACAGGTGAAACAAGGGAGCCAGAATCATCCATACCTTTCCGTTTTGGTGTTCACGAAACATGTGGTCCCTTTCAACTCCAACATCCTTTTACGTGTATGGTGGCGGGAATGACCGGAAGCGGGAAGACTGTTTGGGTCCAGAAACTCCTTGAGCATTGGCAAATGACAATCTCTCCTCCACCCCAACGCATAGTCTGGTGCTATGCTCAGTGGCAACCCGCCTACACCGCCTTAGCCATGTCTACCCCACAAATAGAATTCGTAAAAGGAATCCCAACCAACATTGAGCAAGACTCATACTTTGACGTCAATGTGCGGAACCTCATTGTCATCGACGATCAGATGATTGAAACTGGGAATGATAACAGGATTGCAAACTTATTTACCAAGGGATCCCATCACAGAAATCTGTCAGTGATTTATATCCTACAAAACCTATTTCACCAAGGAAAAGTCAATCGAAACATATCCTTAAATAGCCACTACCTGGTCCTATTCAAGAACCCTAGAGACCAATTGCAAGTGATGACGTTGGCCAAACAAATGTATCCACGCAACACGCATTACTTTCTTGACAAGTACGAAGAAGCCGTCAGGAAACCTTTTGGCTACCTGTTTGTTGACTTAAAACCAGCAACCAACGACACCTGCAGACTACGCGCCAATGTCCTTCCTGGGGAAATGTCAACCAATGAGAAAACGGAAGACGCCTTCGGGAAAGAGCTCCTAAAATTTCTTAGTTATCAAAATATGGATGTTTCTCCAGAGAAGCGGCGCATGAGAGAACTACACGACAAAATGAATGACATCCTTCACAGTCAAACTATGAGTGAAGGTGAAAAGGTCATACGATACTCGCAGCTTCAAAACGATTTGTTGCGAATGAAGCATCAAGCAAGTCACAACCCTCCAGCGAGTGTAGAACCACCAGTAACAACACCTACCTACACTACTCCCCTAAGTATCCCGTTTTCATCACCCGAGCCAGCCACGATACCCTATTCGGTAAAGGTGGCAGAATCTCCCAAGACATCCTTTGTTCCGCCGACCCCAACACTTCCAGAACTGACTTTGACACCGCCACCATCAGCGAGTATTACCCCAAAGAAGCCAAAGAAACCAAAATTAAAAAATATCTTAAAGAATTATTTGGATGATGATGCCGATAAAGACGGACCGTATCTAAAATCGACGTTGAGACGCTATCGGTTGCGTTCTTACCGTTCTTCCCCATATAAAATTAAATAAAAAAATTGTAGTTAATAGGGAAAACTCTACCTCAAGTCAAGAATACTAGTGAACAGACTTTAGACTTGTAATCAACTTCTTAATAAAGCGTTTATTTACCTAACCGTTAGTGGTAGTATTTTATGTAATCGATATTCATTCATATTATAATAAAGAGAATAAACCATGTCTCTGCATCATGTTATCTCCGCATAAACAAAACCTTACACTATAATTAATATTCGAGTTGCAGTCAACAAACCCTAATCCCTTACACAAAAGCCTTCCCTTAGTTAATCCTGGTATTGTCTCCCTTTGTTTTTCTTAATCCCTCCTGAACAAAAGCATTCCAGTGTTAATCCTAGCATTGTCTCCAATTACAGTAGGCTCATCACCACAATGCTCCTTCTTTTGTCTGGAGACAAAAAAGTAGGGGGGGGGGGGGGGGGTATCCTATTGTCTCCCTTTGTTTTGAATACAATAGGCAATGACGTCATCCGGCTCACCCGCATGCTCACCCTCATGCTCACCCGCAAAAAAAATTGTCTGTGACGTCATCCGGCTCACCCGCTCCGCGGCTCCGAAAACAGCTACGCGGCTCCGCACCGGGCTCCGAAAAAAGCTCCGAGGCTCCGAAAAAAAACGGCTAATTCGGTCCCTACTATACTACTATTATTATTATGAGCGATGTGGTACCTTCATCAATGGACCTTCAATCACATTTAGAGGTCGCGGGTACTTCTCAGAATCTGCACGAGCTTCTTCAGTATCCTCCGTCACGTACTTATCAATACCCTGAATAAAAATACAAACGGCAATTAGTCGGATTCTCCTGGATCTCTAAATGAGCCTTGTTAAAGTAGCTTGGAGTATAGCTGAAAACGATGGATTCGAGCAAGACTTTCAACATGCAAATGAATTTCGACAAAAGGTTTGCCCATTTCTAGGAGGAAAAAAACACCAGCTCTTGACCTGAGAATGAAAAAAATTTATTCCTCCAAGGGGAATCGAACCCAGGTCTCCCACGTGACAGGCGGGGATACTCACCACTATACTACCGAAGAAGTAATGGAAATACTAGACGAAGTACTTGCGTTTAGAAATGGCTCATTGCATTTTCTTTCCGCACCAGGTGGGTCGAGGACCCTGGAAAATTCCAGGGGAGGGGTCCGTCCAAGCTATGGAAAAGGGGGTATTTAGGCAACCTGGAAATTCCAAGGGAGGGGTTGTTCAAATAACAATAACAATAATGGGAGGGGGTGTTGAGGTCCCCTGGAAATTCCAAAGGAGGGGGTTTTCAAATGGTGGGGTCCTCACCCCCGTGTGGAAAATAAAAACGACGCCGATCCCAGGCGAAAAGAGCCCTTGAAGAGAATTTCATACTTTTTAGGAAAAAAAAAACAGAATTTCCATAATAAACCCTTGACAATGTGAATAAACACTGCCAGGGCATTGGCGAAAAACCTCCACGGATTGGCGATCGAACTAATGTTTTCTCATTTCAGATCACATAGGATTCATTTAAATACTCTTTTTTTTGTCTGGGATTCTTCCATATTCATATCAATCCTTCGATACCCTGTGGTATCGTCACTTCCTTGGTAGTATAGTTCGTGTATTTCCAAACGTTTCCACTCCTTTCCATCACTTCCTCGGTAGTATAGTGGTGAGTATCCCCGCCTGTCACGCGGGAGACCGGGGTTCGATTCCCCGCCGGGGAGAGGAAGAGTTTTTCTTTTACTTTTACTTAAGGAAAAAAAACTTTCTTTTTTCTTTTATTTCTTTATTCTATTTATTTTTTGTTACAATATCACCCTACTTAGTGCAAAAAGGGGAAAAAGCATACATTAATACTGTAAAAATAATATTGAAAAATGAGCATGCTACATTTCTTGTATTTACTCAATAATTACATCATGATGTAGGTGAAACATTTGGTAGTATTTTCAAGAAGAGAGAAAGGTAACAGAAAGCAGAGCAATCATGCTTTCAATAAGAAATGACAATATTTTTATTATCTTGTTCAGTGTTTTTGTATTTCCAAACGTTTCTACTATTTTCCACCGCGTCCTCGGTAGTATAGTGGTGAGTATCCCCGCCTGTCACGCGGGAGACCGGGGTTCGATTCCCCGCCGGGGAGAGGAATTTATTTTTGTCTTCTACTAAACTATATAATATTTGTTCTTCCTGTTTGTATTTGTGCTTTTCGATGCTAGTTTTTTTGTTTTGTTTTGTTTTTATGTTGCAACAAAGTAAAGAGAACATACATTAGAATGATTTCAATCGGACCAGACAAAAGTATCCACCCAAAGGAGTCATCACATGTGGGTGGATACTTTTGTCTGGTCCGATTGAAATCACTCTAATGTATGTTCTCTTTACTTTTGTGGATACTTTTGTGGATACTTTTGTGGATAATTTTGTGGATAATTTTGTGGATACTTTTGTGGACACTTTGTGGATAATTTTGTGGATACTTTTGTGGACACTTTGTGGATAATTTTGTGGATACTTTTGCGGACACTTTGTGGATAATTTTGTGGATACTTTTGTGGACACTTTGTGGATAATTTTGTGGATACTTTTGTGGACACTTTGTGGATACTTTTGTGGATACTTTTGTGGATACTTTTGTGGACACTTTGTGGATAATTTTGTGGATACTTTTGTGGATACTTTTGTGGACACTTTGTGGATAATTTTGTGGATACTTTTGTGGATACTTTTGTGGATACTTTGTGGATGCTTTTGTGGATACTTTTGTGGATACTTTTGTGGACACTTTGTGGATAATTTTGTGGATACTTTTGTGGATACTTTTGTGGATACTTTTGTGGATACTTTTGTGGATACTTTTGTGGATACTTTTGTGGATACTTTTGTGGATACTTTGTGGATAATTTTGTGGATACTTTTGTGGATACTTTTGTGGATACTTTTGTGGATAATTTTGTGGATAATTTTGTGGATACTTTTGTGGACACTTTGTGGATAATTTTGTGGATACTTTTGTGGATATTTTGTGGATGCTTTTGTGAATACTTTTGTGGATACTTTTGTAGATACTTTGTGGATGCTTTTGTGAATACTTTTGTGGATACTTTGTGGATAATTTTGTGGATACTTTTGTGGATACTTTTGTGGATACTTTGTGGATACTTTGTGGATACTTTTGTGGATACTTTTGTGGATACTTTTGTGGATAATTTTGTGGATACTTTGTGGATACTTTTGTGGATACTTTTGTGGACACTTTGCGGATACTTTTGTGGATAATTTTGTGGATACTTTGTGGATACTTTTGGATACTTTGTGGATACTTTTGTGGATACTTTTGTGGGTAATTTTGTGGATACTTTGTGGATACTTTTGTGGACACTTTGTGGATACTTTTGTGGATACTTTTGTGGATACTTTTGTGGATACTTTGTGGATACTTTTGTGGATACTTTTGTGGATACTTTGTGGATACTTTTGTGGATACTTTTGTGGATACTTTGTGGATACTTTTGTGGATACTTTTTGGATACTTTTGTGGATACTTTTGTGGATACTTTTGTGGATAATTTTGTGGATACTTTGTGGATACTTTTGTGGATACTTTTGTGGACACTTTGTGGATGCTTTTGTGGATACTTTTGTGGATACTTTTGTGGATACTTTGTGGATAATTTTGTGGATACTTTTGTGGATACTTTTGTGGATACTTTTGTGGATACTTTTGTGGATACTTTTGTGGGTACTTTGTGGATACTTTGTGGATACTTTTGTGGATATTTTTGTGGATACTTTTGTGGATACTTTCGTGGATACTTTTGTGGATACTTTTGTGGATAATTTTGTGGATACTTTGTGGATGCTTTTGTGGATACTTTTGTGGATACTTTGTGGATAATTTTGTGGATACTTTTGTGGATACTTTTGTGGATACTTTTGTGGATACTTTGTGGATACTTTTGTGGATACTTTTGTGGATACTTTGTGGATGCTTTTGTGGATGCTTTTGTGGATACTTTTGTGGATACTTTGTGGATAATTTTGTGGATACTTTTGTGGATACTTTTGTGGATACTTTTGTGGATACTTTTGTGGATACTTTTGTGGATACTTTTGTGGATACTTTTGTGGATACTTTTGTGGATACTTTGTGGATACTTTGTGGATACTTTTGTGGATACTTTTGTGGATACTTTTGTGGATAATTTTGTGGATACTTTGTCGATACTTTTGTGGATACTTTTGTGGACACTTTGTGGATACTTTTGTGGATACTTTTGTGGATACTTTTGTGGATACTTTTGTGGATACTTTTGTGGATACTTTTGTGGATACTTTGTGGATACTTTTGTGGATACTTTTGTGGACACTTTGTGGATGCTTTTGTGGATACTTTTGTGGATACTTTGTGGATAATTTTGTGGATACTTTTGTGGATACTTTTGTGGATACTTTTGTGGATACTTTTGTGGGTACTTTGTGGATACTTTGTGGATACTTTTGTGGATATTTTTGTGGATACTTTTGTGGATACTTTCGTGGATACTTTTGTGGATACTTTTGTGGATACGTTTGTGGATACTTTTGTGGATACTTTTGTGGATACGTTTGTTTATACTTTTGTGTATACTTTTGTGGATACTTATTGTTATTGGCTGTTGCAAATCAACACTCTTGGTAATGGACTCTTTATCTGTAAGATTTTTTAATCTTTCTACAATAATTCGATGAAGTTCCAATATTGTTTGCCATTTTCTTGGTTAAATCTATGTTTTCTTTCTACTTTTTCCGCTAAAAAAGTAACACTGTTCAGAAAAATATATCGTCTAAAAATTCAAATCGGCTCCTTCAGTCAATGAAAAATCGAACCCCGGTCTCCCGCGTGACAGGCGAGGATACTCACCACTATACTACCGAGGAAGTGATAGAAAATATCAGGAAACTTTTGGAAATACACAAACACAAATATGAGTGAATACAAGAAATTCAGCGCGCTGTTTTCTCAAAATGTTCACGGTAAATATGATTGTTATTTTCTTGATTTGTTGTAAGTATTTTTTGCACTAGTAGTGTGACATTGTAGCAAAGAAATATAACTACAAAAAGAACAACAAAAAATATAAAAAGTAAGTAATATAATGATAAAACAGTCACTCCCCGGCGGGGAATCGAACCCCGGTCTCCCGCGTGACAGGCGGGGATACTCACCACTATACTACCGAGGAAGTGATGGAACTCACGGAAACATTTGAAAATACACAAACACAAATGTGAGTGAATACAATAGAAATTCAGCACGCTGTTTTCTCAAAATGTTCATGCTAAATATGATTGTTATTTTCTTGATTTGTTGTAAGTACTTTTTGCACTAGAAGTGTGACACTGACGTAGCAAAAAAATATAACTACAAAAAAGAAGAACAAAAATATAAAAAGTAAGT
Source organism: Scolanthus callimorphus (assembly GCA_033964015.1). Classification (NCBI taxonomy): domain Eukaryota; kingdom Metazoa; phylum Cnidaria; class Anthozoa; order Actiniaria; family Edwardsiidae; genus Scolanthus; species Scolanthus callimorphus. The sequence goes on from CM066915.1 coordinate 23,099,136, forward strand.
AAAAGAAAAAAAGGTACTCCCCGGCGGGGAATCGAACCCCGGTCTCCCGCGTGACAGGCGGGGATACTCACCACTATACTACCGAGGAAGTGATGACACCAAAATGTAATCAATCGATCTTCTCCAATTTACTGTAAACCCATCTTTCTTGGAACAATAATGCTTCAGTAATAAGTAATAGCCCAGGTTCGAATTACGCTCCAATGCTCACAAGACAAAAGCTTCAAATCGAGGCTCTCTCCATCTTCTAATACATTTACAGTAATTTTAGAAGAGAGTCTCGACTTGAGGTTATTGTTTGTAGGCATTAGAGCCTATGGCCTATTAACAAAACTCCCAAGTGTCAGTTGACCGTTCCATGGAGGGAACCTTTCCTGGGTTTTTGTTATAAATGGTAACTAATGACAACTGTTACCAAGGGAACATTACCTTAATGAGTGCATACTCCAGGCGTTCCTCGACATTCCCGTGCCTCCATTCATCCGTGGTGGCCTGTTTCTTGGCACCAGGGCCCATCGACTGAAAACACACAGGATTCATATATATATATAAATGTGGTGTGTCACAGTTATTTCAACAAAATGTTAATGTGCTGCCGGTTAGATGCAATGCAAACGACTGTAAACCAGTGGTCTATCAAACAATCAAGAGTCCCTATGTTTAGGAGTTCGAAAACTGTCCTGTACCTGTGCGAGTGCGAGGAGTTTTTCTGTCGCGTCTTGATCCCTGTTCCATAGCAGGTCCTCGCACAGTTTCAGGAGATTGGGTTCGATATCGTCATAAACCGGAAGTGCACCAGCGTTCACTATGGCCATATCTAGACCAGCCTATAAAACAGAGACGAGAACCTTAGGACTACAGATACACGAAGGTTTGCTAGGCTATCATTATCTTAAGAGGGTGGTATGGATTGACATTTTGGTCTGTAAATAAGTCCGTGAATCGTTACGTATCCCAAACATTTTCCCCTAGAAAATGAAATCTACGTTTGCTATAATCATAGGGTATAGAGCAGATGACTGTGACAAGTACCGTGACACGGCGCGGTACTGTCGCGGTGGCGGTACGGAACCTGGGCTGCTGTAGATACCGAATGAATTCGCGTAGTCGCGGTACGGTCACGGTCGCGGCGCGGCACAACTCTTTTGCGGCACTTTTCATAGTCATACGAAATCTGCTCTAGCACACACGTCTGGGGGTAGGTAGGGATTTGTAACGACCGTCTTTTGTGCCTGTCACACAATGCACAAACTAAGCGTGACGTTACCGATATAAATAACGGGCTTCGGATGTTGTGAAGTCTTTGGAAAGTCTTATACACGGTTCACAAGAGCGCGTTGTTGAAACCTCTGTATCAAATCTCGCTATGCGTCAGTTGCTATTACGCGAGGTGACGAGCCGGGGAGCCCTGGCTGCGGGGCTCACACTTGAACAGAAGGCGGGGACCAGAAGTCCATGTTCTTTGGGTGTACCTTGATTGCGTGATAGAGAAACACGCTGTGCATAGCCTCACGAATGGTGTCCATGCCACGGAACGAGAACGAGAAGTTCGAGAGACCACCACTAACACGCGCCCCGGGAAGAGTTTCCTGAAGAAAAAGGAATCAAACGGACGGCAACATTACAATATAGCGGTTTTCAGTGTTGGCAATTTCACTGGCGCTAACTAACTTCTCTGACTCTTTGAGAAAATACGCGAACAACAGTCGCTTTTTGTCTTTGTCATAAGAGCCATCCCGCGCCAGGTTGTACATTCTTCTAATTCTGATTGGCGGTCAGGGAATCCATTACACAGCGAATTGTGATTCCTGTTGATTTTGATTGGCTGACAAGTAACCCATTCAACGACAATTTCTAATCCCTGATTTTTACTGGCAAATGGGGCCATCCGGGAGAAATCGTTATTTTCTGGTGTTGACTTCAAAACAGGATGTTCATTCTCTAGTGAGAATGTCTTCATGAGTGTTATGCGCAGTACACTCTAGGCCTAGCGGGCTTTTCGCATTTAGCAGAATGCATCCAGCGCCTCAATTTGATTCGTGAAAAAGTGCGCGCTAAAATTGCACTGCCCAGCATCACCTGTTTCGGCTTAATCAAAAGCAAATACTTGTAGTACACACGCATATAACAGTTAAGAAAGGAGATCCACCACCCCTTACTGACCTTGATGGTTTTAGTAGCCTGTATGAAGTATTTGCCGTAGTTGTTATGTTCCTCCATGCCCGTGGCGACCGTCAGGATGTTTGGGTCGAATATGATGTCTGTGGGGTCGAAGTCTCCTTGGTTCACTAGCAAGTTGTACGAGCGTGTGCAGATCTCGATCTTTCGCTCATCATCAGCAGCCTGTGTTACAGAATGAGGCAATGAGCTGAGCGGGGAAAGGTCTGGAATAGGGTTTTTTATGGAAGCATGGTCGGCTCAGGGTTAAGGCGCTGGGTCTAACACCGCTGTGGTCCAGGATCGATTCCCGGCTGGGACAGAGGAAATTGTCTTTCTGTTCGAGTCGTGATCGAGACAGGTTCATATTGTGGGTTGAACTTAGTTCTACTGTGTTTCCTAAGTCTTTCGGATGAGACAAGAAACCGAGGTCCCGTCTGCCTTCCCTTCTACCCCTGTTCAAGGTGGACGGCAGAGAGCCCATTGCACACTCGTAAGAGTAGGGGATTGTCTCCCGGTGCACATGGTCTGACTCTCGGGGCATGCCCTCATGATTGTTAGCTGCGCAGCAGCAATTTGCGCCATTTAATGCAGCCTGTAAGTCCTTCAACCTCTCCTTGACTAGCGGAGTTCCCTCACGATGCGGAGAAGACCCTTTCTTTCTTCTTTCTTTTCTTTCTGCACATTCAGCAGTCTATTATTAAAGGGGGTTTCGGATTACCCATTCTGCGGTCTCCCAGCGATCCGCTCGAAAAACATATAATTATCCATATTGGATTTTTTATTACCATTTCATATTGGACCCATATTGGATTTTTATTACCATTTCACATTGGACCCATATTGGATATTACCCAGTAAATGAGAGTTCAACCGACTCACGCTTACCTGACCCTGCTCATCGAAGGCCATAATAACCACAGCTGCCCCGTAGCGCTTGATGAGTCGCGCCTTTTCCAAGAAATCCTCCTCTCCGTTCTTCAAGCTGATGCTGTTCACGATACACTTGCCCTGCGCGCACTTGAGCCCAGCCTCTATCACGTCAAAATTGGACGAGTCGATACATAGTGGGGCCTGGGAACGAGGGTAGAGTTCGTTACTGTCACACACATCTTTATATCACAAATTCCACTCTTGGAATGAATAATAAAAATACTGTCATCAAATAGAGTACAGAGTGCACGCACTAGTAGAAACTCGGGTAACTCACTCATCGCTTCCTCCAAAGGTTTCGCGACCGTTACAAAACAAAGTCAGAACTAAAGATTTTCTAAAATTGCTCAATTGAAGTCACTCTTTAAAAAATAAATTTTCAATTCAAGACGACCTGTTTTTCGTTCAGTCATAAAAAAGTGCTAAACATGCCAAGCAAGGAGGTCTAATAACAGCACTGAATATCCTATCGCCTACCTCCATCACTTCCTCGGTAGTATAGTGGTGAGTATCCCCGCCTGTCACGCGGGAGACCGGGGTTCGATTCCCCGCCGGGGAGAGGAAGATGTCTCTTTTTTTGCACAGTAAAAATCATAAAAATATATTCTCCCCAAAAGTAGCTAGAGTGAGTCATACTCACACCACGGATAAAGTTAATACATATAAAATTATACATATTTTTTAGATAAATTTTATAGATAAATTCATCGCATGACGAGTGAATTTCCAAGTTAAATTTCACGCGAAAAATGATATCGCCCGAGTCGCGAATTCGCGTGAGATTTAACGTGGAATTCACGAGTCCAGTGATGATTTTTTCTTGAATACCATAGCAAAGATTTGATTTTAGTATATACCAAATCAGTGAATAGTCATTTTCGCGCGCTCTGATTGGTTCCTGAAATAGTAGATATCCAGCACTTATTTACTATTTTGAGAAAACTCTCAAAGTGGCGGCTTGTTTCGCGCGCGATATTGCGTTTTGAACCTTAATACACCGTATTTTATTGTACCAATTTGGTACATACTAAAACAACTATCCCCCTCAGGGTCGGTGCCTCGTCTCGGTATATATCCACCACTATTCACCTCCCCTTCGGGGGATAGTTGTTAATTATTTTAGTGAAATGATTCGAGCTTTGAACCTTCTTTGCACTCGTGTGTTTTGTCGAATTCAGCTTTGAACCATTGAATTCCACCCAATCAACGCGCGCGTAATAATTGAGCTATGGGATTCTCTCGGGAAACTCTCGCAAAGGAGTGAGGCAAGGTTGTCGACTGTGCGCCAAAATATGCGAAGCACTGCACAACGTTTTCGGATAGTACTGGCACTAGTACGAATAAATGCATGAATTAAAGGGGCACTGTCACCGAGTCACCGGCTTGTTTCAACAAAATATTATAAAATAAGACCAGTGATCTAACAGTAAACAACTCAGAATCCTATGTATACTGTTATTATGTCCTAGAAAGAAAAAGGAACTGAAACTTGCATTATATAAGCATTCTTACGTAAGATTTAATAGCTTTCGCTATCAAATATCCAAGTTTGAAAACTGTTCAGCCTGATACGAAATAAAAAATGTCTTCATAATCCAATTCCATCCGCTCGATAGCACACGGAAATACTCCAAATTTGTACTCATCTTGTAGCTGAAAGGGTATTCAACAAACCTAGACGATTATCTTGTTCAGTTCTTGTGAATCTGACTGCATTTAAGCTACCTAGATTAACCCTAAAATCGTGTAAAGTGGTGACAGTGCCCCTTTTAAGTACAGCACCAATGCTTGCCTTGGCAATGTCGGGTTCAGACGAAATGAGGTTAACAAACTTGGTCATGCACGCTACACCATCTAACATGCCCTCGTCCATGTTGATATCCAGTATTTGGGCGCCATTTTCCACCTGAAGCTTCGCAACATTCAGCGCTTCCTGCGATGTAAACACATGGAAAGTCGGTTGGTACAACCATAGACAACCATAGGACCAGCGGAAAATGACAACAACAGCGCATATTTAAGCATTAGAGCACAACTTTCTGTGACTTTATCGGCGCAACAGAGCACGCGTGATGTTGGGAGAGACACGAGAACGTTGTAAAACTACGAGCCGCAGGCGAGTGACTTTAGATTCGTCAATCGAGTGTCTCTCCCAACATCACAAGTGCTCTATTTGCCGATAAAGTCATAGAAAGTTGTGCTCTAATGCTTTTATGATATAGCGGGGAGAACCATTACTTTATCGCTAATAGAGCAGAGCGTGCGATTCCCCGCAGGGGAGAGGAAGTTTTTTATATCCTACTTTTACTGTAGGAAAAGGTATATATTTTTTGTTAATTCGGCTGTTATTTTTTGTATTCTTTTTTGGCACCGTAATTTATCTTCGTTTCTTTTGAAAATGTACTACAATAATATGGTTATTGCTGGGAGGCCGCGCAGCACACTAATTTTGTCAGAAGAAAAGTTTCCTCATCAAACCAGCGCTGTTTCTTCAACCCAGCGCACGTTTATATCTGTGAACTTTGGGTTCGTTCTGTCTGACACAGCCTCAATTCCATGTTGGTCGATGGAGCGGGGGGCTCTGGGTACGAGAATGAAATCTTTCAAGATGGCGGCCGCGAAGGGGGAAAAATTGCGAGTTCTGTTACTGATTGCTTTATTATTTCACTTTCAAGTAGGATATTAGCGGGATGCGGGATGCAAGAAAAGGCTGAATAAAACGAAGTGACTGTTGTCATTAATGCAATTCTTCCAGTTACGGTGGACCTTAACAATCTCCAAACGATCAAATCAAATACGACTTTATTTTTCTAACGAATTTTTGCTAATGAGCGTTTTTCTAGCAGCCCCCCTGGCTAAATGCTCCCAGCACTTTACTTCCTCGCAGGAATTTCTGGTATTATATATCATTTCATCTTTTATCAAAGTAAAACATCAGTAAATATCACTTCCTCGGTAGTATAGTGGTGAGTATCCCCGCCTGTCACGCGGGAGACCGGGGTTCGATTCCCCGCCGGGGAGAGGAAATGTTTTTTTTAAAGGAAACTATATATATTTTTCTTACTTTGGTTGTTATTGTTTGTATTCTTTTTTGGCACCATAATTTATCTTCTTTTCTTCTCCCTTCTTGACAAATATGACATTCTGAATTAAGTTTTATCACTTTTTATAACTGAATTTCCTCTCTTTTGTATCAATAATCAATACATTTTAGTTTTCCTTGGCCTTATTGTTTGTTCTTTGTTCTTTAGTGTCTCTTGTGTATTTGCTTGTCTAGCTTTGTATTGATGTATTTTGTTAAACTTTTTTCTCTTTCAATCTTCTCGCTTTGGCCATAGCCATTTAGCTCGACTAGCTTCTCTATTTCTAAATGACAGTGCTCATAACATTTATATATTTTTTTCTTCTTACGAATTATTGTAATTTTTTGCGAGTGCTAAATAAAGATGTTGTTCTTGTTCTTGTTGTTTGAAAATGATAATTGTAGTAGCCCTGATTGTTTTGCCCGTGTCAAAATAAAGTTATTATTAACAATTAGTTATTATTAATTAATATTTTTATTGTACGTTTTTATGATTTTAGATATCTTGCAATAACTTGTATTTTTCATAGGAATTTTAATCTAGGCCATGTTATCACCAATTGTAAATATCTTAACAGTTATTCCATTTGAAACTATTGTTATGATATATCATTGTAAAGCGCCACTGGATTTTTAGTGGCGCTATATAAATTGATTATTATTATTATTATTATTGTACTACAATCTCAAAGTCACTCGAGAGAGACTCATGTCCCGAATATACAGCGATGTCAAAATATTGGGCGCTTCCGGCGAAACTCTGGTTATTATATGTTTTATTTCATCTATTACCAAAGTAAAACATTGTTAGACATCACTTCCTCGGTAGTATAGTGGTGAGTATCCCCGCCTGTCACGCGGGAGACCGGGGTTCGATTCCCCGCAGGGGAGAGGAAGATTTTTTTTTAAAGGAAACTATATTTTTTTTTCTTACTTTGGTTGTTATTGTTTGTATTCTTTCTTGGCACCATATTTATATATATATTTTATTTCATCTAATAAAATAAAACATCACTTCCTCGGTAGTATAGTGGTGAGTATCCCCGCCTGTCACGCGGGAGACCGGGGTTCGATTCCCCGCAGCCGCAGGGGAGAGGAAGACTTTTTTTTAAAGGAAACTATATATATTTTTTTCTTACTTTGGTTGTTATTGTTTGTATTCTTTTTTGGCACCATATTTATATATATATTTTATTTCATCTAACAAAATAAAACATCACTTCCTCGGTAGTATAGTGGTGAGTATCCCCGCCTGTCACGCGGGAGACCGGGGTTCGATTCCCCGCCGGGGAGAGGAAGATTTTCCTTTTTTTTTCACAAGGAAACGATATATATTTTTGTTACGGACGGATATTCCTCTGTTAGACTATGGTGTTTTCCCTCCCTACCCATACCCTTCTCCCTATAACAATCACGACCGACCGCCACGACTCTCACCTCAAACTGCCCGTTCTTGATGAGTTTGCAGAAGCGTCTGGAACCTGCCACGTTACACCTCTCGCCGATGTTGACGAAAAGGACGCTGGGATTTATACGGAATGCCTCCAAACCTGTCCAAGTCACAAAGTACAGAGATTAGAGTGGATTTCAGATGACTGTCAAAAGTAAACAAGACTTGCGTTTTCTACGTGTTCCTATTGTTCGAGATCTTGAGTCTTTGTTTAGTTAGCCAATCAGAATGAAGAAGAAAAACAAACACACAGTTGACTCTTGTTTCTTTGGTCGCGACTAAACGCAAGTCGTACTTACTTTGTCGTCTGAGTGGTTTGTTGTTAAATGGATTTCGTTTCTGATTGGCTAAGTGTACAATTTAGTTTGCGTTTTGTTTTCGGCACTCATCTGAAATCCGCTCTGTATCTTAATATTGACTCACCACGATCGTAATAGCTAGGCCCCCGTAAAGGGTTACCCCCTAAAAGGGTGTGAAATTTCGCGGCGGACGAAAAAAAATATTGCTGGATTGGGACATGCTTGAATATTCGTTGGGCGGCGCAGTAAAGGTCGGTCGGTTTACACTTGCGATTTTTGTTGCATTTGTCGCGGCGATCTTTCACAGTTCCAACTCTCTTGTAAACAAGATGCAAATCCGGTGCGATTTCTGTGCTCTCTTTTCTTCAAATCGTATCAAGTTGCAAAGAGTTTCGAACAAAGAGTTTGAAACCTCTGCGACCAAAATCGCGGCAGATTGCGCAGAGTTCCACCTAGTTTACATTAGTGATTCTGAGTTGAGGCGTACGTGCGAGAATCGCCTCGACTCGCGCGACAAAAACTGCAGCAAAAACTGCACGTGCAAACGGGCCTTTTCACATTACGTTGATGAAATTCATCTGTTTAGTCCTTTCTGTCCTCTCTCATTACGCTCTGCAAAATGCAAGCAACGGAAAACTCGGGAGACTTTCGTTGTTAGGCGTCAATTGATGCAAATTGGTAGGAATTTGAAAGTTGTCCGAGCTCAAATCGGACACGGCACGGAACCTCGGCCTTCTCGTGACATTCAGCCAATCACATCACGCGAATTGACTGCTCAACCAATCAAAATGACACGGTACGGCACGGAACGTGACGGACATTTCATTCTTACCGCTCAATGATAACGCATCACGATGAAGGTCATGATGCCGCACCCGAGGTTTATATGGTCGCACTGCATCCGCTATAGCTCTGAAAACAGAATAGTACATTAACCTTGCTGTACTGTATTCCTATTCGGCATCAGTTATGGGAGAGTCATCCTCTGAAGAGCAAGTCTTTGAGGGATGACAGTGGAAAGATGTCATTTTAGCTTTTCCCTGACATGTGAAATAACAGAACTCACTTTATGTGCTGAGGTGTTGTGCCGCAACATCCACCAACAATATTCACTAGGCCATCATGGGCAAATTGCTGAAATTGTATCAACAAAACGTGTCAGATAATTCACTAATTTCATCCTATTCAAGTCGCTAAATTGAATATGAATAGATTATTTTGTTTTATATTCTGCCTCGTTTTATAAGAAATTGAGAGAGCTGCAAATCAGTATTCTGCAATTCCTCCCCTACCCTAAGAGATAGAGCAGATTTCGTATGAATGTGAAAAGTGCCGCGAGAAAGTTGTGTAGCGCCGTAACCATGACCATATGCCCCTACTACGCGATTTCATCGTGTATCTACAGCAGGCCAGGTTCCATGCCGCAACTGCAACAACCTAAAGAATCGCAACGCACCATTTCGCACCACTTTTCACATAGGAAATCTGCTCTAGCAAACTGAGTGTGGTCCAAAGCAAAATTATCCCTAGAGAATTGTGCTTGGGCAAAGAAATGTTTAACGCTACGAGCAAATGAGACATTTGAAGCTCACTGCCATTTGTTACCATTAGCATGGGATATCTAAAAGGAATACAGATGAATCTTTGGATATCCAACACCCTTAAAACAAGATAGCTCTCAAGTGGATTGTTATACCCGAAGGGAGGACGATCATCCTCGTATACTTTTAGGGGATTCCCACATGTGCTGATGTGCTAATAATCTGTTCTAGTAAAACATACAGTAATTATTTTGGCACATTTTACCTTCAAATGATGAGCAGTGGTTTCTGGTGTCTCATCATAATCTCCAAATGTGTTAGGAAGTCCTGAAAAGCCAACAAAAACACAAAATCATTTTCAAGCACAGTTCGTGGGATCCATGAGTGCCTGTCATCTACAGTAAACTTCCAAACATGACCCTGGCATCCAACAAGCTAGCTCATTGCCACTGACTGGAGGGCGAGCTGTTTCTTTTATTGTGCAATTCCAGAAAAAATCCATACCCCCCTCAGGCTGTGGTTAGTCTTCTGCGCAGCCCATCCTTTGGGTCGGTCATGCAACCGCTTCCCTCCCCAGGAAGCGTTGGGTGACCGACACAAAGGACAGGCTGCATGGGAGACTATTCTGTGGTGCGGGTATGGGTTATTGAATTGCACATAAGAACTACCCTGCTGTGTCTCATCGCATTTTGAATTTGACAGTCATTAGGAATTGTGGGAGTATTAGCACATGATTAGCTGCAAAGTTTTTAAGAAAAATGGTCACAATAATAGAATTGTGACAATGGCTCGGTCGTACCTGCATTTGGATAGCAGATAGTGTAGGCATCTGTACTCATACCAACTGCCTCAATAAATGGTCGCATCTCTACAGCTCCAAGTGCACAATTTAGGCCAATGCTGTGAAGAGAAAGGTGAGGGAATTCTTTATTAGTAGAAACCAACTCGCATACTATCATGAATCCTGCAATATGATTGGCTCCACTACTCACTATCTATCACGTAATAGTTAGTGAGTAGCAAAATTCTTGTTTTGTATGAGTCAAATAGTCAACTTGGTGCTATGTTCCTTGTTAACTATCCATTGACTCATAGAAAACTCGAACTTGTAGAAGTCTAATTATTATTATTGTTAATTATGATTCTACTTTGCTGAAGGCTGGCTTTCCTATGATATGGGAACTGTTAGAATGGTCAGGATGATGGGTTGATGATGGGTTTCCCTGTCAGTCAGGCATTAATGTTATTCTTGGGGACCCAGGGTGCAGAGGGATTGTAAATGATGTGTAGTTGATAGCTGAGCCTCCCTTTGCCATCATGCCTTATTTACAATTCCTACAATGCCTTGGGTCTCCAAGGATGGACATACGAAAGCACAGTATCCTAGAATATTTGGTGATGTCAGTCTTACAATTGAGAAAATAGAAATGTTTATATCTATTAATGACTTACCACATAGGTTTTGTATGTGAAACACTGATAATAAAAGCTTCAGAGGTCTGCCCAGATAATGTCCTTCCACTTTTATCAACAATGGTGCCAGATATCTGAAAAAAGATGTAGCACAATGTGAAGTTGTAATTATTAATGTACCATCAAAAACTTGAGAAAGAACTTGGTACTTACAAAGACAGGCACTTTGTTGTACTGTTTTTCAAACAGCTTGTCAATGGCAAACAGGGCAGCCTGCCAAGTAAAACATTATGCAGCATGATTTTATTATTATTATTATTATTCTTGTTGTTGTTGTTGTTTAGGTTGTTGTTGTTGTTGTTTAGGTTGTTGTTGTTGTTGTTTAGGTCGTTGTTGTTGTTGTTTAGGTTGTTTTGTTGTTGTTGTTGTTGTTTAGGTTGTTGTTGTTGTTGTTGTTGTGTTGTTTAGGTTGTTGTTGTTGTTGTTTAGGTTGTTGTTGTTTAGGTTGTTGTTGTTGTTGTTTAGGTTATTGTTGTTGTTGTTTAGGTTGTTGTTGTTGTTGTTTAGGTTGTTGTTGTTGTTGTTGTTGTTGTTGTTGTTTAGGTTGTTGTTGTTGTTGTTGTTTAGGTTGTTGTTGTTGTTGTTGTTTAGGTTGTTGTTGTTGTTGTTTAGGTTGTTGTTGTTGTTGTTTAGGTTGTTGTTGTTGTTGTTTAGGTTGTTGTTGTTGTTGTTGTTGCTGTTGCTGTTGCTGTTGCTGTTGCTGTTGTTAATGTTGTTGTTATTATTATTATTATGTCAGTTTGAACCCACAAAGCAAACCCCATGCATTTCCCCTACAAATTGGAAATACTTCCAACATTACCCAGAGCTCCCTGGCTCGTCTGCTTGTGGGGGAGGCTCTGGGGACATCCATTTGAGGGCCTTTGCTGATTGGCTGATGAACATTGGGGCATGCACAGACAGTTGTTTCTCAACGGCTCTGTATCAAATCTTGCACATGCGGCAATGGCTGTCACTAGAGCCTCGCCCACAAGGTGACGAGCCAGGGAGCGATGGGTTTGAGAATGTACTTCCACCATTTTGCCCTGATAACACATGAAGCAATGAGGGCATAAACCCATCTATTTAATAGGGATGCTAGGAATATTCTAAATACCTTGGCATTTGCTGTGTCAAAAACAGTTTCTACCAGTAGAATGTCTGCACCACCATCCAACAGACCTTTAGCCTGCTCAGTGTAGGCCTCAACTAGCTGGTCAAATGCTGTAAAAGTAGATCAAAGAGTATAAAAGCTACACCATAGTGTGACAGTGCAATAAGATATGGAATACAGTCAACGGAAGCAAAATTGACCAATCCCTTGGATAGTCTGTTTACTTTGTCTATATTTTTGGACGACCTGAATAAAGGTGGGTCATGGATACCCTGGGACCCCTAGGCTATGCCTTTGTCAAATGTCAAATACCTTCCAAATAGTCAGAATTGGATACTGGGGGGAAATAGGGACTAACAAACACATCATTGACTGGAAAATACCAGGCAGACAGATGGACAGGCAAGCAGGCAAAGAGACAGACTTACTGATATTCCTGTATGCAGGTGACTCCACTGATGGTGAAATAGACAGGGTTCTGTTTGTTGGTCCCATTGCTCCAGCTACAAATTTTTCAACACCTTAAAAGAATTTGAAAAATCAAGAATGTATGACTCCCTGAAAAATGTAATTTAAGATATCTCAACAATAACATTCACTGTAATACCTGTGCTTGCTGTTACTTCCCGGGCAGCTCTTTTTGCAAGTTCAGCAGACACTTTGTTTAATCTGTAAACCTGTAATACAATCCAATAAGTGCTAAAGAAACAACACGAATTTAGCAGCTCACTCAGCTGTAAAGGAAGAATGCTGAGACATTCGTGAGGCATACTTACAAAAAGCTCATACAAATGTAAATGTGTGGTTCCAGAAAAATATCCATACCCCCTCCACGGAAGGGTGTTGAAAAGTGACCCCCCACCCCTCTGGAATTTCCAAGGAAAAATACAGTATTTGTATGGAAATGATCAGGTAATTGACCCCCCCTCCCCCCCCCCCACCCCTCCGGAATTTCCAATTTTGCCCTTCCGTAGGGGGGTATGGATAATTTCTGGAACCACACAATACAACACATCATTACCCATCTAGCCAGGGACAGATCCACAGGAAGGAGGTGAATGGAGGGTCAGCTACACACCCCTTTTTGCTCTTTTCTCCATATATGTTTGTGCAACAGTATAGTCATCCCCCCTTTCCCCTTTCTGGTATAACCTATTACACTAATTGACCCTCCACCCCTATTACACTTTCTCAATCCACTACTGATAGCTTTGAAAATGAAATGTTGTCTGACAAAAGAGGGCAGACTACTTGTTGTTGACTGTGAATTGTTTATGAGGTAAAAGTTGCCTTACCATGTGTTGAAGTCCATAATCAGCCTGGGCAATACTTGTGCCACTGAATGTGTTTGTCTCAATGAAGTCAGCTCCAGCCTCCAAATAATCCTGTAGGAAATAATCCATGTTGATTCACAGGCCTGTAGCCAGCAGTAGGCCAGTGAGGCACTTGCCTCGGTAAAAATTTCGAAATGTCCATTATTTTTTTTTTTACTGAAAGAACCAGAACCAAATTTAAAATGAAATTTTAACCAGCCTTACCACCGTATGCATTGTTACGCGACCTCAAAATTCACTGTTGGGCGATTGGCGATTTTACGCAAGAAAATAGTTGTCAATTTTCTTGAACCGGAAAATTAAACATTCGAGTCAAGGAAGCCAAAGGATAGCTTAAAACCATTTTGGTTGATTTTGCAATCAATGTCGGCCCGCTGAAGTGGCCGAATCCAGCGTTTTGGTTTGATTGACGACTTAAAATCGCCAATCGCCCATCGCAACATTGAATTTTGAGGTCGCGTAGCAATGCATACAGTGGTAACCTCACTCTGCCTTAGTAACGATTTTTGCCTCCGTAATGATTTTTTTCTGGCTACGGGGCCTGATTCATACATCATGCCCATCAAAATAGGTACAGATAAAAAATGTGATGTGGAGCGGCAAAAAAGGTCCAACGCACACCAACATTAAAAATTTGGAATATGTCAGGGTTATTTGCTGATATATTATGATAACCATCAATATTATTGGAGGTGCAGGTCCCCCATCAAACTAATTGGGGGGGGGGGGGGGGGGGGGGGGCAGTCCCCCAACCCCTGCCCTTGCATGAGCCCCAATCCAAGTGCTGGGACATGCCTCCTCTTCAATCAGAGTGTTTTTATTTGCAAATATTACTGCAACTTTCCAAGAGAAAGTAACTGTATAGTTACCTTGTGAATCTTGACGATATCCTCTGGTCTCGTCAAGCTCAACAAGTCATTATTCCCCTTTAGAGATTTGGGGTGATTCTTGAACTCCTCGCCTGGTTAGATTAAGACAATGATTAAGTATGGTCCTAATAAAGGACAGTGCGAACAACACTGTTAGTATGTAGATCCAGAGAGGAGGGTACAGAAGGCCAGTGTGCCGCCTTTATGTTGGATTCTCATTAGCCTGCTTGCCTGCTAGCGGTAAGGGGTGTATTTATCATGGAAAACCTGCTCTGTTCGCTGATCTGGCACCATCTTGGATTTTTTAGGTGCGAGGTCCTGGGGGAAAGCGCAAAAATCAAGCAAAGGGGAGATTTTTGCACTCTCCCCTGGGACCGAGTTCCTCAAAAATCCAAGATGCTGCCTGATCAGCGAACAGAACAGGTTTTCCACAATAAAAACACCCATGCAGTTCTGCCTTGCAAGAGCAAGCAGGCTAGATTCTCATAAGAAATGTATAAAACTTCAAAATGTGCTTTTCCTTTGGCATAGGCTTTATAGAGTGGTACTGTCCCTTCAGAAATCTGAAATCCCTTTCATTAAAATTGTCCCTGCCTATGACCTATCAGATCCAAGTGATCAACCATCAGGTCTGGACTGAAATTTGATTTGGCCTTGTACAACCAAATGGACAAGATTCAAGGTCTCATGGTCCACTATAACTAGCAGTAATACTCTTAAAAAGTAGCCCAGACTAGGAACAGACTATACAACTGATAGCAGTCTTGGTTATTGTTATTAAATTTCCAAAACCCAAACATGACACCAGTCAAACCAGTATAAAACGATAGAGTCCAATAGAGAGACTTCTTGTCACCCTTTGCAAACCGGTTTACAAATGTAAATAAAAACATTTACCTCTGAAATCGGCTTCCTCCAAGTGAAGCATCTGAATCATTGTTCCCATTCCTCCGTCAAAAACCATAATTCTCTTATTCAAAGTCGCTTCTAACCGTGCTCGGACATCTACAAGAGAAATTACACAAGCGCGGGCTTCAAGTTTCAAGTCGGAGCAGTGCACATGCACCGGCGCTAAAACACAAAGTTGTAAAAACAAAAAGTAGTAAAAATCATATTTTCCCTCGCCTTACCCATGTGTCCAGCGGAAGAATCAGTGACTGAAATTGTAGGAGCCATGGCGGAGAATTTCTTAGCGATCTGCCTTAGAGAAATGCCTCTGAGCTTATGTAGTCTGTAGAATTTCGAAATAGACTTTACCCATACCATCCAATACAACTAGACAGTGAAATCACTGGCACGACGGAAGGTTCTCATCCGGGGTATTCGTGTAACGCAACTTTGGAACACAGGGAAGAAAAGGAGAAGAAATAACTTTTCTACCTAGACAGCCGAAATATAAGATACATTTTTTTCTAATAACAACAATAATTTTTTTTTCAACCAAAGCTTTTTTTACTGAATATCTGTTCTTTGTCAGGACTCGAAAGTCTCCCACTGTCACGCAACAGAACCTGTCACGAGCTACTGGGCCACGTCACAGGTCACATAGTTCGTTTCTAGTCCTTCCACAAAGTCCAAGATGGCGGACGACGAATGGAGGTTTTGACTGCCTCGTACCCAGGCGTCTCAGGTGTGTCAAAAAAGGGCAAAAACCCGCGGGCGATCCGCGAAAGGAAAAATCTCGAGGCGCGCAATGCATCACGGGAAGGCTTGGGCGCTGTCGCAAAGGACCACGGGAAGGCTCAACCGACCCTTCCCATGATCCCCTGCGCACTTCACTCGCTACTAGTTTCGCTCGGCCGAAAATCCGCTGGAACGCGCCTGGGTACGAGGCAGAGGTTTGATCAGATAGTGCGACTCCCTGTGGAACTAAAACCGCTGTCCATTGATTGCGGGCCCCAGTAAATAACAGCGATCGAAAAATAGAGCCAACAGATCTACAAATTACTCGATTTGCACGATAGAAAAGCAAGCAAAATGCTGTTATACAGACAATCCGATGACATGAGCGTGAGTACAGTCATATTTTATGGGGGTCTTCGTTTTTCCGTTTGGAAAAACGAAGAGGAGGTCTTCGTTTTTCCGTTCGGAAAAACGAAGATCCCTAAGTTTAGCTCGTCCTGTTTGCTAAAATTGCATGAAATTACGAAGAGCAGATGACAGGAACACGAGTACAGTCACATTTCATGGGGGTCTTCGTTTTTCCGAACGGAAAAACGAAGAGGCCTCTTAGGTCTTCCATCTTCGTTTTTCCCATCTTCGTTTTTCCGACACCCCTGAAATTTCCACCAAAGTTAATTCTTGTTCTTGTGTGCTTTTAAATTTCAGCCATTCTGTCAGCACTCGGTCCACAGAGCTCTTCGGTGGGCTGTTTTTGTGTTGTGTGACACGCTTTACATTGAGCTTTCTGTTTATTGTGTTCACATATTTGAGACCCTCCGCATAACTTACAAAAGAATTTCTGGATTCCATGAATACATATTCCTTTCCCGTTGCAGTCTTTGCAGATATATCTCGCTCGTTTATGTTCACAGAAGCTACTACCGTTACATGCTTTGCAATATGATTTACGACAGTCGTGAGGGCAAATTTGTGATCCATGACAATCTCTACAGATATATTTAATTTTACCGTGTAGACATTTATAATCATTCTTGCGAGTTACGTCCGAGGATGTGTTAGAAACTGGATTTTGTGGCATCAACTCGAGAATTATCTCTTTAATTATGTTAACACTCATCGTATTACCAATTTGTTTCTTCATTTGTGTGTTACTAACTACTTGGATAAAGTCATCAGAAAATCCTTGTAAGCGACGTAATTCTGTAGTATTTACGTAACGATGTTTTGGTACACACCACATACTTCCTTTTGTCGTAATACACGAAGCATATTTGTCTGCATTGACATACTTTCGGGTTCCAGAAACTCCAAAAGCAAACTCTATAAAAATTTTACCGTCATCTAAACGCTCCAGAATTTTTTGATGCCGTTCAGTTGCTGGATGAAGATAATTATCAGAATGATCTACATAATCTGCAACATTTTCCAGAACTTTATGTTTCGGCCAGTTAAATGTTTCTTTTGTTCCAACTATATATAGTCTCGGTCGATTCTGTGGAATACCGTAGTCTCTAGTGTTAAGAAGTTTCCATTGAACAGTGTATCCTTTGAGCTTTATTAACTCTCCCCAAATTATTTTCCATGTATTACCTTGATCATGACTGAGTAGTCCACGTACGTTCTCCAAAATGAAATACTTAGGTTGCTTTTCTTGAATAACTTTTAAACACTCCCAGAATACGTTACCCGATTTGTGATCAAAACCTTCCCGATAACCTGCAGTAGAAAAAGGTTGGCATGGGAAACCACAGACATATAAGTCAATATCCGGTACTGAGGAGATATCACGCTTAGTTATATCACCAAAAAGAATTTCAGGATAATAATTAGCTTTAATTGATTGTATACAGTACTTATCAATCTCTGATGAGAAGACATGCTTAAATGGAATTCCAAGTTGGCGCAGTGCTTGAATTGGTGCTTCAATACCACTACAGTCTGTACCAACACGTAGTTTTTCTTTACACTGTTCGTAAATCGGTGCTGTAATGGGTCTTTGCTCATTCACTGTTTGATTGTCCATTTTTATTATAGTATTCATCTCTTTAAACCGTTTTTCAATTTTTTAAAATTTCTCGAAAGAGAGGGTATTTCAGTCACCTTGTTACACAACTGTCAGAGATATGTGCTAGGGAGACTTTTTTGAGGGGATTTGACAGGAAAATTTTTAAAGGTGTGCACACGCTTTTAAAGGAAACTTTTTAAAAGGGTTTGACAGGATTTGAGGGGGCGTGCACAAACAATTTTTTATCAAATTGAAATTGATCAAATTGAAATTGACTCAAACCATTTTTACATCAAATTGAATTTGATCAAATTTTGATTGATCAAAATTTGATCAAATTGGAATTGTCCCAGGGCCGCCATAATACTACTACTCTAATAATTTTGTCTTTTAAATGTTATGACAAAGATAATCAGCGTATTACAGTTACAGACTGACTACATTTTACTTTGTCTCGGTTTGAAAATTTAAGGCGACTTAGTGATTTGATAGGACTTTTAGATCTAACGAAATTTCATTTGTGTCGGTTTGCGATTTAAGGCGACTTTCAGTCCCAGAGTAGTCATCCTGTGTCCTGTGTATTGTGACTCACAATAGAAATAACATAAACATGCTTGATGTGCAACACGGCAACAGGATGCAGAGCTCCTATGAAATTGATTGATAATGCGTGCGTATTTTTAATTAATAATTCAAAACTATACTAAACCGGAAGTCGTGGATTGCAATGCATTGTGGTCTAGCTTCGGTATGAAACAGTCACCAAATGGGCAGTTTTTCCCAGTGGAATTCATTCAAAAAAGGCCTATGCCAATCGACCACAAAATTCATCTTTCAACTTATGACAGTAATGTTCTTATCATCGACATTTACTGTAATAATTATCAACTATTCAAATTTTGCAGTTCTTTTCCATTGTTCTCTGTCCGTACAAGTTGTGCAAGTTGCCGCTGTTTGTTCTCTTTACGAGTGTAACATCATTCTCGTACCTAGAGCTCCGCGGCTCGTCTGACTTCGCAGGAGGCCATTTGAGGGCCTTCGCTGATTGGCTGATTTGGAACGTTGGAGCATGCGCTGAACGATATTTCTCAGGTACCAGAGCCTTCCCCGCGAGGTGACGAGCCGGGGAGCTCTGGGATCGAGAATGGATGTGCAACATTATACACTTAATGACTGCTCCCGAGAGAAACAGCGAGTTTGTTTCCCCGAGAATCTCGATGTTTCCCGAGACGATTGACGTGGTGATTGCGCCCCTTTAAGATAAACATGCACTATCCCTTATAGGCTGGTCGCACGCTGATCATTGTCTAGGGCAGTTTGCTTACTTCTACCTCTTAAGCTTTAGGGTTTAAAATTTATTTACCCAAACCCAATTTTAATCATCTCTTGCTTTGGATCATATCCTGTTTGCTTTCTCTTTTATTGCGTTCACACTAGGGCTGACTGAACGTATTTCAGGAGTGGGTTGGAGTGGTGGATACTACAAACGTATATCGAATGCCGATGAACTCTGACCACATTAAGACGCACTCGGAAACGGATGTGTTTTCATCTGGCTAGGCTTCCTGCCCACACTACTAAGAACGCTATGAAAGCGGACGTCCAAAAATTATGTCTGGTTAAACAAAGGAAACCCAACCGGGTTAATGTGGACGCAGGGCCTTTTGTGGTAGCGATGGACTTCCTGTCTCGAGGTTTTGCCGATGACTTTTGGGAGGGACTGGCGATGAGGTCGAAGGGTTCCCTACTTCCTTTTTTTTCTCTCCCTTTTTTTTCTTTCCCTCCTCCCGCGCGACCCGTATCACGTATTATTCGGAATGTTAGGCAGATAGAGCGTGACAGGAAGACAGAGCGCGATAGCAAGAAAAAGCGGCGGCGCGTGAAAAGAGTGAACTGTGCTGATTGTGTTCCACCAAGAGTGGATTACCAAGAGTTTCCATATTTACTATGTACGCCCGAATCACAGTCAGAAAAGTGTCTATTTTTAGAACTAGGATTCCCGCGAAAATTCGTCATCCACAGGGTTCCCACTTTCTCGCCACGCAAACAGTTGTGAGATCCAGCCTAAATTTAAATCGCAGATCAATCGAAAAAACTTTTAAAGTCGCAAAGATAAGGTAGGATATTCTCTATTTGTTGTGTATTGGGTATACGAGCATTCGAACCTGAGCATTCGAATACTTTCGCGCGCGAAATTCAAATCTAAAAATAGACACTTTTCTGACTGTGATGTGGACAAATACTGTACGAAAGATTCTAACTCTTGTTAATCCGCTCTTGGTTCCACTGATGCAAAATGAAAATTCACAGACTGTATATTGTTTTATTTCATTTTTGGTACAACAACCTTCTTACAGTATTAGATGGTTGTTACTCTAAACAAATGAAAATACATCTTGTGCATCTTGTGCCATTCTCGACATTCTGCCATTCTATGATTTGCAATTGGTGGGCAGCACCAGGGCGGCCTGGTTCACCTGATTGTTGACGTCGTAGTATCTGAAAATACACGTGCACAAATGCAAGTGATGTGGTGCAAAATAAAATTGCATAATAACACAACATACATATCGGCCTGTTTCTGTTCCTCATCCCTTTTCTATGAAAGGGTTCGTACGCTTACGCTTTCACAATGACAAAAATCCAGGATTTTCCAGGAAGTCTTTAGTTATTTGGCCAGGAGATTTCCAGGAGTTTGTGTGGGTAGACACCCCCCTCCCCCCCTCCCCCCCAAAAAACATGATAAGTCTGGAGGATGTCATACTTTGCAGCCCAAAATCAGATTCACGAAATTGACTGATTCGACCACATTTGAGTTGAAACATTTTCCAGGAGTTTTCCTTAAAATTCCAGGACTTTCAAGGAAGAAAATGAAAATCCAGGATATTCCAGGATTTCCAGGGCGCGTATGAACCCTGCTTAACCCTCCCCTCTGTCATATATTTGGTTTACGGTTCTGAGCATGTCCCATCTGCCTCTCGGTTAATACAACCGCTTCCGGGTAGTTCACTTGGCAGAGCGCTAGTCGGACGCACAAAAGGTCACCAACATCATTCATCTGCAAGTGGTTAGACCTTCACGTCTTTTTGGATAAGGTCGTTAAACCGTACGTCCCGTTTCTACACTCACCACAACCCTGGTTGGCATTAACCTGAACCAGAGGGACGTCAAAGAACCTCGTGGGGGCTGGAGTGGCCATCACCAGTGACCTGGTGACTGTGCTTACGACCGCTTGGCAGCCATTGGCGCCGTGAGATACCACGTAATACGAGCTTACGAGCTGCAACTCTCGGATGTCGGTTACGAGCTGCAACTCTCGGATGTCGGTCCCTTTACAGGTAATTATTTACATTTATCATACCATCAATACTTTTTCTCTAATAAAATGATTAAAGCAAGTGCTCAGTGCTCCATACAAAACCGTCTGGCTTTTGCGCGTTCTGTTTCCCTACCATTCTCGTACCTCGTCTGCTCGCAGGGTAGGCTCTGGGGACATCCATTTGAAGTCCTTCGCTGATTGGCTGATTTTGAGCGCTGGAGCATGCGCTGAAAGGTCTTTCTCTCAGCGGTTCTGTATAAAATCTCGCGCATGCGTCAGTGGCTGTCACCAGAGCCTCCCCTGAGGAAACGAGCGGGGGAGCTCTGGGTAAGAGAATGTTTCCCTACCTTATGCGCAGAGCAGCTATTCCTCTGCTCTCCTTTCTCAAGATGAATGCCGAGACTGGCGTGCAAGTTTCAGCGTTCACCATCGCCACGTATTCAGCATTCTCTGAAAAACCAAAACGCATTAGTTTTGTGCCAGTACGTGCTCCTGAAAAAAATTATGTTCCTCGACTTCTGGTAAAAGGCGAGAAAACCAGTTGTAAGGTTCGCCTTTGTCACGCTACACCATCTTGTGCATGGAAACGAGACCAAGTATGAGAAAATCACTTGTTTTTTGCTGCACGCTCGCCTTTTTCCACACGGTTTTTAAACGACATTCCTCCATACCGCAAAAGACGCAAAAAATAACGTCTGTGTACAAGACTGTTGTTATGTCACGCCTCCTGCTTGGCATTTTCAGTTTTCCTTAAAAATGTCCACTTGAAGACCCCCTGCTGCTCTTGGAGTAGATATTTACCTTTTGTCATTGTTCCACGGTATGATCGCACCTTCATTCCCAGACTGGCTTCCCCCAGGGTGCCTTCATGGATCTGTTTCGCGTCTGAAGAGAGGGTAAAGGAGGGCGCGGCACAGTTCCGAATGGCACCTTGTAGCAGCCTCTATTGCTTATACCATAAATCACACCCTGAGGGGGATTAATAATGACCAGAAAATTTAAACCAGTCGCCATTCTTTAGTATAGTATGTTGATACCTTCAAGTCTCAAAATATCACCCTTGTTCTGTTGCACAAAACGGATATGCCTTCCGTAAGATATCTGTTCCTTGGTGTAGCCCCTTCCATAACTATTTAGCCTTAAAAAAACTTATATATTCAGGTATTTTCAATACAAGGCGAAAATTGGCAGTCACGATTGCGCGCGTGATCGAGGGGCAAACGTTCGGTAATCGACGCTTTGTGCAACAAGTGTCTGCCAATTTGACAAGTAAAAGCATAGTTATCGTTCTATCTCTTGCAATTCATCATACCTGTTTCATGTCGTAAATATTACGAATGGAACCAAATTCACTAACGAGCTTCAAACTCAACCTCTGCGTGCTGCTGTCATAATCCAACGTCCCGTCACCGATTAACGTAAAGTCCGGCTTTCCCTTGGCTATTCCCTTCTGGAACTGTTGGGAACAGCAGCGAAAGAATAATGTTTGATAGGTCCTCCGTGGGCATCTCTCTCAAAAGAACGAAAGAAAACAAGAAAGCACTGTCTCGGGCTTCCTGTGTTATGGGCTCAGACTTCGTCCCTACTCCTACGCGTCCGTTGAACCCGAAACACAGGAAGACCAAAGCCCTCTCTTTGTACCCACAGAGTTGCCTGAGAAGGAGGTTATCAATGATTATGCTTAACAGGGCCATGGACGCGTTTCTGGCTACGGACGTTTTCAGTTACGAGACGAGAAAAGTAAGAGGATCATATATGCATACAAGACGGGGGCGCTTTCACTGGCTAAATTACTAAACTGTTATATTTTGTTCTACTTACAAGATGCATATTTCCGTGAAACGACGGTATCTCTGGAAGTGGAAACAATCAAGAATGTGAAAAAAACAAATAACATGCTAAAAGGGCTACTAAACCAGCACTTCACTTTAAAGTAACCACTTTTCAATCAGCTTAGTGTATAAATATAAATTTTGTACGAAGGCACTTGTCCCGTTTTGAACGTCACAGATATGCAGAGAATAGAGAACAATGCAAGTATCATGAGGGGGTGTGCTAGAATTCGAAAACTCTACCATCCACGAACTATGCCAGTTCATAGGGTAGGGAAGGGTAGGGATTTGTGTGTGTGCGGGGGGGGGGGGGGGGGAGGGGATTTGTTATTTATTGCGAAACCGCTAGTCAAAATTCGCTAGAAAAAGCAAGTATAATATAAGTGCTTTATTTACTGTGTACAAATGTGGACCTTTTTGTCGCGGGGGGGGGGGGGGGGGGGGTGCTTGCGGTACGGGCCTGATGTATGGCAGTTTTTCGGCCTGTGGCGCTGGAATAGCTGGGGGACTGAACCACCCACTTTTGACAGATTTTGAAACATTTTTCTAGTACTCAATTTTGACTTTTTTGATAAGTTCCAACTTCAAAAATGTGCTACACAGGCCATGACTAGCTTCGACTATTCTATCACGGCGTCAAGTTTTCGTTTTCTCTGCGTGAAACTGGGGAATTGGGGAAAGCGGACACGTACAGCAGTACAAATCACGCTCTCGGCACAATCAGCAAATTATTACATTCGAAAGGACTAGATACAAGGGTACTCACTGCAGGGTCCTTGTGCAGACACCAAAACAGCTAATCCCAAGAGGGCGAAGGCTGTTACTTGAATAAGAATCATGATGCTTGCGTTGTTAGAATGGTGCCCAAGGACAGTTGTACTTGAGAGTGCATCAAGTCCGCAATGGGCAGTAATTTATAGGAAACTAAATTAGGGTTGCTGGGTGGTGCGACTGACTGAAAAAGAATTTGATTAAAACTTTTGTCAAACACTTTGTTTGCCATTTGAAACGAGCACAAATATATATTTTCTTGATGTTACAGTAATTACTTTATTGGCTTATTCCGGTTAAGAGCATCGAAAAGCGGGAGATGGATGAGTATTTTCGGAAGTTTTGCGTAAAAGTAAATTCTGCAATCATCCTAAATCGGCCTCATACATGACGCAATTCTCTTTGCGCTTGTAGTAATCAAAATAAGTGACACCCCCTTATTTGTTGAACCACTTATATTAAATAATAGGGGTGCCAAATCAATTCAATTTGTTGAACGTGGTCAAGTGGCAATCACATCGTAGCCAATCACATCAAAGCCCAACAATGTTGAATTGGCACCCCCATTCAATTTAACGAAGAAATAGGCCATGTTCGAATTACGCTCCAATGCTTACAAACAATAACCTCAAGTCGAGGCTTTCTTCTGAAATTACTGTAAATGTATTAGAACTTGGAGAAAGCCTCGATTTGAAGCTTTTGTCTTGTGAGCATTGGAGCGTAATTCGAACCTGGCCTATTGCATCAGTTGTTGAATTGGCTTGACCCCAGCCTAAGGATGTTTACACAACAGTTTTAATTCAAAAATTAGCTTGCACAATAATGGCTTTCTTGAAAAAACCGCGGGGTTCGGTTTGTTTAGCTGCCGTGCGTCCAACAGCACTATTTTACCTTGAGAGCGCGAGTGCAGGTTTATCAAAAATCAAAGCTATGCTATTCGCTACTCTTGGATATGGAGCAGCAAATAGTAAACCATTTTCACCGATAAATCCGCCACTCATTGTCTCGGCGATGTTAAGTTATGGGAAACCGATTTTGCCGAGGCAATGAGCAGCTAGGAGACTAGTGGTGCGAGTGCTACGTCGCCGAAGGGGAGGTGGGAGGGTCGAAAAGATTTTAGGACTTACCGGTTTGCGAAGATGTGTAGAAAAGCCCTGAATTCATGTCAGAAATCCTTTATATAGGCAAGAAAGACTGACGTGGCTGCTCGCAAACAAACTACTGATTACCCTTGGGAGTTACAAGCATGTTTAACTTCGCACGTTTAATCTTCGCGGCAAATTCCTCGGTGAAAATAGCAGTTTGAGATCCTTTTTCTTTTAGATCTAGACGGATAGACGGAATTTGTAATGCTGGTCTTCAAAGTTACTGAAGTTACAGAACGAACGCCATATGCATAACCATATACAAGAGAGCTGCAAATATTGTTTTTCCTCGCTTAGGATGATTTACTTTGTCATTGTCATTGTAACTTTATTTAAAAACACGGTTAAAACATCAGGGCTTAAAAAAACAAAATGTACAAACAAATTGATAAATTTAAAAATCCTAAAATCTATAATTCTAATAATGATAATGTACGATTGCACTGCTATATTAAATGCCTGCTTTCAATGGATGCCGTGTGTCATATATATATTAATAAAAAACTTCACTGCAGCCCGATTTAAATCGGGAGAGGGATCCTGCTTGCCGAAGATCATTTGGCAAGCTATTCCATAAAACTGCCCCGCTATAGCGAAAACTGTTTTATAAACTCTTATATATGTGAATAAGCAACGCTTTCTGAGAGAAAGGCCGGCTTCTCCTTGGTATTTCGCTCTCGTTTTGTCGCTAGAGCCTTCGCGATTTATTAATTTGGCTGTCGCGCGAATGCATGACATGCGACTAAAGGCCCTTATACACGTTGCGACTTGTCGGGCCTCTGGGCTTTGATAATCGGGCCCGACAACAAAAACTCGGTCACCCTTAAATTAGCTTCACGCGCGCAAATGATGCTAAGAAATGAAAAGAGCATATTGGTTTTAGTAAAATGCCGGCAAATTTCAGCAAGCTACATTAGCCATATTCACACTAGAGGACGGAAAACTCGTCATGACGCCGTTTTTCGTCTGACGAGTTTTCCGTTCTGATATGAATTCAGACGATTTCTCGCCAAAAATTGCCAGGAAAACGGCTATAATGCAAACCCAAGAATGGGATCAAAAATAAAAACTCGTAGCTTTTTTAACAATCCAACCATACAAACCCTATAAAAAAGCAAGTTTTATGCTTTTGATCCCATTCTTTGAGTTTGCTTTGTAGCTTTGGTTACAAGGGCCCAACTACGTACAACACAAATGGCTGTATAGTCAGCAAGTAATCTGTGATTGTCAACATGACGATGTGGTTAAAAAAAACAAAAAAAACGGTGTGGTGCACAAGCATAAATTTGAACTACACGATCCTGCAGATCTACAGAACGCGGGGTTGCTGTGCTGGTGCGAAAGACGGGCGAGAGACTAGGCCACAGGAAATACATGGTCCATATCGCTTGCTGTTCGTCTAATGCATCTAAGTACGTACAGATTATAGATCGTTTAATCACTATGACCTGTTGTCCACCTGGCCGTAGAAATGTACACTCTCTCGATAGCAAGTACTCGTGGCTAGTTTGTGCGTCTGGCGTGATATGTAATATTTTAGTGCAAGGTATCGTCGACAGTGTTGGTGTGCTCTATCCGGCCTTTGTCAAACAATTCAAAGAAACACGAGAGAAAACAGGTAAAACAGTTAAACTTATAAACGAATTGAAGTATTATATTTTTATCGTAACACAGATTCTGATAGAACAGTAGTCCAGAAAATTTCAATTTTAATATTATGACTGAGAGTGACAAACTGCTGTGTTTTTAGACATGGATCTCACTTTTCGAAGTTGAGGATGAGCATTGAGCATTTCTAGGATTGACAGGGGAGGGGTTGGTTAACTTATATTAGAAAATAACACCTATTTTATATGGTGAATGTGCGCATTCTGATTGGTTGAAAGGCGTGTTTGTAAGAGACCCGAGAAACACGATTGTCACGCAACACTGTCACACGTGTGTATGTTATTTTCTAAAAGCAATAAAAGTACTTTCCGCTTGCTCTCTGGTTTCTTACAAACACTCGGGGAACGTTGGTCGAACTGATAAAACTTGAAAGACACTCGCCTGCGCCCCGTGTCTTTCAAGTTTTGATCAGTTCTCCCAACATCCCCCTCGTGTACTTTTATTGCTTAACTCTTTCCTGTCCGTACACCGAAAAATCAGTACGTACATACAACATTACATTAATGACTCTATCATCAAAACTCCGCATTAAGGCAGCTTTTCATTCAGAACGCATATAGAGCAGTGAACTATTGATAAAGTTTAGCTGTTTCCTGGCTTTGAACTTCGCGTTTGCTACAGAAATAATCACTTGTTTTGGCGAAATAACACGCGATTTCTGACGCGCCAAAACACCACGTTCAAGTGACGCTGCAAGGGCAACGTTTCTTGTTGTTTCTTAAAATAGACAAAAACAACTCGACATGCAGCATATTGTATTTTGTTTTACCTTTATTCCTGACTTCCAAGCGCAAGTTTCCAGTTTCCATGTGAAGTTTGAAGCGAAATATGGCGCTTGAAGTTTCGAATCGACTTTACAAATTTCACATCAACAAACTCTATTCTCGGGATACCTGTGGATTTCGTTCAAAAATTTGACAGCACCCTCCCCCGTATTGGACGGTTAGACAAGAGATTTATATAAGTCTTTTTGCCCTTCGACAATTGAAACCAGAATTACGCTCAGTAGCTTGCTTTTTATGTCTAAAACACAGATTCCTAAGAATGCAGTGCTGGGCAAAAAGATTCCACTATCAGAGGAGTTGAAGTTTCATTCAGTCATTTTCTTCCAGAATTCTCACAAGAACAAAGGAAAAATGAATGAAACCCCTTGACTATACTTCTTTCTTGAAGCACAGCACAAATCCATTGTCCATAATAGACTTAATTATGTCCTATGGCTTCTTCTAGTGGAATTTCAGCTTGTATTTTGAAGAAATTTGATCAAATGTCTAACTGTACGAGAGCAAAGCCACCACTGAAAAGCAACTTACGAGTCAGCGGCAATGCCCTACAAGAGGTACTAGCCTCCCTGCCAATAAAACACAGGAAACCCAGAAACCTAGACCTGATATGCAAAAATGGGCAGGGGTATATCTATCTGGCTTAAAAAAACAGCTATATATGTAGGAAATAACTCGAACAGGAAAGGGTTAAACAAAGATTTAAATTGACAGGGGCAGATTTAAGGAGTGGGTTGTGGGGGTTGCACCCCCCGCCCCCCCTATGAGAGTGATAGATTAGTAGTTATTGGAGCCAGAAACATATAAGCAAGTTGCAACGTGTAACAAGCATACATTGCATTAGGTGCCAAGCTGCGGAATATTTGCAGAATAAATAATTGAACAGATTTTGAAAATAATGTTCTTGCAAGACTTCAAGATGTAAAGTTAGTCTTGCAAGAACATTGTTTTCAAATTCTGTTCAATTATTTGAAGTCAGTATGGGTCATAATCACTCCAACTTAGTGCTGCAACCCCCACTTTGAAAAAAATCCTGGATCCACCACTGGTGGGGGGGGGGGGGTCAACTTCCCCACCTTTGTTTGAGGCATGAGACCAATGCATGACGATAACTGTTTTGGAGTCTTCTTGTACAGTACAGTACAGGGAGTTTGAACACACCACAGGAGCAAGAAACAGGAAGCTCTGAAAGCATTTTGCAGGGTGCCTTCCTAAACAACACTTAATGCTCAAACAGCTGTTCTTAGGTTTGATACGTTAGTTTAAACTTGTATTAGCTTTCTGAAGTTCCAACCCCAAAATAAATATATATGGCAGATATTTTTGTCCCAAATTTTTTTTTACTAAAAATTCAGTGCCAAAAAAAGTTAAGGCTTATAATAAGGCAAATAAACTGTATTAACTTGGTTAAGGAAATGATGTGAGGTATGTTGGACCCCCATCATTAGGGCTTGTTCCCCATGCCCCGCCCCAAATAATGAAGCATCTCTGATAGTGGAGCTTCGGCCCGCGCAAGCGGAGCACCATACCTAAGGGAAAAACGTATAGTATACTATCGAGTTGATTTTTGAACGTCGAGGGCATTATGGATCATTTTGATGACGTCATTGATGACATAAGGGCACATGACTTTGGTGTAGAGTTCCTCTTGTGGTCTTTGAAAATTTATCCAAGTTTGGCTTCTATAGAAGCTACCCTTCGGGAGATATGATTTTTTCTTTATTT
Organism: Scolanthus callimorphus; assembly: GCA_033964015.1. Classification (NCBI taxonomy): domain Eukaryota; kingdom Metazoa; phylum Cnidaria; class Anthozoa; order Actiniaria; family Edwardsiidae; genus Scolanthus; species Scolanthus callimorphus. The sequence continues at coordinate 23,128,237 of CM066915.1, forward strand.
TTCCTGGAATTAAACCTATAGCATACACCGTCCGGTGTCCGCCGTCCGTGTACACATGGGAACCCTGTGGTATGCAATGACGTCATTAGTGATTGAAAAATTAATATCTTGTGAAGGGAAGACTCTAAAACAACCAAACTTGGGTAGTGTAGTCTAGGTCACCAGATGAGTGAAATGAGGTGGTCACGTGATATGACATCATCGATGACATCATCTATGCTTGAAAACGAATATCTCATGAAAGGAAGACTCTAAAACAACCAAACTTTGGTAGTGTAGTCTAGGTCACAAGGTGAGCGAATTATCTCACTTGGCAGGATGCGTATTTCCGTCCCTGTATTTGTATTGTGTCAATGCAGCAACATACCGAAGAAAACACTGTTGTATACATATCAAGAGACATTTTTTCTTAAAAAGCCTATAGTAACCATGTACATGGGAATCCCTTTCATTCATACAGAAAATGTTATAATCAGGAGCTCCGCTTTTAGCCAGTGGCTAAATCTATATATTAGAACTACTGTATTGTTTCGTAAAATTTGAAGTGAACTTATGAATTTACTATTATTTATTTTATAATCCAGCATGGATTGGCTCTCTCTGTGTGGCTGTACTGTGTTTTACTGCTATCTTTGCTGGTGCTTTGTGTGACAGGATTGGTGGGCGTCTCACAGCTTATCTAGGCATCTTTGCCTGCTCTCTTGGTCTCCTCACTACATCATATGCCTCTCACATCACCATTGTATACTTCACATTTGGAGGACTATATGGTTTAGGAGCCAGCCTGGAATTTACCTCTGTCAATTTAGTCACCTTTAGATATTTTAAAAGACACAGATCACTAGCTATTGGGATTTTGTCCTCAGGCGAAGCACTTGGTACCCTTTTTATGGCTCCTGTCACAGAAGCTTTGTTAGAAAGGTACCATTTAAAATAACTTTGCAGGTTCTAATGGGGATTACCTTAATAAGTACTCTAGTTATTTGGACATTTGATCCAAACGTGGAATCTGAAATGGATTTACATGTAGAATTGGAAACCAAAGAGAGTGTTGCAGAAGTGAATACTGACAAAGAAAAGGTAGAAAGTATTGAAGAATGTTTAACAAATGAGGAAGAGGATGGTGGTAATATTAGCAATTCAACGGAAAGAAAATGGCAGAAATGGATTGACTGCAGAGTGTGGAAAGATGCAAGGTTTACAGTGACAACTATCGCACTTTGTATTGGCTTCACAGCAACTCTTATACCATCATTGTACATGGTAAGTCTTGTATTTGATGTACACTGCATGGACAGACAGACCAGACAGACCAGACAGACCAGGCAGACCAGACAGACCAGACAGACCAGACAGACCAGACAGACCAGACAGGCCAGACAGGCCAGACAGGCCAGACAGGCCAGACAGGCCAGACAGGCCAGACAGGCCAGACAGGCCAGACAGGCCAGACAGGCCAGACAGGCCAGACAGGCCAGACAGGCCAGACAGGCCAGACAGGCCAGACAGGCCAGACAGGCCAGACAGGCCAGACAGGCCAGACAGGCCAGACAGGCCAGACAGGCCAGACAGGCCAGACAGGCCAGACAGGCCAGACAGGCCAGACAGGCCAGACAGGCCAGACAGGCCAGACAGGCCAGACAGGCCAGACAAACATATACTTTTTCGGCAAAGCCTGTGCTGTCAATTAGTCTCTTGATTTGCCTCATATGTTAGAGACCTAGTGTAGAACTTTCCAAAGATCCTTGGAAGAATGCAAGGTTTACAGTGACAACTATCACACTAACATATCCTTGTCTTCATTTCTGATTTTTATCCCTATTTTCTTTTCTCCAGGCTGCTTACTGTGAGGAGCTTGGCATTGCACCAGACAAAGCTGCCTGGATGTATGTATACCTGGGCGTGGCATCATTTTGTGGTCGGATAATTGCCGGACGCTTGATTGACGTCCCATCAATCAACTCCCACCATGTTTTCCAAGTTTCCGTTGCTGTGGCTGGCGTTGCAGCCTTTGTGTGCCCACTCTACTCGTCCTATGCCTTTTTGTCAGTGTGTTTTATGTTGATCGGGTTTATGAGTGGTTCTTCATATACGTGTTGTGATGTAGAGATTATGTCAATGGCAACCGAAGATGCACGCGGGCGAACTATAGGAATGTATCTCCTTGTTCAAGGTATACCGTCTGGTATAGGACCCCCATTAGCAGGTAATTCGCAAATTAATGGACGCGATTCCAGCTTCTATGTCGGAAAACGCTGCATTTTGGTAGTTCCGAAAACGGTATAAAAATCACATCAAGACCACAAAACCGCACACAAAATCGTATCAAAAACGATACGTTGCGGTTTTAAATCGAAACCGTAATTCATAAATTAGAACATAGAAACATAGACCATAGAAATTAGAATTCTTAGCAAACGCGACAGAAAAGAATAGCGGTCATAGCAGAAAAATCCCTGCTCCCTAGAAGTTTTAAAAAACCGCACCAGAAAATGGTCAACTCTGAAAAATTGTATTTAAAAAATGTAAAAACCGCGCTTTGCAGGCCATTTTGAAACCGTAAAACTGCATTGAAAACTTTAGACCCCTCTGACGTTTTCTTTACGTCTGCCCGTTCACTCGAATACGCTGTATCGTTTTGAAAACGCTGATAAACCGTATTGCGCATGTGCAACCCATGCGCAGTGAGAATCTGACCCTGTTTAGCAATTGGGTTTTTCAGCGTTGTCAATCAACGCAATCCGTGTGAGCCAATCAGATTCTTGCCTAGTGCATTCATTTGGTTTTTGCTTTCACTTTGTTAACTATTTACTGGCTTTCGGGGATTTTTCTTGCATTCTAAAGGCGAGTTCGTTATGCTATTGATCCAACACGCATGATCATAATTTTGGATTCCCCCCAGAGCTCTGAATCTTGCCGCTGTCCAACGATGACGGGCTCTGGGTGCGAGATTGGAGAATGTTCGGAAACCGGTCAACTTTTCTTCTTAATTTAGATTATTGCTCTTTCTTTGGCAGGTCTAATAGCGGATGTGAAGCAGTCGTACAGAATCACCTTTTACGTGTCTGGCGCCTTGTACATGCTGGCGGCGATCATACCGTTTATTATGTTGTGCGCATGCGTGAAAAACAGTCATTGTGGCCAGAGAACGAATATAGCAAGGCGGCTTGCACGAACAGATAACAGTGGAGAAGAGCTACAAAACGTGAATAGTTGATAATTATTACATGAAGTTGGCTGGAGATAGGAGCGATATCAGGCCATGGTAATGTTTTGTTTTACAAAATTAAATTGGCTTAAAGATCCCGTGTCAGCCACTCCTTTGTTATTGTTTTCGTTCGATATTAGAAGACGAATTACGTGTAGAAATCTCTTAATAAACATCTAAAAGCAAAGTTTCAGATTTGAGTTACCAAATTCAATCGAGAAAATTGCTCTATATTCTCTAAATCAGCCAATGGACTCCCATATTTTTGGGGCGGGGGTGCTCGTGGTACCTTTTAGGGGGTAAAATTCGAAAACTTGCACTTTTTCCTAGATAGGTACTTGTTAGAGGTCCGTTCTAGCAAATCAAGCAATGTAAAAGAAGGAAAAACCAACACAGAAACGCAAGATTTGCCAACGTTTCGGACCTTTATTTCGGTCCTTCTTCAGGGCGACTAAAACCGTTACAGAAATCACGTATATATACACAATGCGCGCGCGCACAAGGTTGCGCGCGACACAAACAAGATAGAGAATACGGGATAATAAAAGGGCTGAGTTCTACAGTTCTTCTCTGATATTCAGGCCATTTGGGGCCATGGTTTTCAGTGTGTCCATCCAATAGCCCTCAACACCTGTGAGGTCTCTAGAGTTAGTAACCCGCTTGATGCATTTAATTTTCAGATCTTCTAGAGTGTGTCCCGCGTTGCTTGTGTTGAAATGAGCTGCGACGGGGTTGGTATCCGCATATTTAACCCAGTTCTTAATAGTGCACTTATGTGTGCGAAAGCGTGCGTGTAGAGAGCAGCTCGTTTCCCCAACGTACTGCTTTTCGCATCTCTGGCAGGTAATGAGGTACACAACGTTCTTCGTTTTGCAGTTGAGCTGGCTATTGATGTTGTACTCTTTGCCTGTAGTGGTGCTGGAGAACGTGGCGCTCACATCCACATATGCACATGTTCCACACCTTTTGTCGCCGCACAGCTTCATGCCTCGCTCGGTTTCTAATGTCTCGGATGCCGGTAAGCGAGCTCGCACCAGGTGGTCCCTCAGGTTGGGTGGGCGCCTGAATGCTACCATAGGTGGTTCTTGTAGCGCTGCGCGTATCCTGTCAGAGATGCAAGCGATGGGAAATGCGTCTCTGACAATTCTTGGGGCGTTACGTAGGAGTGGATGGTACGTCATGACTAGCGGGACTCTGTTGTTCTTACGCTGACGAGACCGCACCTGGAGAACATCGGAACGACGGTTCTGTGAGACTCGTGCGATGCTCTGCAGTACAAGATCGTGTTTGTACCCTCTTGAAACGGCGACTTATTGTTAAATAATCAGGTCGATCGGGCTATTGACTCAGAGACCATAAATGCGAGAAGAATAGCTGTTGTACCTGCCAACCACTAAATATACCATACATATGAAAAACATACAAATTAACAGATTGTTATGCACTAATAGTTTGTCATATGTTATTCAATGCCGTTGCCCCTTATGTCTGTCATATGTTTTGTTTTCGTTCTGGCAAGTCGTATGTTCGTTCCATTATATGTTTAGTATAGTACAACTATCCTGACAATTTCATACGTTTCAAAGTTACTATAAAATGAAGGCAGAAATACGGACGGTGTAAACTGCAGGGTGCAGGGCATGCATGCAAGGTACAGGATACGCTGGGCATGCAGGGTGTGCAGGGCAGATGAAAAAGAAAAGACCTTCAAACAAGTCGATAAGTGAGGGCTGGAACTTCCATATTCCAAAAAAGAAAATCGAAATAACTATTCACGAAGAAAAACGAGAAAATATTGTTTTCAACCCCGTTTTCAACTGTATTGCGTTACATGATTCAGGCGTTTATTAATCTTTTCATCTTGTTTACTTAGCCTTTGGGTCAGGAACTCGGCGGCGTTTCTTGCCTGGTTTTCTGGCTTTCTTCGTGAAGAGGCACTTTGCCCATTTCATATCAACATTTGGTTGTTGGAGATGGCGATTACCACGAGTAAAGCGTGTCGGCGATTTTAGATATTCTGATTTCTCGCACTTTTAATTACTGTTCGAAAGCCGGAACTCGTCAAATAAAGCCAATGCGTGCCGTATTTCTAGACGATCATTTTGCATATTTAAATCGCACCGTTTTATCGTTTTCCTTTCAGCGTTTATTAAACTTTAAAATGATATATAGTTTATTGGAGTTTAAATACGCCGTGTAGATAATTTTTGCGCGAAGGGTACCCGCAAAGGTTTACGCACACCTCGCACATCCCTGCGTACCCTGCACCCTGCAGTTTACACCGTCCGGGCAGAAATATATGAGTACGATATGGAAAACATGAAATTTCATCCAGAAAGCAGAATTGTAAGGGATTTGATTAAAACAAAATAAAACACAAGGCTCGACCGTTCAGCGCGCGGAATTTCTTTTAGTCACTTTAGATTATACTGAACGCCGTATTTGTTCCCCAGGTTATGTAGCAGACCAGTTTGGCTCTTACAAGCCTGCATTTTATATGGCTGGAAGTATTACGTTGTCAAGTTTTGCTGTAGCTCTTCTCACGAAATGCAAGTCGACAGAGCCAAAGCATTGCATACAAGACAGACGGCAAGAACTATTACCCTGGGCAACACATGAACTTTTGGTCTGCGAGAAAGTGACTTCGCTATAGAGCGAATTTCGCATGACTGTAGTGAAACCAATCGTAATACACCATTCTGAATAAAACCATACCCAAGGGGGGGTGGGGGGGGGGTTTAGCCTTGGTCGGACGAACGCCACTTTTTGATCGCATGCCCTTTGTACGCAGATCTCCGAAATGAGCTTTCTCAGAAAATTGGCAAATACACAAATAACTTTACTGATATGATAGCGCCAAAGAAACATGCCAACGACGTAGCTAAATTTGTCTTTGATTGCTTCAGCAAAAGATCCAAAATACTACAAAATTCCTAATATATAGAAAATATATATATATGTAAATAGTGTGCGTTTTTTCACGTTATTTGGAACCACACTCATGTACAGTTCTTGTATAAGGTGCCAGATAAATCTGTCTGTCTGTCTGTCATCCTTTGTTTTTTGCCGGGGGTACAAACAAGTTTCTCTTTATATTTGACACTAATTTTTTTTTACTTCGCTGGGGGTAGAATGCCCCTCTGCTCCCCATAAGTGCTAGGGGACGCAATGTCTCGATGTTCTAATGCCTGCCACACAAGGGATCGCGGATATGTATGAGTTTGTGATACAGTCGAAGCTCTCTGTGCGACCGCTCTCGTAAGCGACCAGCTCCCATAACGACCATTTTCCCGAAACCCCGTTTGAAACGTCACATAAACTCTGTTATTTCAAGCTCTCGTAAGCGACCGCCTTATCGATGCGACCAGCTCCGTTAGCGACCACAATTTCAAATCACCAACAGAGATTTTCTATTGTTTTTAAGCTCTCGTAAGCGACCACAGTACTTTTTGTCTTTAAAACATCAGTCATCACTTCATACATATCTAAACTGATACAAGCTGCGCCAGTGAAATGCTATTTTCTATGTACATATTTGCGGTTATCTATTCTTAATTAAGTCGGGAAATAAATCAAACTATTTTAAGCATAAGTATCACATTATTTTCTAGATTTATTGTACTAATTAGCTCTCGTAAGCGACCAACACCTATTGTTCAAGTAGGAAGCCGCTTGATGGTCGCTGACGAGAGCCGTTCTCGTAAGCGACCAGGGGCCCGTTTCTCAAAACGCCCGGTAATTAACGGGCCCGTAAAACTTATCGGGGGAGTTTACGGGGAAGTTTATCGGGTACGAGCGAGCGTTTCTCAAAGCTCCCGGTAACCTCCCGATAGTTATCGGGGCCCCGGAATCAAATTTATAATTTCCGGATATTACAAATAATTACAAAATTATTTATGAATTAACGAAAAACTCAGCAACTTGTCGACACTAGACAGACTAGATTACAAAGTGTACCGCTAAGTTTGTATTTCCAGCGAAAAAGTAAAGAAATCAGCTAAAATGTACGAAAACAAGAGCAATTTGTAGTGAAATTGTGCACTGAGATTGAACATTTGTTTACATTCTTGCAATCAATACGTCAAACTGATTGACAGCTAAGCTGTCAAACGAATCGTTTTGATTGGCTGAGAAGCGAGATGGTCGCATCTGATTGGCTAAAACTCTCCCGTTTATCGGAATGGCGGGAAAAACAATCCCGGTAAGTTTACGGGAAACCTTGGAACTGCAAAGCGAGAACTTTTCGAGGCAAAACGAGACAGGCCAGAAATGGTTAGTTTTGAAGGAAAAATAGTAAGTTTTCGGTAATTTTGACTTGGCAGAGTCTAGTTGAATAACTAAGCTTTACCTAGAGTGAAAATTTTCAGGAAAACAAATCAATTTTCGACCTTATTTTAAGACTTCAAAATGCTTCCCGGTAATTAACGGGAGGTCAAGAGCTCCCGTAAAAAATCGGCCGATTTAACGGGAACTTTTACGATTTCGCAAATAACGGTGTTTTGAGAAACAGTCAAAATATATCGGGAGGTGTTAACGGGTAGGTTTACGGGTCCGATAAGTTACCGGGCGTTTTGAGAAACGGCCCCCAGCTCCGTTAACGACCGCAATTTTCAGTTCCCGAGGTGGTCGCTTACGAGATCGAGCTTCGACTGTATATCCTTGCGCTTGTGCTTGCGTCTACGCTTGCGTTCCAGTGAGAGCCTTAGGAAGCCATCTACCGTGTACATGTATTCCATTTTTAGGCCGCCGGTCCTCCCAAATGCCTTATCTTTCTAATAATATTTCACCTGGAAATAAAGTTGTTTATTCTTGTTCGGAGTGAGTGTTCACCTGGTAAAATGGGTGCCCTGTGGTAGCCACCAATCTCTCGGCCAGCGGTGTTTCCCATGACAGGAAGTAGGTTCCAAGATGGCCGCCTACAAGGACTTGATCGTCCCGCATAATGACTGGCCTGTAAGTCCTCACATTTTTAACAATTAGCTGTATTCTACAAACAGTCCCTTAAATTTATGCATAAAGATTTTGTGTGCGATGTCTCGTATTGTGATTTATATTTGAATATATATTTTATAGCGATCTACACTACTGTTTAAACACAGTGTATGGGAGTTTATGATTTTCGAATTCATTCTTATTTGTATTCCAGGCGACTGTAATGTCAGTGGATTGCACTGGAAGTCATGTTGTATTAGGAGCGTAAGTCTTAATATTCCTTTTTTGAGACGTTGGTTAAGAAAAGAGTTAAAATAATATTTTTTGTATCTTGGAGTTATCCCCGGAGTAATTAATCGATGAAAATCGATCATCGGATTGCCAATCGATAAATCGATATTAATCGATCAAATCAGTCAATTAATATCGATTGATATTGGCAATCGATGATTAATCGATAGTCACACGTTGATATATCTTTATTTCATCGATTTCCATCGATTATTATCGACTGTCATCGATTAACATCGAATTTAATCGATTAACATTAAATTTCATCGACTAATATTTGCTAGAAAAGAGGAGCTCTGTTATCAATGAAAATAGTACCGGCATTGATAAATAATACAGTCAACTCTCGCCTTGCGGATACGCCAACATTACGGACACCAAAAGCTCATGATGAGAATCATGAGCTTTTGCGGACACCTAGCTATTGTGGACAAAAGTCGGACCCCCATCTAAGGCCTACGGTAAATGCCGAACTTCAGTCGCTCTTCTTCTGCGAACCTTTTCCTTTTTCATAGGATGCCGCTTTATACTTTATAATCAATAAATATCTATTGTTTTGTTTTCGAACGGCATTGCTTCGTCTACTGGTTTGTTCATATATCTCAATATGCAACAACAGTTTGGAATTCAACGTTGTATTTCAACTTTGATAGCTGCAAATTGATGTTCTCTGCCGTTGTCGTCCTCGTTGCCGTCATCGCAACGTAAGGTCTCTATTGCGGACTCTCCGTAACGAGAGTTGACCACTACTCCCCAACTGAGCCTGCGTAGCAAGCGTTTCCCGTCAGTGTTTCAGAGGTCAGAGAAACGTTTTGCGCGCGGCCAAGTCATTGAATCTCGTATTTCTAAACTATGGAAATGCTTGCTATGCAGGCTTCCCCAACTACTACGGATCCACTACTACTCCATTGCGCTACTCAGATATCCTATATGGAACCTTTTCAGGGTGAATTGAATTCAATGAAAATCGATGCTAATCGATGTTATAATCGATGATGATACTATCATCGATTGCTAATCGATAAAAGGTCACAAATTTGCTGTTCATCGATTAACCATCGATTCCCGATATTAATCGATTGATTAGCATCGATTATTATCGATTAATATCGATTTTCATTGATTATCGGTTTCATCGATTAATTACTCCGGGAGTTATCACATTTAATATGCCATGACTCCGAATGGACTTTTTCTGGAATAACACATTCAAAATAATAGTGGTCAATTTCTGATTTCTTTCACAGTAATGTTACAAATCTAACACAATACTTATGTTTGGTTAGGGATTTGTGTTTGCTTTTTGCATCAAGATGAGGCAAAGGATGTAGCTAACCCGGTCTAATCAATCGTTAAAAATCAATACCGATTTACCAATATGCCTCAGGGGCAGGAAAACTGTATCCGTGCCTCAGCACCATTCATCGTGCCTTCAGGGGACTGATTTCTTGTTGCAGTTGGGACTGCTAGCAGGAGTGTGCCAATACGAAAGTCTTCTACAGCAGTGTAATAAAGTGGATTGTAAATAAGTTGCAGTATTGTGAATTACCTTTAAATGATAGTTGTGTGGATGAATACAAAAGGTTGGCATGCTTAACTACGCTGATTTTGAACACTGTGCAACTTTCCTCATTTGATCAGTCAGTTACATAATTTTCCAATGTTTAATCAGTTATGATTTGTTGTTTGTTTAGGACCTGCTTATTATTATCATGTAGTTCCATGGCATACAATATATTTCATATTCTTTTGAAGTCATAATAATGTTTTAGTCCTGCTTTTGTTTCAATGCGCAATCTCTGTTATTATCTCTTCAAGAATTAGCAGAATGTTCTCTCTTCTGCCTTTTGCTCTTCCCAATTGATAAAATAACGCCTTTCTTAGTTTCCTTTAGAAATCGATAAATCTGGAAAAATTGATATTAAAAATTTTCCACACACTTATTTTTCGATTTGTAACGATTTCACAGAACAATCAATAAAAAATCGGTGATTTTTATCGGTATCGATTTTTAACGATTGACTAGACCGGGAGCTAAATGTGTTGTTTAAAACGTTGTTTAGCAACCATACACAGAAATATGTAAATGTTCTCAAAGAGGTCCACAACTTCTTGTTTTGTATGTTAGGCGTAAAGGGTTGGCATTCATCAGCTTGAATGCCCCTTCTATAATAATCAAGAAAGTGAACAGGAACAGCAAGTGGGAATGTGGGCCAATAGAATGGAATCCTCATATATCTGATGCACATATACTAGCCTCAGTGGTAAGCTGTTTTACTGTGCGACTACGTCAACCGGGCCATCCCGTAAAAAGTTTGTCATTTAGAGATTCAAACCATTTTAATACCTGCAATGCATCTGACGAGTAATCAAGTGTTTTGAAGCTATTTCTGCCCATAACTTCCGCAATTTTTACGAGAAAAGCGATATTTCGGTGTCTCAGATCTCAAGAAAGTCGAGATCCTTTGTTCTGTGCTCGCTTTCTGATTGGCTAACTTCTTACAAAATGGCCCGGTTGACGTAGTCGCACAGTAATACACAAATGTACTTTATTATGTTACCCTTGATACTGCGCTATCCAGTTAAGCTTGGAGCGCCTATAGTTTTTGTTAAGTTTTAGCATTTGTTTAAGAGTCTGAAAAGTATGTTGTCAAGTGGAGTTCACAATGTTGTCAAGGAAAAGCATGTGATTTTGAAACTTTGTCTCAAGATTCAACATTATGAACTATTTTGCTTACGTTTTTACTTTACGTTTTTTTAAATCTCAACATCTGTTCATGTTTTATTTACCATTTTGCAGTCAAACCAGAAGACAGAAATATGGAAGTGGAGGGATGGAAATGCCCATCAGCAGCAGATTTTAAGGGCACACACCAGGGCTATAAGGTAGTCCTACATGTCACAGGACTGCATCATATGCCATGCCACTGCACCTCCATACCACACCTAGCCTTCCTTATAAAAATAAATTCATGAAAATCTGGGTTAACGATTTGGCAGTGACCACCCTCAGTGTTTGTTCTTATTGGCTACTTGGCTGCCAGTGGGGCTGTTGAGACCCAGCGCATTTCAGCTTCTGAGCTGCAAGTCTGGGAAGTCAGCCTCTTAAAGGGGCTGCCCTCGCACGCTTGCTGGCCACTTCTCTGACAAGAAAATAGCTCAAATTGCAATCCAATTCCATCCTCTCGATAACAGGTCAAAACAACCTAGAATTGCATTTGTCTAACAATTGAAATATTTTTCTATTAATCTGGAGGATTATTTTGATTACTACGGGCAATTGTACATGTGTTTTCATGGTTACAATTTTACTTATTTTATGTCCACGGTGGACGAATATTAAGCATGTGAGAGCCCCTTTAACATTAACATTTTACCCAGTAGAGCAGTTAGGGCTGAAGTGCCCTCTGGTCAGGGACAGCTGCTTTTTTGTTATTGTTTTCATTCAATTAGAAGATGAATTTTGTGTAGACAACTCAAAACCACCCTGGTGAAAAACCAAAGTAGGATTGCTTTAAGGTTGTAGAGGATCTCTTAGTATCTTAAACAGTATCAGGAAGCCTATAGGATCCAAAACTAGTTTGCTAGGATGATAGTTTCCTTGGCTTCAAATTTGTTAAAATATTGGAACTGCATATGTGATCTAGACTATACATGTAGCATGCACATACCATGTTTTCTTAAATACTGTACCTTTTATATCTCATAGTGACCTGAACTGGTCATGGTACGACCCCGAGCTGCTATCAACTTGTTCCGTGGATCAGTTTGTTTACATATGGGACCTGAGGTGAGTAGGATGAGAGGGATACTCATCATCGTCATCATCATTGTCATCATTATTTATCTAGATATTTCTATATTATAAAATAAATAAATAAGGTGACATAGAAAAGGGTTCCAGCTGATTTCTTATCTAATAATACACATGAAAAAATCTCTGGATTCTGATTGGCTGAGAGCAGTGCAGTTTTTAGGTAACAAAGTGCCAAAAAAAGGTAACAAAGTGCAAAAATGGTTAACAAAATGCAAATTTTCTTTTGAAATGCTAAAATATTTTGATAACATGGTTTTTGTTCATGCTCAAATTCTGTCAGGTTTTGGTCCAGATTTCAATTAAGGAAAAATGCGTGCGGCTTGTTAGTTTGTAAGCAGATTTGTGAATGACTCCTTGGAATTTTTTTCATGTGTATTATTAATACGAAATCATACGACCTTTCTCGTTCAATTTGGAATTTATTTACACTCGTGGGTTTTTCAAAAAGGTCAAATTGCACTCGCCTGCGGCCCGTGCAAATTTGATACCTTTTGAAAAACCCACTCGTGCAAATAAATTCCAAATTGAACTCGAAGTCGTATGATTTCCTATACAAATTGGCCAATCAGAATGATTTTTGTTGCATCACAAAGCATTCCAAACAAATAATTCTATACAAATCTTGCAATTGAGCATAAAAGTTTTCCATCTTCTTAGAAAATATTGCCTCATGTCAATATTGTAAACTGGGCTTGACTTGTATGATGATTAAATCTAGATTTTGCTTCCCAAAATGGCAAAAATTCTGGTCTCTCTTGCTAGACCAAAATACCTTGGGGTCAGTATGGATTTTTTCTGGAATCACACAATACGTACATGTACCGGTATATGAAGAATACTGAGCAAGAATTCTTCAGCTAGGTGACATCCCAATGACATATTCCTCCATAGAGATCATGTATGTTAAAATATTGCTAGCTAGATCTAGTCTTTCTCAGTGCCATTTAGACATTTAAAACTATGGATAGGCATGATCATGTTTTCAGTTCAAAATTCAGGCTTATCCCTGTTTGTTTGACCTGATGATCATGTCCTGATCATACCTCCCCTCAAACTTGTTTTTTTTAACTGTATTAAAACCTGTGCCTTTTGTCACTTGCCTGAAGCCAGTCCTATTCAAAATTAATGGTAAAAACATCTGTTCCATGCATTTTTATTATTTATGCAGGGACAGCAGGAAACCAGCGACATCTCTTCAAGCAGTAGGTATGTCTTGAAAGATTTCAAATTACTACAAATCTCTTGCTCTTTTAGGTACAGTACACATTGTACCCCAGGAGTGTACTCGGATATATACATGACGGGGGGGTCGGATGTATTTTTTTTGGGTATGAAATTTGTAGTAAAAGTATTTTTTGGGGGTAAAAGGTATTTCTTGGGGTTGAAACTTTTGACAGGCTAGTTGAGCATCAAGATACTGCCTTAAATTTCAGGAAACATAATGGGACGGGCATCATGTGTATGCTGGAATTAAATAGCCTTTTTTAGGCTAAAAAAAGTTGGGTATTTTTTGGGTATCAAACTTTTGGAGCAGGTATTTTTTTGGGTATCAAATTTATGTCTCAGGTATTTTTTTGGGTATGAAATTTGGAGCTCCGTCGGACCCCCCCCCCATCCTTTTTGTATCCGAGTACCCCCCCTGGGCATTGCACCATGGTGTGATTGACTGTTGTCTTTCCTTAACTGCTGATAGTTGGTGCATCCCAAGTAAAGTGGAGTCGTGAAGACAGGCATGTCCTGGCAACAAGTCATGATGGAGATATCCGTGTCTGGGATCTACGGGTAAGTTCTTGGTCACCAATAGGCAGCTGAACAGTCATGTGGTTGTTATTTTTTGCTACGAGCCTATGAATAGACCTCTAGACTCCCAAGGGTATATCTGAGCATGACTGGAATGCTAAAACATTTGTTTATGTGTTTACATTGCAAAGAAATTTGACTGAAACATATTTGAAGTGATTTGACCAAGTTCTTTATGAGCAGGTAAACAGTTACAGATTAGTCATGTTTCTAATTTTTTTGTGTCTCACTATAACCTTGTGACAGATGGACTGCAAAGGGCCTATACTGGGCTAGTCACTGAGTTAAATTCAATAAGAGTGGAAAAGTCCTTTTGGGATTCCCTCAGGCCCCTATGACCTTGGTTGAGTGCCCCCAAGGACTGCCTCGTAGACGCTATCCTTTCATTTCTTGATCGAGGTCAGTAAACCTGACCTCAATAAACATTTTCAAGAAACCTGACCTCAATAAACAAATGCTTATATCATCTTGAGCTTGTTTTTCCATAGAAAGGCAATACCCCTGCAGTGTATATAACAGCTCATTTGTCAAAGATTCATGGAATAGACTGGTCTCGTAATAGCAGCACAGCATTGGCCACATGCAGTAATGATTCAACTGTTAAGGTATCACAACACAGTCTCTAAACTTTTACACTTGACTTATATTCTTATGAAAATGTCTTATAATGTTGATTAGAACTTCATAGAAAGTACCATTTATGTAAGATTATTAAAAAGTTTTAAAACTCTTAAAAAAGCTCTCAAGATTTGTAGTTTTTCTTGTACCGCTCTTAAATGTTGTGCTCCATAGAAAATGCAAAATATCTCTCTGATAAAACCCATAGAAGATTTTATTTTGGCCGGAGGGAAGATAGATAGATCCTGCTCGTATATTTTTTGTGATGGATTACGCAGTGAGTTTTTTTTTTTTGCAAAACACTCAAAGGAGATTCCTTGACCCTTGCTGCTGTATTGATACCCATGTAGATATTGATCAGCAATTGAGAAAAGAATGTGTTTTTTGGTGGGACTCCCCTATTTTTTGGGCGGGGTGCTCGTCATACCTTTTATGGTTTAAAACCAGGCCTCTGGTACTTTTTAGGGTGTAAAACTTGCCATTTTTTTTCCAGATAGGTACCTGTTAGAGGTCCGTTATGAATTTGTGACGTATTTTCCCTCATAAAAAATACGAGAGAAAATTACGAGGGAAAATACGTATTGTTGGTACCTTTTAGGGGTGAAAATCGAAAGTTCCAGACGAGCATCCCGCCCCAAAAATAGGGGAGTCACCACCCTCCTGGGCCAGTTAGCTGAATAATAATTTTCTTCAATGGCTTTACACATAGCTATGGAACACAGAAAATCCTCGTCAACCAGAAGCAAAGTTGAACACTAATTTTCCAGTATGGAGGGCTCGTTATACGGTAAGTAGAGAGGCACTTCACTATTCATTGGCTTGTAGCCTGATTCTTATCCGCTACGGTACAGTACGTTGAACTTCCTACCTTCGTGTCTGATCAACATCACGCTTATCATGGTCTAAGCAAGATTAGACGGATACCCTGCTGTCAAAATGGCGGATGACACAGGCTCTTTAAATCTTGTCTTTTTTCTTGCTAGCCGTTCGGACACGGTCTCGTTTCAGTCGTCGTACCGCAGCTGCGCAGAGGAGAGAACAGCATCTGTTTATGGAATACACTAGACCTCTCATCACCAGTCCCTGCTCCTGTTCATACGTTCGAGGGCCACAGTGACCTGGTACTAGATTTTCATTGGAGGTCGCATTTAGTAGAAGGTATACAATTATAATGAGTTCTCTGTATTATGTTTTTCCGTTCAGCCGTTGTATTGTATTGTCTATTTTCCTTGCATTTGCAATTTGCACTAGAGGTCACGTGACCTGGTCTCCCTTAAAATGTGCAGCTTCACCCAAATGATGCTCAGAAATGAAAAGAGCATGGTGATTTTAGTGAAAAGCCCAAATTTCAGCAAGCTACATTGCAAACGCAAAGTATGGGATCAAAAACTTGCAAGCCTTGCAAGCCTATTGTTTATGTTCCTCTTTGTATACCTGTTTCTTGTATTCGTATTTATCTTCTCTGCTTTTCATGTATTTGCGTACTTATAGTTATTACTGTTATTGAATGCGCATTTGGTTTCTTGCGTTTTGCAGTATGTTGCTTATCGTCTCAAATACTTGGTAACTACTGCGAAACGTTATCACTTTTATTCAGTTTCAGTTCCTTTTATAAAGAGATAATACGGTTGTAGAAAAATGAACTTTTCTTCTACTCTTCACTTGCCAAGTTTCCACTTTTCGTTCATGTGACACCGTCGCGCTTGAGATCTTTTATGTTGATCTCCTTTTGGCAATAAATCATCTGTGAAAGAATTCGCGTGATAAAACTTTGTGCATTTTTGAATTTAAAAAATCCGAGTACGCGAGTACATTTTCCATGACATAGTGTGGGCACTGATATGTCTTGCAATTTACGAGCCGGATTGCATACCCATATAGGGCCTTCTTTGTGTCAAGACAGCTCCAACTGGGTCCGGTTGCTCGAAAGTGTTTAGCACTAATCCAGGATTAATTACCATGGTGACTCGATGGTTTTGTTCAGAACTTAACCTGGTTTAAATTTAATCCACCTTTGAACAACCCGCGCCTGGTGTTTACAAAGAGAGGACAACAGGCTGGTGCCAGTCTTCGTTTCTCGCGCAAAGCATTATTGACTGGCCTTCCCACGAGCCATCGCGCGCCTGTTTTTTGAAGGACAAACTGGGGTTCTGTCGAGACATATTCACTTCGCAATTCAAGTTTTAAATTCAGAAACTGCTTTGGGCCGTCTGCTTAATATAGCTCCTTTTATCACTCTGTAATAGTTCCTTTGTAAACGAGCTCAAGTGAAACAGTAATGCGAGCTCCGCATTCTTGGAGTGCTCGGCGTCACACTCCTCGAGCAGACCTACTAGGATTGTGGATGACGACCTTGGGATTCGTGTCTACTTACCCACCCTGGAATTTCCCTCCAAAGTATAGAGTACCAACCCTGGAATTTCCCTCCAAAGCATACAGTACCCACCCTGGAATTTCCCTCCAAAGTATAGAGTACCCACCCTGGAATTTCAAGCTGTTCGTGAACCACCCACCCTGGAATTCCATAGCTACTCAACATGGAGGGTGGTGTGTTGATTTGCGGCTGCTCGTTTGTCAGATCATCTGTCGGTAGAATTCTTGAAATCACTCACCATATCAAGTAAGGGACGGACCATTAGAAAAGTGAGGGGGGGGGGGGGGGGGTGCAAAAAGCAAAAAATATATTCATACAAGGGAAAAAATAAATAAAATCATGCAGCCTCTGTGGCTCCCCAAAAAAAATTCTTGCAAGATTCCCAAGTTTTGATTAGGCAAAATTGATGTTCTATCAACGTTTTTCTAGTTCATTCAATTGAGTACTCTAAAAATTTCGAGAATACCGTCCAAGCTATATATATTACAATATGGAACTCACGCAATGGAACAATACGATCGCACTCTTTTTTAAGAAATGACTATGAATGTTCATTACAAGAACATGTATCTTGGCCAGGAGAAACAAATCAAAATCAGGGCGCGCTTGGCGCGCAACAAAGATAAATTTATGTGAGAGAAACTGCTCGAAGCTCGATACTTTTCGTGCAGCGCCGAAATTAAATTGTCGGAATGCGACGGAAGCCAGAAGGCCATTTGGCGTTGGAAATCGTACACGCGAGTTCGCAAAATTATGAAAGTCGCAGTAATTCCTTGTCCGGTAAGCCACAAAAAAAAATTTCTAGCAAGCCCTTGCGCTGTAAAAAATATTCATGCGACAAAAACTCTCCGAAAAATTTTTCGAACAAGAGAACAAAGTCCCCTCCCCCATCACTTTTCTAATGGTCCGTCCCTAAATAATGATCCATGGAAGGTCAGCAATGCCGCGCGTGCCGTTTCTTGTTGTGCTTGCATTTGCTTGTTATCGACTCCGCCGCATCAAACATGGCACGATATACAACCTTCGTGTTCGCGCTGCTCTGTGTTCTTCACCACAGCACAGCTAAAGAGATCCCCTTTAAGAGATGCCAGGAAGGAGGAGGCTTCCTAAGAGCTTAGACTTAACACCGTGCAGAACTCCGCCCGTATGCACCGTGTATAAATAGAGGATATTACACGGTGGCGCGAAGATATGATTTTTATTTTCGAGTGGCAAGAACAATATTTTACGAATGAGCGCAGCGAATGAGTAAAATATTGTTTTTGACACGAGAAAATAAAACTCATATCTTCAAGCCACAGTGTAATTTTCTTTTTATTATATAGACAAACCAGAAAAAAATATTCCAAATTAATTTCCAAGCAGTTTTGTTTTTACCGATATCTATGGAAAATATGTCACTGAGGACCCGGATGTAGCTTCGTATGAGATCTACGAGTGGCGTATTTCCCAGTAAAACACTCGTGTCTATATAATAAAGGCCTAAATGTGACATTCAATGCCATTTTCACCCCTAACGAGGACGTGTCCAGTGCTACGATAAAGATGTTAGCCACTGTAGGGGGAGGCAAATACCTCGTACCGCTACCGAATCCGGATGGATGCAAAACCCATGGGTTAGTATGTCCGTTAAAGAAAGGAGTCGAGGTCGAGTTACGAGTGGCCGTGTTTGTATCTCCTTCTTTTCCAAGTACCACCTTAGAAGTGCAATTTGAAATGGAGAACCAGCAGAGTGGAAGGATGTCGTTTTGTGGAATATTTGCGGTGCAAATTGTTGGTGTTAAGAGACGAAACTTTACTGGCGCTGGCGACCAGATGCACGGAAAACTGTCGTAGTTTAGCTTACAGGGATACAACGTAGGCTTAAATCTTAGTTTAGTAAGCGTCACTGAGCGACTGTGAAACATAAAATGTTTCCGTTGCACGGAAGCATGTTTTATTTCTGTAGTCTTTAAAGAGCTCGAGTCAGCCACTCCTTTGTTATTGTTTTCATTCGACGTTTTCGAGGTTCCGGCGAGACAGCACTGTGTCTATATCTTCATAGCCTGCTTGCAGGCGATTGCTGTGTGTTCCGGAAAACCCAGCTCCGTTCGCTGATCGGGCGCCATCTTGAATTCGCACCGCGCGCGTCTCAAAATCCAAGATGGCACCCGATCAGCGAAAGGACCGGGTTTTCGGCGATAGAGAGAGAGAAGCCTTTATTTAAAAAATTAAAAATTTAAACACCCAGGGTTGTCCATTCAGGTAGCCACAAGGCCATCCTGCTATCAATAGGAGCCCTGGGATAAAAACACCCATCGCCTATAAGCAGGCTAATAACCTCAGAAAACCTCAAAAAAGAACCAGCCAGGTTTCCGAGGTTGTAACCTTTCCAAACAAAACACTTTCATTTTTGAAAGACGGGGAAACCTCCAAGAAATTTCCGGAAATCGAAAAATGATACTAAGCCGGAGGGGATCACCAAGCACTCATCGCTGATTGGCGGTAGTATGTTGGGTCTCAACTGATCGTTGACGTGTCCGTTCAAATAGCCCAGGTTCCTGAAAGGTGGGCGCCAAGGAGAGAAATCATACAGGAAGAGAAAGGCAAATACTTCAAACATGCTTACCCAGAAACTGATAGTAGCTTTAATAGGGCTAACATTCACTGGCCTGGTTTCGGGAAGAGTATTTCTTTTAAAGAATGCGAAGATCCTGGTGGGAAGCTCGAGTCATTGGATGTAATCCCATGCGATGAGCCGCCATGCGCGTTCTACAGGGACACAACGTTACTTGCATTGTAACGTTCATACCGAACGAGGATGTCAAAACGGCGAAAATAAAAATGTATGGATTATTTCGGGTGTTCCAGTGCCGTTTCCGATTCCCGATTCTGACGGCTGCAAAGACCACGGTCTCAAATGCCCTATCAAGAAGGTACCGAAGTGCAATTGAAACTCGCTGTCTTCGTACAAGACGCCTTTCCGAAGATTAAAGTTGTTGTCAAGATTGAGCTGGAAAGTCAGAGCGGGAAGATGGATTTCTGCGGCGAGTTTCCCGCCCAGATAAAGGACAAAACGAAAACGAAAATGCTGAAGGAAAATAACGCTGATGACGAAGCAAAACTAGTTGCATAACAAGCTGGAATCACGCCAAGAATCTGAAAATAGACCTTTTTACGAGTTCTAACATAGCAAGCTATGCACGCACTTTTTTATAATCCATACTCAAGACTCTCACATGACTCGTTTGAAGACACGTTGCATCGTCAGCGTATCCACTAGGAGGTCCTCTTTGGAAGGAAATAATTGTTTAGTCTCCGGGGGGGGGGGGGGGGGGACTTTTGACCGGGGATGATCGTCGTATCTTTTAGGGGTTAAAATCACGTTGGTTTGGTCTCTTAGGGTGATCTTGATCTTCAATAAATTTTAGGCAGATGTATCTTTTAGGGCCGAAACTGTGTCCAAATTGCTTTTTCTCATGATGGTGCTTCTAAAAACCGTGTAAGAAGAGAGATTATTCGATGAGAAGACGATGAATTAGAAACAAACACGGAAATGTCTTCATGGTATTTTTCCCCTGTTACCTGTGTCCTTCGCGCCTACTTGGCACATAAGACCTCATCTTTTAGGGTATCTTTTAGGGTAATATTTTTTTTGAGCGACGCTATGGCCCGCCATGTTTGGTATCTTTTCAACTGAAAATTTCCGACGATCATCCCCGTCAAAAAATATGGGAGTCCCCCCCCCCCCCCCCCCCCCCCCCCCGGGTTTAGTCTCCTTTAAGTTCGGGCCTGAGAGAAGGCGTTACCTGATTACTGCGAAACATGTCCAGATATGACAACAGGGCTGTTATCCTGGCATGAAAAGGCTGACTATCCCGAAATAGCTGGGTTTTTTTAGTTTAGCACATTTTACCGTACAAACGCGAGAATACTCGTAACGGTAGAATCAGAAACATATAAGTGAGTTGAAACGTGTAACAAACATACATTGCTTTAGTGCCAAGCTGCGGAATATTCGCAGAATAAACAATTGAACAGATTTGGAAAATAATGTTGTTGCAAGACTTCAAGGTGTTAAATGTTAGCATATTATCACATACCACTGTTGCTCTACTTTATTTGAGCGAAAAAATGAAATATTATGAAGAGAAAACTGCTTGGGTTAGCAGTCGAGAGTTCATTATTGACCAAATATGGTCATAACTTGCCACGAATAATCCACAGCTTGGTTCGCCGTTACATGTTTCAACTAAGTTATATGTTTCTGGTAGAACCATTTGCATTTCTGCCATTTTCATTATTTTACGAACTCTCACTTTCGAACTCCATTTTGCGAACTCCATTTCTGAGGGCGAAACTGTCCATATCAAACCTTTCAAGACAGGTGCATGGACTTTTTAAAGTTCCGGTTGCATTTTAGAGCGTAAAACGTGGTTTTAAAGCCTAGCTAGTTCCTATTAGTTCAAGAAACCTCTCAAAGCCTGCGCGGAAAAGAGCTGTCCCCCCCCCCCCGGGGGGTTCTTCACATGTCGACCTGATAGGGATGCTCGTCGTATTTTTTAGGGGTCAAAATCGACTCTCAGGTATTTTTAGGGGGTATCGGAGAAACATTGTGGCTTTCACTAATGAATGGTATTTTTTAGGGGTACGCAAATGAATAAAGGGTCACAAACCAAGCAAAACGTTTTCTTTCTTTCTTTGCTTATTTATAGCTCTAAAATAAGCTTGTTTTGAGATGAGAAACAATAAACAATAACAAAAAGGTTTATTGTTGGTATTTTTTAAGGGGCCATTTTCTTTTATAAGGTATTTTTTTAGGGTTGGACTTTTTATGTCCTGGTATTTTTTAGGGTATATTTTCCGATGTCCCGACGAGCACCCCTATCACTCTTACATGGGAGAACCCCCCCCCCCCCCCCCCCCCCCCCCCCCGGGAGCTGTTCACTCGTTTGATTGACGGAAGCCAAACCGCGGTTTGTTAGTTGGCGTAGAGTTCGCAGAATAGTGAAATGGCGGTAAGTCTGAGTTTCTGATGCAATGAATCATGTAAAAAAACACTCATACCACATCTTTTCGAGGTTTGATTTTTTTCGCCCACCTCTAGCCTCGGACTTCATATACAGCAATACCCCGCATAAACTAACAGTTGTTTTGGGGATTCAGGCTGATTTTGTTCTTGTACATTGGGTGTTTTCTGCAAACTCCTCAAATACTGCATACACTACCAGCAGTTAAATAAAGTTAGTACCACAGTAGGTTACTGTACTCGAATCTCTGGAAGACATTTTGTATGCAAGAACAATTTTCATTTTTCAGGCTGCATGTGTTCTTATATAGGGTACTTTTTCCATCACATTTCATCCTGAGTGTTCTTAATTCACTTGTTCTTTTATGTGGGTTTTTACTGGTATGATATTGTACTCTGTATGACTAATCTCGCAGCCACTGGCGTGTCGCTCGTTTGGGTGAAAGTGAAACGAGCGACACACAACTAGTATGATGGCCACCTCAAGCGTTTGACATTTTCTCTACAATCGATTTCATATCTTCTCTGCAACGGCCGTTTCCCGCCGTTGAAATGGCCCCGAAGTACCCAATATTTACTGTCCGAAATCCGCATATTTTCTTGACATATTTTCCCTATAATTTGTCATGATAACAGTAAACAAGCTAAAAATTCATTAGCTGTTTTTGCTATCTTTTTATGGTTAAAAATGTTTTTGCCACACCCAATTCGCTATCCTTTATAGGGTTAAAATCAATTTTTCCCAACAAGCACTCCCGAGACCCCCCCCCCCCCCCCCCGAGCACTCCCGAGCAACCCCCCTCCCCCCCGGGATTCTAACATTCTATGTATAGTTTTTCACTGTAATTTATCATTTATCGTGTCGTTTGTCACGAGGGCTCATATTACACAATTGAACCCGAGGTCGCACTTCCTGAGTTTGCTCGGCCATTCCTGCATCGAAACAATCTCTCAGTTCCAAATGGCTCGCACTTTCTCCCTATGTCTTGCTCTGCTAGTCTTGCTAGGCCTTTGCGAAGCTAAGAAGATCGCATTCAAGCCTTGCGATGAGCCAGGAGGGAAGTTATTAACGCTCGATGTCACCCCTTGCGACGAAGAACCGTGCGTGTTCTATAAAGGTTCCAATGAGACGTGTGTCGCAACGTTCAAGACCGACGAAGAGATTGATACCTCTACGATCAAGGTATATGGGATCATCGCAGGAGTGCGTGTGCCTTTTCCTCTGCACAACCCCAATGGCTGCAAAGAGCACGAATTGAATTGCCCGGCAATGCCAGGATCTACTAATGAACTCAAAGTCAGCTTGCTTGTTAGTAAGGTCTATCCGAGCATTAAGCTTGTGGTTCAGTTTGGCTTGCAAAGTCAAAGCGGGAAAACGGATTTCTGCGGCCAGTTTGCAGCTGAAATAAAGGCGAAGCCGGGAAGTGAAGAAGAACAAATTGAAGTCGAAGGCAAAGACTATGGAAGTCCTTTGACTGTGATTTAATTGCCACGTCAGCGGTTCTCGTATATATCTATCTTTTCTTTTCCAAAGAAATATTGCGGGATAATGACACAGAGAAATGACTGGTGATTTACTGATTAGTGGAAATATGTCAAACAACACGTGTTCGGATTTGCATGCATCTCTTAGTTTGACAATTGCAGCAGAGATAAAATCACATAATATGTTATAAGCAGCGGATTAAATAGATAATATTTATTGGGATAGTATTTCCATAGTTTTCATGCAGCGTTGACAGTGTTACATGAGCTTGTAGAGTTGAGCTTTGCATCAAGACAGCATAAAACACACAATTGGGGCAAAATGGTCGACAAGGACTTAGGTTTCTGCTACTTGGTCTGCTTGATTTACTTATGAATCTTTTTTATAATCTCAATTTGAAATATTAAATGTTTTAAGGTTTGATTGTGTGACTTATTGTCCTTTTTTACAAGTAAACCACGCGCTAATTTACAGACAAATTTGTGTGTCAAATTTAAGCAGAGACCGCACGACAGAACGTATCGTTTTTGTTTGATAGAAGGGACGACACATTAGATACTTCCGGGGGAGGTTGCAAGTTTTTCTTATGCAGGATTTTTTTCCTGGCCCTTATTAGCACAGAACGCAAGATAACCCATTCTCGAACTCAGAGCTCCCCGGCTCGTCACCTCGCGGGGGAGACAGCCACTGTCGAATGGGCGAGATTTGATACAGAGCCGTTCATTTTCGTACCCAGAGCTCCCCGGCTCGTCTGCTCGCAGGGGATCAGAGGCTCTGGGGACATCCATTTGAGGGCCGTCGCTGATTGGTTGATTTTGAGCGTTGGAGCATGCGCTGAAAGGTGTTTCTCTCAGCGGCTCTGTATTAAATCTCGCGCATGCGTCAGTGGCTGTCACCAGAGCCTCCTCTCCGAGCCGGCCCGAGCCGGGGAGCTCTGGATTCGAGAATGAGAGCCGTTGAGAAAAACAACTTTCTGCGCATGCTCCGACGTTCAATATCAGCCAATCAGCGAAGGCCCTGAAATGGATATCCCTAGCCTCCCCCGTGAAGCTCAACGCGCGCAAGTGTAAATCACAGCGGCGCAAGCGCAAGCCAAAAATCAACATTGATTAGTTTGTTTGCTTTTGCGTTCGCTAGATTTACACTAGACGCAAACACAAGCAAAAAGGAACGCAAGTCTCGATTTTATAGCGCTTGCGTTCAAGTGAAAACCACGCAAAGGGAAATGTATGAGTTTGATACCCGTGCGCTTGTGCGTGCGTCTGCGCATGCGTTCCTGTATAAACCAGCCCCAGTGGCAGATAAGGATAAACTACAGAGTTCAGACCAAGGGGGTGGCTAATCTTTAAGGTTTACAAGAAATATGACAACAAGGGGGGTGCTAGCCACCCTAATCACCCCCCCTAGATCCGCCCTTGCAGCCCGCCCTTAGGGGTAAAATGTATATAGAGTCACGCCTATTAGGCTGAATTTCTCTAATAGTGCACCCCCGTCTTTTTCATAGGGGGAGATAATCAGCAGATGTTTCTGATTTTAGTGAGGTTTTCTTTCCATTTTCAGGCGAAGAACAGTTCCAGCTGATAACTTGGTCCAAGGACCATAACTTGAGATTTTGGGCTGTGGAACCCAAAGTTATCGCGGTAATTTGAAAATTCTTCCACATTTCTATTGTGTCCCTTATTTGTGTCGAGTGTTATGTTTCCTCCCTGTTCCAAAAAGTGTAAAAACGAAAGCACTATCTTGATTTTAGATGAACGAAGGCTCTAGAGATAGAACATTACCACAGCATGTGTTCCTTTTCTTTCAGGCTTGTAGTAACTTACCAAGTATCGACACAGACGGGATGTACTCCATCCCTGAAAAGGTCTCCGGGTCAGCGGAAGATATCGCGGCTTCGTATGAAATGCTACAGGAGAAAAGGCTTTCGAATGCGCAGCCGCAGACGCTCCAACAGGAATTTGCACTAATGAACGTCAATATAAACAACGTGACAGTAGAACAGGTAAAATAACGCAACGGTTTACAGATGTCACGCTAGAGAGAAAACGATGTAAGAGACTAAATCCGCGTGACGTATGGTAGTTCGATTTTCTATTTGTAAAGTCTATTTTTAGCGCGCGAGCCTTATGAGACAACGCTCGATTTTTATATACCGTTTCCGGGGAACGTTGTCTCCCAAAAAGCCTATAAGCTTGAAGTGCAAAGGATAGTGGGGGTAACTTAACTGCTACTGTTTGATCTGAATTCAGGCAGTTATCGCAACCACAGGTAAAATCATTAAATTTCAGCACATTTTCTAAGCATGTTTGTTTCTAATATTTTAAAGAAATTCAAGTAAATATTTACCCATACACCCTAGCGCACCAAGCTTTGCTGCTTTTTCCAGGACAACGTATCCCGAACAGGTATATCATAGGAAGCACGAAAAAGACAAGCCGAATAGAGCAGATTTCGTAGTAACCTGGCCTGCTGTAGATACGGAATGAAATCGCATAGTCGCGGCGCGGCACAACTGTAATAACTGCCACATTTGTAATAACATTGTGCCACATTTGTAATAACAGCCACATTTGTAATAACATTGTGCCACATTTGTAATAACATTGTGCCACATTTGTAATAACATTGTGCCACATTTGTAATAACTGCCATATTTGTAATACTACTGTGCCACATTTGTAAAAGCGGAGCTCCCGCAGGTGCCAAAGGCGCCCGCTTGCGGAGCCCCATAGCTACATGCAAGCATGAAATCGCATAGTCGCGGCGCGGCACAACTTTGTCGCGGCATTTTTCACTGTAATACGAAATTACAGGCAACTATGTTCACGTAACCAGGTTGCATCGTTAAGCCAGTTGAAGAAAAAATTCTGGGAACATTTTTGCCGAAACTTTGTTGCCTTGTTTAGCTAGAGAAATTGAGATGCATTCTCTTACACCATATTTTCTTTCCCAAGATGGATGCTGGTCAGCGTTGCTGTACCGTGACCGTTACAAACGGTGCTCGTGTCACGTTATCTATCCACTTCCCTTCCATGTATCCGAATAACGCAATGCCCTCGTTCGAGTTCACGCCAGACACTGTCCTCCCACTCGCGGCCAAGAGTAGACTCAGCAGGGTAAGGGTCTGCTATATTTCAAAATGAATGAAATTAGTAAAGATGTGTTACAGCGCTAGCTACACGAAACGCAAGATGTCCAAGATCTTGCAAATCAGTGCAACGTATGACTTCTGCGCACTTAGAGTCATTGCGGTTGGGAGACCACACAAGTTGGGATGTATATTGCTTCCTTGCACGTACGCTGATGATGATCGGATTGCCTCATTATTTTCGAACACAGCGCGCACTCAGGCTGACAACGTTCTCGCCAGAATTGTATCAAACAATTGATACAATCTGACTCAGTGTGCATGTTCTTGTGCTGGGGTGTTCTGGTAACAGCCATTGACACGAGATATGATATTTGAAAAAACTTTCTGCGCTGATTGTAGACTGCTTGCAGTCCCTTCATCCTCGCGCGCCAGGGTCGTCCTCTCACCTCCCCCAGAGGAAAGAGGTGAGGGGAGGGGAGGACCCTGGCGCTCGAGGATGTCCCTTCTTTAGCGAACGTCTGTGTAAACGAGCGCGTAAATTTGCCGCAGGGCCTGTTACGGCATGCGGCGCGTTCTCACGCCTTTGGCGCTTTTCTGGCGGCGCTCGTTTTTTTACGACGCGCTCGTTTTCACGGACGTTTGCCAAAGTGGCGAAGGAAGCAGTCTACGACGGCCCTCAAATGACTTTTACCAGCCTATCCCCAGGTGTCGAGCTTGGGAGCTTGGGGTACGAGAATGGCCACCAATTAAATCTGAACTGCCCATAACAACACTAGTACACGCAAAAAAAATGCTTTTATGGTTGCTTTCCCGTTCTTTCGAGAATAGTGGGTGGCAACACGGTACGCAATACCTTGTCTTTCAGACCTTACGCGAGACGGCACAGAACCACGTGAAGCTGAACCAGACGTGCTTAGAGCCATGCCTTCGCCAGCTCGTCAGTCAGTTAGAAGAACTGAGAGTAAGTAACCACTGTCTGCCTGTCGGTCTGTCTGTTGGCCGTTGGTTGGTCGGTCTATTGGTCGGTCTGGCAGTTGGCCGTTGGTTGGTCGGTCTATTGGTCGGTCTGGCAGTTGCCCGGTAGGTCTGTCAGTTGGTCGGTTATTCAGTCTGTCGGTCTGTCAGTTGATCGGTCTGTCTGTTGGCTGGTCTGTCTGTTGGTTGGTTGGTTGGTCTGCCTGTCTGTCAGTTGGTCTGTCTGTCAGTTGGTCTGTCTGTCAGTTGGTATGTCTGTCAGATGGTATGTCTGTCAGATGGTATGTCTGTTGGTCAGTTGGTCGGTTATTCAGTCTGTCGGTCTGTCAGTTGATCGGTCTGTCTGTCGGCTGGTCTGTCTGTTGGTTGGTTGGTTGGTCTGCCTGTCTGTCAGTTGGTCTGTCTGTCAGTTGGTCTGTCTGTCAGTTGGTCTGTCTGTCAGTTGGTTTGTCTGTCAGTTGGTATGCCTGTCAGATGGTATGTCTGTCGATCAGTCGGTCCATGTGTTGCTAACTTAACGAAATTGACTGCTTTTTCTAGAACGGTTACCTATCAGCTGATTATATTACTATTTTGTCTTGTCTCCGCGTGAAGCTCCAGGAAGAAAGAACGGTGGATGTGACTCAGAGTATGCCCCAGATCCTCCCGGTCACGTACGGTAGCTACCAGGACGCGGCTATCCCCTTCCCAAGAACCTCTGGGGCCCGGTTCTCTGCATGTGGTAAGTACATGACGTGCTAGTAGTATGGTATGACACATTAGCTAAATTTTGTTCTTTTTTCGCTTGTGTTGATATTTCTTTTATAAAAAACTTGAAACTTTAAAAACCTTGCTTGATATTTTATTACCCTAGATAAATGGGGTAATTACTAAGTGATCTCGATTGCACGATCGATTTGTTGGAAATTATGTTTTCTCTTGCTGTAATTTTTATGATCTCCAAAAATAGAAAATATAAAAGGTTTTTGTCTAAAAACCACTTCAATAATTATTCTAAAACAATTAGACGCCACAGGCTCCGTGAAAATCGGCGAATAGTCACACCAACTTAGTCTCGGTGACTATGGCACCAATATTCACGTCATCTTCGGCGTCACGCAACTTGTGAAAACAGATTTGATCGTTTCTGCGCATGCTCAGAAATGCTTGATTACTTTCGGTCGGCCGTCGTCCTCGCTGCCGTCCGACTGTCGTTGTGGATGATGTTGATTGGCAGGTCTTCTGGTTTGTTTTCACCGGCCAAACGCGAGCAACGAACCCACTCCACGGTCCCTATCAGCTCTGTCGGCCTACAGCTATCGCCCTGGAAGTGGTCCAGCCCTCCCTCCCCTCCACAACACCACAGGGGGCCTGATGGCTTCGCAACGCCACTCGCGAACGTTCGGCTCTTTTGGTCGGCAGATTCTCGGCTCGCACGGCAGGCAGGGCTATTTCCGGTCACTTAGTCAGGTAAGGAAGTGATATACTGGCCTTATAGTCCGGCCTAGTCCTAGGAGTTCGTTCGGAGTCACTGTACGAATTGAGGCGTGACGTCGCAGGAATAGTCCCTCTCGAACGCCGAGTGAAATTCGCTAAATCCAATTCAATTT
This sequence comes from Scolanthus callimorphus, assembly GCA_033964015.1. NCBI lineage: Eukaryota > Metazoa > Cnidaria > Anthozoa > Actiniaria > Edwardsiidae > Scolanthus > Scolanthus callimorphus. Next base: position 23,157,426 of record CM066915.1, read on the forward strand.
CAAAGTGCTCCAGCAGGTTCTATTGGACGCAAAACTTTAAATGAAAACGTACCATGAAAGGACTGTCTTTCAATTATCTCAAACCTGAATGAAAAATCACATAAGCTAAAAATTTGGTCGTTGGAGCTAAAGCTACGTAAACAACAACTGCAACTGCAGTACTTTTGCATTTATTCTACAGGAAGACCGGTTGGGTAAGAAGTTTGGTTCTGTATCATCGCACGGCACTCGTACACCTACAGGTTTGGTGTTGATCTGGGATGTCAGCGTGTTGATGCCGTTACATCGCGCCTTGGCCCAGTCGTACGTGTGAGTACGATTGATCATTTAAGCTTGGTTCACACCGGTGACATAGAGCTCCTTTCCGTTTGATTATGAGATCACAGTGAGAGACAATCACCAGAGTGCGAAATCGCAGTTCAGTTCAGCCAAGCATAAAGCAGATCTCGTTTGACTTAGCCTGCTAGCCGGCTCTCCAGTGGGTTTTTCAGATATTCGATTTTTGGTGCGCGGGATTCCTGTGTCCCTCCCCCCGCGACACAGGAATCCCGGGCCCAAAAAAAAAACCACTGGAGAGCCGGCTAGCAGGCTTCGTTTGACTGAAAAAGTTACGGCGCGTTCCGTCGACTTGTCCGCGCCGTAATGGGTATTTGCCGTCAGCCGTGTCTGAGCATTGTGATTGGTTAATCAGTCATTTCGCGTGATGTGATTGGCTGGATGTTATTGAAGACACGGTTCCGTGCCACGTCGTTACCGTATCGTGTACTGTGCCTTTTCACAGTCATCTGTTCTATGCTCGAATGCGGCACGGTTTCGGTCACGGACGAATTTTGCCACAATGCACCGCATACGGTTCTACCCCGGTGTAAGAACCTGTGTATTGTTCACGAGTTGCGTCACAAAGCTTCTTTTGTTTAGTAGAACGAATCGTTCGGAAATAGGAACTGAACTCAGAGGGGTCTTCTGGGAATGGTTCTTACACCTTGGTAAATGTTTTTTCAACATTTTCCTCTATATTTAATCTATTCGATCTGATTAGGTTGGAAGGAAATGACGTCAAGGAAATCTGTCAGAAAAACCAGGCCGCCGCGCAAGCCGTTGGACGAAAGGATCTGGTACAGACATGGTCCCTTCTAGCGCTGGTGCTAGAACGGAAGCTGGCCCAGAGTCCTGATAATGTTGACGATACGCCCTGGGCACTGCATCCATTTGGTCGAGCCCTTCTAGACTCACTGTAAGCGGATTCCTCGGCAACACTAGGCTGCGTAATGGCCTTGCGATTTGTCAGAGACGGGTCATCCACGGAACTTTGCTCGCGTACAAGCCGAGCTTGCCCCCTCTAGTGCTATTTGTGTTTCAGAAAACACGCGATCTCGATCGCCTGTGCAAGGATCTGTGCAAGGATCTGATATGGTTTGATTGATTGTGCAGTCACTTGGCTTCCATTGCGAGACATGTCGCGACAAGAGCCAATTCACTGCATTAGTTGAAACTGGGCAAGGTTCTGATTGGCTCGAACAGTTTGATTGACTGTGTAGTCACTTGGCTTCCCTTGCGAGACATGCCGCGGCAGAAAGAGCCAAATCACTGCACTAGTTGAAACTGGGCAAGGTTCTGATTGGCTCGAACAGTTTGATTGACTGTGTAGTCACTTGGCTTCCCTTGCGAGACATGCCGCGGCAGACGCCAATTCACTGCACTAGTTGAAACTGGGCGGGATCTTATTGTTATATATGGTTTGATTGACTGCACAGGAAACCCAACTGGGTCGCGTGTTCCATGGAACAGCTGTAAGCTCTGACAGCTCCTCCCTACTTGAATCCGTGCGAATTGTGATAATCTATTTTTGAAGTGCATGGATCAAATCGGCTAACGGTGTTTACATCTTGTTGCCACCCAATTCAGATCATGTGACGATTCCATTTTTTCGCACTCGAGCGAGTGCACGAGTGTATGTACAGAACTAACAAACGTATTCACCCAAAGGAATCATCCATGATCTGAATTGTGGTGCAACAAGATTTAAACACCGGTAGCCGATTTGGTCTATTGATTAATCATGCATTGCTTTTTTTCTGGTTTGTAGAATGGAATATTACCTGAGTATTCGTGACTTTCAAACTCTCGCCATGCTATCATGTGTGATGTCACACCAGTCCTTGCCAGACTCCTTCAAACCTCCCAGATCCCAAGCTCACATCGTGTCTAGTAAATCCTTCACGTTTGGCTCCACCATGCACGGTTCCTCTCCGAACTACGACTCCTTTAGACCGGTACGCCCTCATATTCTTCTTTGCGTGCAAACGACTTTTCTTTGTATTTCTCGTGTGTGCGTTGTTGTTATCTCTTTGCGATTCGATTTGCGCGTTGTTTTGATGTAAAACAACACAGTTACGCGAACAGTAGCCTAGACTACTCGGCGGGCCTGCCACGCTTTTGAAAGCACAAAGCGAGAGCAAGGGGTAGCCTTGGAGCGCGGATACGCGAAAAGCAACAGCATGAACGACTTCAACACGACAAAAGACCGACAGAAAGAAGACCTCGCAAGGTATCATGTTCAGAATCATGTCCCACATGGATAACTATAGAGAAGGTTTGAGTTGGCGCTAAATGCGTTGACTGCCTGGAATGTTAAACTTGTGAAATTTATTATAGTTATCCGACCGCGCGCATTCGTTAACAGGAGTGATTAGAGCAGATTTCGTATGACTGTGAAAAGTACCGTGACACGGCGCGGTACTGTCGCGGTGGCGGTACGGAACCTGGCCTGCTGTAGATACCGAACGAAATCACGTAGTCGCGGTACGGTCACGTTCGCGGCGCGGTACAACTTTTTCACGGCACTTTTCACAGTCATACGAAATCTGCTCTAGTCGCAAAAATCTTCGACTGTTCTCCGTGTACGAACCTTGGAACAACCCACAACTGCGCCACAAAAGCTTCCTTGGTTAGTAGAACGAATCACAAAGGCGTACTCTGGGAATGCTGGTTCGTACACGGCGGAAAAAACACTAAATCTTCCTTGCCCGCTGGCAGACTAGAGTTGGCCAAACTCGCTTATTCCCGCTGCAAGAATAGAAATATCAGTCCTGACAAGAAAGGTAAGATAAGGCGAGAATAGTTATATATTCTCACTTGGTCCCATTGTGCTCTATATAAGATATGGGTAAGGAGACCTGGCGGAGCTAAAGATGACAATCTAGCAAGAGGAGGGAGGGAGGGTAAGGAAAGTAGCTCCACCAAGCCTCGGAATGAGCACAATGAAACCCGAAATCAAAACAATACAGAGCAAAGAGGGAGGGAGGGCGGGTAACAAGAAAAGTAGCTCCATCAGGCCTCGAAATAAGCACAATGAAACCCGCCAACACAGCGTCCTCTACCAAGGACGCCATCTTGCGCCGAGGACTAAAGGCAACTGACAATTATGCTAATGAGTTGATATCCTATATAGGCACTGTTGGTCCCAAGTGAGAATAGTTATATATTCTCACTTGGTCCCATTGTGCTCTATATAAGATATGGGTAAGGAGACCTGGCTCCGCGGCCTGTATGACGAATACTGCAGGTCCTCCACTTACTAAAATCGACTCACTCCCAAACTCCGGGTATACGTCCGTGTAAGAACCATTCCCAGAGAACGCCATTGCGTTCATTTACTATTTCATCATGATTCGTTCTACTAAACAAAGTAGGCTTTGTGACGCAACTCGTGAACAATACACAGATTCTTACACGGAGGCAGAGCCCAAACTCCGAAAGATTTTGAAGCGCCGCTTTGCCGAAACTTTATAAACAATTTACCCTGACAAAATACCATTACAACCATGGAGATGAGGAGAGAGTGGGAAGTCCAATGAAATAAACCTAATTATACCACACAAAAGGTGTACTTCTCCCCAAAACTCAGAAAAAGCATGCTCGAGGGGACGAGACGCTAAGAACTCTCGCGGATTCCGCCGGACCCTCGAGTATGCAGAAAAGAGACAAAAAATTCAACAAAGGAAATTTTGAACAATAATAACAAGAACGAGAAGTACACCAATACAGGTACATTAAGGTCAGAAGCGATGAAAATTGTTTTCTAATCAATAGCAGAGGATCAAGTTAGCAAAGGTAACAAAAGTAAACAATTTTAGAAAAGACTTGAATGTACACGCGAGAAACCAAACCAGGATTTCAACAGCCAGCCGTCCGCAACCCCGGAATACCCCGTCCGAGGACAGAGCAATGAAGAGTATTAGATAACTCCTCCGGGGAAGCCGAGGCAACCTATTGAGAAACCTGAGTCAAGCAACCTAAATAAGGTGTGGCGAAAACAAAAGAAAACTAAACAAAAAAGGTAGCCTCGGCTACCCCGGAGAGCGAGAGAATGGAACAAAACAATTCCTTGCAAAAGAGAACACCGAGCTATTAAATATCCATCTTCTGTTATATCACTATAACAACGATTGAAATAGTATAATATGCTCACCAGTCTTCCTTACACTCCTAAGGCTTAGTAATGGATGTTATGCCGGAAGCTTGAGGCTTGGCGAAGCCCACATAGGGTGGCGCGGGAGGGTCTCAAAAAGAAACGCTATCCTCCAAACCTCAAACGACCGGCGGAGAGTAAGGAAACCTGCAAGCAGACCCACCCTCTGTGGGTCTGAAGTTGCAACTGGACAAGAGAGTATTCTCATTCACGCCTTTTATCCGTACTGCGGAAGACCGCTGAGCATAGTATAATATGCTCACCAGTCTTCCTTACACTCCTAAGGCTTAGTAATGGATGTTATGCCTTCCCGCTTGAGGAATGAAGGCTCTACACCCATCGTTACAAGGCATAAAGCCAAAGATAGGTATACCCAACACTCATCCGAAATGCAACCCCCAAAACTCATACCAGATCCAAAACTCAGTCCTAATCCCACACAACTGTCCGAGAACCACAATTAAGACGAAACCTCCTCCAAGCACGAAGCAGGACGTTTACGCGGATTGCTTTTCGAAGGCGGGAATGCCAAGACAAAGTTCTTGAGGTGATTGTAATCCCTGTAAACTTGAGAAGCTTCTTTAGATTGCTCAGAGGACGTTGCCAAAAGATCTGCCGGAGCTCCTGCTCGAAGGACATTGGCCAATTTCATATAGTAGGCAGCAGTAGCGCTATCTCTCCAACCGATGTGTGACATGACGTCGGCTAGTGCAGACCCAGAGAATGCCAAAGTAAGAGCACAGCCGCTCCTGAAACTGTGAAGGGTTTCACCTTCATGAATCCTGGCCAGCTGTAGATAATACTTGAGACGTGCATCCGCAGATTGGTACTCCAATGGTTTATTGATCACGGAGCCCTTTTGATTGGTAGGCCTAAACAAATAGCCATTGCGGAGATCTATACCAATACTGCGAGCAACCGCCATGTATGTTTCTATTGCGCGGACCGGGCACACAAGAGGGTTGGGATGACGCCTGATACCGAACAGATTGGAGGTTCCGTCTCTGAGTGTCTTCCCCCAAATATGATTGAAGAGAAGACCGTCGTCAGCCGGGAAGCGAGCAATCTCAATTGTTTGAACCTTCCCCAAATCAGCGGCCCTGTCTCCACTAAAAAAAAAGTTTTGAAGTATGCCTGGTCTCTGGCAGAAACGAAAATTTCGGACGGAGTAAGAGAGCTGGAGAGCAACCTGGCCTGTATTGTGTGAGACAGAGTAACGAGCTTGTCGATGAAGAAAGGAGTAGCTTGCCTTGGAATAACCCTAGCCTGGAGCTGCTCTGCAGTTACATCCTTGAGATACTCCTTAACAATAGCACTGGCGGCTGGGTTACCTATAGCGAGAATGGAATCCCAGTCCCCTTGGCGCCCCTCTTGCTTGAAAACTGCGCGTAGTTTTCCTACGTAAGAGTCGACGGTTTTGTAGCTGAGTCGCAGAGGACACCCACAGCTTGACTTGTCCAACCCTATATGAGGGCAGCTGATAGCGTGAACCTTAGTCTTGCCATTTCGATCCTTAAAAACTAAGAATCGAACAACATCCCGCGGAGTGGCTGAGGCGACATCTTTCTTTTCCGGCAGGGAAAATAAGAAATTCTCCAATTCAGATCTGAGTGCACTCTTTTGCTTTGCATAAGCTGACGAGGCGGCTTTATCCCGTAAACCGTCTATTCGACGATCGATGGCAGTAATGTCGAACTCAACTTTTTTGGGTGTGGCAGCTAGTCGGCGCCTTCTGGAGTATCCACAACGCTGACAGAAACGGAAATCGTGATCATTGGGATTCAAACAGGCGGGGCAACTCACCGCCTTTACAAATAAACGGGCAACCTCCGGAGGGCCTGCAAAAGATCATGTGAGAGAGAGAGTAAACAAGAGACACCATCACTGTAGCGCAATTTATTGAACTGTCGGTACGTAGAATTATAATACGTCTTACACATCAAATATCATTGGCAAAAGGTAAAGAGTAGTACAGTCGGTAATGCCTATGATTAAATACTGCTAAAGTGGAAGGCCCACAAGTCCCACAATAAACATTCATGGGCTACATAGCCGTCCCGAGAAGGTAGATCGAGAATTCCCACTGCGTTTTTTAGGCCCAACAAAAGCGACGCTGATGCCTTTACCCGGATGCAAGGCCACCAGGCAGGGCGTGGCCTCCTGTCCGGTACACAAATTGTGAATTCGTTGACACCTTGTTCTTGCAGAAATCTGAGAACGTGTGGGATAAGGCTGAATGGAGGGAACACGTAGGGATTAACAAAAACGTCATGCAACTGCGAGGGGAACTGTGCGAAGAGGTTGACGCCCAAAGACCCTGGAACGTGATAAGGAGAGAAGAAAGGAAGGGGGCGACCAGCATTATCAGCCTGAACGTTGGACGTGACAGCCATAAGATCAGCTGAGTGAGGGCCAAATCTAGCTTGCACTCGGGCCCAGGTTTCCTCGGAGAGCTTAGAATCTGCACGTGACAGGAGTCTTGAGGGCGCGTCAGCAGGATTCTGTGGTGACGGGATGAAAATCAGACGGAGTTGCATGCTGTATCGGGTGATGACCCAGAACAAACTTTTAAGAGCCCTACTAAGCGCGAGAGATTTGCTCCCTTGCTTGTTCCACGCATTCAAAAGGACTTGACTATCCGTAAACACGTCCACTCTCCGATTTTTGGCCAAGGGCGAGAAAGCCTCTAAAGCATTAACTAATGCCAAAGTCTCCTTGACGTTGATATGATCCTCCAGCAGATGTCTTGGCCAATAGTCGCGGATCGCAAGGGGATGCGTACCCGGGTTCACGACCGCGCCCCACGCACAAGAAGAGGCGTCAGAAGCCAGGACGATAGGAAAATGGGTCTCGGAAACCCATGAAACCACTTCATCCCACTCTTTCAAGAACGCCCATTCCGAAATCTCCTCCCTTAAAGCCCCCTCGATGGAAATGGGGCGAACTGATTTGGCTCCTTTTGCTATGGCAGCGTTTACTTCATTGATGAACATGCGTGCCCCGGGAACTGCGCGAGAGAACGAGATGGCCTTCCCCGCGAAGCGTTGCAGAGTCTTAACCGTGACTTTCCCAGCGGTAAGGATGGATTCCATAAGCTCAATGAACTTGATTTTCTTTTCTTCTAACAGCTGGAAGCTTTGACTGCGCGAGTCGACAAAAAACCCGAGATAGCGAACACGCTGCGACGGCACTAACGAGGACTTGCTCAAACCGATGAAGTAGCCCAATGAGAGCAGGGTGAAACACACTAAAAACGCAGCCGCGTTAGCTCTAGCAAGGGCGCGCTCACGCTCAGTTTTAAGGGCTGAGTAGGCTGAGGCGGCGGTAGAGAGGAGAAGTTCTCCTGTGTGTCGATCGTCAATATAAAGTGCACATGGGATTCCAATAGAGCGGAAGTAGTGGGAAACAAGCAATCCTGTAGAATGATAAATGAAAGCTGAAGCTTTCCATCCAAAGGGTAAAGCATTATAGACGTAGTAGCAGTCGTCCCATTGAAAACCGAAGAACTGCCTGCTCTCTGGCGACAAAAGGATGTGGTGATACCCTGACTTATCGTCGCAAACGGTCTGAAATGAGTTCTTGTTGACGTACACCTGGAGTAGAGATAGGTTATCTAGCGTGAAAGGAGAGTCTTGGTCCAGAGATTCAAGAAACGACAGTCGTGGCATAAGCGCGGCTTAGAAGGCTCGACTGTAAGGGCATGGAAAGGTAGGGAGGCGGCGTGTCACTAACCTTGCCCAACCGGGAAATGGCTCCGGAAGCAAGACCATCGGAAATAGTCTTGCCAATAAACTCCTTGAAATTTTCGCATGATTTATTGTTGGGAAAAATCCGCGGAGGTGGGATATCTGAGTCGAACGACTCCCTACCGAATATGCCCTTGAAGCGTTGGAAAAAATTTCTGACGCTAACTTGCTCCGATATCCACGAGAGCACCCGAGGGGCGAGACCATAAGGAGCTGCGCTCGCAATGCGTTGCCAATTGTCGAAGTAACGGTGCAAATTTCCCGAAGTAAAATCGTCAGGATTTCTGAAGGCCAGCATAGACACATCCGCGAGGGCTTCACCCTTTAACACCGCATCCACGAAACCCTGAGTCAAATGGACATTATTCCTGGCCAACCCCTGAGCCCCGAGAGGTGAACCATCTACTCGCACCCATGATACCGAATCTTCAAATCTTGCACGCTTGGGCGGGATACGCTACAATAAGAAAAGGGGAAAAACAGGGTAGAACGAGCCTAGGCGCACCTAACGAAAAGGGAAGGGGGGCTCAAGGGTGGACCAGGTTAAGTGCGAGCGCGAAGCTGGCCGGAATCATTATGACCCCGTTTAAACTGGTCAACTCTAGAGCGTGCCGGGGAAAGGAAAAGGGGCAACGGCAAACAAAGAAGTGAAATGTGGCTGAAGGAAAGTTAAGTAAAAATAGAGAAAACACCTTAACACATACACCAGAAAGTAGTGAGAATAAGAATAAGAAAGAGGAAACCAGTAACAAAATGACATTAAAGTAGAATAAGCAATCTCGTTTATTACTAATGGGTACTCCATGGGCATGCGCATTTCCTAATTCCTTAACAATATTGGAAGCTATGACAGTCATTGCCATTGTGATTGTCCGCGTCCTCTACCCCTACCGCGGGCAGGGGGATAAGGGTTAAACCTCCTCCTGTTATTTCTATTCTTCCGGAAACAAAACGAGGCAATGTGCCCTGGAGTGCCGCAGAAGTCGCACATCATAGGCCGGTTGGTTGCGAACTTGGATGGTTGGGCCGCCTGTGAGGCAGATGCCGAGGGTGTAGCTGTTGGATGCTGGATTTTTGTGGCCTTATCCACCTTAGCCAAAAGTTCCAGAACGGTTGTATATTCCTTTGCGCCGAATAGGGATAAGAAATAAGCCTGGAACTGTGACAACGGCTTGTCGAACCTCTGGTGAAGGGCAGTCGCCGCCGCTCTCAGAAAGGGAGCTTTACTATGGTTGGCTGTTCTTGCCGAAATAACCAGATCATCCGCCATTGATAGTGCAATATATTTGTCAAAATCAGCTTGCCTCCTTAGACCATATGTCGCTAGTCGCTTCAAGCCTTCTTCAACATCATCCGACCTTTCCTTCTCCAAGGCCTCAATTCTAATTCTGAGAGCAGCCACCTCCAGCTCTGGAGCATCCTGTTGTTGCTGCTGAGGCGGAGGTGGGTCCACTATTTCCCCAACAGGGATAACCGGGGCTTGGGGAACTTGCTCTTCAGCCATCTGAAAAGTTGATCCTACTCTGAAAGGCTGTAGTTGCAACTGGACAAGAGAGTATTCTCATTCACGCCTTTTATCCGTACTGCGGAAGACCGCTGAGCATAGCTCATTAAAATCGTATTTAAACGCGTTGACACCCTCAAATTAAGTGATGAATAGTCAAGACAAAAATTGAGGAAGATGATAAAATCTCTGAGCTTTTGCAAAATTGAATAAGCATGATGAGAATAAGGAACAATAACAAATTCGCTTGGCTGAACTCATAACACATTCACCTTTCTTTGTGTATAATCAGAATGCAAGAATTACTTTCGGTATTGACTAAATACTTTTATTTTGCCTTTTCCAGATAATTAGAGCGGAACAAATTCGCTGGTGGCTGAACTAATTCGCCTGCCAAACTTTTATGTAAGAGAAATAATTTTAGAGCAGAACAAATTCGCTGGTGGCTGAACTAATTCGCCTGCCAAACTTTTATGTAAGAGAAATAATTTTAGAGCAGAACAAATTCGCTGGTGGCTGAACTAATTCGCCTGCCAAACTTTCATGTAAGAGAAATAATTTTAGAGCAGAACAAATTCGCTGATGGCTGAACTAATTCGCCTGCCAAACTTCCATTAAGAGAAATAATTTTAGAGCAGAACAAATTCGCTGGTGGCTGAACTAATTCGCCTGCCAAACTTTCATGTAAGAGAAATAATTTTAGAGCAGAACAAATTCGCTGGTGGCTGAACTAATTCGCCCGCCAAACTTTTATGTAAGAGAAATAATTTTAGAGCAGAACAAATTCGCTGGTGGCTGAACTAATTCGCCTGCCAAACTGTAGGTATCCCAGGTCCAACGCCTATAATATACCAAACGTAGCGGCAACAATTTGCCCAGGTCTAACGCCTATGCCGAACGTATCTGGTCAACATATGACTGTTAACATGCGAAACACAATCGTTAGATTCACCGCCTTCACCGTGAAATTCAAAGGCCAAACCAGACGCAAGTAAAACACTAAATGTTCCTACAGGGCGAGAAAACATCCGCAAGAATGAACACAGTTCAGCTTGGCCAAACTGAATAGACGACAATAATTCCAGGAGCAAAAGAACTTATGGTTCCAAAGGTTCCAGGCGGAGCTGTAGACCTGTAAGAGAATACAAAGCACAAATTTAGCATAACTGAACAGCGCGAAAAGAAATTCAAAGGCGATAAAAACACACAAAATCAAACTGCTGAATAACGAAAATCTTGAACGCTGCAAAGGGGAGGAAAGCGATAGGAGGCGACGAGAAGAATGATGTAGACTTTAATTCTTGACGAAGGAAGGAGAGTTGAGTCAGTTGAACGGCGAGGCCAGAGCAGAGGAGGTCTTCTCAGCACGAGGACTAAAGGCAACTGACAATTATGCTAATGAGTTGATATCCTATATAGGCACTGTTGGTCCCAAGTGAGAATAGGCGAGAAAAGAACATTTTGGCAACAAGAAATAGAGAAAGCTAAGCAAAATAAGTGAAGTTCTTAGCCCTATATTTATTACAATTGTTATTATTCAAATTGTAAATAGTCTTAGATATAAATTATAGATTCTTCTTTATTATTGTAAATATGACGCAATTTAGCCATCTGGCTGCTACGATCTATCTCAAAATATTATTTGCGGGCTTCCTGTGTTACCACGCGTTCGGCAAAATTGGCGCGAATAGAGGCGGGAAAATTTCAGCCAATCAGAAACGATCCTCGTATAATGCTCCATTCCTTTCAGGCCGCCAAGCGCTCCAAGTCCGTGGCAAATACCACCATAGCCATGCTTGCCGAGTCCCCGCCGGAGCTTCTATGGAATGAGTTTCTGATGCCCTCTAACGAGAGCTGGACTCCACCCGAGCTGATAAGCAAGAGGGACGCCATGGAGGAACAGAGGAAACAGCACGAGAATAACTGCAGGTCAGTCTTTCATAATACGAGAATTATGCGACGGTGACGTCATTTTATCATATAAGGTAAAATTTGAGTACAGATACGCAGTCGTATTACACGCCCAAAGCCGCATTTAACTGAAACCGGTTAAAACATGTTTATCGGTTTTTAATATTAAATCATTATTAATCATTTATCATTTGTTAATTGCTCATGAATGATGTTAAACGGGGGTGCCAAACCAATTTAATGTTGTTGAACTTTGATGAAATACAATGTGATTGGGCAATGTGATTGGGAGTTGACTAAAGCCTGGTGCACACTTGCGACATAACGACATAAGAAACATGTCACGCGAACATAATTTAGTGGTTTCAAGAAGTTGAAGTTGTCAAAAAATAACATAAGATTGCTTTGGTGAAGTAATCTAATGAAGATCCATGGAAAATATTGATTATTTCAATTATTTTCCCGTACTTTTTTCGTTGCAACATAACGTCCTTATGTCGTTATGTCGCTAGTGTGCACCAGGCTTAACTGAACATCATTCAACATGGCTGCCACTGTCTCGTACCCAGGCGTCTCAGGTGTGTCAAAAAAGGGCAAAAACCCGCGGCGATCCGCGCAAAGTAAAATCTCGAGGTGCGCAATGCATCATGGGAAGGCTCGGACGCTGTCGCAAAGGACCACGGGAACGCTCAACCGAAGAAATGTGCCAGGCTCCCCGCTCGCACTTCCTATGATGCCTTTCGCACTTGCTCGCTCCCAGTCGCTCTCCCTTGCAAATCGCAAGAATGCGCCTGGGCATGAGGCATGGAAGCCATTCATACACTAATTTTGGCCCGACCATTATTAGAACTGCGATGTTCCGCTCATTTAATGTTCCTCTCAAATGTCTTAGGTTACTGGTTCAATCCAAGGTTTCGTTACATGACCACTACAAGCGACTCTACGCTGACGCTCTTTACCGTTGGAATCTACTCGCTAAACGCGCGGAGGTCCTCAAGTATCTAAGCAAACCACCGGAACCTCATAGAGGAGTGGGTAAGTCGGGTGAAGAGGTCGGTTTTATGTTAATTACTGATCTACCTGCTCAACGCGCGGAGGTCCTCAAGGTTTTATGCTAGTTACTGATGATTCCACGTCATTTTGAACCTCCCTGGAATTCCACACTGCTCTATTACCCCCACCCTTGAAGATCGCAACGGTGTCATTTTTGCTTCTGCCAAATAGACTACCTTGCAGGCGGTAGTTGGTGTTTTGATCGCCATATGCGTTTCTCGCCATAAACGCCAAGGACGGATCCAGGGAGGGGGAGCAAAGGGGGCTGAAGCCCCCCTTTTTCGGGAGATTTTCTCATACATTTACTGTATTGGTCAATTCCAGAAAATAAAGGTACCCCCCCCCCCCCCCCCCACGGGCGGCATTTGGAAATTCCGATGGGATGGGGGGGGGGGGGGGGGGTTAAGAGCTTGGAATTCTGATTGTAAGGGGGGTTTTTCGAAGCTGGAAATTCTGGATGCAAGGGGTGGGGGGGGGGGGGTCAAAAACTAGTGCCGCCCGTGGAGAGGGTACCTTTATTTTCTGGAATTGCCCAATTTTGCTGATGAAAATTTTCAATTTTTGGTCCCTATATTATCACTATCCAGCCCCGCCCCCAATCCTTTCTGAAATTCCCGGATGAAAAAATGAATCTGACCCTAGAAGATACCAAAATGGGTGTGGCCAAGCTTCAGGATAACCCCTAAAAAACGGAAAATGATAAAACACCACACAACTGACAGAGGTTTTAAAGCGATTCAAAGCGCTTTTTTCTTAATTGGAAGGGTAAGTTGCTTGATTAAGCACCCTAAAGATAGCAGATCCCAAAATTTCCTCTATTTATGATTTTTTGTAATTTTATTATGCTGCTCGGAAAGTAATGTAATATATACAGGGTGGTGAAGGGGGGGTAGCGATCACGAATCACGGACCGATTTTTCGTTATTTCACGGATCACGGAGTTATGAAAACGCTTTTCACGAATCACGGAAGTAACATTTTAAAAACGATTATGCAAGTTGTGTTTTAAGTAAATATAGTGATATAAGTACTGTGCTCGATCTTTTTTTCTGATATTTCTTTTGATGGTGTGAGATTTCACTTAAATTATATCGCCATCAAAACGACAATTGATCACAATTCAATAAAGTACGATTTCAAGGTCTCCTGTTATTTTATCACTTCGCGAAATTGGTTTGCTCATAGCATCCAGATCAAAATTTTTGCTGCTATGAAGATGGTTCGGATCAGTGCCGAGCCTTGCTTGTATGTTTCTGGATGCGCGCGAAGCGCGCTGCGATTTTGAACATCAATCTACGCGGTTAATGAAATTCTTACTTCTGAGGCATAAAAATCACGCTTAAGAAATGGAGTAACGGAAAAAACATAATAGAAATTTTCCAAAACTAAAAAAAAAGCACAGCACGATGTTTTAGTTTCTAAATGCTACACTAAAGTTTCCTTTTTATGCGCGCGAAGCGCGCTGCAAATTTTGGACATATAAGTTACAAGAATGGGGAAAGTCCAGGACTGTTTGCTGATAGTAAATTTACTTAATTTTAGAAAGACATTTTCATGTTGTAAATGGCGAGCGCGCAGCGCGAGCCGACAAAAAAAACAATGTATTTTTAAGGACGTCAGGTTCCAGTCAGGAGAGAATGAGCCTGCTCGATATTGGTCCAAATGGTCCGTCTCTAATGACCAGCTTTCACGTTTCACGAATCTCTAGGCCTGTAATCACGAGTCACGTAAGAGAAATTCGTAAAATCACGGGTCACGAGGGCATGAGATTTCACGGATCACGGCAATAATTTTCCTGTTTTCACGGGTCACGGAGCAAATTTGGGGTGAATCACGGATCACGGAGAACCCCTTCCCCACCCTGTATATATATACATTGTAAATTCACAGGAAAATATGTATGTGATACATTTTATATATTGTTATTCTCATTAGAGTTCATCACCCGCTGTCACAACTGCCTGCAGAGGATGCGAGGCGCACAATGCGTATCGTGTAAGGAGGTTGGGCTCCAGTGTATCATCTGTCACGTGGCCGTCAGAGGTAATCTCCCTGGATACGACAATTTTAAAACGGTAGTCGGGAGCGTAGACCGAAAGAGAGGGCGCGCGTCATCTGAAGTGCAAACCCGCCGGAGGCAAATAGATGGTCAAATTGAAAGCAAAGTCTTTGTCCATTGCTTCTATCGGCGCATTCTGCGCAACGATCTCGCTAAATTTTACTAATCTACTTTGGCAATGACTACCATAGTGCTGTCCTGCGCTCTCTGAGAAAGTTGCTTAGAGCAGATTTCGTATGACTGTGAAAAGTGCCGCGGTACTGTCGCGGTAAGGAACCTGGCCTGCTGTAGATGGAATGAAATCGCCAATGAAATCGCGTAGTCGCGGTACGGTCACGGTCGCGGCGCGAAACTACTTTGTGACGGTACTATTCACAGTCATACGAAATCTGCTCTATCTTCAATAGCGAAGATATACGTTCCATATAGCGCTAAGTGATAAAAGCACAGGTTATACTGTATTGTCCCAAGAAAAATATTTACTCGATGGCGTCTTCAGTTCCTGTTTTAGTCAGCAATAGTTTTAATTTACCTCCGTAAATATTTACGAACCGACTGCACGCCCATCTGAAAGCTCCTGAAGTAACTCGGCACCAAGCAACTTTTGTCGACAGAAAACCGTTGTCGAAATAGCTTTATAAAAACATGGCGTAAAGTAAATCGCCCGGGATTTTATAGGCCCTCAGCAGCGGTTGAGGTTGGATGGGGCTTGAGGTGATTAGGTTCAAATGCCCATGTTACAATATATGGGTTACCTGTGTGCACTGAAAACAAAGCCCAGAATGTTGAGAGTCATGTTGAAAACAGGGTGGTTAAAGGGACATGGTCACCTAGAAAACACTAAAATAATTATTGTCACAAAATACAAAAATATTCTCTGAAATTGAAAGAGTCAGTTTAAAGAAAAAGTACGGAAAATTTCATTGGATTACGATGAAGGATTGCTGAGATATGAGCGAATTAAGATTGCAAAATTAGTATGTTTGAAAAAAGATTGAGGTAAACCGATTTCAAAAGAGTCAGATTTTCTCATGTAAGCTGTAATTACAATCCGCGAATATCTTTGCAATCCTACATCGAAATGACCTCAAATTTTCACCATGTCAAGTTGAAAGCATTCTTTACAAATTTGACTTGTTATTTTTATTATTTGTGATGTTATATTTTGATGTTTTCGGTGACCATGTCCCTTTAATGTAGATTTGGATATGCCTCTCCTCGCTAGTCCAACCTCTTATTTCCTCGTTTTTCTTTGTTCCTCAGGTGCGAGCAATTTCTGTCTCGCTTGCGGACATGGCGGCCATACGTACCACATGATGCGGTGGTTTGAGTCTATGGAGGTTTGCCCTACCGGGTGTGGATGCCTGTGTCTAAAGGACGGCGGGTTCTCGCAAGAGTAGACTGGGCACGAGAATGACGTCACAGACGGTGGTGCCCGTGTGGATGTCTATGTCTAAAGGACGGCGGGTTCTCGCAAGAGTAAACTGAGAATGACGTTATAGACTGTGGTACCCGTGTGGTTGCCTGTGTCTAAAGGACGGCGGGTTCTCGCAAGAGTAAACTGAGAATGACGTTATAGACTGTGGTACCCGTGTGGATGCCTGCGTCTAAAGGACGACGGGTTCTCACAAGAGTAGACTGGGCACGAGAATGACGTCACAGACGGTGGTGCCCGTGTGGATACCTGTGTCTAAAGGACGACGGGTTCTCACAAGAGTAAGCTGAGTAAACTGAGAATGACGTTATAGACTGTGATACCCGTGTGGTTGCCTGTGTCTAAAGGACGGCGGGTTCTCGCAAGAGTAAACTGAGAATGACGTTATAGACTGTGATACCCGTGTGGTTGCCTGCGTCTAAAGGACGACGGGTTCTCACAAGAGTAGACTGGGCACGAGAATGACGTCACAGACGGTGGTGCCCGTGTGGATGCCTGTGTCTAAAGGACAACGGATTCTCACAAGAGTAGGCTGGGCATGAGAATGACGTCACAGACGGTGGTGCCCGTGTGGATGCCTGCGTCTAAAGGACAACGGATTCTCACAAGAGTAGGCTGGGCATGAGAATGACGTCACAGGTTGTGGTATATCGCCCAGGTAACCACAGGAAAGACGTCACGATGGTCTCACGAATGAAACCTGGACATGGTATGGCGTCCTTGGAAGCAACGATTCCATTGGAACAGCCCCACATGGAAATACCAGGCATAACATTATGTTGATGGTATCCCTCCAGGAAAGACTTGACACAAGGACGAGATCGTCGGAATGTCTATGGTTCCTACACCAGAAGACGTGTGGAAGTATGGAGACCTTGTGCAAACAAACTTGGGGTGCCTGTTTCAAACATGGCGCGTTCTCGCTTTAAAAGACTGGGTACCATGATGTCTTCTTTTGTATGTAATCGTGGACGTGGATGCCTGTCACTCACAACGGCAGTGCGTTCCATCAAAAGTAGACTGGGAAGAATTACGGCGTCACATTTCTATTGTCTTGTGTCCCGCTACCGGCCGCTACTTGAACGTGAGTACTACTTTGCTGAAACCTCGTTGCTTTGCTGGTTGGAGCAAGCTACCTTTATGCGGGCGCTGTACAAAGGACACGAGATGGACTCGAGTCTTGGAGAAAACACTCTGATAAGTAGTTCTAGATAGCCTCCTCTGTAGGGACCTCTACCACAGAAAGCCCAGTAAGCAGCCGTGGTAGCACAAGTGACGCACAGTTGGATGCAAAGCAGGCTATATTGATAGGGAGGAGTGGTAACATCAGATATGGCGGCATGTAATGAGCTTCGCATCAGATACTGAAGCTTACAGACAGTCATGCATGCACTTTTAGTGTGACGTCACGTGTGAACTTGTCGACAAAACTGAAGAAGTTGAGAACCTTTACATTGCAACGGAGTTCCGTGAATTTAAGGCGGCTCATGTGGCCAGGGACCTGCATAGATCTCACTGCAGGGAAGGCGGGGGCCTTGAAAGCTAGCAGTAATGGTGATACCGCTAACACGCCCGTAGCGTAGTAGTCGTTGAACGTGATGTCGTTGTTGAATCGACAAATTGACGTAAAATTTGTCTGTGCAGCTACTACATGTCATATCAACAAAATGGCGTCGACAAAAATTATAAGTAGAGTTCCTCATTGTAAAAGATATGCGCCCGATATCTGGCCTATGTTGCTAATACTGTCCTGACCGTAGGAAAAGTTACCTGGAAGATGAGTAAAAAATTCTGTTTATGCTACCCATAAAGGGTTGTTTAAAAAAAGCTGTACAACCCCCTATGGAGGAACTATCAATTTTCAAGAATACTGGTTATCCCAGAAAAAATGCGTGAAGGTTCTGCCAGGTTTTAAGATCGTCCAATATTTTTACCCTGGAATATGGAGGGTCACCTCCAGAGGGAAGATCCTAGAAGATATATGTACTGTAAATAAATAAAATATGAATAAATAAATGAATGGGTAAATAAATAAATGCACAAACGATACAATAATTTTCCTGCTTCTGAAGGTTTGAAAAGGATTGAAAAATCAAACGGAAGGAATAAAAAAAAATCGATTGTTTTAATTCAACTTCTAAATTGCACTAAAGCCGGGGAAATACGAGGCACAAAATCCCTCAACTTGTCGCGCAACATTGTTGCGTTGCAAGTTGATGATCGATGTAGCGCGTTTTTCATCTCGCGTCACAACTTGTTACGCAACAAAAACATTTGTTGCAGGTTGTGAAAACTTGTTGCGCAAAGTAGAACGCGGGTCTACTTTGAGACACAAATTCTGGCTTTGTTGCTCGTTTTTCATCAAACACACAACTTGTCGCGCAACATTTTGCCTACAATTCAAGTTAATTAGTCAATAGAAATGAGGTGTTAAGAGGCAAAATCTGCCTTGGGCTCGCATGTGTGATCATCAAAACAAAATGTTGCGCGACAAGTTGTGAATTTCATGAAAAACGAGCAACAAACATTAGACTTGCAACGCAGCAATGTTGCGCGACAAGTTGAGGGTTTTTGTGCCTCGTATTTCCCCGGCTTAACTTCGAGGGTTGTTTGAGCAATCTCATCCGAGATCCCAGACAGAGTTTGGGGGGTCTGTGATTACCACTGTATGCATTGCTACGCGACCTCAAAATTCACGGTTGCGATTGGCGATTCTCAGCAAAGGAATTGTAATGTCAATTTTCTTGAGTCAGAAAGTTCATAATTCTAGGACAGAAAGACAAAGGATAGCTTACAATTATTTTAATTGATTTTACAATTAATGTCGACCCACCGAAGTAGCCGAATCCAACGTTTTAGTTTTGATTGACGGCTAAAAATCGCCAATCGCCCATCCAACAGTGAATTTTGAGGTCGCGTAGCAATGCATACAGTCGTAACCCAAATCGCATCGCAAAGTGACTGATTATCCAAGCAACGTCACCCAAAAAGCCTATAAGCTTGAAGCGCAAAGGATGATGGGGGCATTTAAACTGCTAGTGTTTGATCTGAATTCAGACAGTTATCACAACCACAGGTGAAATGATTAAATTTCAGCACATTTCCAAGCATGTTTGTTTCTAATATTTTACAGAAATTTAAATAAATCTTTACCAATACTCCCCTAGCGCACCAAGCTCATAGGCTTTTTGGGTGACAACGTATCCCGGAAAGGGTATAGAGCGGATTTCAGATGACCGTCGTGTTTGCAATTGGTTTGCTTTCTCATTGGCTGCTTATTTCTATCAACCAATCAAATTGCGAACTAATTGCAAGCAAGGAATTACTAGCCAATTGGTTCGGCTCCTGATTGGCTGGGCAGGAAACCATTCAGCAGTAAGTTGTAATTACTCTTGTTTCTGATTGGCTAGTGATTGCACAATTGCGTTTACTTTCACGATATGGTCATCTGAAATCTGCTCTATATACGGAGTGCGCCATAACTTTTTCAGGAAGAAAGCCACCGCCTCCACCCCTCCCCCTTGTGGCATTTTATGGCTTGTCCGTGGGAGCCTGGGCACTACAGCTTATCTTCCTCCCGGTGAAGGCTTCTTGGCCGGTTGAAGTTGATCTCGATATTGGTGTCCAAATCCTGCGTCTAAAATGGGTGAAAGACCGCTAACAGACGCCGAAAAGAAACGGCAGATCTCCATGAGAAAGCTGCCAGTCGTCGAGGACGTTAATGGTATCAAAGAATCGTTCAACCGCCACCTCCATTACACGATGGTGAAAGACAGAAATGTGGCGACCAAACGAGACTATTTCCTCGCACTATCCCACACTGTAAGAGATCATTTGGTCGGAAAATGGATACGAACTCAGCAAACGTACTACGAAAAGGACCCCAAGGTATAAACACAATTCTAAGCTTCCTTTGAACTACGTCTCTTAATTTTACGGTCTCTTAGCGAGGCAGATAAAGGGCTAGATTTCGTGATGTTTTTTCTTTCTTTCGAGAACGCATTTTTGCACGCTTGTTTGCACAGCTCAAGCCACACATATCAAAATCCTTGTGTTTTATCTATTGCTGTGCGATCTAGTTATCTGTTCAACTCCCGATATGCAACTAATTTACTTTCAATTTTGGAGAAAACAGCTGCAAGCGTTGGCAATTTTCTGAAGTAAAATAAATTGCCATGGCTTCTGAAGTTGTTATAGGCGGAAAGCCCTTCATTTTGACATTAAGAACTTAATTTTGCAATTAAATTCTGTTCTTTAGAACATTTGCCAAGCTTCTACCTTAAGTCTCAAAAAGTAAGATATTATGCGAGTTCGAAGAGTCGAATCTAAGTCAGAAAATGTGAAACTATAAAATTGTGAATGTGTTCGAGCTTTTCCTTCTGCACCATGTACAGTAAAGTAAGCTTACATTGCTAAAATCAAGCAACCGAAACAGACGTCTGAAATTTCAATACTGTTTTTGCAGGTATGCAAAAGATGTAATTTCTGGACTAAATACTGTTTTAGTTATTTTGCCTTCTAAAGTTACCCTCGCCATGCTGGCAAATGAAATATTTGAACAAATGTATTGTCCTGTACTGCGGCATAATCCCTGGATTGATCATTTGATTATTTTTATTCAGCCGGGCATATATCATATGATTTAAGGCAATCACAACAGTAATGTTTCCGTTTGACTTCCATCCTGCAGTTGAATTTGCATTTCAAAGTTGATGGCTGCATTTTGTTGCTAAAAATAGCTCCTATTTCCATGTTAACATGTATGTACAATTTTCAAAGCACTTGACATGTATAAGCTGTGCTGAAGTATTTGTGTGGTTTTGTGAGATTATAGGTTTTATTCAGAATTTGTGTGGTCACTGTGATTGGTTTCACTGCAGTCATATGAAATCTACTCTAATACCTGTACCATTGTGCTTGGTTTGGCCTTTTTTTGAACTAATTTGAAAACTAAATTGCCAATTTTGAGTATCTAATTGCAATGAAATAGAAAGGGCACAAGCAGTGGTAAGGACTTACAATGGTTGTCCACTTGCTTACTTCATCACAATTGACTTGTTTTGATTGTCACTCTCAAACTGACAATTTGATCCAACAATATGTCCAAAATTGAATTGGAAATTAGTACAACTTTTACATCATAAATTCCCATACAGCTTAAATAGGCTCTTACAGTGAAAAATCATTTCTGCAGCCTCATCTTCAGCTCTCCATTGGGTCCACATCTTCTGCATTATAGAAATAAGGCTGGGACTAAAGCAACTCATTTGATTCAGCTTCATTCAACAAAATTGAACAATGTTGAATTGGTTTAGTGCCCCTGTTTCCCTGCTAGCAGAGACCACTTTTTTCTTGTATTGTGTGGTTCCAGAAAATATCCATACCCCCTCCACTTAAGAGTGTTGGAAAGTGACCCCCACCCCTCTGGAATTTCCAAGGAAAAATACAGTATTTCTATGGAAATGATCAGGTAAATTGACCCCCCCCCCCCCACCCCTCTGGAATTTCCAATGTCCTTCTGTAGGGGCTGTATGGATAATTTCTGGAACCACACATTGTGTTTTGAAGTGGCTTCTGCACACACACCATTTTCTAACACATGAGCAACAGAGAAGTGACATTTGTGTGCAGAGGCTACTTTTGCATAGTTGAAAAACACAAGAAAACACTAAAAGTAAAAGAAAATGCAGAGATAAAAAGTAGCCTCTGCTCACAGGTCAACACCCCCATTCAACTTCATTCAACATTGCACGATCAACAAATGTTAAATGAAGTTGAATCAAACACCCCATCTCCTGCAATTTAAAGGTTGCCATCTTCATCAGGACAACAATTTTTATTTTAAAGCTATTGTTGTTTAATTTCAGCGTGTGTATTATTTGTCCCTTGAATATTACATGGGTCGTGCACTCAGCAACACCATGATCAACCTTGGCATGCAGGGAGAATGTGATGAGGCCATATACCAGGTTTGTGAATAGATACTCATGGTTTATATAGAGTGGCACAATAACATTATTTTACCATTAGGTGTATTTGGGCTTCTGCAGACACGAAATTAAAATTTATTATTTAAGTGAACCCTGCTGCTCCTGTGTGTACGTCATGCCCATTGAACATAATAAAGATTCAGGGTCCCAAGGGGCATAGCCAGGAATTTTGGTTGGGGGGAGGGGGCAATAGTGAAAACATGGGACAAAAATTTCAAATTTCCTCCAGCAAATACAGTAAATTTATGAGAAAACCTCCCGAGAAAGGGGGGCCACGGCCTCCTGCCCCCCTACCCCTGGGTCCCATCACACTACTCACCCTAATTAGTCCAGTCATTTTACGGTTTGACCTAGAAGTAATTGCAACAAAAGCTTTTCCTTCATAATCCTATCCCAAATACCCTTAGAAACAACATACTAAAAGTCCCATTTAATCGAAGTAAGGGAACATCTCAAAATTCAAGTTTGAAAAGACGCCGCAATTTTCTTTTGTTGGCGGCCATCTTGCCCTTTGTTATTAATGAGTTTTGCCGCACTTAAGTTGTGCGAAGCTTTTGATATTCGCTATACTGTACAGTGTTCCCAGCTAAGTGTTTGAATTTTTAATGGTTCAAAATGGACTCATTCCTGTTATATATACTTTGCTAGGTATGTTATTTTTGCAAACAACGCTTTGACAAAGAGAAATTTCCAATGTCATAAGTCAAATACAGTGCCTGACTAGGAATCTTGAAACATGTTTCCATACACAACTCAATAATTCTTAATAATGGATTCGGTTGTCAAACATCAATAGATTCTATACAAGGGGTCATTTCTACGTAAAGGAAAGCGTTAGAATATTTACCTGTTACGCGTTACAGTCTAGAGCTAGTTCTATCAGCGTAGAGCTGAAGTGCCGTAAAACTCATTAATAACAAAGGGCAAGATGGTCGCTAACAAAAGAAAATTGTGGCGTCATTTCAAACTTGAATTTTGAGATGTTCCCCTACTTCGATTACATGGGACTTTTAGTATGTTGTTTCTAAGGGTATTTGGGATAGGATTATGAAGGAAAAGCTTTTGTTGCAATTTTCTAGGTTGACCGCATTTTTGTCATAAAATGACTGGACTAAATCTGCAAAGGCCAGATGATGGGTAGGCAAACAGCAAATATAATCTTAAACTTGCAGGTATCATGATGACCTTTTTACATTTATGACTGCAAGGGCCTGTGGATGGTACATGTAGCAGTACTGTATCTTCAGTCCAGACTAAGGGCTCAAAATTTAGAAAAACAATCATACTTGTGATTTTTTTACCTTGTATTAAAGGTGTAGTTCATTAAATGTCTAAATCCATTTTATAGAACACTGCAAAAACCAAAAATACTGAACAGTTGTTATTTTGCATCTAATTAAAAAAATTACTAATAGGTATAGCGCTGTTCACACTGACGTCATCCATTGATATTAATGTGCCAACCAGAGATCGATTGGTTCACAGAACAAAGGGCGCTATTCAATCTATGTTTGGCACATTAGCATTAGAATAGCAATGTTGATAAACAGTGAAGAGCACTATAAAACAAAATTTTTAGACATGAGATGCAAAACGTAGGCCATGTGGTATGATGGCAGTACTTGTTTGATCCACAAGCTGACCACAGTTGTGGTTTGATTAATTGTACTAATGACCCACTTGTTTTACCTTGTAGCTTGGTCTTGATATGGAAGAGCTGGAGGAGGTAGAGGAGGATGCTGGCCTTGGTAATGGTGGACTTGGTCGCTTGGCGGCATGCTTTCTAGACTCCATGGCAACCCTAGGTTATCCAGCATGTGGTTATGGTATCAGATATGAATATGGCATATTTAAACAAGCAATTGATGAGAAGGGGAATCAGGTGATTATGGATCATGTACAGTGATGAAATGTCCTAAAGACACAAAAAAATAAAAACTGTACCCCTCTCCTCCCAAAAAAATATGCCTCTTGTACTACTCTTCTCAGTAGACTGTTACACCTTGTGATTTTTCAGGCCGCCGACGGCTGTCTCAAATTGATCGCGTGATTACCTTTCCATGTACAATGTGATGAGTTGTTTATGTACCACACAATTAACATTTGTGGGTGGTGACTGCGTTGGAAAGAAGCAAAACAGTGTGTCATTCCAAACTCCCAAAGTTAACGCCCACAAATACTGATCACGTGGTACAAAAACAACGCACCATGTGGTACTTAAAAAGGTGATCATGCGATCAATTTAAGAAAGCCGTCGGCGGGCTGAA
The DNA here is from genome assembly GCA_033964015.1 of Scolanthus callimorphus. Taxonomy (NCBI): domain Eukaryota; kingdom Metazoa; phylum Cnidaria; class Anthozoa; order Actiniaria; family Edwardsiidae; genus Scolanthus; species Scolanthus callimorphus. Next base: position 23,181,862 of record CM066915.1, read on the forward strand.
AAAGCGAAAGGTGTAACGGCCTACTGGAAAGAGTAAAAATGGTTTTCCTGTATGTCTACAGTTCTAAGGCGACCGCCAATTGTTCACAGAAATGCATCATGTGCTTCTGATAATCTATGTGCAGGTTGAATTACCAGATGAGTGGCTGAGGTATGGTAATCCATGGGAGAAGGCGCGACCAGAGTACCTTATCCCTGTACACTTCTATGGCCGCCAGGAGAGCAGTGCAGATGGCATCCATAACAAATGGGTGGACACCCAGGTGGTATATGCCATGCCGTATGATCAGCCCATCCCTGGCTACAATAACAACACATGTAACACCATGAGACTCTGGGCGTCCAAATCTGGCAAAGAATTTGATCTCTCCTACTGTAAGTTAAACTCTGTTTACTATTCATATAAAAGCTATAATTCTATATTGAATGGTTCACATTCACTCTAGGTTTACTTGGCTGTTGAGGTGTACTTTTGCATTCTCAAATGTGTTAAATACACTAATATATATTAAAAGAACTAATACATCCTGCCCATACAGGACCCAACACTGCGACCATACATTTGTGGTCACCAATGGCAACTAAATTTGGGGGCTTGGGGACCAACATTTTAGAACTACAATGCGGACAAAATTTTTGTCGTGTATGTAGAATGCTTTCAGTAAACAGGGGTTCTGTGTACCACTCTGGTCCCCTCATCTTCCCTGCCCCTCCCCCAGTACAATGATGTTTGCCACAGGCTTTCTTCCTCTCAATTTGAGCACTGCTACCTCCAACATTGAAATGGGGGAAAGGGGATTTCCTGTGATAGTGTCTTAGGAAGAAACACAATTTACTAGTGATGGGTGACCATGGCCACAACAACTAATTTTGTCCGGCATTGTAGTTGCCAAATGGCACCCCACTTTTCTGAGTTCAGCTGAGATCCACGTTTACGTGGTGACTAAATCTTTGCATTTTGGCATTACTGAGTGATTACAAAATGTGGAAGATATTACAATACAACTGCTGCCTCTGTCAGTAATGTTGCCTTTCTGTTTCCAGTCAATGATGGGGACTACATCAAGGCAGTTTGCGACAGGAACCAATCTGAAAACATCTCAAGAGTTCTCTACCCAAATGATAATGTATGTGAGATATATGTATGATACCATAGTTGTGCAGATAAATAAGAAACTAATAAGGATTTAGATATTTCTGTTTCTAATCTTTTTGCCCTATTTCCTAAATTTGCAATTGAGGCCGGATTCTGTTTTTGTTTGTAGTTCTTTGAAGGCAAAGAGTTGAGGTTGAAACAACAATACTTGATGGTATCGGCAACACTTCAAGACATTGTGAGGAGATTCAAGGTTTCCCATTTTGGTGATGTCAATGCTGTTCACACAGATTTTACGCATTTTCCTGACAAAGTAAGTAATGCAATAAATTTTTTAGCCTAAGCTGGGCAGAGTTTTTGTGCTGCCCTTTTATGAATCTCAACATTCAGATTGATTGATACATGTATCCCCAAGAGGGTAGCACTGGGTCTTTGAGATTGTAAGGTAAGCAAATTCTCTCATGTTTGAATGTTGCACTTGCAAAGAACTGAACACTAGACTAAACTTGCATCTCTACCAATAAGATGACTGAAGGCAACTGGTGTTGACTTTTGCTTTATTTTTTCAGGGTTAGCTTGCAAAAACAGTCACTACTTATAGAACTTTGCTTGAAGAGACTGGCTGTGGGGTGCTCATCAAGAAAAACAATTTTGACCCCAAAAAGATACCAAAATGGGTGGGGCCAAGCTTCTGAATCATCCCTAAAAATAGAAAATTCAAATTTTCCTAATACCTGATGCAAGGCCACAAAAGTGACAGGTTTTATAGCGATTCAAAGCACTCTTTTCTTAATTTGAAGGGCAAGTTACTTGATTAAAGGGAGCCTGTCAGGCAACTACGCAGCTGTTCTGCGCCTCTCAAAACAAAGAAGTATTGTTCCATAACGATGGCCAGCGAAGGCTAAAAACCTTGAAAACAATCGTTTATAATCTCTCAATTTCTCAATCCGTCGGACCATTCTTTTTAACTTTACATTTTCTTAAATAGTTATCTGATAGGATGGTCTAATTAGTTTTGCTGATGAATCAGAGTGATCACTTCTGGAGCATGCACATATCATGACAGGCTACCTTTAAAGATAGCAGATCCCAAAATTTCCTGGCTTTTATATTTTTACCCCCTAAAATATACTACAAGCCACATTTTAACCCCATAAAGATATGACTAGCACCCCTGCCTGACCAATATCATATGGAAGTCCCCCCCCCCCCCCCAGGCTTCACAGGCGAGATCTCAGTTGAAGATTAGAACCTGTCACGTTGAATGTATGACTTATATTTAGCTGTAGCTAAGAAACAGTGTTGTTTGCCGCTAGGTTGCAATCCAGCTTAATGACACCCACCCCTCCCTGGCCATTCCAGAGTTGATGAGGATCTTTTTAGATACTGAAGACTTGACATGGGAAAAAGTAAGTAATTACATGTATACAGTAGCGGTATGACATGAAAACTAAGTCAAAATGAAACCAGAAAATGTGTTAAAAGAACTAGTTTCATGGTGTAGGCCTTTTTTACCAACAGTGAGTACTGTAGTCTAGGGCTATTGACTTAGAGGCTTAGGGCCTCATGGGCTATTGACTTAGAGGCTATGAGGGCGAGAGGAATAATTGTTTTAGTCAAATCACACTAGTAGGTCAATTTGTATAGCTAAAAACGTTTTTTGTTCTGGTCATTTGCCATATTTTTCTAGCTTTCAAATCCGACACATTTCGCTACTAGTAGGCTATAACTTATAGCCTAGTAGTAGCTCAACCAATCAGAACGCAGCATTGACAATAGACCACTAGTGTGATTTGACTAATTGTGGATATCTATGGAGTGACATAGTTATGTCTCATGCCCTGCTATGTCCCTTCCTTATTTTGTTGTTATAAACCGTACTGAACATTTTCAATTTTTCAATTTTCAAACTCACTTTTGCTCATTTCATTTTTCTGTGTTCCCTTATGAAGGCCTGGAACATTTGTGTGAAGACATTTGCCTATACGAACCACACCCTCCTACCAGAAGCCCTGGAGAGGTGGAATGTGAGCATGTTAGAGTACATCTTGCCAAGGCATCTCACCATCATCTATGAGATCAATGCACAGCACTTGAAGGTCAGTAATCCACTTTTAAAAATTAGTGTAAGGTTAAGCGCCTATAACACAAAGTTGACATGATTTTTCAACTTGAGCTCAAATGGCTCAACATTATTTACATGGCTATTATCTTAAACCAATTGCTCTCAAACTTGGCAGTTTGAAGTATTTCAAGTGCTGGGTTCAAGTTTTAGCTTACTTGCTTATAAAAGCTCTTTACTGGTAGATACAATTTATGACTATTTTATTGTCTCACAGGCTGTTGCAAAGAGATACCCGCATGACATGGACAGGATGCGGCGCATGTCGCTTGTTGAGGAAGGACACGAGAAGAAGATCAACATGGCCTTCTTGTCTATTATTGGATCCCATGCTGTCAATGGAGTAGCTGCTCTTCATTCAGAACTCCTGACAAAGGGAATGTAAGTCATCTTTCGAATGAGACAATACAGTCATCTCTGACAGGGTTCCCACTGGTTCTCAAAAACCTTGAAAGTAATAGATTTTAGAAATGTCCTTTTCCATCATGGAATTTGTACCAAAACCCATCAAAGTCATTAAAAGTCATGGAAATATTTTCCTGAAGAAAGATTTGCAAGATCTTGAGTTTGTATACTGTAAAATACAAATAGAGGAACCTTATTAAAAACTAGCAATGTGCTGTCTTTGAAACAAATGATACCCATGTTGTTCTTATAATGCACGAAAACCCACATTTTTCATTATGAAAGGTCAAACATCCTTGAAAGTCCTGGAATGTTGAAAGCCTAAAAACGTGGGAACCCTGTCTGAGCACAGGAAGCCCACTTACTCTTTTTTTTTTGTCATCTCTAGGTTCAAGGATTTCTATGAGATGAACCCAGAGAAGTTCCAGAACAAGACTAATGGTGTGACCCCTAGGAGGTGGTTACTGCTCTGTAACCCGGGCTTGTCAGATCTTATCTGTGAGGTAAGTAAAAAGCTCCAAGCCTTGCTTGGGCATCCAATGATAAGCCCGCCGAAAATAGGCCAATGGGATAGAAATATTCTTGGTGTGTTACCCAAATCTCCTTGAATGGAAACTACACTTTTCAGTGTAAACAGTCCACAATATAGAATCTTCCCAGTACGGTAGTTTATATCTCGATTTTCCACCCATCTCAAATTGATCGTGTGATCACCTTTTTATGCACCACGTGATTAATAGTTGTTAGAGCAGATTTCAGATGACCGCCGTAAAAGTATACGCAATTGTGTAATCACTAGCCAATCAGAAACAAGAGTAATTACAACTTGCTGTTGAATGGTTTCCAGCCCAGCCAATCAGGAGCCGAACCAATTCAGGGTTACTTAGTAGTCACACAATTGCTCTCGAATTTGATTGGTTGATAGAAATAAGCAGCCAATGAGAAAGAAAACCAATCACAAACGCAGTATAATCACAACAGTCATCTGAAATAAAATGAATTGAAATTTAAAAAAAGAAAAATGTTAATTGCATCCTTAGACAATTTTCATACTATTTCTTTTTTTCAAAAGTCGACCCAAGAAATCATTATTGTATTCGTTTTTTTCTGTGCTCGATGTCGAAAAAAAGATGACTCTTCTCAAAGATAAGCGTAATAGGACTCCAATAATGGACTCTATTAGTTATACAGCATTTTGATTCTTCCTTTTGTTCCCAGAAAATCGGCGAGGAATGGATAACAGAGCTGTCCGAGCTTAAAAAACTCAAGAAGTTTGTCAAAGACAAGAACTTCATGCATGCATTCATGAGATCCAAACAGGTAACAGAAGATAAAAACCCATCGCGTGAAATATATGTTACCACAAACCTTTAATGGCTCTTTGTCTGAGAAACCCGCGTAGCAAACGTCCCCGTGTGAAAAGAAACAGAGGAGAAAGCGGCTCTTTCTTGGTGTTGCAAGGCACCAGAGGCATAAAGACAATAGAAGACAAAAGACCGTAGAACGTAACAATAAGATGGAATACAATAGCTCCAATCCAAAATACAATACATCTTGCAACACCAAGAACGACCGGAGAAAGCTATGAGAAGTTCAATGAGCGTGTTTTGGCCGCGCGAAAAAATTGGCGAGCGAAAAAAGGACGGAGAGGGAGGAGGGAAGGAAGGTAAGGTTCATTTCCTCCCTCCTCTCCCCCCTCTTCATTTTTCGCGCGGCACAAATATCTCCCGTGTGTCTTGGCCTGAACGAAGAACGCTTGCTACGCAGACTAGTGTTTTTATTATTATTTTATTTATTTATTTTATTTATTTATTTATTATTATTATTATTATTTTCTTCCATTACCCTTATCTTCTGTTAATCCCCACTAAATGTCTTGCATGATGGCGCAAAAGGCGCCCCATTTGTAGATGTAGATGTAGTGTCCGATGGGCGTAGCATATAGTCTTGTGGGCCATAATGGTTATGATAATAAGGTTAAGGTAAAAGTAGTGACCTCGAACCGTCTAAATCTCATGGAATTTCGATCCATCCTTAACAACTTGTTTAAGTGATTTGTTAGTTAGAGAACAACAAACTGATGGTGATATTTTGAACGTTTCTTGCCGCATTAGATCAACAAGACAAACACTCATCAGACACGGGAGCGTGTTTCGGTCTACAACAAGTCCTTTAGCAAAATGTGGAAGAAAAGAAACAAAAAAAATTGAATACACTCGAGGTGGATTCTACCTAACCACAGGAAACCCGCCCAGATATCCAGGAACTCGGCTGAGATTTACCTCTTGTTAGAAAGAGAAAGAGGGTACAATACATTTGTTGTTGTTTAGAGTATTTTGTTTTATTTGTGTACAGGAAAACAAGATCCGTCTCGCGGCGTTTATCAAGAGTGAATTTAACGTGGAAGTGAACGTGAACTCGATATTCGATATCCAAGTGAAAAGAATCCACGAATACAAGCGGCAGCTGATGAACTGTCTGCACTTAATTGTGCTCTACAACCGTGAGTACATGCATGGGAATCGTTCTTTTGTTTTTAGAGCGGATTCAGAGGCGGATTTAGGGAAACGCGAAGAGCACCAGACGAACGCCAAAGGAGCACCGCAAGGCGCGAGCGAGAGCCTAAGGCGCAAGTCCGCCCGCGTTTTCTGCATTTGCTCGCGCATTCGGCGCTCCTCTGACGTTCGTCGGGGGCTCTTCGCGCTTCTCTGGAGGACGCGCCAACGTACGGGGCTGCTAGCAGTGTAATCCGGCTGTAGGCGACCAAATTCCTCCCTTCAGTTTGTAATCAGGTACTAGGTCTTTCTAATACGAAGTATATGTTTTAAGACGGCTGCCCGTATTTTAGGTGTATCATTTTGCAATTGGTTTCACTACAGTTATTTTTAATATCGATTCAGGGAATGATTTGAAAACACTATAAATTTGTCAGTGCAAAGTTTGCATAATCATGAAAAACGCACTAGGAACTGAGAGCACCTTATCCCTAATGTTCAAATGTTAATACTGACTTTTGAGCTTGGACTTATAGCCGTAGAAGCGTTTTGAATAAACAAGTGATACCAGGATCGAAGAATTTTGTAATTCCATGCATTATTACATTAAGTTTGTTATCTATTATTTCACAGGACTAAAGGCGAACCCCAATATGACGTTTGTACCGCGCACTATTATGATTGGAGGAAAGGTACAGGGCGCTGTTTCTTTTCTATGCTACTTTGGTCAAAGCTATTTCCTGACTCTTTTATTTTGTTGTGCCAGTCAAACAATTGTTTCGTCTAGTGCAGTCGAATGGGTTCTCGTCGCGACAGAAAGCCTGTCGACTGCACTTGGCGAAACAGGGCAAGTACCTGATTGGCTTATACGATTTGACTGGCGGAACAGTATACGAATCCCATTTCGAAAATGCGCAGCGCAAAACAACGGAAGAAGAACGAAAGAAAACGCGAAAGCACTGTCTCGGGTATCCTGTGTTATGAAAGGAGCAAACTCGTCACCACTCCTTCACTTCCATTGAACCCGAAACACAGGAAGGCCCAAAGCACTCATTTCCTTTTCCTCACAGAGTTGCTGCGGATGAGGCTAACATTGGTCTTCCTGTGTTTTGATAGGCTGTTATTTCTGTGGTATTGACGTGTAGCACAAGTTTGTCTTCTCTGTTTATCAATTTCAGGCAGCTCCAGGATACCACATGGCAAAACTGATAATCAAACTCCTCAACAATGTAGCACAAGGTACCTCCTTGATATCCGCATTGTGTGTTTCCCAAAAATATCCATACCCCCCTACGGAAGGGATTGGAAATTCCAGAGGGGTAGGGGGGTCAATTTACCTGATCTTTTCCATGCAAACACTGTATTTTTCTTCGGAAATTCCAGAGGGGAGGGGGGGTCATTTCTCAACACCCTTCCGTGGGGGGGGGGGGGGGGGGTATGAATATTTTTTGGAAACACACATTAACGTTTTATATTTATTTTTGATAAGGGGTGTGTGATGGAGCTAAATTGAGGAGTACACGAGACTAACAATCGCCATGCTTTCTTTACTCCGCTCCTGATCTTAGCTAACCTTGCATCCTGGAAACCTAGCTCGTTAGTATGACAACATTACAGGGTGGACCATTACAAACCGGGGAGGGGCGGCAATTCCCCCAAAAATTCTTGCAGAGACCCAAGTTAGTAAAAACATACAAATTCTGGAAAAAATTATTGCACAACCTGATCCCCGAAAAAAATCATGCGCAAAAAAAAGCCCCCCTCACCCAATTTCTAATGGTCCACCCCTTAATAAGGTTTTGGTGACGCCGAAACGTCGTACAATAAATTTAACTCCGTTTTTTCCGTTGTTTCCCAGACCAATAATTGTGTTTTTTTTTAACTAGTTGTTAACAACGATCCCATTATCGGAGACAAACTGAAGGTGGTTTTCCTGGAGAATTATCGAGTCTCGCTGGCTGAGAAAGGTAAAGCTACCGCGATTTACATTTGAGCGTGGACCGCGAACACTTTTCGCGTTTGTTCAAGTTTGAAAACGAGACATTTCCAAAGAGAGAACGACACTTTCATGTCGCTTTGGAATTGTTACCAATGTCAACCAGACCAAAACAAAACCATGACAGCCAATGAACTGCCTCGTACCCAGGCGCGTTCTAGTGATTTTCGAGGCGAGAGCGACTGGGAGCGAGCTAGAGCGAAAGGCATCATGGGAAGGCCATGATGCATTGCGAAAACGAAACGTTCCCAAGATGCATTGCGCGCTCGCTACCAGAACACTCGCAAGAGGCTTTTCTCTCTGTTTCTACCAAATAGAGACGCCTAGGGACGAGGCAGGCCAATCAAAAGGTAGATTTTCAATGCAGCACTCGCCCACGTGGGGTGGCGTGACAGACGAACCCACTTGCTGGTATTGCGATGCGTGGTATTGGAAATCTGCTCTGCACTAGAGAGGCTACATGTATTTCGAGATATCTTGGTTTGTTGCTTTTATTCTGTGAGTCGTTTTTGTAGAACATGGTACCTAATGTTAGTGCTAAACGCATGCACGATGAACTGAAATTTCCCTTCTGAATCTGATTCTAGTGATTCCAGCAGCTGATTTATCAGAACAGGTACGTCAAGCATAACCTCTGCAGGCAACTGCTCAATAAAGACTTTAAAGAGCCCGTGCCAGCCACTCCTTTATTATTGTTTTTGTTCGATATTAGAAGACGAATTACGTGTAGAAATCTCTAAATTAACATCTAGAAACAAACTTTCAGATTTGATTTATCAAATTCTTTCGAAGAAATTGCTCTATATTCTCTAAATCAGCCGATGGAAATGAATGCTTGCTCTTACTTATGTATGTTGCTATGCTGTCAAAATGGCGGCTGGCACAGGCTCTTTAAGCAATAGTCCAGTTTCGAATTCTCTGCTCTACCGCTGAATAGGCATCGACGGCGCATAAATACAGTGGGAGCCTCGGTTTGAAATAGAAAAAGTTGTGAATACCGACGAGAAACTGATGAAGCTTGAATGGAGACAATAGACAAAACTTTTGGACTCGTTGGTATTCGCAACTTTCGGGTTCAAACCGAGGCTCCCACTGTATTTATGCGCCGTTGATGCCTATTCAGCGGTAGATTAGAGAATTCGACTATTGCTCCTTGAGGAGGCTACGTCAAGCGTAGTAGCCGTCCTTCATATTTGCGATGTAGAAGTCAATTTACGCGCTCCTATTCATATTTCTTAATAGATCTCCTTGGCTGGGACGGAGGCTTCTGGAACTGGAAACATGAAATTCATGGTGGGTTGCAATAAGTACAACTAATAAATTCCTTGAAGCAAATACTTAACTATTATCCTGCGAGATTGCGCATAACACCACTGATACTTAGCCGACGAGGGACGCAGTCTCGAGCTAGCTAAATCAGACGATATTCTGCAAAATGCGACTGTTTTGTAGAACGGCGCGCTGAGTATCGGCACGCTGGACGGTGCTATCCTGAACATGTTATTTGAGGTTGGGTTTAATGTCATTGCTTGATAAACAGATGAACGGCGCGCTGACTATCGGCACGCTGGACGGTGCTATCCTGAACATGTTATTTGAGGTTGGGTTTAATGTCATTGCTTGATAAACAGATGAACGGCGCGCTGACTATCGGCACGCTGGACGGAGCTATCCTGAACATGTTATTTGAGGTTGGGTTTAATGTCATTGTTTGATAAACAGATGAACGGCGCGCTGACTATCGGCACCCTGGAAGGTGCTATCCTGAACATGTTATTTGAGGTTGGGTTTAATGTCATTGTTTGATAAACAGATGAACGGCGCGCTGACTATCGGCACCCTGGACGGTGCTAACGTGGAGATGATGGAGGAGATGGGTAAAGAGAACATCTTTATCTTTGGAATGACAGTCGAGGAGGTGGAGGCCCTGAAAGCCAAAGGGTAAGTCAGTCTAAGCAGCCGGGCCTGTGAGCTGGAGATTGAGAGGAGGCAGGGAGAGAGGGAGCTACGCAGGGCCGTGGGGTAGAGTGTGAGAGGAGGGAGGGAGCTATACAGGCCCGTGGGCTAGAGTTTGAGAGGAGGGAGAGAGCTATGAAAAAAAAGGGAGGTGCGCAGGCCCGTAGGCTAGAGTTTGAGAGGAGGGATGGAACTATGCAGGCCCGTGGGGTAGAGTTTGAGAGGAGGGAGGGAGCTATGCAGGCCCGTGGGGTAGAGCTTGAGAGGAGGGATGGAACTATGTAGGGGGCTAGAGTTTGAGAGGATGGAGGGAGCTATGTAAAAAGAGGGAGGGAGCTATGTAAAAAGAGGGAGGGAGCTATGTAAAAAGAGGGAGGGAGCTATGTAAAAAGAGGGAGGGAGCTACGCAGGCCCGTGGGGTAGAGTTTGAGAGGAGTGAGGGAGCTATGTAAAAAGAGGGAGGGAGCTATGCAGGCCCGTAAAGTAGATGCCTTTTGCGATTGTCCGTTTTTGCAGCGTTTGAACGTTTTGCTAACCAAGGTATGATTTTTTGATTTTATGATGGTTTATCTCATTTACTAGGTACAACGCCAAAGAGTACTATGAGCGCAATCCTGAGTTAAAGAGAGCGTTAGATCAAATTCGCGACAACCATTTCTCGCCTTCCGAGCCAGGTGTCTTCCATGACATAGTCAACTCCATGCTTTATCACGACAGGTGGGTAGAGACTACAGACAGGATCTGAAGTAATATATCAAACACGAGACAACGTGTTTCAAACACTGAGAAGTGGGTTGAAAAAATGAGGTAAATTCGAGTTTTAAACCGACTTCGAGGTGTTTGAAATTCTGATGAAAAACTCTATCGAGTGTTTGATATTACTTCTCAAGTGAATCCTTTAATGTCGAGAAATAGGAGGATCCTTTGTTTACATTTTGAGCTCATTAGCATAAGCAATGTTCAGAATCAGACCGTTCGAGAGAGCTATAAAATGATGAGTTCTGAATATCAATAGAGGACTGTAAATGAAACATAATTGGAAAATTTCAAGCTGATATCTCGAATTCTAAGCGCGTGGTGCAACGTTCAATTTAGAGGAAACATGTGAGCAAATTAGCGTTTTGCCCCAATGATTTTCACACAATTTTGAAAAGCTTCAACTATCCTGAAAAATGACACAGAAAGAAAGGAAACAGGTCAAGACTATTTAAGAATGAAAAATAAACTTGTTTTGAGCTTTTCGTTGCATTTTCAAAGTTAAAAACGGCGTTTCAAAATTCCGAGAATGTAAACAATGACGTCAGCAAGGATCCTCCTATAGAAGGATTAAAATCTAAAAAATCTATGCAAATTAAGACTGCGTATCCAAACCTCCTTCACGCGTATGATTGTTTAAGCTTGATAAATTGTTAATGACTTTGAGAACGTTATTTCTATCATTCAGGTCACTTGGTCAAACTAAATCTTTGAAAGGGCCAGCTTCAGATATGTGTCGAAAATCTTTTGTATTTCCGTTTACTTTGCATTTTCACCTGTCGCTCATTTCTATTGACCAATCAAATTTTGAAGACGCAGCTGTGCCTTTAGTGATCACGTACTTATCGCGTGATAGTGATTCTGCTGTGCTTTAGATTACAAAGAAAACAGTCACGTGTTAATAGTGGAATTTTGACTTCGCTTGTGATTGGCTGTTGGGGAAACCTTTTAGCGGCACTTTGTAATTTCTCTCGTTTGATTGGCTTGGTGTATTTGGTCACGCTGCGGTCATTTGAAATTTACTCTAAGCCCGGTGCGCACTAGAGCAGAATTCGTATGACTGTGAAATGTGCCGCGGTACGTACTGCGCGGCACTGTCGCGGTCGCGGCACGGAACCTGGCCTGCTGTAGATACGGAATGAAATCGCCAATGAAATCGCGTAGTCACGGCACGGTCGCGGCACGGTCACGGCACGGTCACGGCACGGTCACGGCACAACTTTATCGCGGCACTTTTCACAGTCATAAGAAATCTGCTCTAGCGACATAAGGACGTTATGTTGCAACGATAAATACATGTAGGAAAATAATTGAAATCATCAATATTTTCCATGGATCATCATTAGATTACTTCACCAAAGCAATCTTCTGTTATTTTTTGTGGACTTTAATGTAATTTTGATCGCGCGATATTTTTCTTGTCGTTATGTCACAAGTGTGCACCAGGCCTAAGCGCTCGTTTCATATTCCCATGCTCGCGTGCCAGTTGAAGCATGCTGACTCGAAGATGAGTGCATGTTTTCATTTTGGAAAGTACTCAAGTTACAGACCACTCGGTGCTTATTTGTTGTTTGTGTTCTAGATTCTTCTTGTTGGCTGATTTTGACGCATATTTGCGCTGCCAAGAGAAAGTCAGCCAAACGTTCAAGGTGTGTTTACTGAGAAATATCAAAGTAGAAGCCAGGACATGGAGTTGCGCCCGATACTGGCGTAAATACGCCTAACGATTTTCATTATACGCCTAACTTTTTAGACTTAGGCGTAAAATAACGACTCAGTGTTTTCAGTTTTTACATTGTTCTCCTGGTGGATTTACGCCTAGATTTTTGATTTATTACACCTATAATGTTGGTACAAGGTGTAAAATTACGACTATATTTCTTAATTTCGAGCCCTTAAAGCATGTTCAAAATACAGTAAAACCCAATAAGTCCTATTTCTTAATTTCGAGCCCCTAAAGCATGTTCAAAATACAGTAAAACCCAATAAGTCCTGAAATTAAAACAGTGACATTCATAATTACATTCAAACATGTAGTCTCAGAGCTTATTACATACCCAGCCATGTTGGTAAACTAAATGCATTGCAATCCGTATCTAAGTTATACATCTGTAAAGCGCACTTGATCAACATTTCATTTTTTGTCTGACCTGCATTTAGCTTAAATATTCGAGTTAGTCCCGTCACTAATTTTTAAATGTTATTGTTCATTGTCGAGTGAAACGTTTGTCATAGAGAAAACTGGGGTTTGATCAATATTTTCGGATATCATTTTTTTCCATTTCATTATCACAGAACCCTGAGAAATGGTACACAATGGCGCTGATGAACGTGGCCTCGTCTGGGAAGTTCTCCTCTGACCGTACCATAAGACAATATGCTGAAGAGATTTGGGGTGTCAAGTCTGTTGCCGCAGAAGTCAAACCTGTCGCCGGGAAGTGAGCCAAGAAAGTCAGTGTATAGGAAAAGGGAGACGAATTAGGTTCATGTTCAAATTATAGACGCATAATGGAAAACCATTTGAAGTATGTTTTATGAAATATCTAGGTCAAAATCAGGATCACCATCGGGTATATGTGTGAATGTTGTATTCCTGGAATGTTAATTACCACGGTATCAACTACACGTGAAAATGTGAAAGAAACTTTTAATGGAGCCTAAATAACTAGCTAAAAACGTCTAGATGAGAGGAGTTATAACTCAGGATTATAGTATTGTACTGTGTTCTAAAAGTTGCTTTAAAAAGTAGTATTCCTAAACCACATTCATGCCAAAGCCATGTTTATTTAAATCAGTTTAAACACGGTTTTGCCTTGCGACTTCTAAAGATTATTACCAGTACTGCTAGCAAAGTGGTAATTGTATAGCATATACAGTACCGTTTATCCAGTTTTGTTCTTGGAACAGTTTCTTCTTGGTAGATAATCATTTAAACTAGTTTAATTAAACTTGCTTTTAAATACGTTTAAACTCTGGTGTGAATGGGGTATAAGAAGTTAGTTATTTATAGCTAATCTAGGATTCCTGTAAGTGATCCCGTGGAGCTCATCTCATTGTATGTATTGAAGAAAATAATGAAAGAAAACAATACACGATTTGCGCATTTGCTTCTTTTGTTTTTTTGTATTATTCAACTGGTGTTTCCCAGTAAATCAAGAAATTCACACGGATTGTCTGCTGGCAACGTCATTGTGGCATTGTTACTTGTCAAGTAAAACTGGGCTTTATTTTGGCTTGTCAAAGACTGACATGTAATTGGAAATTCATGCACTGAGAATGAAGATTTTTAATACATTCATGACTAATCTGAAGACTGTGTGACGTAGCGTTGTTTCCTGCACTTTGTTTGCTTCCCCAGTCTAGTCCCTGGTATTCTAAATGGGCTTCCTGTGCTTGGAGATGAACCTTGAGGGTTGGGACTAGGTACACCTGGACCAGGCTGGTGCCTCCCTTCTTGGTAGACACAAGGGAATAAACATTTTGACGACTGGAGGTTCTTGTGGCAGACAAACTTCTGGTCTCAGGATCTGGGAATATTTTCCTGGGTAATCATTGTTCAAGGAGCAAATCAGATTTGACTCTTGATTGTCTGGGAAATTAAGGGTTAGAAACCATGAAGCTCTGGGTACAATACTGAATGATAAAAAAAAACAACTAAATTGTTGACATTATTTTGTACTGGTATGACTGGTGCCATCTCAAAACCAAACAGTTTACTCTTGAACAACAAACTCTTGAAACAGCTTAGGTTGTTTTACTAAACTTCAAATAGTTGTTGACATTTTTACTTGTGTCTTTGATGTACTTGCTGACCCTATCAAACTCTTTTGGATCTAGATCAACTAGGTCCATCTTGTAAGCAATGAAAGAGCCCCCTGTGGCATCTGGTATGGATGGGCTCCCTGTGTCAACTTGCATGGATGGGTCATCTGGTATGGATGGGCTCTCTGTGTCATCTGGTATGGATGGGCTCCCTGTGTCATCTGGTATGGATGGGCTCCCTGTGTCAACTTGCATGAATGGGCACCCTGTGTCATCTGGTATGGATGGGAAGCCATCAGGATACTGGACTCTTCTCTGAAATGTGATCATCAATGAACAGTCCTTTGCCATGCTAGCTATACAGAACATACAAATTTGGTTTATAACCCGATGAAGGGCACCGTTATCATTCAGATCAAGCTGAAGAAGCTCTTCTAAAGTGTTTTTAGTCACTTGTCTTGGCTTACTTATTGAGTGGGACTTGACGATATCTTGCCAGATATTACTATGAAAGTTCCTGTCAAGATTTAGTTTTCCTTGAGTCCAGGATTGTTCTGAAAGTGAGATACTACCTTTCTGTATAAAGGAAACAGTCCTTCAACATCAATCTCATCCATTTTCTGCACTGCTAGGAGATTCTGTAGTACACCTCCATTTCCAAATTTATAGTGAACAATTTTCTGATTCATGTTACAGTCCTTAGGCAGAACACCATTTTCTTTGCAGAACATTGCATTGGTAGGATTCGAGGTTTCTTCTGTTAGGTTGCTAAACTTAGAATCATGGATAAGAATCTTTAGAAGTGTTTCCAGGAATAACCTGGTTGCTGGACCTGGCTTGCCACATTTTTGTGAAGTCTCATCCCCTTTAAGAGGCTTTTGCACAAAACCAGAAACATTCAGTATATTTTCAAGCTTATGCTCAGGACAGCAAAGTTCTGAATCCAAACTGTCTAGTAGTTCTTGTCCATAAATGAGTTTTCCATCTTTAAAAATTCTTAAGTTATTTTGAGGATCAGAAACCAGCCCTTTGAGGGCATAGAAAACATGATTGGCATCAAGAGAAAAGAGATTGATGGGGCAATATTTGCTACATCTTTTGTGCTTTCCCTCTGCAACTTTAGCGTATTGCAACATGCAATAGTAACAGACTGAGTACCTCACGTGGTGTTCATGCTTTATGTGCGGCGAGATTGGTAGAAAACCACATTTGGGTTTGATTTCAACAGAAAAATTCGGCTCTTTCATTTCACAAGGAGATGATCTACTAGTACTAAGGTCTGAATTTGGTTTCATATCGCAGTTCAAAGTCTTTTCACCGGCATGATCAGGCAGGAAGCAAAAATCGTTCATGAGAACACCATGCGTGTAGCTTGTATCGATGCCTTTGTGTAGTCTTGCTTGAGGCCGGTAAGGACGGCATAGCTCGTCCATTTGAGTGAGAAAACCTTCAGGTATCGCCACCATACGTCCAGGTCGAACATATCTACTACCAAGCAAAGGCAAACAAACTTTCTCACAGAACTCCAAACATTCTGCAATCCTATCACACCCCTTCGAGTTCACGGTTTCATCTCGAACAAACTTCTTCTTCAGTCGAAGGACTTGATTCTCTCCTTTTAAACCAATGACTATAGTATCATTTCCTTCTCCACGGTAAAACCAGGAAGAGACATCTTTAAATTTGTCCTCAAAAGTTTCATTTTCTTTGAAGTCCCAAACACCATTCTCGTCCGCCATTTTGTTGATGTCCGAGGAGTACTGGATCGAGTCACGCAAAGAGCGGTCAGCGGTTTTCTCCACGTGCGAAAAGTCCAAGATGGCGTCCAAGGAGAAGGGAAAAGTAAAGAAGAAGAAAAAGCCAAGAAAACAGACGGAAGAATTTAGTTTGAAGGTGTGCATTTATTTATTTTGGTGCGTACAGCATTCTGCTGTTTCTGCGCTGTATGGGTTGGTCGGTCTGTTTTCTTCTGCGATATTTTATATGTTGTGACTTTAAGTTATATAACTTATCTTGCAGGATGATTACGAGATGTTAAAGAAGATTGACGACCACTTTGAAGTGGAAGTAAGCAAGACAGACACTGGAAGTAATGAAATTTAAAAAGACGAGGTAAGCCGTGTGTTTTTAAAAATTGTCTTTCTTTAACTTTAGCACGGTTTGATATTCTTTAGAAAACGTCCTTCTAAGCAATTATGAAGGAACTCCATTCAGTGGAAATTACACGACCTCTATACAGGAGAGAGTTTTCAGAGGAAATTGGAACTGTTCAACTTATGACTGGGAAACATTGTACTTTGCATCATTTGAGCATAGGAAATCCACTCTACCCAAGAATACAAGTGTAAGATCTTTTCATAGGTTTTGGGACTTTTTTCCTGGGAATGGACAGAATCCCGGCGTACTTAATCAATGAAGTCAATAATCGATGGCAATAGATACCAATCAATTGATTGATATTGGAAATCGATGAGCAATCGATAGCCAACCTAGCTGTGATCTTTTATCGATTGACATCAATTGGTATCGATTGACATCAATTGGTATTGATTGGCATCAAATGTATGTATCCAGGAGATAAAGCACTTTAGTTGATAAGTTTGGGTTAATATAGACTCACTCACTACGTGCATTCACTTCTTTCAGTGCTCTACCTTGAGAGCCATTCTTTGCTATTAACATTGTTGTTGTCAGCACTAGCCATTTTGTATCAAATCCTGGTTGAACCTCACATGGAATCTGTTATGGTGAAGCCAGCACATGCATGTGGCATTGTCATGTTGCCACATACACTCTCACATACAAGACCTTCACAGCTACAAATGTCAATGCCAGTCGATGCCAATCGATGTAATTAGCAGACAATCTTCATGTGACTTTCGATTGGTCATTGATTGGCCAATACCAATCAATATTAATGAAGTAATTTCCATTGATTGATATCGATTTATTGATTGCTTTTCGATGATCGATTGGCATCGATTAAGTATGCCGGGACAGAATGTACAGTGCTGCTACAGTACAGTCTGGATGTATGTTGACACTTACATGCGTGTAGTGTGGGTGTAGTGTGGGTGTAGTATTACACGAAAAGTGAGTGTAGTTTTCCTTTGTTATGCAGGAATGCAGGGATGACTTGAATAAAGCTCGTCGAATGAATCAGCTTGTTTAAAGAGTATGCTCGGTAACGTAAGCTTCCGAGCCGACAGTTTAGTTTAACGTTGGAAAAGCCTTTGATAACTATTCAAATAGAAAACTGATCGCGATGAAATTTGTACCAAATTAATCTATGAGACCTAGAGAATTTTTTTTTTCAAATGCGAAGTTTCCAGCGTGAGGGAAAATAGCGCCCAAACATGTTGAACTGACTAAAGCGTCTTTTGGACCTTTCCATGTTCGACTTGCCGTTCACTCTAGAACTTTGCGCTTGAAGTTTACGAGATAACTCTTCTAATAAACAACGGATCGTGATGAATCTTATATCAAATTAATCTTTGAGACCTAGCGAGTGCGTTTTTAATAGTATTTTCGATGCGAAGTTTACAGCGCGAATGAAAATAATGCACAAACATGTTCAACTGACTGAAGCGTGCTTTGAGTCTTTTCAGTTCGAGTTGCCGACTTCACTCTAGAACTTTGCGTTTGAAGTTTTCAAGATAACTCTTCTAATAAACAACGGATCGCGACGAATCGTATATCAAATTAATCTTTGAGACCTAGCGAATGCGTTTTTAACAGTATTTCCGATGCGAAGTTTACAGCGCGAATGAAAATAGCGCACAAACATGTTCAACTGACTGAAGAGTGCTTTGAGTCTTTTCATATTCGAGTTGCTGACTTCACTCTAGAACTTTTCGTTTGAAGTTTACAAGATAACTCTTCTAATAAACAACGGATCGTGACGAATCTTATATCAAATTAATCTTTGAGACCTAGCGAATGCGTTTTCAACAGTATTTCCGATGCGAAGTTTACAGCGCGAATGAAAATAGCGCCCAAACATGTTGAACTGACTAAAGCGTCTTTTGGACCTTTTCATGTTCGACTTGCCGTTCACTCTAGAACTTTGCGCTTGAAGTTTACAAGATAACTCTTCTAATAAACAACGGATCGTGATGAATCTTATATCAAATTAATCTTTGAGACCTAGCGAGTGCGTTTTTAATAGTATTTTCGATGCGAAGTTTACAGCGCGAATGAAAATAGCGCACAAACATGTTCAACTGACTGAAGCGTGCTTTGAGTCTTTTCAGTTCGAGTTGCTGACTTCACTCTAGAACTTTGCGTTTGAAGTTTACAAGATAACTCTTCTAATAAACAACGGATCGTGACGAATCTTATATCAAATTAATCTTTGAGACCTAGCGAATGCGTTTTTAACAGTATTTCCGACGCGAAGTTTCAGTGCGAGGTAAAACAGCGCATAAAATATGCTCAAATGACGAAAGCGTGCTTTGAGTCTTTTCAGTTCGAGTTGCCGACTTCACTCTAGAACTTTGCGTTTGAAGTTTACAAGATAACTCTTCTAATAAACAACGGATCGTGACGAATCTTATATCAAATTAATCTTTGAGACCTAGCGAATGCGTTTTCAACAGTATTTCCGATGCGAAGTTTCAGCGCGAGGTAAAACAGCGCATAAAATATGCTCAAATGACGAAAGCGTGCATTGAGTCTTTTCAGTTCGAGTTGCCGACTTCACTCTAGAACTTTGCGTTTGAGCGTTTATGCGCTGTTTTACCTCGTGCTGAAAACTTCGCATCGGAAATACTGTTAAAAACACATTCGCTAGATTCATCGCGACCCGTTGTTTATTAGAAGAGTTATCTTGTGTTGTATACAGCTCTTTCAAAAAGTTGCTTTGGGAATTGGTCTTTTGTCGTCGAGTGCCATTGTTTGGTGGTCACTCAAGCAGAGAATCCCATTGTATTCCATGCTTGAATGACCAAATCCCAAAGCAACGCTTATTGAATTAGGTGTATGCAAGATTTGATACAGAGCCCTTAAGAGAAAAATATTTTTGTGCATGCCCCAAGGTTCAAAATCAGTGAAGACTATTTTGACGATTTGAAAACTATTCTGTAGCATCAGTGTGTGACTGCACAAAGGTGAACCATTTGAATCCACAAAGAAATAATTGCCCAAATGTGGTCACTGATTATACCACAAAAATACCACAAGTTGATCTTGCATTAATGTTCCAGATCACTTATATGATTCTGGTTTCACTTCCAGGTGATGTCCTTTATTCAAGAACTGGGGCTTGATAAAGTGGCATGTGATAATGAAGGAACTGAGTAAGCAGTACTTAACTTTATGATCATTCATGTTTACACAGTGATAAAATGTGTAATATCATTGTGTGATACAAGAACTAATCCATCCATTCACTTTTATTGACAACAGTCTGGTTAAATTAGACTGAAGAAAACCCACAGTGTGTGATTCCAGAAAAACCCACACCCTCCCACAGAAGGGACTGGAAATTCCAGAGGGGGGGGGGGGGGGGCTCAGCTTTCCTATTATTTCACATATAGTCAGGTTCATTTTATTATTAACAACAATATTTTGTATATATTTCAGTATATATATTTTGAAGACCTAAAACCCATGTACGCTAATGTATACGGTGGTAGTGTAATAAATGAATTGAATTGAATTGAATGAATTGAATAGTCACTGTATTTTTCACTGGAAATTCCAGAGCGATGGGAGGGGGGAGGGTGTCTAATCTCAAAGAGAGAGTTACTCTATCTCCCGGAATCACACATTTCCACCACACTTCACTTCAAAACAGCTTCATGTTGAAATTCATCAAAGTCTCTCACCTCCAAAAAAAAATGAATCAAAGGAATAAAAACATGTTGAAAAACTTTATGTATGTTTTGATTAATTTACAGGGATGTTGACTTGAATAAGAGTGTTGACAAAAATTCTAAAAAGTCTGAAACAGCCATTGAAAACAAAGTACAGAAACAGAAAAATCTCAAGGAAAAGACATCAACAAGTAAAGCAGGATCAAATACACCAGAGAAACACCTTGGTGTGGTGGTAGACCACAAGAAGCAGCATTCTAGTGTTACTGAGTCTTTATCACAGCAGAATTGGTCCTTACCTCATAAGAAACTTCTTGTACAACCTGGTGGCAAGTGGTATGACCAGGTACGACTGTTAACTGAGTGTTATCCACGCTTTAGACAAGAGCATCAGCTAGCCATTGTTTTGTCAGCTTAGCAACATACTGACTTTGAGAAAGCATCTATTTCCATTGGTTCGTTTACTGTTGACAATGTAGTGTGATATTTTAGATTGAATTTGGTAGTAAAAAAGGAATATGTGTACAGCCATGTTGCAGCTCTACAATGCTATAGTGTGTTACTTCTATTTTCGAGCTACCATGAACAGCAAACGTTTTGTCGATAAACAGTTGCGTTTCTTGCACGCTGATTGGCTGCTGTTTTGACCATTATTTTTCAGCCAATCATTGTGCGAGAAACTTGACTTTTTTCTGACAAAACATGCTCGTTTGAATTGTCTGAAAACTCCAAAAAAGTTTGCTGTTCACGGTAGCTCGAAAATGGTAGTATGATGCAGTGTTATTATACAGACTCTAACAAGCCATATTTTAATATAGGTCCCAGATGATTCCCAACCACAAGCACCATGCCCTAATACTCTTGCACAAACGTTAAGGAAAGAAGCAGCAAATGTGTGGGAGAATGATGTCAATCTTTACACACAGAGTAAGCCAAGTAGCATTCACAGATGAAATGTCTCAAAGTACTAACTCTGTGGAAGACTCCTGCCTTTGAACCTTGTCTCCTACTCTCAGCTCCTGTAGGGTGTAAATCTCCCACATTTTAATAGAAGCACTTAGTTTTGTTAAGTGATTTACCAATGAAGATGAAGACACAATAGAAAAATGGAGAATAATGGAGAAGGTGCTATAAGATGCAGATCCACACCACCGCATCAGATACCCTGACCCATCCTCTTAGAACTGAAATCCCCCCCCTCCCCCCATTCAGAGTCATTCAAAATGCCTTCTTGCTTGTCCTTTTAGTATATGGTACTTTTGAACATTTTGTGTTTCTGTTTCATGACAGTGAAAAGCAAATCTAAAGGTGCTGATGCAGAGTGGATGAAGACAGTTGTCAGCTCAGGAACTCTTGGAGATAAGATTGCTGCACTTACTTTACAAATCCAGGTATCATCATTGAAACCTTTTCGGACCATAAATTAATGAGACACAAATGACATTAGCAATCAAAGTTAACTGCGAAATAGTGTGACTCATCCCCCCTCACAGGGAAAAATTGCTTAACACATTAATGGTTTTGGTAGTGTGTTTCCATTAATGTGTGAAAAATGTTAATGGGAAGACCACACTTTCCATTAATGATGTTAATGGGAAGACCACACTTTGCCATTAATGTTATAGTACATTAATGGAAAAACGCTACCAAAACCATTAATGTTTCTACACAATTTTTTCCTGTGCCTTATTGCTACTGTTTGCTTATAATAGCAGCATCCCTCCATCGTATAATTGTTCTTGTCGACCAGTTAAGTGATTGTAAACTGATGCACTGGATAATATTTAACCCAGATTGTTTTATAGGAATCTCCAGTTCACCAGGTGAAGACACTCGACCTGCTTCTGGCTATGACTAAAAAGAAAGGGAGACGAGAAAGTGTAATGGCAACAGGTAGAGAATTTATGCATTGCCACTCTGTCAAGAACTTTGGCACTAATAGGCCTGCAGGCATGTGTCTGAAAATTTGCAATCATGAATCATGAGCTTGACCTGTAAATGTGTGATTCCAGAAAAATCCATATCTCCCAATGGAAGGGGTTTGGAAATTCTAGAGAGGGGAGGCAAGTGCATTTTATTTCACATACAATTAATTGTTCACTGGAATACCAGTGGGTTTTGGGGAGTGGTTCATATCACAAATCATGGGAGGGGTATGGATAATTTTATGGAATCATACAATTTTTAGCAAAGCCCACAGTGGGATCAGGGCAACCCAGATACCACTAGGGTATGACCTTTAAGGTCAATACTTTGATTCAAATTTGATGCCCTTTAGTGGATTTAAACAAAACAACTTGTAAGCATGAAGAGAACATTTTATGGGTAACAATATTTTAATTTAAAACATCCAAAATTACTTTAATTTTTTTCTTGATTTCAGATACTATGAAAGATTTGTGGCTACAGGATCTCTTACCGGAAAACAGAAAACTGAGAGCATTTTCACAGGTAAAGATCTATAATCATTGGGTGTTTGTTGTGTTGAAGTGAAATGATTTTACAAATAATTTGCAATGGAACAATTGCAGATTTGTCTGCTTTCTTTCTGTCAAATTATTTGTACCTCATAAAAAGTAAGAAGAACTCTCATACAGTATATTTATTTTTTCCATCAATAAAAGGTACCTATTTGCACCAAAATGTACTTTGTGGGGGGGGGGGACTTCACTAATTTTTGTGACAAGCTCGCAAAAGAGACCAAAAATCCTCGTTTTTTATTCCCTACAGTTCAAATTATATACCCTACCGCAGACCTAAAGTTAGACCCCAGTAGTCCATTTGGTTGCGATCAAAGTGGGTGTTTCAAATGTATGGTTCCAAAAAATATGGAAGGGTGTTGAAAAGTGATCCCCCCACCCCTCTGGAATTTTCGAAGTAAAAATACAGTATTTGTACGGAAAAGGTCAAGTAAATTTGCATTCCCTTCTGTATGGGGGGGGGGGGGGTCCGTATGGGGGGGATACTAATATGGATAATTTCTGAAAACACACAATGTTTTAAAATAAACTGTCTTATCACTAAAGCACATCTTTGATAGAAATTCATTGTTTGTAAGGGTAGGCGCCATACCGAAATACATAACCCTATCAGAGACCAGACAGCAAAAAACGATATCCTACTGCAGAACTCAGGAGCCCAAAAACCATACCCTATATGGAGGCACATTCATGTATACCATATATGAGGAAGTACCCCAGACCCCAGTCTATTTCTATGGGAGTCCCCCTCCCTGGCTGACCACCTCAAACAGACCACCTCTTCAATTTTATTTTCAAAGCATTGTCCACTAGTTACCTACTATTAGACATGTAATTCAATTGAGTCTCTCCATAGCAACCACTGGAATCCTTGCATGAGTTTGTGAAATCAGAAGGAAACAAAGAAGCAAGGCAAAGAAGGCTTGTCCTGTGGTATTATGAAGATCTTCTGAAGCCTAAATATGCTGAGTTTGTTTCCTCATTTGAGGTACTGTCATGTTTAATGTGCATTAAAAGAACTCTATTGAAAACACATTTAGGGGCAGCCAGAAAATCCTAAAGGCCCTCTGAGGAAAATTTCCATTTGTAGGGATGGGGTGCCTTCTGTCCTTACAGTCCATCTAGTGCCTCATAATGTTTAACCTGACCAGTAGCATAAACATACTATTTCCTGACAGGATAATGAATGAGGAGTGAGAGAAAAGGTAGGTTATGGTAAATACTCATGACATATCGTTCACAATTTGCAATTTAATTTTTTGTGTCTAGAGAATGCTCAGTGATAATTTAACAGAGATCAGAAGCAAGGCTTTGGGTGAGTGATATTATCATGACATTGTATGTGCATCATGTTATTGATGTCAAGCATCTGTGTTACTTTATATAAACCTTGTTTCCTTTCAAGGAGCTGTATTTGATCTTCTATCACAAAGGCCTGAGCAGGAACATGTGAGTTAATTTTATAATCTGATGTTTCTAATCTCATTCCAACAACACTACACAATATAGAATGTGAAAGTGCACATGCCTCTTGGGATGTATGACAGACAGCAAAAGAGATGCAGACCTTGAACAAAGTTTGTTTCAAAGAAATGGGTGATAATGTGATGCTGTTAATGCAATTATGACATCATCAGAATCTTACTGCAGACATTTTCATAATTCTGCAAACTCTCACAGTCTATTTGCAAACATCCCACATGTATGTTAGTTGAGGGATGAAGTCGAAACTTGGATAACCAGGGGCGTAGCCAGGGGAGGCACAGGGGGCCGTGGCCCTCCCTTTCTCTGGAGATTTTCCCGTACATTTACTGTATTTGCTGGAGGAAATTTGAAAATTGCCGTCCCATGTTTTCACTATCCCCCCCCCCCCCAAACAAAATTCCTGGCTACACCCCTGATAAGTGTTTGACCACCTCCTAGAGAGTTTGCCAAATTATGAAAACTGCAGGAAAATATTCTCAAGTTTAACATTGGCAATGCGTTGATTTCAGCTTTTGCTCAAGCTGCTGGTCAACAAAGTAGGAGACCCCGACAGAAAGGTTGCATCCAAAGCAGCCCATTTGCTTAGGTGTTTAGGTGAGGAAAATATGTTATCCTGTACCAGATCATGTTTAGTGAGCCTGCATAGATGGTTTAATTGTGGGGGGGGGGGAGCACTCCACTACAGCAGCCTTTCATTTCTAGGATCCCATTTTATGCTTGCTGTAGGGTTTTCAGAGCTAAGACGACAGCTGCTTTATCAGTCATGATTGAATTTCCTTGTACCCCATATACTGGTATTTGAGGACTCCAAATTCCTGGCCACCCAGCCTACAAAAAGTAGAAGTACAAGGCTCCATTGCTTCCAACAAACGTTTTTAGCATACATGTATGATTTCTTGTTCCAGTCACCAAGCACCCATTCATGAAGATGGTGGTCACAAAGGAAGTGGAGTACCTACTGTACAGGCCCAATATCAGCATCAAAGCTCAGTATGTACCAGTACATACTACTGTACAAGCGCTAGTAGTCATATAGTAACAATATTATCATCACCATCAACATTGTTTTCATTAAACTGCTGTTGTCTTCCATGCTGGGGCAGATCCAGGAACTTCTGAAAGAGGGGGCGACATAAAAATTAAGTGGACCAACATAGAAAATTTCCCTTTTCAAATGCAGTAAATGTATGGAAAAATCTCTTGAAAAGGGGTGAACATGCCCCTCCCCCCCCCCAAATCTGCCCATGTTATGTGCCATTGTAACTGCATCCTTATCACCCTCACCTTCATTGCCAGCATCTTCATCGTTATTACTTTCATGCACACAAACAATATAGATTTCCTTATACTCCATTCTCATACCCAAAGTTCCCCAATTTGTCTCCTTGCATTGGAGGCTCTGATGACAGCCAATTGAGGGCCTATGCTAATTGAGTGATTTTGAACATTGGGGAATGCACAGAATGTCCCTTACTTCAGTGGCTCTGTAAAAAATCTTGCACATGCATCTGTGGCTGTTACCTGAGAGCCTCCCCTTTGAGGAGACGAGCCAGGGAGCTCTGGGTACAAGAATGATTTTACTCCAGTACAGATCAGTGACAAACCTTTTGTCGTATAGGTACTATGCCGTCTGCTTTCTCAATCAAATGATTCTGAGTCGAGAGGACAAGGAACTAGCAAGCAAGCTTATCTCTATATACTTCTCATTCTTCAAGGTGAGAGGTGCTTATTAAGATGGAGGACTAAACTTGATGTGCTCAGCCATTCCTTTGGTATTGTATTGTTTTCGTCTGTGATTAGAAGCAGATTTGCTTGTAGAAATAGGGAAATAACCATCTAGAAACAAAGTTCTACATGAATTCATCACATAACATCATTCATTCCACGGTACAACAAGTGCGATATAGTTTTTCAAGTGAATTCAATTGAAAGCATTGCATCCAGTTCCTAAATGCCTGGATGATTTCTCTCACTTAATATTCTAACCACCTTTTAACCTTTCCACAGGGATTTGTGTCCAAGGGCGAAGTTGAGACCAAAATGCTAAGTGCTCTGTTATCTGGTGTAAACAGAGCTTTCCCCTTTGTAAAAGGTAATGGTCTCTCATGTGCTATAGCTCTACGCCGTCCTTTACATGTAGCAGTTCTAGTAGGCTCCATTTAAGTTATTGCAGGGCTTTAAGTTCTGACTGCCACATGGCAGGCTAAAAAAGTGATGCATAGGTGGCGGACCCGGGGAGGTGGGGGTGCTCGAGCACTCCACTTTTTGAACTTGGGGGGCTGAGCACCCCCACTTTTTGAAGCTAGATTTACACGTAAAGAAGAAAAGGAACAGAAGCGTTTCCTTTTTGTTTCTGTTTTGACATTAGGCTCAGAGAACATAGGGGTTAAGACGACATTGTGACTTTTTTTCATCAAAAAAAGCACACGAAATTACGCGTGTTCACTTCATTTTTTTTTTTCGGCACCCACACTTTTTAGGGAGCTCCGCTGCCCCTGAATTGCCAAACTCGCCCACAATCCATTGCGCATCATTCAAATCCATCCCACAGCATGCGCATACTTCTCGACTTTTACGGCAACTGGTTGGCAGGTTATAAGTCTGTTCAAGTGAAGTATTGTGGATGAGTTAGTGCTCATACACCAGTGATTGGAAATTAGGCCTACTGTTTGTGGTATTATAACAATAAAGTTGACATGTTCGCAGGTGTAAACATGTTTTTTGGCCCAACTCAGCGCTCGGGCTAAAATGAGCCAGATGAGCAATGTCAAGAAGGGCCCAAAACATATTTACGCCTGATAAAACATCCCTTATTTTTTTCAGCTGATGATAATGATGAATCTTATAACCAGCAACTGAACACCTTATTCCGTGTTGTTCACATTAGCACCTTTAACACAAGTGTCCAGGTAGCTCAATGCATTATAACGTACATTTAGCAGGTAGCTTATCCATTCATGGCACGTATTTGACTACTTTGTTCATGATGCGCATTCTAAAACGTTGCTTTGGGTTTAGGATTTTGGGTTTTTGTGTTCTGCCAAGACACTTAATGCCTAGTCACACAAAAAGCTACTTATTTCATGCTACAATATTCACATAATCAATTTAATTCATATTCCTCTTAGACTAAGGCCTAGTACAAACATCGATCTTAATTCTAGTCGCACCAAATGTCAATTTCCTATTGCTTAGTTAGTTAAGGCTCCTGTTTCAGGCGCATTTGCATTAGAAACTAGATTGGAGTTAGACTTGAACTGGAGTCGCACATGATTGAGTTTGTGGTTGGTTGAGAAGATGACAGGTGCTATTTTATTTTGCTAGCCGTGACGCTCACTCTTTAAGAGTTTACTTACAGTTTCGTACAGTGTTTCCTTATGTGTGATTTGTTTGCTTGTTTTTCAGGCGCTGATGCTACTGCTTCAAGTCATGGATGCCAGGTGAGAAATAATCCTTTCATTCTGTTATGGGCAGTCGCAAAAATACCCACCCCATAATTTTGCTCCAGTGCCAGGATACCCACCCTGGAATTCCAGTGTTTTAGTTGACCACCCCACTAATCAACAGGGGGGTGCGGTGGGTTTTTTTTTTTTGCCCATTTTTAGTCGTAATTTCTCCCTACACTCCAACACTCGTTTTGGGAGAAAAAATGACTGAACCAACTTCCAAAAGCGTGCCCAGGAATTGCGTGATTCTCTTGGTCAAGTTCTTAATCAGCTCTATAATATATGTGGGCTATCATGAATTTGCTTGTCACCGAGAATTATGAACGTTTTTGGAAGTCGGCGTTCAGTCTTTTTTTTTCCTGTTAGTGTTGGAGAGTAGGGAGAATAGACGGCTGAAAATTCAGGTTATGTTATCAGTGGAGAATGGAAATCAAATGGAAAAATGAAGATGTGGATGACTATTGTGAGAACTGCTTTTGCATTTGCTTTAATATCATTATGTTACTGATAGTAATTCTTTTTTGTCGTTGCAGGCAGTCTGTTTCTGACCGTTATTACCAAGCTCTATACAGTAAATTATTAGATCCAAATCTGCGCACTTCATCCAAGCAAGCAATGTTCCTCAATGTTCTTTACAAGTCCTTGAAGATCGACACTTCTTTAGCAAGAGTAAAGGTAAAGTTTGCCATTTGTGATCAGTATTCTACTCTGGTTGCTGGGCACTAGTCACCTGCGCAGGCTCTCCAGAGTTATAAGAATGATTCAATACAAAATTCGAAGGCTGCTTGGGTTTTCTGTGGTAAAGACCTGCCCTCTGGTGTCCCGCTACATTTTGGCACCACAGGAAAACCATAAGTAGAAACTATGAGTTGCGAGAGGGATCATATCTGTTTGTTTTCGGTTGCATCGTTATAGCAATAATATCACAGGCCGTGAAAATAGGGGTTTTATTGTAGTACTGATTTGACTGGGCCTTGAAATGTTCGTTTATTTTCGAAAATATTGCATTGGGCTTCCTCAGTGTACGAGTCAGAGAAAGCGTCAATTTCCATCGGCGTCCAATTCTCGATTGAAGTCGGTAAATGAAGAATAGAATAGAGCAGATGGTTATTTCGAGATTTCTACACGTAATTCTTCTTCTAATATCGAACGGTAAACAATATCAAAGAACTGGCTGACTTGGAATCTTTAGATTCAGTGTGACGCTGATTTGTTTATGTTTGTAGGCATTCGTGAAAAGGCTTCTTCAGATCTGTAGTTCGCACCATCCTTCCTTCATCTGCGGCTCTTTGTATTTGATTTCAGAGGTAAGAATAGATCGGATTTCAGAATGTCAAGATTGCTCTTAGCCAATCAAAAGTTCAAAAACTAACCAAAAAGGGTATGGAACAATTATTACGACTATCGTTTAGTCATTGACCTAAGAAGGCAGTGTTAAGCTCCGGCTCCGACATTGAAATCCGGACACATGTTTTCTTCATGTTACCCAATTTAGCCACGCGAGAAACATTGTTGTCCGCGACAAAATTTGTAGCCGTGACACAAAAAAGGTTTCTTCCCCAGACAAAATATTGTGAGCCCCTCCCATTCTCTTGATCCCATGCGTTTTACGTATAGTCACTAGTGGTGTTATAACAGTTCTCAAGAGCGAACTTTAAGTATGTAGTGAAATACACTATTCGCTTAACTCATGTTATTGTCGTTCCTGTTTTTAGTTGATCAAACTCAAGCCTGGTATAAAGAGCCTTATTCAGCAACCTGAGGTAAGAGAATACAGTCATTTTCATCTAACCGACACCGCCGAAATACGCTTTGAAAGGCAAAGCAAAATCTAGGAACTGGGTTTAAAGGTGGTGAAAAGTGCTGAAGATGCTAAATGCTTTGGCCAAATGTTGCAGTAGCAATCTACAAATGTCGCATGTTGACATTAATCAATTAACGGTGTTCGATCTCGTAGTGGTGAGACAACCAAACGCAAAGTAAGTACACCATTATTTCTAATGGTCTTTAGAGCGGTTTTCACATGACTGTCGTGGAAACAATTGCAATTGAGCAATCACTAGCCAATCAGAATCGAGAGAAATCACGACTTGCTCCTAAATGGCTTTTTTCTCAGCCAATTGCAAGCCGAACCAATTACTAAGCAATTACACAATTGTTTTTACTACAGAATTTGATTGGCTGAGAAAAACGAGTAGCCAATGAAAACGCAATGCAATCGCAATTACATAAAGAGTATTGACAGTCATGTGAAATCCTCTCTAACACTTGTATGATCTGCAACACGGCTTACCTGAAAAAATAAAAGTACTTTCGGCTCCAAAAATTATCTTCAAAGTAAGTACACCATTTTTGACGTATAGGAATAAACGCAAAGTGAGTGTGAATTACTCATAGCACTTACCTGAAATCCGCTTAATATTCGTCCACCGTGGACATAAAATAAGTAAAATTGTAACCGTGAAAACACATGTACATTTGCCCGTAGTAATCAAAATAATAATCCAGATTGATAGAAAAACCTTTCAAGTTTAAGACAAATGCAATTCTAGGTTGTTTTGACCTGTTATCAAGAGGATGGAACTTGATTGCGATTTAAGCTTTTTTCTTGTCAGAGAAGTGGCCAGCAAGCGTGCGAGAGCCCCTTTAACGTAGATCTGGTTTAACGTGTTTAGCAAGCACGAAAGATGTTTTTTTGCCACAGGAAGAGGACGAGGAAGAGCACTTCGTTGACATTCCTGACAATGAAGACGAGCCTCCACCGTTACACATTCCCAGCGATGAGGAAAAACAAATTGAAAAAGCTGAAGACGACGGCGCACCAATCAATGCGCCAAATAAAGCCAATGACCAAACCCATGGTAGTGTAAAGAAGAAGGGTTATGACATAAGACAAAGGAATCCCATGTATTGCGGCGCTGAGAACACGTGTTTATGGGAGATCACCAGACTTTGTCAGCATTATCATCCATCAGTTAGCTACTTTGCCAATACCATTGCTAAGGTAATACATTGTAATTTGTTCATCATCCTTTAGGATTTCAATCAAGCAGCTTGATATTTTGAGTTACCCAAAAAATTTGCGTGTTTCAACAGGGCGACCATATTCAGTACAAGGGCGATCCACTTCAAGACTTCACTTTAATGCGGTAAGAACGTACTTTATCATTGATTCCGCTGCCTCCAGCTTTGCCATAAGGTCAGAGCATGGGCTATAGGATAGTTTACATAATTATTGTGGAAACTCTATTCGACGAGTTTGTGTGTGATAAATCGATTGGAATTGGCTCGTTATTCAGGTTACAAATCACCCTGAAAATCGTAACCATCTTACGTTATTGATCAGTTAACGTTTAACGTTTTAAGGTGGATAATTTTGTTTCTGTCCCCGTAAGGTTTCCATAAGGATTAGTCGGTGATATATGGAGTCTCGAGTCCTCAATTTGTGTTTGAATTTCAGGTTTCTTGACCGCTTTGTGTACAAAAACCCGAAGTCCAAGCCAAAAGGTGGGTGAAGTTTATCCTACAAAGTACTCATTACTATTCTATTCGAAAATTCATTGTCTACGGTGCAGCTTATTTTGAAACTTTATCTTGATCTGATTCCCTTCTCTTTCTTTTTAGAGCACGGAGGATCTCTTATGCAAGTAAGTCACGCCAAATCCTGCCATTTCGAAAATATCATATTCCCAAGGGATGGGGGAGGGGCAGAAGGCACGGCTGCATACCATGTTCTGTTCCCAATATTAGTCACAACATTCGGCGCCAGGTTTCACACGAAAAAATATCGCTTTTTAAAAAGGATTTTCTGTGCATTGCATTCTTTTTTTTGCACGCATTCTCAGAAACGATTTCATCACTTTGGCGCGGGGTTCTGTATAACTATTGTATTCTACGAAAACAGAAAACCTTGTTAGCTTACTCGTTTAAACGAACCTTTGTCACTGTATTTTTTGTTTCTATTTTTTAGCCAAAGACCTCATCATCAAGACTGAAGGAAGAACCAGGTACAGAATAAATTAGTACACAACGGAAGATAAATACTCTTAGTGCAAAAATAGTAACTTTCTCTACATTTGTTCTAGCGAATTCGAAGGCGTTTTTGAGCAGGAAAGAAGAAGACATTCGCGAAGATGAACTCTTCTTTTACAGGTTAGTGGTAGTGTGTCGCAGAATACAATTCATTCTTTTCTTAAAATTGCACAACCAAACAATGGCTTTAGAAGTCCCAAAGCAACCTTTTCTGAAGTACGTGTTTACGTAATATTTAAAATATTTCAAAGCCTTTGAAATTCCGTCAAGTCCTCATAGTCGGCTTTTAAATGTTACTTCAAGTATCTTCCTGGGGTTTCAGGGTACTGCACGTGGTACAAAGTGAGAGCTCTGGTTGGCTGATTAGGTCATGAATAATATTGAGTATTTAAAAATACTTTAAGAAAGTTTGTTATTGATATATTCTAGGTATTTCAAGTCTAAAGAAGCCGACGAAGAGGCCAAAAAGAAAAAGGATCGAAAAAAAGAAGACGATGATGATAGGGACTCTAGCGAAAGTGGTACGTGTTTTCATTAGATAATTATGGTTTCAAACGATACGTTTTTATTGCTATTTTGTTTAGTTTATAGTGTAATTTTAACTTTGTAGCGCCAAAAAAAACAAAAGTCATTGGTCCAAGCTTAAATGCAAATAGCAGTAACACTTCTTTCTAGTTCCATCACTACAGGTACTGATTTACAGTACTAGCGGCTATAGTGTTGATCTGCCAGGAATCGAAACAAAAACGCGCAAACCTGTCATGTTTTTAACAGCAACGACAGGATTACGAAGCTGAAAGAGGCTAGGGCCCCTTCAAGGCAGCAATTACAGAAGAAGCCTAATAACAGTCGTGGCGGTTTACAACCTTCTAATATTACAATTAGACATATTCAAATAGATGCACTTGTAGCGCTCAGTCTAGATCGTGGGCAAGACATACGGGTGTCCTCTTTCCGTCATCCAAGACCGAGTTGGGCCACTAACCCTATCCCATATGTTCTTAACTTTGACTTTTATATTTTCAGATGACATTGCTGACGAAAATGGCAACTTTGAGTTTGATTTTGCGAGGTACGGGGTACTTTTTTGAGGGGGAGGGGGAGGAATTGAATAGGAAATTTGAGATTCATTGCAGAAGGTCAGTCCCGAACTGGCTTGGCGATTTTGTCGTCCACTATGAAAGACAATGCTGCTTTGTTTTATAGAGAGTTGACGCGGTCAAAGAAAGAGCTGAGAAAGAAGCAGCAGGGGAGAGACGAAGATGAAGAGGGAAGCGATGAAGACGATGAATCTGGAGAGGAAGACAAAGGTTTGTATTTGCACAGATTCTTGCGCCTTTCAAACGGATAATTCAACGTGTCGGATGCAGGTTCTGCATATTTTTTCATAACAACATCGTACCGTCACCTTATCGTGCCATAACGGTTTCTTCTGAAAACTCTCTCGAAAATGCTATTTGCTTTTCAGTCTGACACCGTGATAATCAGGCTAAAGATAACTGCACAGGACTATAAATCTGTCAGAATACTGAGTGCGATATTATAATAATACAGTTGATGTTCGCGGGCGTAAATATGTTTTGGGCCCGACTCAGTCTCATTTTACGCCGATTGACCCGCGCGGGCTGTAATATATTAGAGCCCGCCAATATGTTCATTAGAGCCCGGATACTACGCCACAATGCTCGCCAAAGTTATTATAATAGACTATCGAAGCGTAACCATAACGGCACTCTTCACGTGACAGGCGATAGACCTTTGCTGATCTCGGTTTAGAGGTGTCGAGCTATTTTTAGGACTCACTAGCCTCGACTGAACTAACGATGGCCATTTGACTCTCAGAAACTCACAGAAATGTGTTTGGTATTTTGCAGAATTCGACTACAACGATATGAATATGTCTGATGATGAAGAAGAAATCGAAGGTAGCACTTCCAATTCCTAGTTACCCTTGAACCAACCACTACGCGTATTTTCTGTGCTAGATGGACGATTCCAGCTATAAGCGCGCGTGTTCTTCTTTATTCAGAAATGCCCAAGCCGTGTCCCGCAGCTACCAGAATGCAGCGCGCGCTTTTTAACAGTTTGTTCGACAAATGTCCCACATCTACCGACATGCAGCGCGCGCGTGCAGTATAGCTGGAAACGCCAATTATAACATAGACACGATATAACGCGCGCTCTGATTGGCTGATTTTCTATGTGAAAGAAATGGATATACCATAGAGATTTCCCATAGAAATTACGTCATCACTCGGAATCAAGCGAAACGGGAGGCAAGATTGAGCTCGCTAATGTCACAAAAGCTGTCAAAAACAACACCCTGGATCTAAAACAAGCTCTGAAAATTGAAAGCAAGTGAAAAGGAACCTGTTTCAGATGGATTTATGTAGTTTGGGAAATCCGATGACTGATAGATAGGTTTATTTTTGCAAAATGTGCTCCTTTTCGTGCGAGTTTTGACGGTTTTGAGGGCTCTGTTTTAAGTGCTGTTTTTATTCAAGTACGAAAGAATTTCTACTTCAGCGGCTACAAACTGTCATGTGAAAAATTCGTGAAAGGAACAGCTTAGCAGGTAAGCAAATCAATTGATCCAAATTACTTTTGTTTGGGATTAATGTTTTTAACCCTGAAATCAGCCACTTCAAATTTAGTAGTTTGCAATTTCAATTAGGTTTCCTTCGCTGCTTTCGATTTTCTCTCGTATTATTTTCTCTTGCAATGCCATGATTGTAAAATATGAGAATCAGAAAAGACTATGTTTTCATTATATTTTCTACGAAATAGTCAAGTTTGATTTTGTCATTTAATTTGGAAAGGGTTTCCTTGTAAAATTTCAGTGCTGAATGCAACGATGTTGTTGAATTGCTTCCAATTTAACTTAAGTAAGCTTACACACAAAGCGATGTAAGTAACTTTCCCACCTCACAAAGCGGTGTGTTATTTTCCACTAGCTTTTGAAAAGTCCACTTACAGTGTAACTAAAACGGCTAAAAAGAGAGAAGAGATCTGTCAGTACGTGTGTATATTCAGTTCTATAATTTCAACCGTATTTTATTCCCGTTTGAGCATGATTTAAGCTTAAATTTTTCTTGCAAGTTAAGGGGGATTGTTGTTTGCGTGCGTTTTGTTTCCAACTTTATTTTGCGAAACTTCGTTGTCTATGTTATAAAAGCAATGGTCCATACTTAGCAGTGCGTATATCCAATTCTGGAAGCACTTGGATAGTTGAGAGAGCACTCAGCTAGCTAGAGTCGCACTCGGCTAACGCCTCGTGCGACTCTTACGCTACCTTCGTGCTCTCTCAACTATCCGCGTGCTTCCAGAACTGGATATACGCACGCTAAGCATGGACCATTCCTTAACTAAACTGATGTATGTTTGCAGAATTCCAAAAAGGGACCAAACGAAAATTCACCGACCAGGATTATGAAAAGGTAATTTCTGTACAATGTTTGGGTAATTGGGTAATCAAAACGTGGTTTGATTTTGCTTTTTCTGTTGCGCAAGTCAAACCATCTTAGCGAATCAGGTCCTTGCCCGGTTTTGCATTGTGCAGTCGACTGGCTTTTCGTCGCGACAAAAAGCCAGGCAACTGCATGGGGAAAAACAAGGCAAGCACTTGATTGGCTTATACGATTTGACTGGCAGGACAAAAAAAAACAATGGATTTAGATGTAAACGTGCGTATTTACTAGTTTGTCTTATTTAGCGTCACGCTAAATAATGCAAGACGTTAGTGTACTTGCTCCTCCCCTCTTTTCCTTTGCCCTTTAACAGTGCTAGCGGATCTGTACTAGCGGCATACTGGAGAAATCTTTTTTAGCCCACACTGAAAGAGGCAAGGAAGGGACGGAAGGGCAAGTGCGCCAACTACTTTTGTATTCGATTGTAGGTTGTCTGGTCCATCAAATATCATATATTTAACGATTACTCCCGAATAGGCTCTGAGTCCATAGCCGGGCCGTATGCCGACTAATGGGCTATTGACTCAGAGGCCATGAGGGCGAGAGGAATAATTGTTTTAGTCAAATCACATTAGTAGGTCAATTTGTATAGCCAGAAAGGTTTTCTGGACTGGTCATTTGCCATTTTCTGGCTTTCAAGTCCGACACTTTTCGCTAGTAGTAGGCTACAACTTATAGCCTAGTAGTAGCTAAACCCATCAGAATGCAGCATTGACAATAGACCACTAGTGTGATTTGACTAAATATTGTTATTGTAGGCTCTTCTGGACAACATAAGCTCGGATGAGTTTGAATCCGACGATGATGAACCGAAATCAAACAAATCACGAAAAAGATGAAAACGTCAGGAGCGGAGGCTACGTAAGTTCATGACCATTGCATGACTTGTTACGGAATTGAAACGCTGTATGCGTGTTGTTGAGGAGGGGATGTGTGGTCAGCGATGGGGATGTGTGGCAAACGAGAATAGTTTCTGGATGGGCAGACGGAAAGAAACGGTTACACAGGTGTTCAAAATCTGGGACGGCCAACAACAAAAAGCAAATAACCTGATATTTTCCAAATATATATTACTCCGACTAAGTGCGCTGCATGGGAGCTTTTGCCGTTTGACATCACGTGTCTACAGCTGCTTATCTGTGCTTTTCACAGACGAAATTGCTCCAAAATCTGGTAATCTGGTAAGCACTAAATGTTCATGAGTTTCCGGCCAAAATTTCAGATATTCCCCCATTCTTGGGGGAGCATGCCCCCATACCCCCTATATAAATAGGAATCGCAAAAATAATTTCTCCTACAGTGCCCACAACAAAATTGTTTCCGCCGTCCCTGACAATGAGCTTAAGAGCCCTTTGTGGACCCTGATTACCTATCGAAGCACCACCACCAACAACAACAACAACACTTGCATGGTACATATGTCGAAGATTAATCGAGAAGCTCTGCTTGGCGAAAGAGCGTATCCCTGAATTACCCTGATGCAATACAGTAGTATTTACATGGATCCTTTTTTTTTGTCTTACAGCGAGGATATCAGTTCCCTGTTTGCATCTGCAGATGAGGTAATTTGCCATATGCCCAGCTCTGTTACGATTTGCTTGCTATAGTACACATGAAGC
Source organism: Scolanthus callimorphus (assembly GCA_033964015.1). Lineage (NCBI taxonomy): Eukaryota > Metazoa > Cnidaria > Anthozoa > Actiniaria > Edwardsiidae > Scolanthus > Scolanthus callimorphus. The sequence goes on from CM066915.1 coordinate 23,218,794, forward strand.
TACATGAGAATGATCAGTGTAAAGATGCCCACCCTGGATTTTGTTTAGTTACCCCTGCCCATCCCTGAAATCGATGTGGTTCACTTTTATGACGAACTTCGGAATTCCTGTTCCCTGCGAGCAGAGGCTACTTTTTATCTCGCTGCATTTTCTTTTACTTTTAATGTTTCCTTGTGTTTTTCAACTACGCAAAAGTGGCCTCTGCACACAAATGTCATTTCTCTGTCGCGCATGTGTGAGAAAATGGCGTGAGCTTGGAGAAACTGATCAAGTTTGTGCGCGAACAAGAAAATAACAATTTTAAACTGCTCTACAACTTACCTAAAATCGCTTTTTGTGGCCTTTAGATGGCTCGTTTACTCAATTTACAGGCTCTTAAACGCTGCTCCGATACTCATTCTAAAGTTTGCATTTGTCAATTCGCTGAGGATCGTTTTATTTTCTATCGAAATTTGAGCAAAATGTTGTGTGTTGGTCATTTGAACGAGAAATCACTCGAGAAAGCGCGCGCTGTTTCCAAAGCAAAAACACTGACGCCATTCTTGTAAAACCAGTCAAGTACGTCCACGATCCTGGACCAGGTTGTGACATTTGTGTGCAGCTAGCAGGGTAGAATTCCTGGTTACCTACCCTGGAAATACATATTTTTCAAATCCATCGTGGAATTTACCGATGCCGTACCTTTCCTTGAATCACACACTGCGGTGGCCTTATTTAACCTCTAGAGGATTTTTACAATTGAATGTTGAAACGTTTTATGTACATATGCTTCACTTGAAACAACAGCATCGGCCAAGACGAATCGATAGTTTCACCTTCACTTACGAAGCAGACTGTCATATCACGAAAACTAACGTAGAGATACCGCTGTTATTTTCAGTTCGCTCATCTGCTAGAGGCATCAGACACGCCCGGTGGGGGGAGCCAAGACGTCCAGCGGGGAAAGGCAAGCGAAAAGCAGATCAAATGGGAACAACGCCAGCAGAACAGGGGAAGGGGACAAGGGCGTGGTCGAGGGAGGGGCAAACATCGAGGGGGTAGGGGACCAAATATTGAGAATAGAAAATTTAAGGGAAGGCAAGATGGGAATAGGGGACACAGCAGAGGGAAAGGGCGTGGTCAATGGGGCAGGGGTAGAGAGGGTGCAAAAGGTGTAAGGAGGTGAAATTGTAAAACAAAACAAATGTAAATATTTGGCATATTTTATTGAGAGTTCAAAACAATTACTGAATGGGCCTTTGCCATAAGAGGCCAGGGAAAATGCGAAAATCAGACTCATTTCCATCAATTGCTTTGGAGAAAAGCTGGCATTTTTTTAGTTAACATGAGCAGAAATAAAACCATCTACATTCAGTTTACATTTTCATGCTCTGTGTCCAGAAAAACAGCAAGGCTTGATATTAGCCTTAATATTAGCTGTTACAGCTACTAGATCAGCTCTTCTGGGACGTCCGGTATCTGTGAAAGAGAAAGCAAGCGTTTTCAAGTTGTCTCGTATGTCTATCGTGATAGAACAGTGGAACAGCAAGGTCAAACATCAGACATCGCCACTGGCCTTTTTCAATCGTGCACCCCCGAGGACGTCCTCAGGACTCCCTTAACCCGTTATATGTTCTTGGGGGTGCGCGTTAACACCCTCTGGCGACTAGACAAGGTTGCTTTTTTATGGTGGAAAATTTGTTCGGAGGCTTACTTAGTCCTTAATATTGAGTAGCTGGATTTTTGGCCCCTTTTTGACAAAATTGCGAAATCCTGGTAAAATCTCTTTTAATGAAATGCTATTTAACAAAATATCAATTTTTCGTGATAAATTTAAATTCATCCATAGAGAGCTTGCATAATGTTCGACAGAGATTAGCAACATTGCGCCGAGTGGCGAAGCGAGGGCAAAAAGGTAAAACGTCCCTAACATCTTATCTTGATTATCCCTGGATCCGCCACTATCTTCTTACTCTATCTTACCGTGACGGTGATATCAATCATGTCATCCAAACTGTTCTGTGTGCGCTTCATGTGTAGTTTGTTGTACTCGAGGAGTCCAGAAGCATGAAATACTGAGAGATCAGCTCACGCTCCCTTGGGTCAGGGACTTTATCCTCGTTATAGAAGTCTTCAACCTTTTTTGGGCGCCACAGAGACTCGTCGTCTTTTTCATTTTCTTCTGCATTATAAGAAGACAGTGAGTATATAGGATCACACAAATGGCTGGGAAGACCCGGGTGCAAAAAATATTGAAATAATCGTTTACTAGCAAAGTGTAATCCTAGAATTACCAATCTCAATTAAGCAATAGATGTATGTGATCAACGCACTTGGGATATTGGGAGGTCACACGAGGAAAGTTGTGAGTTTCACGCTTTTCGAGTGTTTTTCCACCATCCTAAGTGCGTTTATCACATTATAAACCAAAACTATTATTTTCCATGTGTTTATACCTCTCCGCCAATCAGAGCGCGCGTGCTATCGATGACATTTAGTAATACAATTTGACCAATAGACCGATCCCTATTTTGACGATAGCTCCGCCCACTCATAGCATATAATAGGAAGTTTTCCCTACGGAATTCAAAATGTCTGAGCAACAAACTTGAATATCGAAGACTTTTCAATAATTATTCAGCTTTTCAAGATAAAATTATAAAATCCAAATTGCATGCAACAACTTCTAACTCCCTGCAATCGGTGTCTTTTCCGCGCTCTATGCCAAAGATAAAGTTTGGATTGTCCGACGTAGCAACAGTAACTAGGAGTATAACAATTCACCTTTGTCACACGGCAGCCATCTTGGATTTTTTCTTACAGAAATGATTATGCGTGGGTGAGCTTACACGCTTGGCCTCGCTTTCATGCCAGCTTCGTTGTATTAGAAAATCCAAGATGGCTGCCGTGTGACAAAGGCGAATGAATGCGGGATCGGTGAATTGTATCCTTGTCCTGTCCGACTTTCGCCTGGCTTTCCTCAGCAGCGAAGCCATCCAACTGCACAAGAACCGTGGCTCAAAAGAGTTAAGTAGGGAAACAATACATCGATGTTTTGCAAACACGGGTCGCAATATAATGGTTTTAAATGTATTATCGAAAAAGAAATAATATTCGTTAATAACGTACCGTCGCTGTCAACATCGGAAAGGTCCGAGAAGGAATTGGCAACACTTGCGGGCTCGTCGGTTTCCTCCTGCGTATATAAAAACAACACAAAAGCAATTCTCTTGTCAAATTGATTAGCCTGCGAAAGCCGACACCGAAAGAAACTCTCGCAAAGAGGCGTCTGTGCGCTCAAGCCAAACATTCCATACTGATGACGTGTTTTGACCCAGATCTGGTCAAAAGTATTACTTGGCCAATTTGACTATTTGATATTCAATTTTTAAAGCACACAAAGTATGTTACAGTAAGGAATAGGCTGTTATCACGCAAAATTGATTAATGATATTTAATAGTTATCAGAAAATAAAATCCAGTATTCAATTCACATCCGTATTAGTAAAATTGCAAAGTTTGGTGAAGATTGCTTGAATATTTACTGAGATATGAATTTCCAAAACTTCGTATTCTGACTTATTTTTTTTGCAAGAAATGTATGGGAAAATACAGCAAATGCCCGTCCAGCCTCGACTTGACGTATTTGCTCATACATTTCTTTGTAAAAAGTAAGCCAGAATACGAAGTCAGTCAGTTTTCAAGTATTTCTTTTGAAACTTTGCAATTTTACAATACGGATGTGTAGAATTGAAAACTGGATTTCATTTTCTGATAACTATTAATTACTATTAATCAATTTTGCGTGATAACGGCCTATTCAAATAAGACGCAAAAACAGGCTCATCTCCAGTGTAAGAACTCACCAGCTGCGTCACAAAGCTTTCTTTGTTTGGTAGAACGAAGGTTGAACCAATCATGATTAAATAGTAACTAAACACAAAGGTGTCCTCAGAGAATGGTTCTTACACTGGAGATGATCCCAAAACATGCAACGAAGTTAAATTGGTCACGTAATTCTTTTGATCAGATTTGGGTCAAAATACGTCACCAGTGTGGACTGTTTGGCTTGAGCGCGCAGACGCGTCTTTGCGCGAGTCTCTTTCGGCGAGCGCTAAGTGGTATCGGCTTTCGCAGGCTACAAATAGACCTCGGCTTGGGCGTAATGTTTTCCCATTTCAGATCACGTGGCATTCCCATGAGAATTCTCTCTTTTCTGCTACGCACCGAAGGATATATGAATATGGCAGCATTCCAACACGAAGAGAGAATACTCGTGAGAGTGCCACGTGATCTGAAATGGGCAAAACATTTCGCCCAAGCCGAGGTCTATTGATACGTTATACACCGAATCGAAATATGGCGGCAAATTAATTGAGTAACTATTGTTCTGGAGTGACTCTCATTCAAGTGAAAATACTTTTTTGTTTCCACGTGAACACGAGGCTAGTCAGTCCAGAACAAAAGTTATGCAAAATTGCCACCATATTTCGAGCGAAAAAACAAACAAAGAGACAGCCGAATGAACCCCTTTTTCCATGACGTACCCCGGCAAAAACGCTTCTCACTTGAACACCACTCTTCTTATGGTGGACCTTCTTCTCCTCCAGTGCCGTCAGGGTGCGCTGAAAGTTGTCGACCAGTACAGCTACGAACAAACTGCGTACGAAAAATCAATTGTGAGGTCCCAGAAGTCAAGGTGGTAGTTCGTTTTGCCTGAGAGATTCTGGTCTTTGCAAGTACAAGCACTTGTCTACCATTTACATGTAAGGAGGAATTTGATTATCTCTCCTGGAATTCCACATCTTGGGAATACCAGCCCTATAAAATGGGACCCACCATGGAATCAAAATGAACCACCATGGAATTCCGGAGGCCCTAAAATGGAAATGCAGATTTCCTCGCATCCACCATCCGAACGTTTCGCTTTACGTGATTACGGTTTTTACACGTAATCAAGTGTCACCAAAGAGAGGTTTCAACGACATAAAAAATACGGCCAGAAAGATTCCGGCAAAAAGAGCTAAACCAACACCTCTTCTCCAACCTTTCGTAAACACTTACTTCATGAAGATGAAGTTCTCCAGTACAATATAGATGATCAGATACAAGATAATGTACGAGTAATCTGAAAAGAAAATCACACGATAATCAGTATGGTATGAACAAAATCACACCAAAATATGTTTGCGTGAAACTTTCTAAAGTCCTTCGCCGTGGTCAATATTGCGTTTGCGTCGACTGGCTTAGAAATCCTTCGCCAAGTTTTGTTAAATTAGTTTTAAGGCTAAAATGTACCGCGCTATTCCAAAATCTAGCTCACGATAGACATTGTCGTCATTGTCGCTTAATGGCTTTTGAGGTTGAGTCACAAAGGAAATACATTTAGCATGCAAGGAGGCCAGTCTCGTACCCAGACGTTATTTTTTTGCGTCTCCTGCGGTGATTTTCTCTGTGAAAATTGTTTAGGAGGCGTAGGGACTGGGAATGAGTATCACACGGCGCGCAATGAACTGTCGGATATTCGCGAAAAGCGAATTTCTCTCCGCATATCCCATAATTCTCTGCGCGCCCTGTTAAAACTATCCCACAACTCCCTGCGCGCCCTGCTAAAACTATCCCACAAGTCTTTGCGCGCCCTAAAAAAAACGGGAAAGCGTCTGGGTACGAGAATCCAAGGAGGCCCCAGTTGATGAGTCTGGGCGGCGATTTCAGCGGAGGGGTGTGACCTTGTTACCTGGATCCTTGTCGACGACATCGCTATACATGTAGAACCAATCATCTAAAGTGATAAGCTGGAACAAGGTGAAGAACGCCTTGCCGAGGCTACCGAACCTCTCAGGAGACACCTCGTAAAACAGGCCACGCCCAATAACAGCGAACATATCTTATCTCTGAGTTAGGGGCCGATTTCGGCTGATTGAAACGTTTGTAGTACAAACCCATCTTATAATGTCAGTGTGAAATACTTCACCATTAGGGACCGGTCAACTGTTGTCCATAAAAAAGTGAAAAATAGGGGAGGGGGCATTTAAATATACAATTTATATAATAATTTTTTTATTAGGGGTTGGGGGGTTTCCCGAATCATGGACCCCTTCCCCTCTCGGGGTCCGATACAGACGAGCTGTCTGGTAAAGAATCAGACGCAGGTTATGTAGCAGGCACTTGGTACTGATAGTGACGGAGAAAGGCTAGAAATTTGGGCTGCTCTTCCAGGGTACAAGTCTTGTAGAAATGGACATTAGTCTTATATAGGGGAACCTAATTTTTTTATCAATTTAAGGAGTTACCAAAAACATGAACGCTAGGAAAGTTTTGCCATCGTTGACCTTCATCCTCTTCCACCCCTTCGACTTAAAACATTATATAATAAAGGGCCCGTAGTACGAAAAGGATACAGAGAAAAAGTCCTTGAAGCATGACTATAGTGCTGAGCGCGCGGAAAGACTTGAGGATCGTTGTCATGATCACTTGAAGATTCTTCAGAAATCTGTGAGTATGGAAAAGGTGTAGTTGTGTGAGCCAGAAAAAGATATTAGCTATGTAAAGTGTGTATCGAACTACGCTACATGCAACCAACTAGTCCAGCAACAGCGGCAAACGCTGGGATAAGATACTACTAACGCACACACGCACGTGGTAAAACTGTTGCTTTGCGACTACGTCTAACAAATGTTGATTGAAGTTGAATCAGATGTTGTAACGGTATGGCCCCAACCTAAGCATGCTGTATGAAAGAAGATGGTCGAACCTTTCTCTCAGCAAGGAGATTGCCCATGTCAGTTTGATGATAATATTACTTTTGTTAGAGAATGGACGACTCCAGTTATAACGCACGCGCGCGCTGCATGTCGGTAGATGTGGCACATTTGTCGAACAAACTGTTAAAAAGGCGCGCGCTGCATTCTGGTAGTTGTAGGCATTTTTGTTAACGCCATAACAAAGTCTTTCGCCAAATAGGGGATTGTAAGTGGTCTTCACAATAAAAGGTCCTACCTTATAGTTCGTAGCACCCTTAGGGCACGAAGCGCACGGATTGCTCTGAACATGCGCAGTAAACGGAAAATAGCGGCGACATCAAATGAGCCCATGTTTTGGACGATCAGCGGTAGCAGAAAGTCCACGGTAGTGAATATCACAATTCCCAAGTCTAAATGAAGGATATGAAAGCATTAATTTATCTTTGTCTATCCACACTATTAATTTGAGTTTTGTCGTGTAAAGGACGTTACTGATTGGCTTGTGAGACGGACCATTCGATATTTCCAGGAAGGTTTACAAGAGAAGTACAGTAACATCAGGAAAGAATTTGGAAATATGGAAAGGGGCACCATACAATTGAACAGAGTGACACCCTTCCTCGAATCCTTGCTACGCCCCTGTGACCCTTAGAAATTTCAAACCAGGGTAAAAATAAACGAGGATACTAGAATTTCTGGAGTAAAAAGGAGGTCATGGGAATTTCTGGGACAAAAAGAAGGACCCGAATTTCCCCTTTGGGAGTGGTAGGAAGAGAACCAAGGGGCAAACACGTAAACTCTCTCATAAAGACATTTTGGGGTGGCACATTTTCGATACGGGAGAGAGATAGGAAGCTTGGTCTGAGTTTCTATACTTACCCATACAATTCCAACCACTTTTGAAGAATGTTTGTTGAAGTGCATACAGTTTCAGAACGATTTCCACAAAATATATGGCAAGAAAACAGTTATCCAGAGCTGAGAAGTACCAGTCTACATTGAAAATATAATACAAAAAATAATCATGCAAACGCGACCAGGATATTGGGCGTACTTTCGCAGAAAACCTGTTTGCCTTTCCTTTCTTGCTGGCAAGAAAAAAAGGCAAGAAAACCTCTTGTATTTTCACATTTGCTGGATTTCTTGTTTGTTTTTTACACTTTTGACTCGTACTAACTAGCTGAGAAAATTATCCCATTTTCACTGCTGGCAACGTTTTCTAAGTTTTTACTGGCTAAAAAAGGAACCGGTCAATTTTAGAAACGACTGAGTACGCTGTATTTTATCGAGGGGGGGGGGGGGGGGGGGTGGTTCGTCGTGAAGAATTCTGCTATTTTTAAGTTGCTGTAGAGCAGATTTCAGATGACTGTCGTGAGTAAAGGCTGATTGCATTTTTAAACCGCACCGGAGGGGCTGAGGACCTACGGGAAATTTTCCAGGGGGGTTGTATTGGACTCTGGAAATTCCGAGGGGAGGGGTAAAAAAGGTGACTTTCCAGGGGCATTTCATAAAAAAAAATCCAGGGGTATTTTGCCAGAAAAAATGGAAATTCCAGTGGAGGGGGTCTTTTAAAAGGTTGGAAATACCAGAAGAGGGGGTCTGTTTGACAAGTGAAAATTCCAGGGGAGGGTGGTGCGGTATAAAAATGCGATCAGCCAAATTTGCAATCGCTTTGTAATTTACTTCTATAGGTTTTTATTCAGAATTGGTTTACTTTGCGATGGGTTTCACTAAAGTAATGTGAAATCTGTTCTATTTCTTGTAAGTCATTTATAGCGGAAACTATATATTTTTTTTTGCAATTAGCATCTGCATATGTAAGCTTAGCAGAACTTCGACCACTCTTTTGTCTTTGAGCATGTCTGAGGTCAAATTCTGAAGTCAAATTCTGGATCGTTTTCTTGATAATTTATTATATAAACCAGTTTTTGATGACAGAACGGCTGTTATTTTCGGAGAGCGATAAAGTCAATACTATAGAAAATTGGAATTGGATACACACAAAAAGCTACAGAAAAAAAACAAGTGAATGCTGTGAGAGGAACTTTTGTCTTCTCATAGACGAAACGTTTTTTTCAAATTTCCACAGCCTTTCTGACTTAAGCTTAAGCTTACTTACAGTTACACGGAAGCAACCAAAATGAAAAAAACTCCAACTACTTACTTGCTTTAACGGCAATCTCTTTGTCCGTTTGGGTAATCAGGATCACAGTATTCAACAAAATTACAAATAAAATGGCGCCACCGAAGGTCTTGGACTCGGTCACCTCGTAATGAACAAACGAAATGTGCTTGCATTTTCAAGGGTCTTCGGTAAATGTTGCTTCTTTGCGTTGGACATATTGTTTTCGTTTGAGGTATCCTAAACGAACTAAGAACTTACAGATGCTCCAGCAAGGGAAAACGAGGAAGCCGCCATTTTGATTTCTAGTTTGATGCTAAGGGTGCGAAATGTATGATGGGAAAGACCGTGCTCCCATAGGGATCCCATTCAACAATTGGCAAGTAGTTAAATTCGCGAACGGAACAGAAAATGAATTTAATTTATAATCTTTGCGCGTTCTACAATCTGCCGCTGGCTCAAAGGAGTGTGATTTATTTATTTCCTAAATACTACTAACTAACTTGGAATTCCATATTTTGGGAATACCCACCCTGCTTCAGTGTCTAGGAACAACCACCTTGGGTTTCATATGACGTCACATCCGCTTTTTAGAGCCTCATTAAAAATTCAGCTGGAGGTCAAACGTCCGTGCCTGCACTGCTTTCCAGATGGAAAACTGTGAAAATGTTATCTCCTCGCATTGTTTCTGATTCTACAAGTTGGATAAACAGATGTCTTTAGATTGCCCCAAACAGACAGCAAGTAACAATCTCTGAAAACAATCTAAATGGTCAAAATGACTCCAGAAAAGCAGCCGACAAGCGCCGTGGCCTCGAGAACTTCATGAAGATAATGTATTTGAAATTAGTTTAAATAAGTTTGGTAGCTACGGATGGATAAGGGAATCATAAAGGATTTACTCAAAACCACCACGACTATGGATGAATTGGTTTCTCATTTGATACACGGATAAATCACATGAAGTTCGCTTCAAACAATCCGAGCAGGTAGGCAAAAATGAAAGTTTGTCAAACATTTAAGTTACAAGGAGTCCGAAAACCCAGTATAACCTCCAGATTTACTCCGAGATGTACTTATTTATTCTAGGTCGACATGGACTTTTCGATTCTTTTTCCCAGTCGTGTGTATACAATTTGTTTTTCATTGACTAAAATTTGGTCAAGTTTCTGTTTCATTTCAAAGTGAGTTTTGTCGCTGCATTGAGCTGGCTGAAACACAACTTTGAAAGAGTCAAAATTTAGGCGTTTAGTAAAAACATACTTTAGAAACTACAGAAATTTGTCACCTACATGTAATAGCTTATTGAGAATTAAATCTTGTTTATGTGGAAAATTGTTTTGCAGTATGGGGAAAACTGTATGCAACAGAGCCGGGTCGATTTTCTGAGTTCAATTTGACAAGTACCGTCTTCCAAAACTTCTGTTTCTCATGTCTTTCGTCAAGAAACAAAGAACAGAAGGAGCATATAAATGTTTCTCAACCCTATTACATATCTATTTTACATTACAATTTTTTTTTTTTAGCCAAATGAGTGAAAACATCAAGCATTTGAAAAAACGCTGCCTAAAATATCAGCCAGTCTGTAAAGTTTTACTCATTTACCACAGTCTGACCACAGTTGAACTGTCTAAAAAAACAAATCCCGACTTTCAAATAACTACAAGTTTGTATTTACACTAGGATTTAGTTTAAATACGAATCAGGTTCATTTATAGTTGTGATTTTGTAGATAATGTAGCTACTAAATTTGAAGTTTTGCTCGTGAACTTCAGAAAACTTCTTCATCTTGATCTCCAGCTGATTCAGACCGGAAGCAAAATTACGCGCAAAAGTCACGTGATTGAAACCCAAGATGGCTCCTCGGCACTCCAGCGGAGTTCCAGGGTGGGTAATCCCAATGATAATGGGGTGGGTAAGCATTATTTCCAGGGTGGTCATGAGAACATTCACTGGAATTCCAGGGTGGGTAGGGACAACCCAAACTATCCAGGGTAGGGTCCTCAACAGGGGGATTTATTTGCGACTGGCCAATGAGAGCGTCATCAATACCGCAGCCAAGGCCACACACAAAAAAAACAACGAATGATATGTGACTACTTCTGATATTTATTGTGAACTATGAACGTATTTACAAAAACTGATGGCAGTATCTACAAATCTACGTAAGTGCATCTTAGAAATCTATAGAAAGTCTTAGGACTATTATAGGAAGGGGGGTTGGAAAAGCGTTCGAACGAACCCTAACCCCCTCTAACCAAAACTTTATACAAGTTATGAGCCTAGTTATGAACCAAGAACCTAATAAAAAAATCGTGCCAAAAGCAAGGAAACGAGAAGGAAGGAAAAGTTACAGCAAAAAGCACTACAGTACATGTAGACTCGACGACTACAAGCTTTGACAATCGCGATGCGAAGTAAAAAGAAATAACGTACTATTTACATTAAAAAGTAAATGTTGAAAATTTAACAGTGATGAACTATACTTTGCCTAATCTACATCTAGCCGATGATAGAGCACTTCTTGTGTCCGCCTCACTTTTCAGGAACTGGAACAAAAAGAATCGCTTGAGGTAAGAAAGAGCTATAATACTAAGGAAAGCGAGTTGTTTTTTAAAAGACGGTCATGTGTCCGATGAGTGTTGAACACGTTCTCGAACCCGAGCTCCCCGGCTCGTCGCCTCGCAGGGGAGGCTCTGGTGACATCCATTTGAGGGCCTTCGCTGATTGGCTGAAATGACGCGCACGCGTACACATAAAAGAAGCTTATTTTCGCTTTATAAAACAGTATCTGTCAAAATAACAATGACATTCGTTTCCTAGTCATCATTTTCTTTTACGCATGCGTCGGTTGCTGTCACCAGATCCTCCCCCGCGAAGTGACGAGCCGGGGAGCTCTGGAACAGTTCTGGGTACGAGAAGGTGTTGGACAATGTTATGATCTGATCTAATACGGTAACAATTTTCCAAAATAGCACCATTGCATTGATGTTCTAATTAGCTTTAGAGGTACACCAGAGGATAGAAAAACTCACGAGATTTCGATGGATTGAGCTCACTCGGTTTTGTTGTAATGCGTTCAACACTAACCTATGGGTGCCACGTGACCATCATCGAATTCATCCATCTTTACTTGGTGTTTATACCGATTCTAAAAGAAACATAGAAGTTGTTGTCAAGCGATTTGCAAATAGACCCTTTTCGCCCAAAATGGCCGCCGCAAATTCACATGTCTTAAAATTAAACTGACTTAAAATCAAATACTGGCACTAGAAAGAGTATCCTCATATTAGTCTAACAATTTCTAGCAAGAGCTCATAATTATGCCGATTTTGAAGCCATATATGATATGATGATTTAGTGCGGGTTAGTTTTTTTTCTGCCCGAGCCCAATTTGGACACGAAGTGTACGTCAGACGTCCCCCCCCCTCCTGGCTACGCCCTTGCAAACACCATGTCGGCTGAGAAAGCAGAGTCTGAAAATTGAAACTTTTACAGAGATTTGTATGACTGGGGGTATGACGCATACCCCCAGTTATACAAACGTCTGTAAATTTTCAACATTCGTTTTCTAGGAAAATATTGGATAGAATGCAGCGAAATTTTGTAGTTTTACTAAAGTGATGATGTGTGTTTTCGGCGGCCATTTTGGAAAAGCGTGTATTACTCACGAAAGTCATTGGCCTGATTCTCAGCCGCAGATAGCAAGGTAGGAAGTGCCAACAAACTATGCCGTAGAGCGGCTGGGAACACGGGACGAGGGGAAGTTGGGGGTGGGGTGGGGTATCGGAGGATATAGCATATCGTATACTTACCCTTACAAAAAGATGGACGCAGGACACCTTCCAGCTATAGCTAGAGCGGACTAGAAAGGTGGCACAGTACTTTCCCGCGTCAGTAAATTTGAGATTTTTTAGAGTGAATATGACTTTTCCCTCCATTGGTGCGATGTTCTTCGTAACTTCCAAGCTGGAGTTAATTTTTTTGTCTTCCCACTGCAGCCAGACACCGCGATATTTACGATAGAGAACGGTAACCAAATCATTAGCCTTAGGAGAGGCTTTCGAGAGCATTATCCGGTCAAATGGGTAATGATTCACCGCGATGTATCTCCAGCCAATTTTTGCCCTTCCCCCGACTGCTCCGCTCAAAAACTTCGCGTTCCCTATAGGTTTGATCTTTGGTGTAGCTAAAATGAAATAAAAAAGTAACCAGTTAATTACTAATGAGCTATTTTTTCCGTATTTTCCATCATTTCAGAGTCTATCTAGGAGTAGGGAGGTGTAACGGCGAAAATGAAGCAGGTCTGAAGTTATTTTTAGACACTAGATTTGTGCTGGTTGAATAAACTTATCTGGACAAAGCAGCGTACGCTACCTCTGCACTCTAACGACCACTCATTCGTAGGTAAGTGAAAATTTGAAACCAAAAAAAACTTCATAGAGGCCTCATTTTCCGATGGGCTCTTAACAATTTTAAGTTATTCGGCTCAATTATATTGCCTGCGGCTCGTGAATCCCACAACATTTTGACCACAATGATGACGTAAAGTGTGGTAAATAAAAGTCCACATCACTCAAAACCTGTGGAAATTTGCCAAGTCTACTCACAAAGGCAGTTTCCATAGCTGTGATCCTTGTCGTAGTTGGATGTAAGAGAGCACCATGGTCTGTCGTGATCAACTGCAGTACACCAAGTGTAAGTCTTGCCTTTGTACACGAACGGGAACACGCAACATCCCGGTGTACCGCCATACATGTACGTTTTTTCATCACTAGTACAAGCTGAAGAGAAAATCGTGAACAACAGATCAAAGGGCCTCGTCTAAAGTGATTAGACGAGGCCCTTTGACCGAGAAAAAACAAAATGGCTACCAAGGGAACGACATTTTCAAGTTTTGATGAAGATTTTCCTGCCAGTTTTTCGCATAAGAAAGAATCGTTTTTAAATCGTGGATACGCGTAACGTAAACACGAGTTATTGTTGGGGGACAAATGTCACTCGCTCATACTCAAGTGTCATCAAAACTTGTTGTAACCTTGAAGAAAGCAGCATTGCCGAAACGTCGGTTTTCAAATACGGCGCAAACAGCGTTTCAGCTAACATTTTCAAGTCATTCTATTATACAAACGCTGCGCAGTACCTCTTATTATTATATGGCTTGACAATTTCCTGTGATCTGATTGGCTGGCGCAAGGGCTGTATTTTGCGTATTGCCCACGGGCTATATTCTTCCGTATTTAGCCCCGTTTCCCGGATGTAGACAAAATATAATTCAATTTTAAATGAGCCATATAATAAATGAATTATTAACCTCACTTGCTCGGTCTGTACGGGAAATATCAGACCTCGGTCTTTTTGTACAGACCTCGCTATCGCTCGGACCGTACTGCAAAACCGAGGTCTGATAAAAAATCTCTGACCCGAGAGGGATAGTCTTATCTGTCGTATCAGTCAACCGTGAAACAAAAGAATAATTCCAATTTCCATTGTTTCGCGGTCGACTGCAATACGACAGATACGGCAGATAAGACTATATGGAAATTAGACTTAAGAAAGTAAGCCACTTAGATTCATGCTAGCACAACTGAGCAGATTTAGTGAAATAGGAGCTGATACAAACAGTTACTTACCGTTACAGTAAATAACTGTACAGTAAGGCAGAAATTCAGTACAACATTCTCGGTCTTTCTCTTTTGAGTTTTTACGGGGCCCCTCCTAGTAAACGATTATTTTAGACCACCCCCTGCCTTTTTTCTCCCCCCCCCCCCCCCCCAAAAAAAAACTGACAAACACCGCAGGCACCTCCGATGACTATGGTATCGTCACTCTCAGTACTCACCGCCATCGCAGTTTCCCCATTTCTTGTCCTCGTCATATCGTCGTGTGAGTGAACACCATGGTCTATTGTGGTCAACTGTGGTGCATTTGGTATAGGTCTTTCCCTTGTACACAAAAGGAAACCTACAGCAGTTGCCTTCTTCTGTCTTTATCCTACAAAATGCTGAAATGATCGACCAAAAATGAAATGTCTATTAAACTTCGCCATAGCTCACTATTTAATGTAAGCACAAGATTCCATATTCGAGGAGTTTCTATGATCAAAAGCATCAAATTTTTAAGACATTTGAAGAATTTGAATTTTAGATATTACTTAAACAAAGTTGGCTAAATTCCTGATCAAAGTACTAATTCTCCCAAAAAAGGTACAGAAATCAAAGTTTAAACCGGTTTACAAGCCTTCCTGTGAACAAAATTGAGAGGTGGTTTACGTTTCATAAAGTTCTCAACGTCGAAGACCGATATTGGTTGGGGCCACCTTAACAGTTTTTTGAATCACCCTGAAAAGCGCGCTGAATTTAAATTAATCAGCTTACCTGTAACATCAGATACCTGGTAGAGCCATAAGCTCACCGTTAGAGCTGATAAAACAAGTATACCCATCGCTCTTGCTCAATGAGTCTGTATGAGATAGACAACTTTACTTTACTTTTTCAATTCCAAAAATTCACTGGGTAAGGCAAACATTTTCACTGTAAGGCAAACATTTTCACTGGGTCGGGTTCCACTGGGTCTGTTACGGAGGGGTGTCTTACAGTTCGCAATTCGGAACTCAGCGTGTACTAGAAACCTTATACAAGTAGCATCGGTTGGCTCTGCGTCTATTTGCCTCCTGGATAATGGAGCATATTTTCCATCAATAGTTGAATTAGATATTTGCATAAAATGACTAAGACCAATTCGATCCGTTAATTTCCGAGAAAGCCTGGCAAAGAAAAATTAGGTTCTTAAAGAACAAAGTCATCTTATGGTCACAATTCCAGTGAAAAGGCAAGCATAATTTTTCATTGTTGAAAATGCAAGTATGACTAGTAGTACACTCAACCTCTAAAAGAATTGTGAAAACTACCTTAAAATATAATTAAGAACCTGATGTTCAGTCTGACCTCGAAAATTCTACTAGGTTCTTATATGCGAGTTTGTACTGTATCTGGATTTTATATTTCATCAGGAAAAACTGAAGAATTCGTTAAAAATCCGCTTCGAGTTTTGGAATTCAACTTCGGAGCACAGTTGTTTCTTAATAAGAGTATGGGAGTATATAATTATAATAGTAAACGCCTAACTATATCTTTGTATAAACATGTGGCTGGCTTTTTCGGGCGGCGGGAAGGCCCCAACCGTTTGAACTAATTAGCATATTTGTCGCGCGCAAACTGTCGTTTAAACCGTCACTTTGCCAAATCAAACCACGAAGTCAAAGCGGCGCTGCGATGGCTAAGCTTACAGACTGAGCAAAAAAAAACTTAATAAAAGCATACACAAATTATATTTTGTTCGAGCCCTCATGGAATCAAGGTAAATTCTTTAAAAAGGCAGTTCACGAAACAACGATCGTGAAAATTGCGTGTGCCCATTTTCCACTCAAATCAATGCCAATGCAAGAACTATTCCTGCGAAAGCCAACGCGACTAGCGCTCGACAGAAATGACTCCCCCTTACAACTTCCTTACTTGCTCTAGAAATTTTAGTGAGAAGTAAACTGAATCGATTCAGAAAAATCTTACCTTAACTCTGTTGCTCTGTTTTAGATTCTTTAGATTCTTCTTTGGAGAACTTGCCTCTTTGCGCGGCTCGGTATCGAATGATGTCCAGACTACAGGATAACCTCTATTTATATTTGATTTCTGGGATAGTTTATTGACATTTAATTGGTTTAGTCCATGTGCGAAACAATAGAATAAATGGTCCTTTTGTGTGGTGGCAAGCTACCACACGTGGCCGTTCGATTTGCGCGCGCTTTACTATTACCAACGGTCCGGATTGCCAAAAAGATTGAAGATACAAAAACCTATCGAAGTTCGTTGATGTATCAAATATGAATATCTTAACAAAACCTAAACAGCATATTGGAACTCAAGAGAAATGTCTGTTGCTAGCACACTGATTTCGCCATTAATTCCGTGTCACTTGCCTATTTTCACTAATAGTGATATTTATTATGAAAATAAATGAACCCTTGCCGTAACCAGCATGGAGCAAGCGAGGTGCTCGCCTCGGTAAAATGTATCGTTACTGCTTCGCAATTCAAAAATATTTTAAAATGAGTTTATTTTTGGTATTACTAATTTATCATTCAATGGCTAAGCCTCGGTAACGTTTTTTCTGGTTAGGGGCCTGGAAACCCCTAAAAATGCTGATCTCAACGAGCGCGGAACTCTTTTACGCATCACTGGCTGCCGTTTATCGTTAATGTAGTAATTAACCTTGCATTGAGATGATTCGGTAAGTTTGTTTGACATACAGCAAACAATGAAAGCACGTCTTGTCAAAAGCACATTTTCTCATAACCACTATGCCGACTATTCATTGAGACGATACGACGACGGTCCCTCGTAAACTTAAAAGAAAACATCAACGCTGATCAAAAGCGTTAATTCTTCGTACGTTTGGAATATATCAGACTGCCAGTCTACAAAAACAAGCGTTTTTATTTATCCCAAAAGCCGTTGGAAATGTTTCCCGCCAAATCTAGCCCAACGCTGTCCCACGGTCAACTGTCACCCACATGAAGACCTGGCTACTGAGCTTCCTCGCCAGAAATGATTTATTATTCAATATAAATATAAATTCCAATTGTCATTTTTCTGGTGAAGAATAAACTGAAACTGAAACTGAATCTGTGTCGTGTGACAAATTGACGGAGCCAAAACAAGACCCCTGGCCACGGAGAGCAGACTTTTTAACAAAAGCGGCGGCGCCCCTATTGTAGAAATGAATAGCAGTAATTGTAACCCAAAGGACTGGTTATTACTGGTTACTATCAGCTTAAATTCATAACCAAGGTTCTGGCGCATTACTGATAACGGACCATAACGGTTTTCTGAAAATTGTTTCACATAGTATCCTAGTCTAAAACCCCACTTTTTGTATATATATTGTAAAAAAATATACTTGTTGTTGAACTATAGGCCTTTATTACCGCTAGGGTCCACCACTATTCACCTCCCCTTCGGGGGATAGTTGTTTTAGTATATACCAAATCAGTAGAATAAAATACGGTGATCAAAAGATTCAAAATGCAGAATCGCGCGCGAAACGGGCCGCCATTCTCAAAACAGAGAGTCAATGTTGGAGATCTACTACACCAAGAGCTCTTGACTACACCTATTTACTGGGGACCGAGGGAAACAGTATGTTTGTGGTACGAGACCGCTGATGTTTCCCGGAGCTGAGATAGGAGTAAATCACTGCTCACAGGGTACTGTAGCACCTTCCTGTCGAGGAGGCCATCTAAATAAACAGTTGCAAAAAAGTGAACATGATCGTTGTCGTTTTCTCTGGATACGCGCGGGCTACCTGTGTTCTGTCCCAGGTCCTTTGACGGAGGGCGACCATGAGTACGATGTGAACACCAGCACGTTTTGGTGGATTTTTCCGCTTTTTTCGCTAAAATATGAGGAGAGAAAAATACGTACAGACCTTCCAAATAAAGTAAGGGGAATTCCTAATACAAACGTCTTGATATGCCCCTGTTGAGGAGAACTCTGGATTCCAGGGTGGTGTTCTGGAATTCCTGGGTGGGTACCCTAATACTGGAGCAAAATTCCAGGGTGGGCCATTCCCAAAAATGTGGAATTCCAGGGTGGTTTAAGCATAATTTCAAGGTGGTCATGAGAATATTCACTTGAATTCCAGGGTGGATAGGGACAATACAAACTATCCAGGGTGGGGTCCTCAACAGGGAGGTTGCGGATTTTTTTGCGACTGGCCAAGGAGCGTCATCAGTACCGCAGCCGAGCCACACAAACACAAAACAACGAATGATATGTGACAACTTATGATATTTATTGTGAACTATGAACGTATTTACAAAAACTAATGGCAGTATCTAAAAATCTACGTTCGAACGAACCCCAAAAGTCAGTGAGAAAGTTATGAACCAAGAACCTAATTAAAAAATCGCGCCAAAAGCCAGGGAAACGAACAAAAGTTAAAAATGTAAACTGATGGTAAAAAACTGAAAAGGTAATGAAATGTTACGGCTAAAGTTACTCGTTAAAAGGTAGTTGGGGTCACGTGGCTAAGTTAGTGCAAGTGGCCTATTGACCCCTGGAATTTCTGGAACCACACAATACTAAGGAAAGCTAGCCTGAGGATCAGGCCCTCCCTCGTTTCCCTTGAAAGCAAATACCGGGAAATCGAGAAGAGGGTGTAATTTTATTTTTCCTCGCCTCATTTTCTCACGGAAAAATTAAATTCCGCCTGATACTCAGGCTAAAGGAAAGCTAGTTGTTGTTTTTTCTTCAGTTTTTTAAAGACGACCATTTGTCCGATGGATGTTGGACAATGTTGTGATCTGTTTGTGCAGTGTTGATCTAATACGGTAAGAATCTTTCAAAATAACACCATTGGATTGCTGTTCTGGCATATCACTTAAATTAGCTTTAGATATAGACCAGAGGATGGAAAGAAAAATTCCATTCTCGAACCCAGAGCTCCCTGGCTCGTCGCCCGCGAGGTGACGAGCCGAGGAGCTCTGGGTACGAGAATGGACAAATTCACGAGATTTCGATGGATTGAGCTCACTCGGTTTTGTTGTAATGCGTTCAACACTAACCTATGGGTGCCACGTGACCGTCATCCAATTCATCCATCTTTACTTGGTGTTTATACCGATTCTAAAAGAAACATAGAAGTTGTTGTCAAGCGATTTGCAAATAGACCCTTTTCGTCCAAAATGGCCGCCGCAAATCACATGTCTTAAAATTAAACTGACTGAAAATCAAATACTGACACTAGAAAGAGAATCCTCACTAATTTTCAAATTTTCAACTTTCGTTTGCGAAATTTTGTAGTTTTACTGAAGTGATGATGTGTGTTGTCGGCGGCCATTTTGGAAAAGCGTGTATTACTCACGAAAGTCATTGGCCTGATTCTCAGCCGCAGGTAGCAACAATCAGCGACATAATGGTTGATAATTTTTTACCCAAAATACGGAATCGCCGTTACACACACATAATTTTCATGTCGGCCTACTTACTACCCCTCCCCACCCCCTTTATACCCCCCCGCCCCATTTCAATGTTGTTCACTAATTGAGTAGGGTCTGATCTCAACTTTGAATAGGGGGGAGGGGGAAAAAATAGAAATTAATGTGTGAAAAAAAAACTGTTTTTCGGTGATAAAGTTGATTTCAGAGTGCATTCTCAACCACTTTTGTCGCTGATTGAAGGTAGGAAATGCCAACGAACTATGCCGTAGCGGCTGGGAACAAGGCTGTAGACATATTCATCTGAAATATATCTGCTCACTCGTTTGCGTTAATAAGTCATTCTTGGTCAAGTGCAGCGCCTACAAACATTTTAGTCCTAAATGTCTGTCCATTCGGGCTGAGGAGCTGGGAACGTTTTTGGGAGATGGATCTCTGAGGATATAGCGTATCGTATACTTACCCTTACAGTAAGACGGACACATGACTCCTGCCAGCCATAGCTATTGCGGACTAGAAAGATTGCACAGTACTTTCCCGCGTCAGTAACTTTGAGATTTTTAGAGTGAATATGACTTTTCCCTCCATTGGTGCGATGTTCGTCGTAAGTAGTATATAGTCGGGATATGGCCAGCAATTTATGGCCAGCACTTATGGCCAGCACTTATGGCCAGCACTTATGGCCAGCACTTATGGCCAGCACTTATGGCCAGCACTTATGGCCAGCACTTATGGCCAGCACTTATGGCCAGCACTTATGGCCAGCACTTATGGCCAGCAATTTATCTATAAAAGCTGTTGTGTGAGCGATGTGAGGTATTCGCAAAGATGCGCGGAACTCAATTTGAGCAAGAATGGAAGTTGCAATGGGAGATGGAACATTTTACTCGAAGTTTGATGCACTATTGTGTACATTATAATGGTCGTATTGGATGTCCATTCTTGTTGACGAGCCATTTGAAGCCAAAAGATTATGTGATTTTGCTTGGCGAAGTGTTTCTTGCCGATTTTGTATCGGTAGGATGTCTTCATGGTTTATCTTGTCATCGATGCATCAAGAACGTTGTGTCAAAGCTTGAGGTCCTGCGTATGGAGAGAGTGAACGTGGAAGAAGAAAAACATTGTTCATGGGTCAAGCAAAGAAATGGCATGCTCAAGAGATGTATTATGGGGATCGTACGTTGTACCTGTTCCGTTTAGCGGATTACGTGGCGCGATGGGTCCTACGTCAAGGTGAAGCAGCTGAGACAGAGTACTGTAAGAGAGTGAGAAAAGTGAAGGAGGAAGAAGGAGGAGGTGAAGAAGAGATTAAGGACATTCCTTTTGTGGCAGCGGATTTGTGGAAAGAAGTTGTAAAGTTGGCCAAGACAGCGGTGTGTTACGTCGAGGATGAATTTGGCGGTATGACTGTGGAACACGTTGATGGTGATAGAAATGAGAAGACGTACGAGATCCTCGAAGTTGGAGAACAGTTTCAAAGCATGCTTGGAAGTGCATCCGAAGCGATGGCGATACGGGAGCGTCTTAAACTGAAAGAGTCACATCAAAACCAGATGCGTAAATACAATCAGAGTTGGACGAAGAGTGGCGAGACTGTGATGAGTCAGTTGGTGACAGGGATCTTTTACGAGGTGTGTGATCATTTGGCGCAGCCCTTATGGAGAGAAGCGTACCAGAAACGTCACGGCACTAATCCAGACTTGAGCTCATGGCTCACCTACTTTAAGGGAGATGACAAAAATGTGTATTTGTGGGATGACTTCTCACCGGAGCTCCTACAGCAACTGCAAAAGGCTATAGCTCCACGCATGATTGTACCAGGCCTACTGAAAGAGTTACATCGATTGGGTTGTCGCGTTATACGTAATACCAGCTCAATTCGTCGTGCCGGTATGGACACGTTAACAACGTTGATGACCCAAGGGCATAACATGCTTCGTGTCAAGATGGAGGAATGGTTCAAGATGGCCTGTATAAGACAAGAGAAGGAGAAGGAGGAAAAGGTGAAAATACCGCTGACCAACCCTGAGAAAGAGGACGTCGAGGGAATGGATGATCGTAGAGTGTATCTTGCTACGTTATCACGTGCGATCTTCGCCAATGCATATTTTACCTTCGTGGATGGGTTTACACCGTCATCACCTCAATCCTTTGGTAGTGGTGGTGGATTTGCAACATCACCGCCCGACAAAAAGAAAGTGGAATGGAGTAAAGTGACCAAGGAGAACTGGGGACGATACTTGCGCGAAGCTATGAAGGAAGTGGTCTACGTGTACGATGATGTAGCAGGGGGATGGGGTAAGGGGTATACCATTCAATCGCTGCGTATAACCCTGTTTTCAGCCACACCCCAGTACCAGCATCTGATCGTGGATACGCGCAAGGTGTTTGACAGTCAGTATACAGATCCACGCAAGGCGTATCTCATGCGCAGGGATGGTACCTTCTGGAAGAACTTGTACACTCACGATGGACACCTCGTGGACAGAGAGTGGAGTAAATACATCTATCCTGTTGGGATGGACTTTCGAAGACGTCCTATTGATGGACTCTTTTGAGGGATACCCACCCATCTCCCCCTTCTTCGAGATAAAAAAAAAACTGAACATTAGAGAGAGAGACTATTATTGTTGTAAGGGGGAGGACTTATAAGTCCTACTTATTTACCCCTTTTATTATGATGCTTTGTATTTGCGTGCGCAAGAGTTCAATAAAGACACATTGTTTAAAGTAACAACAACTTTGTTTCCAACTTTTAAAACAACAACAACACAACTATGGAGAACAGTGTAAAAGAATTAAATATTCTTATGGAAATTATTCCATGGGTTTACATTTGGTTGTGAAGGTAAAAAATCTGGGTCTTCATTATCCTGACGTTCTTCAATGTATTCAAGCCTAGGCTCCGCCATTTCATTATCATCATCATTATCTAAATAGTCTATAAAGTCCCCCGCTACAGGCTGATTTAGTTCCCACATGGGTTCCATCATACTATCATCAGAGTCCTGCTGTATGGTAGGTGTATGTGGACGAGGATCATCAGAGTTGTATCCTGAGTCATCGTTATCATCATCATCATCATCAGAGTCCTGCTCTATGAAGGGGTTGATTAGGCGGGGATCATCAGCAGCAGCAGCAATAGTAGCAGTAGTAAGAGCATCAGCAGCATCAGCAGCATCAGCAGCAGCAGCAGCAGCGTAATCGTCGTTAGCCCCGATGGGTACAAATTCATAATCGTTGCGTAGGCGTATAAGATCTTCTAACGTCGGGGTTTCATACGATGCATCATCATCTACTGGTCTATTTAATGCTGCTTGGAGTGCATCCACTTGAGCTCTGAGGATCTGTAGTTGTTCTTCCGTTATATCATAAACAGTAGTATAAGCAGCGACAGTATCATCTATTTCGACTTTAGGTACCCTCCTTGTTTGCTTTCCGCGGCAGTACGGGCAGCTGGGGTTAGTTCTTGGGCATCTAGCATGCCACTGACTCAAACATTGAAAATGGCACGGGGCTTTACAGCACTCTGTTATTTCTATTAGGTCTTCCCACGGCTCTTGACAAATTACGCAAATCACACTGTCCTCCATAGTTTGTTGTTGGGGTCTCGACGGCCAAACTAAAAAAACCGAGGGATCGATGGCGCGTCCGCTCTTTATATACACTTTCTGAATGACGTCATCAAAATACTGTTCTCTGATTGGTGGATCCATGTTTAAAGGGACTCTTCTGTTTCCTCGGTGGTAAGTTCCTATTGAATATGTGGGGGAGATACCCACCCCCCTCCCCCGTTAGGAATAGATTGTTAATGCATGTTTAGGGTTTTTTACGAATATAAAAGATTATGAGTGGGGGAGATACCCACCCATCTCCCCCTTAGGAATAGATTGTTGATGCATGTTTAGGGTTTTTTACGAATATAAAAGATTATGAGTGGGGGAGATACCCACCCATCTCCCCCTTAGGAATAGATTGTTGATCCATTCTATGTTCAGGGTTTCGCAATTAAAAAGATTATGAGTGGGGGAGATACCCACCCATCTCCCCCTTAGGAATAGATTGTTGATCCATGTCTATAATGGTATATAGGAATATAAATATTAAGGGGATGTGTGAGGGGGAGATACCCACCCATCTCCCCCACCTATTTTTTTTCTTTATAGTGGGTTTACCACTGAGGAAACAGATGAGTCCCTTTAAACATGCATCCACCAATCAGAGTACAGTATTTTGATGACGTCATTCAGAAAGTGTATATAAAGAGTGCGCTGAAGCCGATCATCTTCACTTTCGCAAAGCTCTCGACACGTTACAAGAAGAAGAAGAAGAAGAAGAAGAAGAAGAAGAGATATTTCATGGACAGTTTCTTAACGTCACTTGCAAAATCATTCGGGACAGCACTTGGGACAACTCTAGGTATAGGGCTAGGGTTTACAATTCTATTCTTCAATAATATTGCAGCGTCTGCTGTACAGTCAATTCCGCGAGCATCACCTGCTTCACAGTCAATTCCGCGAGCATCACCTGCTTCACAGCCAATTCCGCAAGCATCACCTGCTTCACACACAATTTACGATGATGGCAACAATTTACCCAGCAGGGTGGAAGAACACCGAGAAGAATCACCATTGCTTTGACTGTGCCGTAGGCACATTGATGGACATCAAAGCCATTATTGATTTCGATGGCTATTACGTGCAGAAAGAATTCTGGTGTAAGGAGGCCGGAATTATATTTGAAGACGAGGCTACCAAGGGACAGCACTTTACGTTTCCGATCAAATTTCGAGATCTAAAAGACGCAAAGGACTTTGCAGGGGCCAAGAAAGCTTACATGATTCATCGATTGCGCTTTGACTTCACGTGGAAACACTCGTTGCCCTACACAGATCTTGAGGAAGTGGTACAAGACTGGTACAAGAAAGACCTTAAGTCCAATGGAACAATCGCATACAAAGGGGGTTGTCATGAAAAACGGCTGTTGGATAAACTCAGCATTCCCAATGTTAATTTGGAGGACTATGGATGCCCCAAGTTCGAAGATCTGTTCAAGCAATATGATCAAGAGGATGATATGAACTTTTGTTTGATATGGCGGGTGTAAGTTGTGGTTTTCACGTACTATCCGCCGTGGGTACAGCCTATCATTGCCCACGTGTAGAAGTGGCCGTATTCTGGAAGTGGCTCAAGCAAACACGATACAGGGTGTAAGAACTCTTTTTTATTAATAATAATACAAGGACATTTAAGTTAACTGTTATATAAACTTCGTCTTTGTCTTCTTCTTCTTCTTCTTCTTGTAACCAATGAAATTAATAATAAAAGTTATTGAGAGCATAACATTGTCTCTTTTTTAGTTAAAACGGTTGCCATTCTCGGAGGGTTCGAGGCTTTCTTCTTGGTACACTAACGGAACGTCTTCGTGGTGTCCCGGATGGTGGTGTGGGTAAACGCTTTGTTTTTGGAGTAGCAGGTGTCTTGGTAGGAGGGGATGGTAAAACCAATTCCCCTGCTTCTTCAATGTCATCATCTTGTTGTTGCTGGACTCTTTTTAAAGACAAGGGTTTAGTGTCTTTTACTTGTCTTGCCAGCCGATTATAACGTTGTAGAATTTGATCGTAACGTCGTACTTTGACATCAGGAGGAAGTGAAGTGTCATTCAAGAGGGCTTGCATTTCTCCATCGAGTCGTGCCAGTACACGGTATTGGGGTGCCGTTTCCACTTTTTGCTTGGTACGCAGCATGTTTACTAAATAATCAGGAACCATAGCCATACGATGAGCTCCACCACCTTTTGCTGTTGTTGACATGATGACGTCTTGAAAGCAACTGATGTAAAAGTCTTGTTTAACAACACTTTATATTTTAGAGATGAGCTTGTTAGCAATTTTTGGGAGAAAAGCCGTTGCTAATCCACCAAGAAGAGCAGGTAATAAAAATCCTCCTCGTTGACGCACCAACATGGCTTTCCGACTTTTGCTGGAGACTTTCCGATTGGCCAACTTGCGTAACTGTTGCTTGTAGCGTTTCAGTTGTTGTATCCGTGCTGACGACATCGGTACGTTGCCACGCAACAGGTTCATCGCTACTTCACTCAAGGTGTTGATTTGTTCAGGAGTAGCATTAGCAATGAGTCGTTGTCGTGTTTTCCCTCTGGTACGATGCAAGAGCCGGAGAAAATCTGCGTTCCTTCTCAGTCGCTGTGACATGATGAACTGATGCTGTTCCACATATGACACGGGTATTTATGAACTACGACGACGTGAAACACGTACCACGGAAGGTGGACGCCCATC
This sequence comes from Scolanthus callimorphus, assembly GCA_033964015.1. Classification (NCBI taxonomy): domain Eukaryota; kingdom Metazoa; phylum Cnidaria; class Anthozoa; order Actiniaria; family Edwardsiidae; genus Scolanthus; species Scolanthus callimorphus. Next base: position 23,244,929 of record CM066915.1, read on the forward strand.
CCTGTAAGTGGTAGTCACGGTTTTCGTATCTGTAACGGTTCTTGTTGGTCCTCGTGGTCGTGATCGTCTTCCTCTTCCGGGTCGTCCACGAGGAGTGCTGCTACCCCCACTACTACTACTGCCACCACCACCACCACCACCACCACGTCGTCTTCCGCTACTTGTGCTTCCACGTCTACTACTGCCACCACTGCGTCTACTACTACCACCACTTCGTCTACTAGTTCCACTACTTCGTCTACTACTTCCACTTCTTCCACCAGAAACAGCCGCTGGACTTGGAGTAGTACTAAAGAGACGTCTTCTACCACGACTGCTAGCAGCACTACCACTTCGTCTTGGAGTACTACCAATTGGTGAGATGAGAGGTGGTGGAGTGGAAATGGCATCAATAGCATTTTGTCTTCGTTTAGCAGCAGCAGCAGTGGCACGTTGAGCATCTCGGGTTACAGCATTCATCAATCGTTGGAATCGAGAACCAGCTAAAGGACTTGCTGAATTTGGAGTACTACTACTTCTTCGGCTGCTACCGCTGCTACCACTCAAAGCAGATAAGGCAGCAGGTGTTGGAGAACGATAGCTTGCAGGTGGTGATTTTCTTCCAATGGGGCGTTGGCCTCGTGGTGTTCCACCAACAACGCTAACAGTTCCACGTCCTCGATTGGCTCGTGCACTTGCTGTAGGACGTGCACGACCACGACCAGCAGGCGTTGCTAAAAGTCTTTCATCCCATGCAGCTAAAGCACGTTGTCGTGCATTAGCACCACCTCGAGTTCTTGCCATGATGAATGGTTGTACCCAAATGACGTGATTCTGGATCGTCTCCTTCTTTTTATTGCTTTCCTTCAGTGTAGACGTACATGGGAAATTCTTTAGGAAGAATATGAGATCGTAAACGACATTGTTCTGGTGTCATTGGATGAAAATCCAACATGAGGTAACCATGAGGTTCTTCGGTGGCTTGATGAAAGGCATCCATCACGTAAGGAACACGTCCAGGAAACGCTTGTTGGGCTAACATCTGTACGCCTAAACGATCTCTTGGATTCTTGAACAACACGATGTAATGCGTGTTGAGTGAAATGGTACGTGCGTGCTTATTGGGTGGAAACAAGTTCTGTGTTAAAAACAACGTGGTGATGTTGTGATGATGGGATTCCTGTGTAAACACGCGTACCACACGATCCATTTGATCCATTAAATCGTCCATCACCAAGAGGCCTGGAGTATCGTGAGGACCAAACAAGTCGGTGACGTTGTCTGGGAGTCCTTGATGGAAGGTCACACCCAGGTTCCGTTGAATAGACGTAAACAACGGTTGCCATTCGCCATAACAATACACAATTTTTCGAAATTGTTTGTTGAACGCAAGAGCGACTTGTTGAAGCAATTGGTGTGTAAACGTGGTTTTACCCGATTGACTTGGACCCACCACCAAAATGCTACATGGACAACGAAAACGACGATCGTCCATGCTGACGTCTAGATTCCATATGAGCCTTTGCCTTAACCTACACCTTACTATATACCCAATAACAACAACATTTGGTGATGAAACATCATTTTTTATTATAACTTTAACATGTGTAACAAAGAGCGCTGAACAAGAGCGCATTGACGACTACGCTTAGGATTACAAGGTGCTTGTCGTCGTTGTGGTAAAAATCGATCACGCACAAAGGTGCGAACATTCTGATCGTTCCATTGTAAATTTGGTGTAAACATAGCAGCTACTGTTCCATGACGTTTGCCACGTACACGGTTCCACAAGAAGAACAAACAATGTTGGCCACATACGTCGGAGTCCATGGCTTGAATCCTACGAGTGTTGTGCACGAGTTGTGGACGTAACTTGCAAAAGTTTGTAATGGCTTGACCATACACTTGTGGAGGAAATCCAAAACTGTCCCAGAATTCACACGTCTCGGGTGTAAAGTACACGGCTAACCAATGAGATCCTGGACGATCGCTTGGATCCACGTTCATGATGTAGGCTTGATTGGGAAATGGTACTTTGGTCGGTAGCAAATCAGATGGAAACACGCCACCAAACACTGGATTTAACTTGGGATCGTTGTGTACTAGCAGTTCTAACTGATCCGTGTTCATCCTTGAATGTCGTAAATCACTTGACCTAATTGGTCCACCTCGATGGTGTTGTTGAACTCGCCGTAGACGACAATGGTGTTCACCTGCGCGGTGGCATCCCCAAATGTCAGGTACAGGTCAACGTTGCCTTTATATTGAGGTTGGAAGTACCCTGACGAGGCATTGCCTGCTGGTGTAAAGTCGTAGGCAAACAATGAATAACCAGCCTTGAACTCGTCGAACGTAAGGTTGAGTCCTTGTCCTCGGTAGGTACCACACACGTTATCGAACAACATGTGGTACAAATCTATATCCTTGTCATCAATAGTAGACAGTGTTCCATAGGGGGTCTCTTGTCCATCCACGGTTACTTTGATGGTAGACAAAGCAAACATTTGGAAATTGAATGGATTCTTCCCTTTGTCGCCATTGTAGGCAGCATTCTCGACCATCCCTAAAATCATACGTTTAGGAACCAATCCTTGGAACAAGTCTCCTTCATAATGGGTCAAGGATCCAGTGCCAATTTGCCGGGTCTTCACAATGGCTGACGTCACAGGGTACTTGGCTGTACGTGCATTCGATCCTGTCATGAGTTCACGTTGGTTTAACTTGACGCTAGGGGCTGGAGTCACGTGATACATGCGTAGGATAAAGTCCTCGATGACGATCTTTTCGGTACCATGTTCCGACATCAGACAGAAGGCTGTATCATGCATATCAAACTTGATTTTCATCTCGGTGTTGTCCAGAAGGTAACGTCCTGAGTGAAAGAGATCACAAAACAAGGGGCCTTCCATGCAGAATTTGTCGCCTGCTTTAGTACGAGCTGCACGTGCCTTGAGTCCAGGATTCAAATTAGCGCCTGTAGCGGCATGATCAACTTGGTCCATGGATCCACTGTCTTTTTTCCACATGGCACATTCCAGATACGATTCTTGAGCTTCTTTAGGATAATTCAACAACGTCTCGATGAAGGCACGGTACGCATACGTGTCGGTTTGCAAGGTGACGGCTTGATCGTTCAATTTCACAGTCACTTGTTGGATCATCGAATGAAGAAAGTTGTTGACAGGTCCCACTTTATCGGCTACTACAACTTTATCACCATTAGCTTTGGTGATCTTGGCCACGACACGGAAATGAGTCTTTTTCAAATCAATCATTGTAGGACCCCTACGAATGATGAACTGATAATACTTGGCTCCTTTGTCTGTGGGTGAATACTCAACGTATCGGCCTGATGTCACAGCCACATATGTTGGTGGTACCGTAAACAAGTCCATGCCTGGATTGGCAGCAGCAAGCGAAGCAGTATGAACACTCATGTTGACTAGGAGGAGCTCTTGACAGTAGTTGAGGTAATGTCCAACTGATTAGAAGGCATGAATGTCCAAGTCTTTTATAACTGTTTTCAATCGAAAATGTCCTTGGTATGACGACGACGACGACGTTTAGCCATGACAGGCTTAGGTTGACGACGACGACGTTTTAGAGATTGACGAGCACCACCCACTTGTGGTTTACGTATACCTCGTGTAGCGACTTCCGCTTGTTTACGTATACCTTTTGTAGCGAGTTCCCAGGAAGGCAGGTGAGGAACAATGTCTCTTCCCATGGAACGTAATACACCTCCGACGCCACCTACACCAAATCCCATTTGTGCTGGCACAGGGTACCCACGGAAAGGTCCATAACCTACTTGTGGTACAGGACGTCCACGGAACACTCCATTTCCTTTTTGAGGTGGAAAATAGATAAAGGGTCCTTTTCCTTTCTGTCGTGGTGTTATAGCTCCTATAGCACCACGAGCCATATTCAATATATCATTCCACACCATATCTTCTTCTTCTTCTAGGCAAATCGCACACGACGCAAATGTAGTGTTACCTGTACGGCGCCTGATTGAAATGATACGGTTTCGCCTGTGTCGTCCGTTATATGGATACGGATCTTGTTGATGATTTGAGTACGTAGTGGCAAGTAGTAGGGATTGAGAAAGTTTCGTTCCACAGGGAATCCAGGTTTTCCTTCAGGAACAAAGGTACGTAGTAAATTGTTGGCGTCACTTCCCATCACAATATGCGAGTCCACAATGTTTGTGTACACGTAAAAGCTTTGGAACGGATGTACATCTTCACGAACTCGCAGACTTGAGGTGAAGGCTTGTATTTCATCACCAACAGCGTATCTATCCGCTATAATCGCATACCAATCTCCAACGTTATCAGCAGTAAGCCTAAAGGCGCCAACAGTACCCTTTTCAAACTCTAGAGGTTTCTCGAGTATATTGAGTGTGATTGGTCTTGTCGTGTGAAATCCCAAGGCCCATGCTAGTCGTGGATGGATGAGTAGACTCATGTCTTTGTTCAGTGAGATCGTGGCCTTGCCCTCTTTGGTATTGAACTTAAATTCAAATTTATTCGTTTGGGTGATTCGCCTGGTCTTGCTCTTCGTTTGATATCATCCGCTTTGAAACGAGTGGCAACGTTCTTCATGCCTTTCACAACATCTTGCACGTTGTTGTACTTTCCCTTGGGTAACTTGTATTTTATCCATATATTGCTTTTGTCTGAATCCTTGGTAGTAAGGACCCACAGGTCAAGATCTTCTTCACGCAGCAAACTCCACGTATGCGGATAAATGATGTTGGTAAGTGCCATTTCCCATGATCCTTCACGAACATCGATAGGATATTTGGTTCGTATTGAAAAATCGCCTGCTTTGTTGTTGGGAAGGGCATCTTCGATAGCATTGCTTGACAGCGTAATCACCAGGTCAGACCGAGTAGACATCCTGAGGCAACTGATGTCTTTGATGGTATATCACACGATTTTATGCACTTGACTTGCTAGGATCCAACTGTCGTACTTGTCAGGCCAGCCACGCCAATGGACCAAATACTCTTCTTGACGTCCTTTCCCACGGCTCTTGACAATTTTGTCGATACGAAAGACATCTTTTTGTTCATCCATGCTGACTTTTTGCAATTCTTGTTCGTAAAATTGGCCTTCCAACAACGAACCGTCGTATTCGCGTAGTCGATACGCATAGGGATCCCTTGCCGTCATCCGATAGGCAATCGTAAACACTTCTTCCGTCCAGTTGGGTAAATACCCTTTTGCAAACACGTGTTTCACTTTACTTATACGTACTAAATCTCCCACTTGAAATTTAGGTTTTAGCTTCTTCTTCTTCTGAGCCTTCTTCTGGTACAAGGTTTGCCATACGTCTTGAGCATTGGCTAACGTGACGTCAGCAGGGGCACGACGAATGCTTCGATGATACGAATGATTGTAATTGTGCATCAGTTGCGGAAGCACGTCAATGTAACGTACTGTCTCTTTGTAGGTGAACCATCGCCACATCCATGTTTTTAACGTACGATTAAATCGTTCGACGACGGAGGCTTTGGTTTCGCTCTTGGTGGTAAAGTGATGGATGTTCTTCGATTTGAGAAACGCTTGAAAGTTTCGATTTAAGAACTCCGACCCATCATCCGTCTGCAATTTCTCAGGCACACGACCTTCCTTGAATATTTTCTGAAACGCCTTGATCAAACTGTGTCCCGTCTTGTTCTTCAAGGGTACTGCCCATGCGTACTTGCTTAACACGTCAATGACGGTTAATATGTAGTTGTAGCCATTATTTTTGGTTCTGTACGCTTGCATGTCACACAAATCCGCTTGCCATTGTTCGTCGATACCTTGGACGACCACACGATTGCGTGGAAAACGACGACGGTACGGTTTATGGAGTGTATATGACGGTTGAGACCGTATCCAAGCTAAGACTGTGCTCTTTTTTATGCCTTTTGAGCGCATAGCCCTTGCCAGTTTGGCAACACCGCCCAAAGCAGCAACATTGTTTGGATCGTAATAGGCTTGCTGGAGTAGACGTTCGATATTCTTCTTCTTCTTCTGTGCTACGGTCTGCTTGGGTTTCCTGGGTGCCATCGACTACCACAATACGCCCACCACAACACGCTAGCATACAACGTATACGTTTCAATAAGTTACGGCACGTTAGTATGGGACGGTCTTTAAAACATACCATCCTTGGCGGTGTTCAACACCAAATGATTAGTCCAATGCTGGGTCAGCCCCTTTATAGACAAAAATCACACTATTTGGGTTTTATAAGTTCTTTATTATACATAACTTTATATATACACTGCTTATCAAAAGTCTTATTAAAGTCCATATAATATCCATAAGGGTATACGTTTGTTGTACACGAAGCTTAACAAAGTTCAAAGTCCATAATACCCATAAGGGTAAGTGTACATGCCACGTCGTACACGTTTGTTGTACACCACCTTGAAGGACTTGGTTTCTGATACGGTATGCAACGTACGGGTCGTCACATTGCGTCGAATGGTGTGGGGATTGGTCACTTGACGCACAGGGTTCCCATGACCCTCCAACAGTTCCACCATGCTATCCAAATTCACTGTTTCTGTGGTACGTAGATTCATGCGTAGTCCTTTGACTTTGCACACGGTCTTACCGAAGTTGGTCTTGTACCCGTAACTCTTGGGTCCTGTGGCCACATAGTGCACGATGTGTTCTTCTGGATCAAGTTCGCTGGTTAGTTCTCCCAAGTAATCGCCAAGTGGTGGTTTCCATTGACCAGGACGCCACGTAAAGATGACACTGTCTGTATCGTGGTACAAACATCGATCCCCCAAACCATCCATGACGTCATACAACTTGAGACGTGCATACGCGGTGGTGTAAGCAGCAAAGACAACGTTGGTGTGTGCTTTCGTCTTCAGAAACTTCTCAGCCATCTTGTAGTGAATCTGGACCATTTCCTCGTTCACGATCAACACATCACTCACTTCGATGCTGTCGTCCGTCATCAGATCGAAGTACTTTTCTGGACTTTTCACGTACTCGGTACGTCTCCGATTCGATTGCTCGCCAAACTTCCCCCACATGCAATTCAGGAACATTTTGGCGACAGAGCGGAGACCTGGATTCTTCTCGATACGTTCACGATCCAATCGAATGCCTTGATGTTCTTCGTACTGTTCCACGTACCGGACCTTGTCTTCTTCCGTCTCGCACCAACTTGGCCATCCTGAAGCTTCTTGCTTGTACTTGAGAAACGTCTTGATGTACTCTTCGAACAAGCGTTCCCATTGAGCCCAGTGCCACACCTCATACACTTTCATCACTTTATACCCTTTCTCCAGAGCTTTGAACAGTTCCACGTGCGTCCACGTGCCGGTAAAAGCGCGTTCTTCCTCAGTGTGCGTGCATGGATGATATTGGTTCTCTTCTTGAGCACAGGTATGACACAAGGGAAACATCAGCTTGTCGTTGATGCGTACGGGAAGCACTGGGAAGTAAACATCCTTGGGTGGAAGGACACGTACTTTCATCAATCCGCGATACAGGTGCAGGTCTTGTTGGATCTCATCGTTCACCAGAACTTCTGGATGTCCCACAGGGTACTCACACGTGACATTCACGTACGGGTACAACGACGTGAAATCGTAATAGTGGAGTTGCTCGTCATCCTTGGCTTCGCATCGTAAACGGATTGCATTGGTACGTCCACCAAAGAAACTGTCCCGGGTTCCAAGGGCTTGCACTTCTCCACGTCACCGACCATCGCTTGTATCCTAGGGGTTGCTGACAGTTCACGATCAAACTCACATTCCCACACTTCCACGAGGTGGTAACCAGCCCGAGTAATAAAGGTGCGCACGTTGCACGTGTCATGGTAGAGATCACCCATAGTAGTGCCAGAGAAAGGATTCTTTGTGTCCTTCGTGTAGCACTTGGGACATCCGTGATAGAGACATCCATGGTATTGGTACACGGTATGAGTACTCTCGGCATACCCGTCGACCTTGTACCGTCCCACCTTGAATTCCCCTTCGCTCGTGCCAGCGTGACGAATGTGCACTCCATCAGTGATGTGCCTGTACTCGAGCCACTGCAATGCTTTGAGCGAGTGCACGTCGCGTCCACGGTATCCTTGAGCAGGAATCACAGCAACGGTGTTGGCCTTGAGAAATTTGGTGCGCAAAATAAGACTGCACAACGATGCAATGGTGACCGACGTGTGAAACGGATGGACGTCACCCGTTGCCATGGTAAGCTTGTCAAAGGCCAACACAGCTTTCTTCAGCACTTCAACGTCTTGATGACAATAAGACGCCAGTTCTTCTTGGAAATCGAACACGGCACCACGTGCGACTTCGTTCTCGTACCACGTGCGTAACGCATCAGCATCTTTCTTCGTCATGTTTTCAATGCCATAATACTTGAGATCAGGCATAGGTCCCACGTACGTTTGGTTCTCTGGGGTGTTGAAGAAATGTGGAAAGTCGCCTTTGCGTACCTCTTGATCAAACCCCATAGCTTTGGGAAGTTGACGCAATGCCATCTGGAGGTAATTCAACGTGCACTTCATACTGATCTTGAGATCTGGGAGTCCAAGCATCATGATCTTTCCTCCATTAAAGATAACAGTAGGCTTGAATGCATTCTTGAACAAGTACTCCAAGATAGGATAGGAATCGTACCCTTTAAAGTTGTGTGCCAAACACGTGTATCCTGCATTGCTTCCACCAAATAACCATTGACAAAACTCGTCCAGAGCTTGTTCCCCTTGGAAACCACGTTTACGCAATCCGCACGTGTCACAAGTAGGATGTGAGTCTAAGGGTAGATCACGACAGTCCTCGCACAGTTTCTGGACACCCACAAAATTGACCCGATGTTGCGTGCCAAGGGGTTGTGCCTCAAAATCAAAGATGATGAGCCGCAATTGATCCTCATCGTTCTTCTTCTTCCGTCCTGTCACTGCTGCTGCTCCTACGGGAACATAACATAAGTGGTCCTTGTCGACCATCTTTTTGCAGACGTGACACACGTATTCACCACACTTGTGAGGCTTGCCTTCCCGTCTCTTGTCTAAGACATCAAACCTCGTAAGACATTCTTCACACTTGTGTATCTTCTGACACTGTGACCATTCCTTCCGATTATTCGCGGGACCATGCTTTTTCACGCGACGATGGTTGTCAAAACATTGTTGGGTACGGAAGTAACGGTTACAAACGGCACAATGTCGCCAGTTCCATCGTTTGGTATCATCATCTGGTGGACTCGGAGGAGAACAGTTCTCTTCACCACAAGCACGACATCGGTTATTGCATTTGTGCTTGGCTGGATCTGAGTAGCCCTTGTTACATTTGATACAGAAGTTGTTTCTTCCCAGGAAACCTTTCATTTTAGTGATAAACTGGTAATGGTTTCCATCAAGGTACAAGTACAAGTGATATTTAGGATCCTCCTCCAAAGTTCCTTGCCAAATAATACCATTCGAATATTCTCTGGACACGAGGTAGAGCTTAAACCCTTGTGGAGCCAAATACGTTTGGAACTTTTTCAGTTCTTCGATACCACACGCTTCTTCAGGAACGCCAGCTTGCTGGTGCAACTCTTTCGCTTTTTTAAGCTGAGTGAGATTATCGCTGTTTCTTGGCCACTGTTTATACATATTCCTATACTGCTGTGTTGTTCCGGTATGGAAGGCGATTCCAATCACGATCGCACGGGCCGCACAAAGCTTATCCTGATTATGTACTGGTATAATAGATCTCTTCATCTTTGCCCATGTCTCCGCATCCGCACAATCCAAGCTCCTCCTATTCTTCTTAGAGTGCTTTTTCTTCTGCTCACCAGCTGGGACATCGTCGTCATCGTCATCATCATCATCATCATCACCATCAGTAGTATAGTAATCATCATCATCATCATATCCGCCATGACCACCACGGGGTGTACGTGCTCGTATCACGTGCAACTGAAACTGTCCATGGAGAACAAATTCCTCGTTAGATTGCACAATGGTTTCAATCTGTCCCATAATCCTTTGCGGTGTCAACTGTTCCCGTAGCATAAACGGTAACGATATGGGATTCTTCAGAGCTGGAGCATTCAAGGTCACGCGAGCAAAGTCCTTGTTAGGCACACCTTCTAGCGTTTCTTCTAGCACTTTGTCAAGAACACGCTCTACATCTTGCATGGCCTCTTGGACAGTTGACCGTAAAGGAAGATTGATGTTTAAATCATAATCAGAACAATCGGTTTTCATCTTACGCGAATGACGACTGTGGACTTCATTCAATTGGTAAGAAATACCATCATCATCCTCCTCATCCTCCTCCTCTTGCTCATCATGGGTACGCTTGACACCTCTTCCAATTTGATTGTCAACATCTTGTGGTGATGGTGGTGGTGGTGACGGTATTGGCTGTGATGGTAGTGGTGGTGGTGGTTGATTGTCAACATCTTGGGGCGGCGACGGTGGTGGTGGTGATGGCCCTGGTGTTTGTGGTCTATGGGCCGTCATATCCGAATACTGCTGGTATAGCTCTTCAAAACTTTTTGTCATATCAACATCGTCTTGCATCATCCAAGCGATAAAATCGTCAACAAATCCTTCCTCTACTACTTCCACTTGTGGTGACGACGGCGGTGGCGGTGGTTGGTCATTCAAATGCCGCTCAAAGAGCTCTTCAACACTTTGTGCCATATCGACGTCACCATCCTCTTGTAGAATCCAATCGAGGAACTCATTAGTAGGAAGCTCTGGTGACGGTGGTGGTGGTGGTGGTGGTGGCTGTGATTGATCAATGAATTCTCCCAACTCAAATTGTTCCATCCAAGTAGGTTGTAGTTCCTCGATCAAATCATACAACTCTCTCTGTTCTCCTTCTAACAAATCTCCCAGAGATGTTTCTTGTTGTTGTTCTTCTCTCGCCGCCATTACTTCTTCTTCTTCTTCTTCTTCTTCTTCTAACATGTTCTTAAATATTCGAAGTGCATCTTCTACATCATCCGCTTCACTTGATCCCGACATCTTCTTCTTCTTCCTATCACGACGAGCAGAGGACGACTGTGATCTCAAACTGAGCTCACGCCTTTTATAATAGTGGGATGACGTCATCGGATCGAAATCCCTGTAATTTGATTGGTGCGTTAAGGACGCATTCTGATTGGCTGAAATCCAAATTCTAGCCTTCTGATTGGTGGATTTCGATCCGCTTATAAATTGACCTTTGGACTCTGATGACCTTCAATGACCTTGATCCTGTTTCCTCGGACGTCAGCATCAAAATACTCAAATGTGATTGGTGGATTTCGATCCGCTGATAAATTGACCTTTGGACTTTGGACCCTGACCTTTGGAACTCAAAATCCCTGTAATTTGATTGGTGCGTTAAGCACGCCATCTGATTGGTTGCGTGATTCTAGCCTTCTGATTGGTGGATTTCGATCCGATGACATCATCCAAAAAAGTATATAAAGGAGAAATTTGACGAATTCAGTTCAGTTCTGGAGCTGACGTCGACACGTGAAGATCATGAGTGATAACAAGGAAGAAGAAGCTTCAGAACTTTGTTGTGTTATTTGTTTAGCAAAACAAGGAGAAGAAGAAAAAGATGGCGACAACAAACTCGAAGTTATGGAATGCTGTCATAAGCAATGTCATCTACGATGCTTGACACAATGGCATCAACGACAACGACATGAAACCACATGCCCTCATTGTAGACGTGTACAGCGCCGAAGAGGAGATCCACCAACGCAACCACCATCACCTCCCTCGTCGCCGTTCGAAGGTAGGAATGCTACAGATGATGAGGATGATGACGAACACCCGTCCGCCGTTCCAATCCATTCCTCCATGCCTTCATTCGAACCTATCGAACCTACACAATTTTTACTTGATGATATTCATCGAAGACGTAGCTATGACCTATTCGGTTTATCTCGTGAAGAATTGAGAACCAGCTCCTATCTAACCGGTCTGCTACAAATGGGAACAAGAGGATTGTGGGCACAATTTTCAGCAGGGGAACTGTTGAATAGATTTCGTGAGGAGGGATTTCGTGTGGATGGAGTTGAAATATACCACGACAAATACGGCATCTCGTTACCTGTATACCTCGATGGTAGACGATGGCCACGAAATTTTTTAAAAGTGACTCATGTCAAAATCCCAGTGGTAACTGCATGTCCAGAAGGGACTGTCATCTATATAGATGTACTACCAGAATCCGAATGGTTAATCACATATGATGCCATCTGATGAACTCTGTTTTCTCCGTAGGTAGGAATGCTACGGATGATGATACTACTGATTATATTCCTACGGATGATGATGATGATGATGATGAACCTCCACCATTTATACTGGATGATCGATCAAATAATGATCTTGATGAACTCTTCAATTTTATTCCTTCACAAATGAGAAGCTGCCCGTATCTTTTAAATCTGCTACGCATAGGAAAAAGAAGTGTATGGTATACATTTTCCTCTAGTATACTGAGGGAAAGATTTCGTGACGATGGGATTTTAATCTATGGCGATAACACCATCTCCTTTCGTGTACACCGTAATGATGAGCAATATCAACGACATTATTATAAAGTGACTGATGTCATAATCCCCGTGACAAGTCGACGTCTACGACATGGGACTATCTATACAGAGGCAGAACCAATGATCAAATGGGGTATCAGAATTGTACCTATGTAAACTTTTTTTTTCTTTTATAGATAATGGAGCGATTGCTTTTGACATTGATGACAGTGGAATCATTACTTTTGACATTGTATTCACCATACCTGCATCTCAAGCATTATTCATGAATTATGATTATCCTCCTCGTCGTCGTCGCCATCGACATGAACGACTCTCTACTATGTTTAATCGCCTATTTCGTCGATAAACAACACCATTTGAGAAGAACACTTTTTATTAATACTCCTTTGTATTACAACTTATACTTAATAAAATGTTCAAATGTTCTTAATCGTCCTTATTAAACACTTCAATACATGTCTCCTCGGCTGCTTTCGCAATAGCCGTAGTGTGAGGAGAAAACAACTCGCTAAACATGTCCTTTGCTTTCATTTCGCCAAGGAATTCCAATTCGCCTTCGATGTAGCGACGCCAGTTCTCTTGAATAGTGACTTTAATGCCAGCCGACAACTTTTGCACTCCTTCCCAGACCTTCTCCATGGAATTGCGAAACATATCACGAACCACATTGTAATACTCTGGCCATAGATAGTCCCCGTTCAACCTCAAACACTGATGACGATTCTGACTGGGATGGTCCACTTTACATCCTTCACAGTCCACATTCCTTTTACGATGCATTCCTTCCCATATCATGGATACTACAAATTCATCCAACAGTTCCATGATCGAATACGAATCCAACACATCCATATCCGCTTGCTCATCATCATCTAACTTTTTTGCATCGGGTTCCATACTTTCTGGCGCTTCTTCTTGGGTTCTTCAGCCCAAAGAAACGAATCACACTTGGGATTTGGAGCACGGACGTCACAAGCAAAATACACACGACCTTCGTTCCAGTCTCTTTTCCCGACACCAACGCGACAAATCAAGTCGTGGTCACACGTTGGAAACACACTCAGCGATGTGCCTTCAGGAATAGCTTCTCGTACAGCTTTAGCGTCCGATTCCGTAAAGTAAAAATGACAACCAATCAACTTCTTCGAATAATCCAAAGGACAACCACACTTGTACACGTCTCCTACTTGCTTTGCTTCGTAATCACAAAAACACTTCATTACTCTATAACCTCTACCAACTGAATACCTCACATCGCTCACACAACAGCTTTTATAGATAAATTGCTGGCCATAAGTGCTGGCCATAAGTGCTGGCCATAAGTGCTGGCCATAAGTGCTGGCCATAAGTGCTGGCCATAAGTGCTGGCCATAAGTGCTGGCCATAAGTGCTGGCCATAAGTGCTGGCCATAAGTGCTGGCCATAAGTGCTGGCCATAAGTGCTGGCCATAAGTGCTGGCCATAAATTGCTGGCCATATCCCGACTATATACTACTGTCGTAACTTCAAGGCTGGAGTTAATTTTTTTGTCGTCCCACTGCAGCCAGACACCGCGATATTTACGATAGAGAACGGTAACCAAATCATTAGCCTTAGGAGAGACTTTCGAGAGCATTATCCGGTCAAATGAGTAATAACTCTTCGCGATGCATCTCCAGCCAATTTTTGCCCTTCCCCCGACTGCTCCGCTCAAATACTTCCCTATAGGTTTGATCTTTGGTGTAGCTAAAATGAAAGAGAAAAATAACCAGTTAATTACTAATGAGCTATTTTTCCACCATATCAGAAGCCCATTACCTACGAGAGTCTATCTGGGTAGGAAGGTTCAACAGCGAATTGGAAATGAAGCAGGTCTGAAGTTATTTTTAGAACACTAGATTTGCGCTGCCTTGAATGAACTTCTCTGAACAAAGCAGCATACGCTACCTGCACTCTAATTGGCTGGGCGAATGATCACTTTGGCCGTAGGCTAAGTGAAGATTTGAAACTAAGACCCCGTCCACACTACACCGTTTTCAAACGAAAAACGGATACTTTTTGGCTATCGTCCACACTACAACGCCGAAAACGATGACCGAAAACGGCGAAAACAATACGAAAACGATAAGTGTGGACGCAAATCTTTTTGAAAACGGAGCAAAAAGTATCCGTTTTCGTTTGAAAACGGTGTAGTGTGGACGGGGTCTAAATAACTTCATAGAGGCCTCATTTCAGTCATTTTCTAGTTCGCTGTTACTTAACAAACGTGATTATCGGCGACTATTCGACGTGATTATCGTGTAACATCCTGCGTCAATTGATTAATTCGTCATCATTGCACTTAAATAAGAGTCCACAACACTCAAAACCACTGGAAATTTGCCAACTCTACTCACAGAGGCAGTTTCCATAACTGCGATCCCTGTCGAAGTTGGATGTAAGAGAGCACCATGGTCTGTCGTGATCCACTGCAGTACACCAAGTGTAAGTCTGTACACCAAGTGTGTTATTCATGAGTTTGCCGGCACTTGAGCCTTCCAAACCAGAAGATATTCTATAGTGTGTATATCAAAAATACTTCCATATTCTCTGCCCCAGGGGCCATGGTTTGATTCACAGACTTGCTTTATAACAGACTTGATTTATAAATCGCTAACCACGTCACAAATAAATATGTAGCTTTTTGGCATTTAGTTTCGATTTTTTACGCGATTTCACGCTTTCAATATAGACTTCGTACGGGATTTGAAAATATGAGTTCCGTAAATACCAGAAAATGTCTTCTGAAGCAATTTTTATTGCCAAGGAGTTACTAAATGAAGTGAAATGATTATTCTTGGAAGTCAGAAACATTCAGAGATTAGCCGGGCCGGCGCTACACTCTATAAAATTCATTCTCAGAAACAGTGGAAAATAGTTAAGTGCTGCGAACAACAAAGGTTACTGCGATTTTCATAATTCTGCGAACTCTCGCCATCGATTTCCAACCGTAAAACCGCCTTCTCGACTTCCGTCAATCAAACTCCCGAGTCTTCTCGTCGTTACTCTTTTTGCTTTTTGATTGGCCAGTGCCTAAGCAGTGCTAAAATGGCTTCCTATCACGCCAGCAATGGTTACGTTGCTGGCCAATCAAAAAGCACAAAGTAACGTCGAAAAGACTCGGGAGTTTGATTGACGGAAGCCAGAAGGCGGTTTGACGGTTGGAAATCGATTGCGAGAGTTCGCAGAATTATGAAAACCGCAGTAAAACAAGCTGCCAAAAGAACTCGGTAATTTTTACCTTTCGCATGATCTGATTTTTGCTGATTTTCTTCCTGTATACTAGAGAGTGTCAGGAACAATATTAAGAAGAAAAACCTTTTGTTTCATTTTGAGCTCTTTTTTTTTCGGCCTAAAATGACTGGACTATTAAATTTCATGAAAATGAGGAATTTTCAAAACTCAAAAAATAGGAAGTTGCCATGGGAGGATTCGGGTGGACTTTTTTTTGTGTACTAACGGGCCAGTAGTAAAAATGTTCCTGGTGAGAAACCTTTGTTATCATTTTTGTCCAACCTTTAGTAAAAATATTTTTTCATTTACTGGACTAATTTGGTACCCAGCGTGTTTGAGTCCATGCTTCCATTATATGAAAAGACTGGTAAACACGCGCACGAACTGACCCAGCGAAAATTTGTCTAACCCAATTAATTTCTCCTGAAAACCTAGTGGGAAACTAGAGCTCGGTGGGTCTGTTACAGAGGGGTGTATTTTTGGTTTCAATGGCTAACTCTGCCTCGGTAACGTTTCTTCTGGTTAGGGGCCTGGAAACCCCGAAAATTGTTGATCTCAACGAGCGGGAAACTTTACGCATCATTGGCTGCCGTTTATCTTTAAGATGCCGTAGCATAGTTAGTAACTATGGCTGTAGCAATTAACCTTGCATTGAAATGCTTCGGTAAGTTTGTTTGACATACAGCAAACAATGAAAGCACGTCTTGTCAAAAGCAAATTTTCTTATTTGATGTAAATATTCCGACTACTGAGACGATACGAGGAGGGTCCCTCGTAAACTTAAAAGAAAACATCAAAAGCGTTAAATCTTCGTACTTTTAAAATCAATCACACTGCCAGCCTACAAAAACCAGTGAAACAAGCGTTTTGCTTTATCCCAAAAGCCGTTGGAAATGTTTCCCGCCAAAACTAGCCCAACCGTGATAACCGCGTCCCAAGGTCAGCCGTCACCCACATGAGCTTACTGGCCAGAAAATGATTTAGTATTCAATATAAATATGAATTACAATTGTTATTTTTACACTTTCTGGTGAAAAATAAACTGAAACTGAAACTGAATCTGTGTCTCGTGTGGCAAATTGACGGAGCCAAAACAAGACCCCTGGCCATGTGGCCACGGAGAGCAGATTTTTCAACAAAAGCGGCGGCCCCTATTGTAGAACTGAATAGCAATAATTGTAACCTAAAGGACTGGTTATTATCAGCTTTAATTCACAACAGTCAGCGAAATCACTTCAAGGTTCTGGCCCAATACTGATAACGCACCATAACGGTTTTCTGAAAAATGTTTCACATAGTATCCTATAGTTTAAAACCCCACTTTTTGTATATGTATTGTATAAAAATATACTTGTTATATAAACTATAGTGTTTTATCAGGATTTGGCCACTTAGCAATAATTCGCACGTGTGAAAAATTAATGAAAATGTTCATATGATGGGTGCGACTGGAAATTTAAGATTTATCTTCGAGAGTGTTCAAATTTTGATATCTCACGAGTATCACATTAGTGCGACCAGTTAATTTTAAC
Organism: Scolanthus callimorphus; assembly: GCA_033964015.1. Lineage (NCBI taxonomy): Eukaryota > Metazoa > Cnidaria > Anthozoa > Actiniaria > Edwardsiidae > Scolanthus > Scolanthus callimorphus. The sequence continues at coordinate 23,262,219 of CM066915.1, forward strand.
TCAATACGCCAATTGTTGCGGTGGAACTGCGTTGTTTTTATCGCGAGACCCCGGGACACCGTACGGGAGTTATCGACTGCTGATTGTGGTGCATACGAATAACTCCCGCGGGATTTTGCCGTTAACAACGTTCCAACTCACAGGGCTCAGTTGTTCCAATTGTTATTTTTATATTTTCTGGTGAAACTCAAATTGAAACTCGTGTCTGGTCAAAACAAGGGCAGATTTATGGACAAAAGCGGTGGCCTCTCCAGGGCACACGAACCGTAAACATGGTAAAGACTTCTTCAGCTTGAACTCACATTGGTTAGCGAAATTCAAGGTTCAATTCTGGCGCAATACTGATAACAATGGCTGAGATCCTACTCTAAGCCCCCGCTTTTCCGCTTTGTGTGTATTCTTCACGAGTTGCGTCACAAAGCCCCTTTTGAAAAAATAGAACGAATCATGCTGAATCATTAGTGAAACCAATCACAAAATGAATACGCTAATTTTGAATAACTCGCCTGCTTTGCTGGCAGACTGGCAGTGGAGTGTTATTTCACGGCGAGAAACCGGGAACTATATACACAGGCAACCCGAGCCGCAAATTTCCTGGAGGCCATGTAACGTCGTGACACGACCTTTCAGTTTTCAAACTGATACAACACACTAACAACATACATTTATTTGCTTTATACTTGATTGATTCCTCGAGCCCGAGGACTGTGAGTCAATACAGTGGTGGATCCAGGAATTTTTTAAGGAGGTTGACTATTACAAAGGTTTTACTGTACATGCGAGAAAAAGGGGGGTGACCGTTTGCAAGATGTGAGAAATAAGTTAAGAAAGAGGAGTGACTAGTGACCCCCTTAACCACCCCTGGATCCGCCACTGCAATAGCCCATGAAGCCAAAGGCCGAAGGCTATTGACTCGGAGGCCATATATGAGGGCGAGAGGAAAGCGCTCGATCTTTGGGCGGGCAAGCCGAAAGTGCACAAGTTGCACAGAACAGGACGAACAAAACAGCTTTTTACGAGATACAGCGGATTTCATATGACTGTAGTGAAACCAATCGCACTGCGATTACATCAATTCCCTATAGGAGAAATTGTAAGTGAATTGCGACAGTCATCTGAAATCCGCTCTATTCGCAGAGAAAACAAAGTTGGTTGCGGCATACACCACCCCCTAAATCGGGTCCCGTTCGAGTACAGATGTTTTAACCATTTCACCGGAAAATAAAATCAGACAAGATGGCGTGTATGCGCATGCGTGAACGGGAAACTAAAAAAGATTTATTCTCGTGTCATTATAATGCGCAATATTAGATATTAGATATGATGAACAAAGCATGTCAAACGGCAACTGTGAGGACGAGTTCTTCATTACCATTGCATGCTAATTTTAAATTATAACAACGTGTCCCACATGGATCTCTTACACACTCATTGGGCCTATAAATATGTTGGTGATGCGTAATTAATGTTGATTGTTCACTAACGGTACAAGGGGCGTCCTTATATGGTCTGGTGGCCGGGCGTTCTCACCCATAGGTATCTAGCTACTGAGCAATTCAACACCAGGATAGCGACTGTCAGGGCCGAAATCTCTGGCGTGGGCGTAAGAACCGTACGGTCGCCATACGACGCTGTCTGGAAGTATGGTCCTATTTTTTCCTCAAGTCAACTTAATCTGCTGAACTGAATTCGACGGGCAGCAATAGCTATCGTCGGATTGGCGTGAAAATGCTGAGCGAAGGATAGGCAGATCATTACTGTTGCATGACTCACAAAATACAGTTTAAAGTTATTCCCATCACAATTTCCATACTTTTTATCGCAAATAACTAAGGCGTAAAGCCAAGCTGACCACTCACAAAACGGGCGGAAAAATAACTGACTACCGGCACAGTGGTGGATCCTGGATTTTAAGAGAAGGGGTTCATTTTTGCTGATGAAGTGCAACACATGAGGAAACATTCTATACAAATCCTTCTCTGCTGTCCGTGGCCCTCTCACGAAGCGAAATCGTGGTTGTATACATTAGGTCACATAAAAGAAAAGAACCACTCTGAAATGACGAAAGGTCTTTAGCGAACCGATCCCAAAAAAATCGGTTCGTTTAGAGAGGGGGGTTCATTTGCACCCATGAACCCCCCTGGATCCGCGCCTGAGGCAATGAAGTATCAATCTGTTAGCCAACATGCGACAAAGGAAAAAAAGATTTGACTTAGAATCGACAATTTTCTAAGACTAAAATTTACGATCTACTAAATAGATCTAGTTCGCAAAGTCATTGTCACTAAATGGTCAGGTTTACAAATTGAGCCACAAGCCAATCTGTGGATGAGCCTGGGCTTATGTAAGCAGCCAATGAGATAGCGCAAGGACCACTTCAAAAAAGATGGAACATTTTTGGCTTCAGATCAGTTCCGGGGGTGGCTTACAAGAACAAAAGGCCTGAATACGCCTCTGTAGATATATACGTTTGAAAAGCCGTGAACAACTGTCTTCACTGTGATACCCCCTCCTCGCTCCCTGGTGCTGCATCCAGATTCCCTATTCCTAGATTTACACAATAGTAATCATCCATGCAAGAACTAGGCAAACATCCATTGTTCTACGGCATTGAAGGTTCCCCACGTAGGATATGTCCTATTTTTTTACCACAGTAAGTTATGACTAGTAACATAAGGGAAGTGGTCAAAACATCTGTACTAGAATGGGACCCGATGGGTGGTGTATACCGCAGCCAACCTTCTTTTAGGAAAAAATAGCCATTTTTAACTGCGAATATCTCGTAAAATAATAAATGAATACAAAAGATTAGCCCTGCACCGTCTTCTTCATAGCGAGAGCAACGCATCCATGCAATAAAATCCAACACCCCTTACTTGAGCATGGAGAAAATGGGCATTGAAAAAACGGGTGGGTAGGTACAGCCCGGGACCTACCACCTCCCGCGATAAAATCGGGTCCCGGTCGAGTACGATGTTTTGACCGCTTCCCTAATAAGAGTGAAAAATTGATAGATTTCGACTTGCTTTGAGAACATATGGCAACGAAAAGTCTCTAGACCAATCAGATTAAAGAAGAACAAAGGAGTGAGAATCAGAATTATACGCTACGTTCCCCACATACAAAGTCTTTACAAATTGCATATCCTGTTTGTGAGTACCACAAGTGCTTATGTCTCCCTAAAAATCCTAGACAAGTCTTTCTAGCATAGTGAATTTACTGATTTTCATGTCTAAACCAATGAAATTGCCTATATTTTCAATAGAAATTAATTGCATTCCAGCATGCTTTGCCGTTGGCTTGCCTAGTTCTTATACGGACCATTACAACGTGCTTCATAATCTTCCTATGAGTAATCTCGTTAATTTTGATCCCAGTCCGTGCGCCCAGTCGGCAAGGCCAGTAGGAAATCGAACTAACCAGATATAAACAAGCTTGCTGTCCCAACCAGTCATATATCGGTACCTCGGAGAAGACGCTAGTAATCCGTCCACAATGGCATCCACTACATGTGAAGGACTCTTAACAGCGATTCGAGCAATAAGTTTGAGCGCAGTGTTCTCTAAAAGGAAGGAAAAATTGACATCTTTGCATCTTTATATCATTTTTCCGTAAATAGCATAAAGCTATGAAATAGGGAAATTCGCAATTGTGCAGTAAATTTCGTGGGGGGGTGAACGTGCTCATAGGAAGACCGAAAGACCTCCTCTTGTTTATCCGTTTCACTGTCGGTGCATGAGATGCACGAAGCCTCAAAATACGTTGTGCGCGCGCATGTCACCTCTTCGCGGGCATTATTCGCTGAAGAGTTTTTCCCCCGTTACGAATGTTAGGGATTGTTTTGCGGTTTATTTAAATCCCCTGTAGCCAATTCCAGCTATGATATTTGAAAACCTAAGATCTCAGAGAAAACGGTGGGCTTCCCAATAGTCTATCAAAAATCGACTCTTCACCTGTGGTACTTACGGGTTTTGTAGTGGTCATCGCCGTACGTTGCCCTAAGATCTGCGCTCATCTCATTCCAAATAACGTCGAGTTTCTTCTCCAGTATCCCGTTGGCCAGGAAATTAGTGTGCACTCCACCTGGCTGTACCACACTCACCCCTACCCCCAGGGGTGGATCTCTCGCCGCAAAGCGTCAGAATATGCCTCGACTCCATGCTTTGTAACAGAGTAAGGACCGGTTAGGGCTATACTTAGTCGACCTGGTAATTTGAATAGAAGTACAGGTTTTATGAACGAATGTTTGTGTGCTCTGTAGGGACATTCCACAGGAGCACTTTTATCACGAATAATTCACTGTGAAACCGGACGGTCAAATTGACTAAAAGAAATTGGTCATCTCAAACTCATTCTATTGTTCTTGAGTCGGAAATGACCAATTTTTCTGGATCGGCTAACAGTGTTTACATCTTGTTGCCATCCAATTCATTTGGGTGGACATCTTTTGCCAGTTCTGTGCATATACATGTGAGAGAGCGAGAAATATAAGGCGATTTTTGTCTATTGTGTGTTTCCAGAAATTATCCATACCCCCCCCCCCCCCCTCCCCCTACGGAAGGGATTGGAAATTCCGGAGGGGTAGGGGGGTCAATTTACCTGATCTTTTCCATACAAATACTGTATTTTTCTTCGGAAATTCCAGAGGGGTGGGGGGGGGGGGTCACTTTTCAACACCCTTTCGTCGGGGGGTATGGATATTTTTTGGAACCACACATTACCTGAAGCATGGAAATGTTGGAAAATCCCATCAGAGCCTAAATAACGTGTCTATGAGTTTCTAACTTCGCAGTCATAGCCAAAGACAATAGCCCATTTCACGGTTAAAATCCCTGTATACACCAATAAGAGGCTCAGGCGGGCAATGTTCTCTGTAGGCACTTCCCTTTGCCAAAATACTGTAGCAAGTCATTTCGATCTACCTGTCAGTAGTAGCGAAAATGTATTTCTCAACTTTTCTTCCCGCCATTTGAACAACACGCGCGCTAGAAAAAACAGTGCCCGCTTGAGCCTCTCTTTGGTGTTAAATACAGGCTTCCCACAGTGCAGGTGCCGCGTTTTTAACCGCGAAATGGGCTATTAAACTCCATTTTTTGTTGGCTGTTTCTGTTCCACATCTGCTAACCGTAATCGGCACAGATGTTGTCGCAGATGCTCACCGCCAACGCTGGATATGTTGACAATCCTTCCTTTAGTTTTTCTGAGCAGAGGTAGGAATGTATTGGTGACTTCTATAAGGCCCCATAAATTGACGTCCGCCATCTTTTTATATTCGGACAAGGGTGTCCATTCCACCGGACTAAACGTACCGATTCCAGCATTGTTGACAAGACCCCATAGGCCTATAGGAAACGAAGAAGAAGTATAAAGCATATCGATCGAGAAAGCGGTGCCATCAATGCCCGACTTGTGCGTAACGCGGGTTCCCTGTGTAGCAGTTCCAGAGGCTCTCGATGGTCAAAACAAAGATGGCGACTTACACGAGTAACGTTTCTCATCTCCAAAATCTGCAAGTTTTGAAGAATTTTCGCCAAATAGCGTGGAAAACAAGATCGGAAAAACTTCTGGAATTCCAAATATGGCAGGTAGAAAAGGACACTATTCAACGGGGACTTTCTTCATGTGTAGAGATCGTAGAGAAACAACTGTTTGTAGCGAGGGCAGAGCGTTAGGGACTAGAAACGAGCAGCGGCACCTTCCATTTTCCTGTTTGATCAAACATGTGCGAGCATTCGGATTGGATTAAAAAAATTGCGAGCCCCCATCCCAATTTTGGAGACAATTATTTTCGAATGATTTGTTAGTTTTTTTTTTTTTTTGTAGTCCGGGGCGTTTCTCAAACGAAAGGCCTGAATTGTGAAAAAAAAAACTTAAAACTCTAAGGACCTGGTCAGTCTGATCTTGAAAATTAGAGGTTCAAAACATATGTACTCGAATGGGACCCGATGGGGTGGTGTATGCCGCAACCAACCTTCTTTTAGGAAAAAATGGCCATTTTTAAATGCAAATATCTCGTAAAATAATAAATAAATACAAACGATAGGCTCAGCACCGTCTTCTTTATAGTGAGAGCAACACATCCATGCAATAAAATCCAACACCCCTTACTTGAGCATGGAGAAAATGGGCATTGAAAAAACGGGTGGGTAGGTACAGCCGGGACCTACCACCTCCCGTGATAAAATCGGGTCCCGTTCGAGTACAAATGTTTTGACCGCTTCCCTTAATATGCGGGTTTTTCACTGCACAATACACCCTTATGGTCAAGTGTATTCGCGTTTGAAGTGCTAAAACAATATATATCATAATCCTTCTTGAAGCTCTTAGAGTCGTTAAAGAATAGGCATAATGAATAATTATGAACCTTAGTGGTCATCACTATCGGTAGCCCAAGGGTATTTTGCAATCCACCAATTATAATACCACAACTTACTATGTTGTTGAGTAAGTCAAACATACTCTTGTACGAGAATGGTCTCTTTAAGTGTTTTAAGCGCTAAACAAGATAGAGAGATCCCAAGAACACGTGACTAGCGGAAATCCTTGAGTGATTAAAGTTGTAATTGATTACTTTTTTACTGATCAAATTATATCATAAGAGCTTTATAGGCGTAAGAAATTTTGACTGACCTGAATCGTTGGGAAGCTGCTGTTTGACTGCTTCGTTAACTTCACGAATGTTTTCCGTTTTTGTGACATCGAGAAGAAGTGGTTTCACTCGTTCACTGCATGAATTCTTCAAACTTTCAGTCCCCTTCTTAGTCAGGCATGTGGCAAAAACATTGAGGCCGAGTTGATCGAGTTTTATAGCAGTTGCTCTACCAAATCCTGAATCGCAGCCCGTGATCAGAACAAACTTACTCGTCAAATTAGAAACGAGTTTCTTTGAATAGACGTAGCGTGCTAGAGAGTATGCCATTTGTCTCCGTCGGTTCCTGCGATCCACTGTACCGATATTAGTAGGGTAGGAGCCACTTAAATATTTTGCATAAATATGTCTAAGTGCAATTAGATATCATCTTGAATGGTCGAGTGAACCTCACGCTAACATGTTCATGGTGACTGTCCATAGTGCAGATTTCGTACGACAGTGAAAAAGTTACGGCGTGTTCCGCGAGCCGTGTGTATTAAGCATTTTGATTGGTTGATCAGTCATTTCGCGTGATGTGATTGGCTGAATGTTCACGAGAAGGAAAAGTTCCGTTCCGTGCCGTGTCTAAGTATTTTGATTGGCTGATCAGCCATTTCGCGTGATGTGATTGGCTGAATGTTCACGAGAAGGAAAAGTTCCGTTCCGTGCCGTGTCTAAGTATTTTGATTGGTTGATCAGCCATTTCGCGTGATGTGATTGGCTGAATGTTCACGAGACGTCGAGTTTTCATAGTCGTACGAGATCAGCTCAAGCACCCTCGAGTGCTTAAAGAGAAGCAGAGGCTCCGTTCCGAGTGCCGTGCCGTGCTTTGTACCGTACTGTTTTTCAAAGTCTACGAAATCTGCTCTATTGTGTTGTGCCGTTTCTACGCATTTTGATTGGTTGATGACGTTGATCAGTCATTTCGAGTGATGTGATTGGCCGAATGTTCGCGAGAAGGCGAGGTTCCGTACCGTGCCGTGACCGCACCGTGTTCCGTGTCTTTTCACAGCCATACGAGATCTGCTCAAGCACCCTCGAGTGCTACGAATGGCAGAGTTACTCAGTGTATAGTCCTAGACGAGCACGCAGCAGTTAGAAGATCCTAATCCAATAGACCTCCTCGGCTTGGCCGTAATGTTTTCCCATTTCAGATCACGTGGCATTCATTTGAATAATATTTCTTTGTTTGGGTTGCTTCCATATTCATATATCCTTTGGTGCGCGCGTAGCAGAAGAAGAAGAAAGAATACTCATGGGAATGCCACGTGATGGTGAGGATGTCTATATGGACAACAACCAATACACAATACAAAACAATGAAACCAAAGGACGACTAAACAATGACCTATTGTTTCTTTTAATAGCCAAAAGTAGGATCTTCTTAACTGCCTGGTGTCATCTCCGTGCCACGCCTAGCAACTAGTCTAGAGTGAACGAAGCAACGGGTCTTTGCTGCTATGCCATAGCTAGCAAAGAGAGAAAACACAGGGAATTTCTGCGGAAACCAATTAATGGGACAAGCTGAATTTCCCACAATAATGGGAAGGATGGACGTGAATATTCCAAACACGTGCCATGGGAAGTTCAGCTTTTCCCATTAATGGGTTTCTGCAGAAAATTCCGTGTCAAAGTGATGAGAAGTTCGAACTTGAACAGACACTTTGTTGGGAACATGTTGAATCAGGATGTATTTGCCGGGACACAAGAATATGTTTTTTGCCAATTGACAAGGGTGAAATACAAAGGAAGTTCTCAGCAGTCAAAGGGGATGAGGAACAGGTTTTCTTAAGTGCCCGTGACTGTTACAAACAGGCTATTTCGATATCAACACAGAGGAAACTTTCGCCACCACTCGTGTCGCGCAGCACGACAATGCACTTGTTACAAAAGACTCGGTCTGTTTGAAATCACGAACTCAATGTCGGCTTAGTGTCAAATAAACGTGAAACGAAGGATGAGAAGCTCTTATAAGAAGCCTTAGATCGAAGAATGTTTGAAGTGCTTTATGGCACTCAAGAGCCATTTGGCAGATGCACTTTGTATTATGTAAACATTGAGCGGCACGCGACACGATCTCATGGTGGTACAAATAACAAAAACAAGATTAAACCAACATGCAAATATGTTCAAGTGATTATAACTCATCTACTCTATTACTTGCGTATATAAGATAATCCTTAATGTCTCTGATTCCGGTCTGATTGCTATAGCTTATCGATGTATTGCAACAATGTCTCGTCCAAGGTGCTTCCTCATCATGTAAAATCTGCTAAATAGCAACCTTGGCGTGAGGTCTCTGAGGACCACTCAACCATCCAAGACACTTTTATATCAAATTTATGCAAAGAATTCAAGTGCTTTGTACCCTGCTGATATCGGTAGACTCTTGATATCAGGGGACAAACGACTAAAGCGCAATGTCTTTGCCTGTGTGGTGGATTTCGGCTCTTGCGGCAGCCTTGGTGTTCTATATTATCTACTCCGTTACAGGGTATATCATCCCGAGAACGCTCGTGAAGGATTTGGCAAACAAGTTTGTTCTAATTACGGGCTGCGATTCAGGATTCGGCAGGGCAACTGCTATAAAACTTGATCAGCTGGGGATTAAAGTTTTCGCCACATGTTTAACTAAGGAGGGGTCAGAGAGTTTGAAGAGCAGTTGCAGTGAAAGAGTGAAACCACTTCTGCTCGACGTTACAAAAAGTGAAAACATCCAAGAAGTTTTCGAAGCAGTCAAACAAGAGCTCCCAAATGGCTCCGGTTAGTGAAAATTGTTCTTTCAACTATATACGTTTTAAAGATGTTTCACTGATAAATTACTTGCGATCTTTTTTTCGGCGCGAGAAAAGTAGACTACAGTTATTGTCAATTTGATGTTAGTTATCGGCTGTCAAAATCGAGTAATTTTTTTTTGTGGCCTTTGAATATGAGGCGGTTAGTGTATACAACTACGTTATACAATGTTAGGAATGATGGTGGCGTCATAACGGTTTATTGGTATATACATTATATACAGTAAATATAACCTTCTAAATTGCCTTGGGCTATCGATTAATAGTGTTCTTTTATATATCCAGAATCTAATGTCTGCACCTCTGAAATGAAGATCTTATCGAGATCGTGTCTAGAAAGATTATGCCCGCAATACTTGTACATCATATAAAACGTTACGGTTTGTTTAGATAATTTGTTAGAGCCGATTCTCTGACAAAATATTTTTGTTTTCTGCAGTGGACCTAGACCAGGGGTCGCACAGCGTGACTTCTATTGTAGTTTCTTAACATTCCGCGTCGCGGTTTCCTCCAGAATTTCAAGGGTCCTTTCACTCTCGGATGATCTTGTACATTTGTCGACTAAGAACGTTATATTTTGTTTGAGCCTGGGAAAATTCCAAATGCTCTTGAATTTTTAGCAGTTTCAGCTTGCCAAATGTTCTTACTGATGTTCTTAAAACTACCAAGCCCCAGGACAACCATGAGTTCGGAGTGGTTGCAGAACTTGCGCAAATGTGAACGATATTCACTAAAAAAATGAACCTCAGCAAGTACAAATATACATATTAATTAAGACTCCTGTATAGATATTTTGCTCTGAAAATGACATATCAGGCGCAAAATATGGTCGGAATCAAGGGAGGAGCGGGCTCAGCAATCAAAAGGGCAGGAGTTGGGAACAATAGTTGTTTCAGGTACGTCCTAATCGGGGAACAGAATTATCATGACAATCAAAAATTAAGGTAACCAATTTGGCCCAAGGGTAAAAATTTCTGCCAAAAATAAGTGATCTGTGTGACCCAAGAATATACCGTGTTAACGATCGAGCCTGGATCATTATACAAAATTGAAATTATAAATGTTCTTACGTTGGCTCTAGCCTGAGCTGTGCCCTTACTATATCTTGATGTTTTGCCAAATCTCAGATTCAACGTTTCTTATAAACCTGGGCCATGCGAGATGCGAAAAAGAGTACATGTCTTCATTGTAAAGTCTTTCAAACGCCGCATGTCGTGCTTACCTCTTTCATCTCTGCACTCTTTACCTATTATTAACGTTCACATTTGATCTGTCTCTGTCAGCTTCTTTACGTCTTTCATCTACTGCACGCATAAAAGACAGCGATTACTTGTAATTACTTTACAAACCCAACCCCAGGTCCGACCTGTAAGCAGGATTTTAATCATTAAAAAGATGTTAAATTCGAGTGGGTACCGTTTTAATTAAAACTGATTAAAATCGACTTTTGGAAATAATATTTTCGCTTCTCTTTTTACTAAAGAGCAACGGGCAAGTATAAATGGGAGGTCATATTTTAGGGTTTCCTTCATGAGAAACTGAGCCAAAACAAATCTTACATAGAGAACAATAGAGAATTGGACTAATGAGGTGTTGCCTGGCAACAAAGTTTTGTCTTGTATAGGTATCAAACTTTGTTTGCTTATTGTTTAAGCGAATTACAGGCTACGAACAATGATTACTGGAAATCACAAGCAGATTACCTTTTAACACTATTTAGAATTCATATAATATTCAAACAATATACCGAACTGATATACCCCGGGATATACCCTGATGGAACTGTCATGGATTGCTTATCTTCCGCAAACTCATTAAAACATTCATTAAGAAACTCAGCTCAGAGTCTTTGTTCTTTATTGTTATGAAGGGGGCATTTTAACAAAGGAACTGAGAACGGATAATGACCCCCTTGCCAAGAGCTTGATAATCAATGATAATCAATCAATTAAAAGACCTGAGAGGTTGAACAAGGTCTGGCTACATGCAGGATTTGTTTGGGATCGGTTTGGCATGTGATATATTCCATGTGTCGGATTCCGTATTTCGACCTTGGAGCTTCTGGAAGTTGATTGAAACTGGCTCACCTTTGGAGACAATTTGATCATTGGAGCCATCAGTAGCAGTAATATCAGAAGTAGCTATGTTATATTCATTATGTTCTCTTCATTCTTACACTTATGTTCGTCATCATCATTATCAACATTCCCCTTCCTATTATCTTATTCGTTGCAAGCCTCCCATTTGTCTGCATAATTACCCTTGTTGATCGTCTCCATCACCATCTTTCTCATTATCCCCTCCCCTTATCACTATCACACTATCAACATCCTCCACCTATTTTTTTCTGTTCATCCTTCCCTTCTCTTATCCCTGCATGCGCCTTCTCCTTTCTCTCTCTCTCTCACCTGATCCTCCTTCCTTTTCGATCCTTCTTCTCATTCTCCTCTTCTCCTCCCCTTCCTCCTTCCCTTTTCCTCACCCATCTCTCATTTGTCTTCTTCCTTCTTCTCCTCCTTCCCTTCTCTTTCTGAAATCGACTTCTACTCCCCTCCTCCTTCTCCACTTTCTCCTCCTTCCCTTCTTTACCTCCCTCTTCTATCTCCTTCCCGGACTCCCATATGCCCCTATGTTGTCGGGTGGGGGTGCTCGTCGTATCTTTTAGGGGTTAAATTCGTGGCTTGCGGTATCTTTTAGGGGTTAAAATATAAAATCCAGGAAATTTTGGGATCCGATATATTTCAGGGTGCCTAATCAAGCAACTTTGTCCTTGAAATTTAGAAAATTGCGATTTGAATCGCAGAGAACCTCTGTCAGTTTTGTGGCTTTGTATCAGGCATGTTGCAAACAGATGAATTTGCATTTTCCGTGTTTGTTTAAATGGTATCTTTCAGGGGTTATTCTAAAGCTTGGCCACACCCATTTTGGTTTCTTTTAGGGGTCAAATTCGTTTTTCTCGACGAGCACCCCCACCAAAAAAATATGGGAGTCCCCTTCCCGGGCCTTTTCTCTTTTCTTCTCCTTTTCTTCTCTTTCCATCCTCCTTTTCTTTATCCTCCTCGGATAAGAACGTAAAAATGTAGCTCCAGTCTCTCAAATGCACTACACGTCACTTGAGCTAGTTTTTATTAATATAGTTTATATTTTATATTATAGTTTGTACTTTTATTACACGTAATTCAGTTGTAAGACTGCAAGGTGTAAATATTTTTAATAAACGTTATATCTATCTTCATTATCACCTATCTACGCTCTCAATTCCTTTGTGTCTGTCAGCACTGTATGTTTCAGCACAGATAGTATATTCTTTTCCAGAAAGCATCCTAAAGTATAATCACCTTGGAACTGTAATAGACCGATAGTACTCCAAAGATTCGCGACTGTCTGACAGTTTGAAAATGATTCCCAGCAATAATGGACTGTCTTTCCGCTCAGTTATGTTAGTTTGCGCATGTGGTCCAGAATCGATTCCCGGCTGGAGCAGAGGAAATTTTCTTTCTGTTCGAGTCGTGATCAATACAGGTTCATATTGTGGGTTGAACTTAGTTCTACTGTGTTTCCAAAGTCTTTCGGATGAGACAATAAACCGAGGTCCCGTCTGCCTTCCCTTCTACCCCTGTTTAAGGTGGACTATAAAGAACCCATTGCACTCTTCGTAAGAGTAAGGGATTGTCTCCCGGTGCAATGGTCTGACTCTCGGAGGCATATATACTCTTTTTCTAACAGACGGAATGCGACCAACACTCTACAAACTGTGGCGTACCTACCTTTAGGCAAAAAGGCATTTGCCTACACAATTTCTTTTGCCGAAAAAAAGTGTTATCGCCGCCTCACGAAAGGAAAAAAAGTAAGAGATCCGAGCCTACACAAAAATCTTAGCAAACAAAACTTGCCCTTTCTTGGAGTTGGAGACATGGTACCAGCCTAGGGCACCACAGCGAGAGCGTTGATCAAGAAGACCTGGCACTAGACTATAGTGTGATTCCAAAATGTCGCAACGAAAGATTTTCGACGTGTTCTTTCCCAAAATAACTCCTGTATCTGATGTTAACAGCGGCAGTCCCCTCCCTTCGCTTCGATATTTTGCCTACACTTGAAAGTGGTCCTGGCTACGCCACTGAAACACTCACCTCTTTCATTTTCCCTTAGGTCTATGGGGCCTTGTTAACAATGCTGGAATTGCGACTTTCAGTCCGGTGGAATGGACACCCATGTCCGAATATAAAAAGATGGCGGACGTCAATTTATGGGGCCTCATAGAAGTCACCAATACATTCCTACCCCTGCTTAGAAAGACTAAAGGAAGGATTGTCAACCTGTCTAGCATAGCCGGTGAGTAAACATAGCGTGGATTACAATATTCCATGTTTAAACGACGTACTTCACAAGTTAAGTTCATCTGCAAAAATGTTTGTCTGGGGGGCAAGCCTTAGTTATATATTATCCTTTGTTTTTGCTGGAGGGGCAAACAGATTTTTCCTCAAATGTTGACCCTAAAATTTTTACTTTGCTGGGGGGGGGGGGAGGGGACAACTGCCCCCCCCCACCCACCCACCCACCCAAACTCTCCCGTAAGCTGTATTACGCTGGATCTCACGGCGCCAATGGCTGCCAAGCGGTCGTAAGTGCCGACTCTGAGGATGGTCACTCCTGTGGTCTATTGGTTCTTTAACGTCCCTCCTTAGTTCAGGTTAATGTAGTGCATGCAAGAGACGGGACCTACGCTGTTTTACATCCTTATCCGAGAAGACGTGAAGGTTAACCATATAGACCAGATGAACTGTAGAGGAAAGGCAGTACCTTCTCCTCAATTATTTTTCCCCTTTCTTGTCTTATTCCTACAGGCCGCCTTTCTATACCCAACACCGGTCCTTACTCAATCACCAAACATGGAGTGGAAGCGTTTTCCGACGCTTTACGCCGTGAGATCTACCCCTGGGGGGTAGGGGTGAGTGTGGTACAGCCAGGTGGAGTGCACACTAATTTTCTGGCAAACGGGATACTGGAGAAGAAACTAGAAGAAATTTGGAAAGGAATGAGTGAGGAATTAAAGGCCACCTATGGTCATGATAGCTACAAAGCACGTAAGTACAGCTACTTTGGAAATAATCTGATTCTGGAGAGATTCCTTAAAGAGCCTGTGTCAGCCACTCCTTTGTTATTGTTTTCGTTCAGTATTAGAAGACGAATTACGTGTAGAAAGCTCTAAATTAACATCTAAAACAAAGTTTCAGATTTGATTTACCAAATTCAATCGAGAAAATTGCTCTTTATTCTCTAAATCAGCCGATAGAAATGGATGCTTTCTCCGACTTGGTATGTTGCTATGCTGTCAAAATGGCAGCTGACACAGGCTCCTTAAGTTCTGTTTCAGAGTAGTAAAGAAGTTGTCCGTGATCCGTGATTGAGCCCGTGATCCGTGATTCGGCCCGTGATCCGTGAAAAAAAACATGCACATAGAAACATAAACTAACGCGAAAAAATCGTCACACTTCATGGATGGACGCGTGGTAGTAACCGATCGCACAAAGATTATGATTTTTCGATTAGTACATGTTTAGCAATAAACCGCTAATGATCATTTGTATCTAATTGACCTTACAGATAATACTGCCCTCAAAGCCGTCTCTCTACTCGCAAACACTGACACGTCAGAGGTTGTGGAGGCCATCGTGGACGGACTCGTGTCCCGTTCTCCTCGCTACAGATACTTGGTCGGTTTGGACAGCAAGTACGTGTATATCTGGCTGGTATACTTACCCACAAGTATTGCCGACTGGGCTCTTAGACTATCTGCAAGGCTAACACGACTTCTTCTGGAAAAATGAGCTCCATGTGACACAAACACTAAGCATACGTCAAGGACAGGCCTATGACTTGACGAACACTCGCCTATTCCGCTGCATGCAAGAATAGGCGAGAATAGAAATTTTAGGGGGAAACTGACGAGAAAGAGCGGAAAAGCGCACGAAAAGGCGAGAATATCAATTTCGGCCAACAAGAAGGGCAAGAAAAGGCAACTAGGCAAGATTATTGGCGAGAATAGAAAATTGGGTCAAAGGTTGGCGGGATGAGGTGAGATTAGCCGTAAACGCCTGTCAGAGGTGGGCGGGAATATGGGCGAAGAAGAGGCGGGAAAAGGCAATATTAGGCTAAAAGTTATGTTGGCGAGAACTGGAGATAACAGGCAAGAATAAAAATAGCAAGAATAGGCGAGGTTTGGTCCGATAGAAAACCTATTACTGAAAACGTATGGCCAGGGATTTGTGAGAGAATGGAGACGGAAGTGCATAAATTAAAAGATTATCACACTTCAATGATCGTTTTGCCAACTGAATTGTGCTAAATTCATGAATTTCATCATGTTTTGTCATTTCTTGGATAAATGTAATTCTCGTACATTGAAAAATCAACCATGAACAGTTTTCCTAGTGTGTTAACCTTGGTATTTAGAAGTAGTATAGGAGGCACGGAATTAGCCGTTTTTTTTGTGAGGAAATACTACTTTTGGTGAGGAGGATGGTGAGGCGCCCGCTCTTCTTTATTCGGAAATGATGACCAAGCCGTGTCCCATAACTACCAGAATGCAGCGCGCGCTTTTTTAACAGTTTGCTCGACAAATCTCCCATATTTACCGCAGCGCGCGCGTGCGTTACAGCTGGAATCCTCCATTAACAAATAGTGTGATAGTGTGACATCTCGGCGTGCGATTTTAAAATGTAATGTAATATAATCTGAATGTCATAGTGTTATGTTATTTATGTTTTCGCTTAGAGTCTAGGGTTACTCTAAAATTCGAGCAGTTTGTATATATATATATTTAGTATAAACCAACTAATGGTCTATTACACATCCTGCATTCTGATTGGCTGAGCTACTAATGGTCTATTAGTGATAGACCGTGCCTGGCAAAACCACCACCTTTCTTTGCAAGAAAACTTGATTTTTTCAACATAAAATAATGGAATTCATTGCCAAAACCGACCAACTAGTTGGTTTATACTAAAACAATTAGACCTCTCGTCCTCATGTGCTATTCATCATAGCACATTCGGCCTTGAGGCCTAATTGTTAAATATATACTAGTACGCCATCCAAGAGTCCATGCTTGTCACTTGTATGTCTTTGTATTTCATTTGGTATACACACTCGCCTTTCTAAGGCAGGTCAACCCCAGGACTTCAAAAATCTGGAAACTGTCGAAACTCCCTGCAAAATTCTCCCGGGAGAAATACAGTAAATGTATGGAAGTCCTCTTGAATGTTTCCTGGCAGACGAAGCAAAAAGTCTTGAGACTCCCAGGCAAACCGGAGAGTTGATGTCCCTGCTTTCTCCCCGTGAGAGGGAGTCCAACAGCTATTTTTATTCCGGATTCCCGTCACTGGATTCCAGATTTCCTTGGAACTCTCTTTGAATCCGGATTCCAATAAATGCATTGCCCGTATCAGTCTTCGAAGGAGTGAAGAAGAAACGGAACACCCTTTGTAAAATCCTGGATCCGCCACTGGATTGTCTTTATTTACTTAGCCCCTGTGTCCGATGGGGGTGACAATCTTATCAACTGTTTTTTTTGTTGTTGTTGTGTGTGTGCTGATCTAACACACAGATGTCAAGGAGATTTTATATTTGTTGTCAATTTAATTGTCATAAATCACTTCTGCGCTACCGTCAGATTTTCCGCTAAATCCGCCCCTGGTACTGTAAATTTCAAACATTCACTATTAAAGGATCCCTCTCAACCTGTCCATAATGCATGTATTGCTTTGTTTTTGTTTTTGTTTGAGTATCTGATATCGAATATTGTACGAAGTAGATATACCAATGTTTGTAAAAATGTTGTAAAATAAAAAGTATGTAAAGTATATGTAGGTAGGGTGTATTATAGTGTTGGAAAATGTGCAAAATAATATAAGAAATATAACTAGAAGTTTCTGAAAGAAAGCGGAGTGCTGCGAGGATATTTATTAACGATTGCAACAAGTCTGAAATAAAAACAATCAATCATCTGATTTGAAGTATTTGATATAGCGGGAAAATATCATATGATGGAGAATTTAACAGTGCGGGGGATCGCAAACGAGCCCTACCCGCCACTTTGACCTCTTCGATTTCCGCGTTTCACGCGTCGCTTTTGGGGATCCTACGTTTTTTGTGCTAACCGCAAAACCGTGAAATTTTGTTTCCAATACAAAAACTGTACGAGCGAAGGAGAGATTCACCCTCGAGAGATATAAGATCTCAGTGCGGTGCGGTGTGGGGTGGGTAATAAAAATCGAATAAACAAGTGACCACCCGCGATCCGCCGATATAGATGAAAACAAAGTGAACTCTAAACCTTATCTTAAGTAAACCGCTAACTGTCGAACCTATGTAAATAAAGGCAACAAATTAACTCTGATACACGAAACTCAGCTCTTAAACTGTCACTCAACCGTTCTATGTCAAAGACGAAAGGCGCCCGACGGCAATTAATATTTTGAGATCCCTCATAAAACATCAATCAATTAAGATACCGGATTGAAAACGAGGCTCAGGATTTGCCAGACAGACGCCAAGCTGAAACAGGAGGTCACGGATAGAAAAATCCCGCGCAGATCACAGAGGGAAAACGCGCAGATAGGAGAAAAACGCGCATGGCAAAATGGGTAAAGATTAGTATCGCTGCTCGGCCTGCGGCCTCACAGCAAAAATATAAGAAATATAAAAAATAAAATGAACTAGAAATTCACTGACCTTTCTCGAGGGTCAAATAAACAAATTTCCTGGATGGCTTGCTGATACTGTACCCCGCGTCGGCGTGCCACACAGTCTCCGATTCACTCAATACTGCAGTATTATAACGCAAACTAAGCGTATCAGTAAACGAGCAGACTGCTAACAGGCGCGGTTTTTTTCTGTTTGGCATTCTCGCCAAAGAAGACTGCACACTGCCCATTTATATAGCCACCCTCTAGTCCTCGTGCCCATGCCTCTCTCGTGCGTGCCTTCGTGAAGTGTGTGGATTCACCTCCCTTCCCAGAACCCCTTGCGGCCCGCGCTATTTCCGGTTTTTCGCTCGCCCTCCCTCCCCTTCCCTTTTAGAGCCGCTACGCAGGCTATGTCGAGCAGCAAACAGGAGTTAAGGAGATGATGAGCATCCTAATCTATATTTTAGCAGCATTTCTTTCGCTAATACTTTGCTTTATTCTGTGTAAAAGCTTCTTATGGCCCACAAACTATGTCGACGATTGGAAAAACAAATTTGTGTTGATCACGGGATGTGATACAGGTTTCGGCAGGGCGACCGCCATGAAACTCGATCAACTCGGACTGCACGTATTCGCTACTTGTTTGACGGAAGATGGAGCCTCCAGACTACAGGACGAGTGTAGCGCTAGAGTCAAGACCGCTATCATGGATGTTACGAGCTCGGAAAGTATACAACGTGTGTTTGAAATGGTGAAAAGAGATTTGCCGAAAGACAAAGGTATGAAGTTCATGTATGGCCATGTCACGCAATTACGCTGATGTTACGCTGATGTTACGCTCCTATATTCTAGTTTGATCCTTAGAAATGGTGCCTTAATTCCTCAGGGTGCCTTCATCGGGGTGTTTCTTGCAATTGGGTTTATATTTATGAGTAACCCTTGGAAAGGGTCTGATTTTTTTTGTACCCTTAAATTGGGTAAGGGTTTCAGGTTTAACTCCGGTGTAATAACCATTCCCAGAGGACACCCTTGTGTTCAGTTCTTATTTCATCCTGATTCGTTCTACCAAACAAAGGAAGCTTTGTGACGCAGTTCGTGCACACTCACAGGTTATTACACCGGAGATAAGCCGGGTTTCAAACCCCTGGCAGCACACACCTATTCTATATTGGCAGGAGTACCCCTCATAAAGCATGTCATTGTTGACAGTCATATTTCAGATGCCTGATTCAAATTGCTTTCAAAGGCCTTTGGGGGCTGGTGAATAATGCAGGGACTGCAGCAATGGCTCCAATAGAGTGGGTTCCACTGAGTGGATTCAAGAGAATGGCAGATGTCAATCTATGGGGATTGATTGACATCACTAAAACATTCCTGCCACTGATTAGACAAGCCCATGGTCGTGTGGTCAACATTTCTAGTATCAGAGGTAGGGAAAGATGGTTGGCTCAGCACTATACAGCACTGGCCTCTCACCACTGTGATCTATAGTGATCTAAGTGATATATATTTTGTATCAGAAAAAAGTGCACTGTAGTCCCCCTTTAGCCAAGCCAGTATAAAGACCAGTAAACATATTGTGTTGCGATTTTCAGTCTTCCCCCCCCCCCCCCCCCCCCCCCATACACACAAACACATTTTCAAGAGTTTTCATTTTTTTCGTTCATTCATTTTATTCATTTGTTCATTTGTTTATAAAATCATGTCTGACTTACTGATTTGTTTCTCAGGTTTGATCACCTTTGAACACAGTGGCCCATACTCCATAACCAAATATGGAATTGAGGCTTTCTCAGATGCTCTTAGGCGTGAAATGCACCCATGGGGGGTGAGGGTTGGTGTTGTTGAGCCAGGGGGGTTCAACACCCCCATCAATCAAAATAACTTCCAGGAGAAGCAAGCGCAACGTTTCTGGCAAGAAATGAGTGCTGAGCTCAAGGCAGAATATTCAGAGGATTACATGCAAAAGCGTGAGTATGGTAGTGTTTTCCATATCAAGGTCTTGTCTGTTAAGAGCAGTGACAAGGGATGAAATAAACCTTGTAGAAGTCCCAGTTAATACTAATCAGGAATCCCAATTACTGTTTTCATTGTTCTGTGAACTTTAGGCAACAATCAAACCGTGTTTTAGCGGCTTCATATACAACTATTTCAGAAAAGGTTGCACCTTCACAACTGTCTGCGGTGGGTCGTGGGAGAAACTAAGAAGAACGGAATTCTCATATTAACCAGTACAAAATTTCTTGCGAGCTGTGTATTGTAGATTCATTTGGCATAAACAGGGTGATAAGTATAGAAACCAGTGTTCATGATTCTGGTTTGGTATACCTACTTGTTCCCATGATGCATTGCTGGCTAGAACAGACTGGTGTAATAGGTCTATATATAGACCCTTTTAATATGTCCAGCCACGCATGTTTTCCGAGTTTGACATCAAATTTATTATTTTGAAATGTGTTCAATAGACCAGAAATTGAAAAGAATAAATTCGACGTCATCTGCGGAAAACATGCGTGACTGGACTTATTAAAAGGGTCTATGTGGCTGAGTATCTGCACTAAATTTTGACCGTATATGGCAAAATGACGTCACAGTCGTACAATAACATCTGTTATTCTCATTTCCAGAGGCATCGAAGAAATGGAAACTCTTCGGCTTTACGGAGGATATATCAGAAGTGACCGATCCAGTAGTACACGGATTGCTTGCCCGCTCTCCAAGACCAAGATACCTTGCGGGCAAGGATGTCCACTGGTTTTTTGGCTGGTTGCCATGGCTTCCAACGGACGTGCAGGATTGGGTTCTAACGAAAGTTTTAATCTAGTGGGCGTGCCAGAAAATCTCGAGAGAGGAGAAGATTGGGCGAGAGCAGAACCAGGGGCGCTTTCCATTTGACAAAAATTAGAAGTCAAATGGAATGCGCCAAACCCGGGAAGAAATTTCGGAAATTTGGGACAACCTTTTGAGCTTTACCCCAGAACCTGTAATTTTCGAAACTTTCTGGAAAAACGCTTTTCATTTGACATCATTCCGGTTATTTCCCCGAAAAGATGCTTTCCAGCCGGTACACCGAAAATTTGTGGTAAATTGAAAGCTCCCCAGCCTATTTCGATACCCAGTGTTAGTGGAGACGTTACACTATTTTTCGAATTGACCACAGGAATTCCTGGAAACTCGAGCCAGAATTTTTTTGTCAAATGCCGCGGAAAATCGCCCCAGAGATGAGATAGAGAACTTAGTCCCTGTGTTCGATGAGTGTGACAATGTTGATGTTTTTTGTGTGTCTGTGTGTGCTGATCTAATACAGTGTAAGAGACTTTAAAAGTTTTGCACTTCTATGACTACATATCACTTAAATCAGTTTTAGACCAAGGATGGATCGAAATCTATGAGATTTAAACGGGTTGGTTGAGTTCACTACTTTTCCGTTATCTCATTAGTATTGACTTTAATGGGCTACTGAAAATCTGAAACTCCATCGGACACAAGATCTTTACAGAAGGATTACAGATTGAGACCGTTTAGCTAGCCTAGTCACGGAGTCATCCGGTGAGTCTGATCTAGAGAAGAACAGCTTGTACATTTTCATATCAATAGCCTGCATTAAAACTTCCTTAGTTCCCAAATCTTTCCATAGAAAATTATGCTTTCACATTTATAATGGTAATTGACCTGAGTGGAGTGCAATTTGGGCAGAAAATACGCGTGATTTCAAAATGGAACGAGCGCGCAGCGCGAGGTCGATTTGAAATCACAAGTAAGTAATCAACTTTATTAACGTCTCAAATCTTCTAGCTGTACACGAGTGCACTACTAATTGGGGAGACGGTGCACATACTTACCCCCTTTCTCTATCAGAGCTCAAAGTGAAAGGAATTCAAAGCTATAAGCAAGCTACTCGGAACAGAGAAAAGTCGATACGGTTGGTAGGTCCGGGAGTCGAACTCAGGACCGTACGCACAGTGTGCCGTGCACAAACACACTGCGCCACCGAGTCGTACCTAAAGTATGATTTCTGACCAAAATTGCACGACACGAAGGCCAATTACCACTTTATGAAATCCATGTTGAAATCATTTCCATAGAAATTATACTTTCGCACCAAATTATGGGAAATAATCAAACTTGAAAATGTAGCGCGCGCTAGAACGAACGTTCCGCTCGCGCGAGGTCAAAAATATTAAATCAGGTCAATTTAGGAATAAATATGACCTGCTGAGAGCCAATCAGATTGCAGAACGCGCGCGTGATTTCAAAATGGATAAATAAATTGAAATATTTTCAGCACCTTCGCTCGTAAGCCAACTCAATTCGTCATCTAGATCTGATCTTGTGTTATTCGCCTTTGTCACACGGCAGCCATCTTGGATTTTCTAATACAACGAAGCAGGCATGAAAGCGAGGCCAAGCGTGTTAGCTCACCCACGCATTAAGAAAAAATCCAAGATGGCTGCCGTGTGACAAAGGCAGAAATATGTAGCAGTATTAAATCTTTATGAAACTGCTAAATTGAACAGTTCCATTAGAGCAGATTTCGTACCTGTGAAAGGTTGCGCCGCGACCGTGACCGTGCCGCGACTGCGGGATTTCATTCCGTATCTACAGCTAGCAGGCCACACGGTTCCGTGCCGCGACCGCCAGTGCCGCACCGTGTCGCGGGACTTTTCACAGTCATACGAAATCTGCTCTATAATCGTCGTTCTGTTTACAACGGATCTTACTCGGGTGAAGGGAGAGGCAAGGTTACTATAAATATGCATTTTGGTGCCCGTGGCGTGGCTAGATTGGGCTAGATAGATACTTCCGCATTGGCAAATCGCATGAAGTGTGTGCAAGGGCATTAGGAATGCTATTTGTTGTTGATTAGCCAGCTCTCGGGTTACGAAACGAAATCGGGTTTCATGTGAGGCGGCAAGGCAACACCGGAGTTTGGAGCACTAAGCAATAAACGCGCCCGCTTGAAGGATTTACAATTTATAACAACACAACAGGTGATATCCTAATGCCCTTGCAACAATGTCAGCTGAATAACAGCTCGGTATATTTCCAGTTCGGGAAGTCATTGAAAACAATAGATAATTACCCCAACCAAAACATTGCGAGCTCGAATTTCAGCTGTAGCGTCTTGTGGACATGTAAAATAACTGGACACAAAATCTTAGTTGTCTGGGCAGTTAGAGCACAGTAGAGGAGTTGCTGAATAGCAAAATAGAAGAATATATTTGTTTCATCGCAGTTATTCGAAAGAAAATAAATCGGATACAGGCTAAACAGCTAGGAAAAGATAGAATTATCTCTGAAATACGCACACGGCCGAGTTTGAGTTTAGTATGCGTGGATAACGTTTTTTATTCATATTGAAACCACGACAACTTGCCATGTACACTGATAAAATATTATTCTTGATTCGGAGTGACAGAAAATGATGCTGGCAAAAGTGATTGTGCTTCTTGTCTTGTTCTACACTAGTCAGTATTATAATTACAAGAGATAACTAGCGATCGTTGTGGAGTCTCTAGTGCCGGTTGCTAGAAATGATTCCAAACCACGAGACTGGAGAGCTAAGACTCGTCCAAATCTAAAGAGAAACTTGAAGGAGTCAGAACCTGAATTCATAGTTTCTTTATAGTTCTGTGCACAAGCCAGACAACTTAGTGTGCCGGTAATTGTATAACACGAATGCGCTCAATGCGCCTGTGTCCATTCAAGAAGAGTTACCATTTTTCTCAGGAGGTTACCAGACGTGAAACTTCGCTGGTTGACACTTAGGGACCGGTCATAAATTAGAGGGGGGGGGAGGGCTGGTGCATTTTTATTTTGGTCTACATGTTTTTGGGAAACCCTCCCTGACAAGATGCACGAAAAATGTTGGCCCTCCCAAATGCGGTGACATATTTAATGATGACCCCCCCCCCATTATTCACTAGATAATAGATTTGGAAAAATATAGACATTTTTATTAGCTGTTTAAATCTACTTAGTGCAAGATTTGATGTCTTTCCTACCCGAAAGTTACTTTTACATATAGACATGTACATTATTTTGCTTAAATCCCAGATAATAATTATCTTGCCAGGTTGAGTATTACTTACATTGTCATTGGTAAATCTAGAGATCCTAGGGTCGTAGCAAGCCTCCAAAAACTGGGGGGGAGGGCACAACACATCAGCAACTGAAGGCAGCATTTTAATAAGGGAAAGTTAAAATTCTCTTGCGTGCGGAGCGCGCCGAAAATTTAGAGACCAGCATGTGAAATTTCCGCATCTTTGGGGGAACTTTGATATGCAGGGTGCAAAATCGGGAGTTTTAAGGATTGATTGGGGGAAAAACTGACCCTATAAGCACTACGGCCATGTATTACCCAAACAACGTTTGCGTAAAAAATAATGACCCTCCCTTTATCATTTGCACCAAATTTGTTGACCCTCCCTTTTTCACCTGCATGAAAATACAAAAACGTAACTTTTGAAAGCTATCTCGTCCTCAAACACCACGATTTCACCGCCATGCTCTCTTGCTACCTTCAATCTAAAATATCCCGGATGTATTTATTACCAAGGAAACTAATCTAGGCTGCCATTGGACGATTTCTTTCAGCTGAATATTTTGGCAGATTTTTTCGAATTTTTTGTACTAGAACAATGGGTCGGTGTCACGTTACGCGTTTCCCGAACAGGAAATATACCGAGCTGAATAAAGCGTGACTCAACTATGAGACAACTCGTGATGAAAGGCCGGAAGTTGTATATTGCATCTTCGAGTCTAAAATAGTCATCTTTCGAAAGAAACGAAGACGGACCAAGACGGGCAAGAACCGCAAGCAAAAATACCCTGACAACTTTATCCTAGAATGGGTGATAAGGTCAGTCTAGTACAGTTAGATGAATGTCGAATAATAAAAGCGCCGATGCAGTGACTTCTTACCTCTTTACTCTTCTTTTGATGCAGAAACGAGAAAGTGCTTAGACAGCTTTCAGATTAGAGAGTAATTTTAAGTCAAACTCAGCATACCCAAAATTTGCTTTCGCGTGGCCACTATCTTGGATTTGACAACTAGACGCATAATTGCGTGAACTCGGGCTTCTGTCTAATTGACAAATTCAAGGCGGTTATTTCGTGATTTATCTAGGCGGCCTTTGTTTGTCACGCAATCCATGGAGGATTCAATACCAGAGACATGTGAATCGAACGACTTCGAGTTCACGCACAGGTCAAATGCGAAATTAAATATTCGGCTCAGTTTACAAAGCACATTTCATTTTTGGAATTACCATGTTATTCTTAATCTT
Organism: Scolanthus callimorphus; assembly: GCA_033964015.1. Taxonomy (NCBI): domain Eukaryota; kingdom Metazoa; phylum Cnidaria; class Anthozoa; order Actiniaria; family Edwardsiidae; genus Scolanthus; species Scolanthus callimorphus. The sequence continues at coordinate 23,287,621 of CM066915.1, forward strand.
AGCTTAACATTTCAGGGCTACATTTTGCACATTTTGACAGATCTGTTTTATGCAATTACTTGTTGAGTATGTGTGATGAGAATACAATTACACTGACGGCACGTTATTGCCATGATATTTTAGACACCTATGATTCACTGTGTATTAGTTAGCGTAGGTTTCATAATGATCTTTGTATGTATACTGTAAATCCCAATGTGCCTTAGTAGGTGTTTAAAGGAATAAAGCTTCTTCTTCTTCAATTAATTTAGATGCATTTTCCACAAAAACAGCCCAGTTTGTTCCAAGGCAGCGCTCAAAACGTAAAAATGACGAAGATTCGATATATCGTGGATGGTTAGATGGCTCTTGGAGTAGACATACTTCCCTCGGCACAGAATTCAATTCAACTTTATTGCACACTCGTTATATTAATGCAATAACAATCTCTCTTGCATGTAGCTTCAATCATTTAACGTATGTTCAAAGATTACTGTTGTACTTACGATAAGCTATTGTTGGAATCTTGCATCATCTTTGAGAGCCTGACTTTCATGTAGCGCTCTCATTGGTCCGAGCCCACGTGACTGCGTTTTGCTCGAAACGGCAGAAAAAAACAGCCGAATTTATAACTCGGCTCTCCCTGCGGAAGCCCGAGTAAAAGGTGACAAATCGAGGGGAGGGGGCGATACAGTGTCACGCATAACCAGCACCCACGTGCTGTAGAACGCCAATGTGGGCATATCGATAAAAATGTGCGTGTTTTAGGTCGGGTCGTATCGTGACATGTGTGACCCTCTTTGGGAAAACGTATAATAACGATTTTCCGTTTAATGGCCAAATAAACGAACGGTAAACGACTTTCCAAATCGTTTAAACGATTTTCCAAAACGTATATACGATTTACGAAAACGTATATACGACTTTCCAAAACGTATATACGACTTTCCAAAACGTATATACGACTTTCCAAAACGTATATACGACTTTCCAAAACGTATAAACGATCTACATAAACGGACACCCTCACCAAACCGACCTAAAAGCCACGGAACAAAAACTTGTGTACCCAGCGTGTATTCATTACGCGTATTTCCCGGAGATTTCAATGTCCGAACTCGACCGAACACTTATGCGAAAATAAAATAAAGTTCACTCTTAATTATATAATTATAATATCCAGTAACTAATCTGAACATCAAAAGATGCATCTACGAAAAATTAAACGAGAAAATCGAGAGAAGGAACACCAAGGGAAGGAAATAATGAATTCGGAATGATTGAATAAAATGTGCGAGTTCAGCGCATGTTTTGAATGCATAATTAACTTGACCTTTTGCGAATGCGCTACACGACGAAAATGCTTTGTGTTTCTCACAAGAAGTAAAACGGAAAACAAATAGCCGGAGAAGGTTATTTAAACTGGCTTTATGGCATTGATAGCAGAAAAAAAAACATATTCGCGTTGGGGAAATCAGACGCAGAAGTATAGTATTTATTTTGGTATCACGCGACGCGACCGACCAACTTTGTAGTTGCGTGACAGGAAACATTAGGTAAGTACAGTGCAGTCAAGTGCAAAACTTCATTCTTTTGCTGTAATTTTTACTGTTTTGATGTACCCCATACAAACCGATGGCTTTTCTTTTCTGTGCTTGAAAGCAACTCGTTCAATCTCGCATCTTTTACTTCAGTTCGCTTCGCTTTCCACGTGAAAGTGTCTCGCCATTACGCGCCATTTGGATCATGATTCAAAACAAAACAATTATTTCACGCTATCTATACACTTTGACATTGAATCATAATTTGACCTCGTAAGTTTTAAGTCTTCCTTGGCAAACTGTAGTGGTATGTTGAATGCAGTGTAGTACTTACCAGGCTTTAAAACAATGGTGAAAAGTATGGATTCGCTCTTCGTGCCTGAACGCAAACCGAATTATAACTCGCTATGGAACGTGGATGCTCGCTACCTCTCTAAAGCGAATTCCAACGTGGAGCGAACATTCTTTCTCCACTCGTATAAACGATTTTTCAATTCGTATAAACGATTTTGTTACTCGTTTAAACGCTTTCATCATTCGTTTAAACGTTTTCCCACATCGTTTAAACGAATTTTCAAATCGTATAAACGATTTTCAAAGTCGTTTAAACGATTTGTGAGATCGTTTAAACGCTTCATAAACGACTTTTTCATTAAACGCTAAATCGTTATTATACGTTTTCCCAAAGAGGGTCACATGTTCTTTCTCTATCTGTTACAGAAAATAGTCCCCACATTTGATAAAGTGTCACAGTTATGGATAGAGCCGTTTTCCATTCTGATCAACTGCATGTTTCCAGTAGAATGGGTATTCAATGACTGGATCTATTGGAGGGTGGAATCGGACGTGGAGTGTGACCAACACTCTGCCAGTGCTGCCCCTTCGACTGAGGTACCATCGGGAAGTCGTGTAGAGGGATTCTGTGTTCCTCGCTTAATTGTGACAGATTTTGAGAGCAAAGAAGAAACCTTAATACAACCAGACTTTGATACAATGACTGTTAAATCTCGCTTGAATCTTCTAAACGAAACACAAACCTTTGCGCCAATTTTCACGGTAGAACACATTGCTGATGATCCAAGATACGTCAACCTTCCTCTTACCCCCGAATGGAAAGCTGACAGGCCGAGGTTCGCAGATGTAAAGTTCCTTCATCAAAGTTTTCTTCTTCGTTCAGTGCCTGATTTCACAAATCCAACTTTTACAGTGCTACAAGAAAAGGCGCAAAGTGAACAAGTTCTTGATGAAAATCGAGGCCCAGTACTCAAGATGCAAAGAAGCATGGGCGAAGCGCCTTTTTGTGAGAACGAAGTTGATTACGCTAACGTGTTTGAGTATCCAGATGCGTGGCCCGAACCCGCTATGGAATGGCTAGTGCGTCAGCGTCCAAGTGGCTGGCCATCGCCGAAGCTTGTACAGGAGATTTTTGAAGCAGGATGCCATTTGGCACCAGTGGGGCGTGGAAAACGGGCGGGAAAACCAATAGATAAACTCGAATATATGAGAAACCCCAAAGTGGCGGAGAAAGCACATTCTGAACAAGATAACCACGTCAGAGAGAGGGTGATGAATGAATTTGAATGGAGAATGTCGTTTTCGGTGGCTGAAAATTTATTGGGCCAAAGCGTAACCCCTGTGCAACGCCATGTCATAGTTCTTCTTAAATTGATCAAGAAATTTTATTTCCCAGAAGTGATCTGCTCCTATCACCTCAAGAATCTGCTGTTTTGGGAATGCGAGAGGAGAGGAGAGACCTTCTGGAGGGAGGAAACCTCAGCTCAGTGTCTTCTGCGCATGCTAGACCGTCTCAAGGAGTGTCTGGAAGAGGGGTGCCTCCCTCACTATATCATACCACAGAGTAATCTACTCCAGGACGAGGACCCTGCTAATCTGGCTCAAGCAGCGGCTGCTGTAGCTGATGTCAGGAAAAACATCCTACAGAAAACAGACATGATGTTTAGACAAGTCATGTCTACAGCGCTGTTATCAAGCTTGTACTATCAGGGTCTGACGTTGACAGACTTCCTCGTAAAAATTCAAGATCCTACTCTTACAAGGGAATGTATTAGAGATCTCAAAATTAGCATGTACCGTGCATTTGTAAAGCAATGCAACGAGATGGTAACAAGAACCACAAGAATGGCTGGTCAGGAGCAATATTCCAAGTCTAACATGATGCCACTATATTGCTACCAGTCCTTGTTAGCCCGGATCTTGGGATACCTCTGGGTTCTCCAAAATGGAAATATCAAGGACGATTGGAGAGGAAAAATTTAAAGCATTTCTTTTTGAAAACAGTGCGCTGCAGAACGCAGAGTTTATTGAAGTGGCAACTGAGAGCCTGAGACATCTGCAACTGAAGAAAGAGCCTTCATTGTTAATCTCAAATACAGCTCTGATGAAACACAACCAAGAATCTCAAAAAGAGTTCAAGTTAGAAACATTAAATGAAATGCCAGTCGAGTTCGGCGTTTTGACGCAGCTTCTGGACACCCTGGAATCAAGTGACATGGAAGCACGAATGAAGAACATAGCAGAAAGGTTTAGCCTAGAAAATGTGAAAAATGAAGATATAGAAGCGGCTTTGGCTGAGGAAGTCAAGAAACTCCTTACAATTCCATTGACACAAAAGTTTTTGGGAAATTAAAAAGGGAACATTAGTAAGTTGTTGAAGGAATAAACTGATACACGCTGGAGTACAGGGGTCCTAGGTTGCCTGTGAAAAATATAGTGAACATTAAAGTAAAAATGGACAAAAATGGTCAGTCCTCATACATTTTAGTCAGTAGTTGTGTCCCCCCTCTAGCAGTACAACTGATGCTTTTTGCCAAATAATAGGTATGAAAAACATTCTCACTATTTTAAGGGTGCCCTGTGCTTTGCATCCTTATTTTGTAACAGTAGAAATTTGTATTTTGAGAACCAGCTTAAAGGCATAGACCAAATTGGTTAACAGTGTTTGCATCTTGTTGTCACCCAATTCAGATCATGTGATGATTCCTTTGGGTGGTTACAATTGTCAAATTTGTCTCACTCCAACCCAGTGCATGAGTACAGAACTAAGAAAAGTATCCACCCAAAGGAATCATGATCTGAATAGGGTGAATCATGATCTGAATAGGGTGGCAACAAGATGTTAACACTGTTAGCTGATTTGGTCTGTTGAAGCAACTTTTTGCATTTGAATTGCAAAAGGAATTTGATCATAACGGTAACAAGAAAAATCATCACCAAAAATCTAAATGTTAATTTAGTCATGTTTGGTCATTATAAGGAACAAATTTAGTCATTAACCATTCAACCTTACATTTTGTTAGTCAGAGCTTATATTTTATTAATAATGTATGAATTCATTCCAATGTATGATTTTTATTAATAACAATAATTTACAATTTAAATATTTACTAAACCATTTTCTTTATCTGATATATATGCAGGAGCATATCCAGAGGGGGGCTTGACCCCCTTTTTTTGAAGCATCAACATGCAGTAAACGTGACAAATTTTTTAAATGGGGAAATAAGCAACAAAAAGGGCTGCTACCTCCCTCTGGGCTCCCCCATCAAGAAAAGTCTGGCTACACCACTGTATATGTAAACACATTCTGAGTAACTCTGTTACTGTTTTGTAAACTTTGGTTTGGAACTTTATTTAAAGCCCCAGGCAGGCAGGCAGTCACTCAGTTGTTATTGTTTACATTTTTGACTTAGAAATAGAAGTACATTTAAAAATCTTAAAGTAATCATTACCCATTAACAGTGTTAGCTAAAGGACAGACCATTAAAGTTTGATGGGGTACCATAGTGGCAACTTTCTGAAGGCTCTGAATTTTTCTTTATTATGATTTAAAATGTTTAAGTATCAATAATCCTAAAAAGAGCAATTCCAGAAAATATATGTACCCCCAGCATGGGTGGTACGTACTAGTTTTTGATCCCCCATGCATCCAGAATTTCCACCCCCCCCCCCCCCCCCCCCCAATGCATATAGAATTCCAGAGAAGTTAAACTAGTTAAAGAAAACATGCAAGCAGAATGCCCAGCTTGAAAATCCCCTCCCATTCAGGATTTCCAAATGCCACCCATCCCGGGGTACATATGTTTTCTGGAATTGCCCAATCAACCCAATGTAATTTTCTGGATGTAAAAAAAAAGACTGAGTTTAGCACCTCAACTATGTACATTCCATATTATTTTCAAATTTTCAGGATTATTTGCTTTCTTCCCAAGGCCTCGGTCCTCTCTTGTTTTCCCAGTTCTCAATATCAACATTGGTTTTCATTTCCTAAAAAAATCAATAAGGTTTGTTATTAATTGGCATGGTAAAGCCTGGTGCACACTAGCGACATAAGGACGTTATGTTGCAACGAAAATGGAATGCGAAAATAACTGAAATATTCAGTATTTTCCATGGATCATCATTGCATTACTTTATCAAAGCAATCCTATGTTATTTTTTGTGGACCTCAACGTTTTAAAACCACTGAATTTGGTTTGCTTGATATTTTCTTATGTCATTATGTCACAAGTGTGCACCAGGCTTAACATTAAAGCAGCCTAATGCACATACATGTTTCAGTTGAAGCACCATGATCTTGAAACATGTATCCTGGTAGTTGTCTTTGGAGGATCAAAATAGTTTCTCATTGGTAGCACACTTGCTTTCACAATCCTAGTATATTTCTTCTAAAAGTTAAATTACAAAAAATGATGGCAAAAAAATAGAGAAACTGCTTCAATAACATTGAAATAACATTTGTGGTAAGCTTACTTTATAGGCATCCTCCAGAGTAATTTGCTTTTCTCTTTTTGGTAAAACTTTGAGAGCTTCTTCCTTTGTGAGCTGAAATATAAAATGTAGTTTTTCTAAAACTGCCTGAGCATGGGGGGGGGGGGGGGAGGGGAAAGGGAAATTTCCATATTGGGTCGGGCAGGGGTGCTCCTCCCAAGGTAAAATCATGTAAAATCATAGCCTGTGGCATCTTTTAAGCAGTAAAAAAATTAAAGCTAGGAAATTTTGGGATCTGATATACTGGTGCCCAATCAAGCAACAGGCCCTTCTAATTAAGAAAAGAGCGATTTAAATCGCTGTAAAACCAATGTCAGTTTTGTGGCCTTGTATCAGGTGTTTGGAAAAGATAAATTGACATTTTTCGTGTTTGTTAATGGTATCCTTTAGGGGTTATTCTGAAGCTTAGCCACACCCATTTTGGTATTCATCTTTCTCAATGAGCACCCCTGTCCAAAAAATATGGGAGCTCCCAGGGGCACTTGGAAGTTTCAAGAGCCTGAGTCAGCCACTCATCTGCTGTTGTTTACAACAATATTAGTAGATGATGGCGACCGGTTAGCGCAGTGGTAGAGCGCCGGGCTTATGTTCGGGAGGTTGGGAGTTCAAACCCTGGCCGGGCCAACACTCAGGGTCTTTTCTAATAATTGAGGAGAAGGTGCTGCCTTTGCTCTAACATCTGCAAATGGTTAGACCTTCGCGTCTTCTCGGATAAGGACGTTAAACCGTAGGCCCCGTCTCTCACATACACTACACTAACCGGAACCAGAGGGACGTTAAAGAACCACTAGGACCGTCGGAAGTTGCCCAACCTCAGTGTCACAGAACTCACAATACTAACGCACACTCATGTTTATAAAGCTGGTTCTTATAGGATGAGTTATCCGTTAATGTAAAGCGCTTTGAGCGATGATAAAAGCGCTATATAAGCAATTTATTATTATTATTATTATTATTATGAACTTTGTGTAGAAATGTGTGATTCCAGAAATTATCTGCACCCCTCCCACAGAAGGGGTTTGTGATATGACCCCACCCCTCTGGAATTTCCAAATCCCTTCTGTAGGGGAGGTATGGATTTTTTCTTGCTCTTTAAATTACTCTTTGAACTTTACCCTGTGAGATTTTGAATCTCTCCTTTTGATTTTGATCTCAGTGAATTCTTTAAGCCCAAATGATCCACCAACTACAAGAACCTGAAAAAAAATTTCCTCTTAGTAAGCATACAGTAATGATTTTTTTTCAAAACATATGCTTCTTTGCAAGAGTTCTTTTGCTAGAAGCAGTAATGTTTTCAAAAAGGTACAAACCATGAGGTCTGGCGGGAGTGTGTTGTCTGTAAATGTTTCCAAAAAGGTACAAACCATGAGGTCTGGCGGGAGTGTGTTGTCTGTATGACATTCAGTCTTTAGGCTTGAGTAGTCATGACAACCTGACTTTTGGTTGACAGACATCATGACAGTCATAGGCATGACAGTTCCTTATAACTTGTGGGGCAGTAATTAAAACTTACAATTCTTTATGTAAAAATAAAGTAAAACTTGGGAAATTCGTGCCAAGGATTTTTATTCTTAGCACAGTTAAGCACAGTGAAACTTCTCTACCTTTGCAGTGAAATTACTTGTAAGGCAACAATCAAATGCTAAACGAAGAGTAAAGGATAGAGGGACTAGGCAGTAAGTAAGCTTATGTAAGGGTTAGAGAATGGACGCGAGTGTTCTATGGGATATAGACCACTAATGAACAAAAATCTGCGAGCGCGTTAGCGCGAGCAGATTTTTGTTCATTAGTGGTCTATTTCCCATAGGTCACGAGCGTCCATTCTCTAACTTTTTTAGAACATGATCAATGCCACGAAGAAAGTCTTTTGAAAGTTTTTGTGCTAGCTTGTCATTGACATATCAACATAATTACAGAGCATTGTTCAGAGCCATACTTCATCCAAGACTTTTTACAATAGTAGTGTCAATCAAAGCCTTGTGAATTAAAAGATCTCCAGACAAAGCGGTTTGTTTTGAGTGCATGCATTGTTCTAATTAATTTCCAAGTGTTTGTTTTGAGACGATAGCAGTTGAAACTGGCCATACTGGAGTTGCTGACAGGTTTCGTTCCCGAAGTCAGGTAAGAATGAAAATATTCTATCGCAAGCTTTTTTGTAATGGATTCCTCGACTCCTATGGCCCAAGGAAAAGGGAGAAACAGGAAAGCGTATACATAAAATCTCGGTCTCGTTATCAGAATTCGTAAATCCGTAAAGTTTGGATCGAACACCGGAAATTGAACTCAGACGCCGCATTACAGCGGAACATTTGGTAAATATAGTTTTGAATTGACAATCTGTTTCTTCCGGGCTTTCTTATGAGAATTGCAAGAGCGCTGATGTTCGAGGCTGGCAAAATTCGAAGTTTGTTTTAGCAATTTGAGACTCAAATGTTCTTCAAATGCCTCGAGACAGCCAAGAGTTGAGTGAATCAGACAATAAACTGATGCGAAAGGTGGAAGTTTTTCCCTTAAAAATACAGTACGTTATATATGAAAAGGGAACATCAAAATGCAAAATGTTCGTGGAGAAACTTTTAGGTATTTGCTATGCTTAACTAACAGAACAAAAAGCTATGTTCTTAGGGGGCTCTCGCACGCTTGCTAGCCACTTCTCTGACAAGAAAATAGCTCAAATCGCAATCCAATTCCATCGTCTTGATAACTGGTCAAAACAACCTAGAATTGCATTTGTCCAACACTTGAAAGGTTTTTCTATAAATCTAAGGGATTATTTTGATTACTACGGGAAAATATGCATGTGTTTTTGCGGTTACTATTTACTTAACTTAAGGTTCTTAATTTTTGTCTATTAAAACTTCAAATTCTTATAAACGTGGTTATTATAAACAAATTGCAATGTTGATAATGTACTAATTTTGATTTGTTTATTTTGTTATAGAAAGATGTTGGAGAGAGACTTGAAATAAAGGGCTATTTTGCAAAAGATGACAATGAAGTCAATGTTTTCCTTTATTTTTTAGAGTTGGTTGTGTCAAGCGGCGAGGGAAGAACAGGGTGTGGTTTGTACATAGTCATTAGTATTCATGCCCATAGTCATTAGTATTCTCTATGTTGCACCTTGGTTTTCTTTGTTCTTCTTCAGGAGAACAATGAAAATGCAAGGTGCAACCAGAGAATATTAATGACTATGAGCATGAATACTAATGACTATGTACAAACCCCTAATTTTCCCTATTGTTCAATGCCCTCGCCGCTTGACGCTTTAGTTTCTATGGGATATAGGGGACGCAAATGCCGGTTGCTGATTGGCTGAGTGGCATTGGTCATGTTCTAAGATTGTATAGGGATCACCACTGTGTAAAGCGCACATCTTGTCCCAAGTTCTGAAGCAAATCAACGAAGGTCACGATTGAACTCAGTAGCTTATCAAGTTCACTACGCCATGAGTTTCTAAACGAGCTCTGTCAACACGACCTTACCAGCATAGGTACCCCAAACTGGAAAAATCTTCTCTGTCCTTTGCTTAGCGAAGCCAGAAATGTGGCCGCCATCTTGAATGCTGAGTAACCACCCATGTAAAAGACCGCTGAGCTTTCCGAGCCAATCGCGGACTCGGCAAGATGGCGGCCGTCTTCACGTTTTTGCGTCGTGCTCCGATCAGCGGCGGTTTAAGAACCTTAACTCCGTCTTATACGACGTTTAATTGTGCCAAATCAACACGAATAGGTCCTAGTTTTAGTGTACTTTCTAGTTTGATAAGAAGTAAGTACCCTGTTAATTTGTCATGCTCGGCTTGAATAATCTTCTTGAACTTGATTGAAGCGTGGCACCTCGATGCTCGGGCTCGGGAAGCTGAGCACCTGATGAAGTCAGACCATTTACATGTAATAATGCTAATGTTTTAATGCTTGAAGGTCTTGATAAAGGCCACCCTTCGGCAGGAACTCCATTAGTTCTTTCAAGAAATTATGCAGGGGACAAAGGTTAGTGGCTCACACTTCTTGGCTGAGGTCCTTCACTGATGTGTATTTTTTATTTATACTGATGTGATACCGGAATTGGTTTTATCAGTCAATAAAGTAGATGTAGATGTAGATGTTTGGGGGGAGGGGGCTCAAAAACCAATACTCCAGTAAAAAACATGACTTCTTTTTGTGTGAAATAAATTGCTGCCACACGTAGGGATGTCAACCCCAGGACTGGCATGGTGCATTTGCTGCAGTTCTCCGAGAGAAATTCAGTAAATGAATGACAGTCGTCTTGAATTTTTCTCATGAGATGGAGCGAAAAATCTTGAGACTCCCAGTAAAACCGGGAGAGTTGATGTCGCTGTACTCGATGGAGGACTTTAAAAATGGTTTCACATTCACATGAAAATGCATGTGTGAGTTCACAAACCAGCAGTGTTGGCATTTTCACTTGGGACTAAGAAAACAATGCAAACAGCCACGAATGATCAGAAGGAAACAGAAATAGAGAACGTCTTGTCATATACACTTTAGATGAGTATGATAAGCTATGGGCGGCAGCAACAGGAGGCAGAGGAACAGGGCGTGGTCGCAAGAAGAAGGTCAAAAAGGGGGTTGATCCTGAGAAGTTAAAGTATGGTCAAGGAAGCAGCAAATGGGAAGGCTTCAATGCACCTGTTGTTTTGGAAGGAGATAAAGTGGACAAAGAAGTTCTTCCATCCAGAGTTACTGAGGTAGAACTCACACAACATGCTTAAGTACTGCCTTTCGATATTAAACAATGCATGATTCCAGAAAAAAATTCAGTACCATCCCACTTAAGGGATATGAGGGATCGGAGCCAATTTGCCATGAAGACACATTTTCCACAGAAATCACAGTCTGTGTTTTCTATTTTAGTTTTATAGGAGATTAGTTAGAGTATTTCCTGGAAGACACTCTACAACAACAAAGTAAACTAAGATTTTACTAGTCCTGCAAACCATAAAATAGCAATTACAAAACAAGACTAAATTTTTAGGAGAATTTTTTCTTCCTGTAGGAAAGAGACTATGTGAGATCACGAAGCTGGTTCAAGAGAGGCTGGAGTGGCACAACTTGGCCTGGAAAGAAGGTTGGCCATCCAGAGAGACCTGACAGGGGTATGTGTTATGATGATAATTTTTTTTGATGTTACTGTAAGTACTTAGTGAAGAATAGCAAATAACTTATTATTAAGTCCTGCAAGATAACCATATGGGAGGAAGGTTAGGGAAGTCTTATTTTTTCTTCTCTAGTTAAAGACTAAAGCTATGGCAAACCTAGGACACAAAATTTTTTGTGCAGCAATGTTTCTTGCTTGTTTAAATTGGGAAACATTCATCTGGCTACTATGATTAGACAGGGCTTAAGAAGCTTAGCAAATAATAATGAAATCTGATCCAGGATTTTATAGAAGGGTGGATTTACTTGTTGATATTACTAAAAATACAGCTGCCATAATCAACTAGCAATGTGTAAAGAAGTTATTCAATGCATTGGTGACATTTTTTCCTGTGTTTTATCTACAGAGGTCCTCAGTAATTTTGACTCAGTAGTTATTGAGGTAAGGAACCTTTAGTACTAAGTAGATTCAACTCAAGAGAAATTCAATCTCAAGTCAGTCACTTCTTTGTTACTGTTTTTATTTGATATGAGAAGATGAATAATGTGTAAAAATCTCTAAATAAACATCTAAAAGCAAAGTTTTATATTTAATTTACCAATTTCAATCTAGAACATTGCTTTATATTCTCTACATCAGCTGATGCAAATAGATGCTTTGTATGCTTTGTATGCTCTGTATGTTGCTAAAAAATGGGCTGAAAAAATGGAGGCTGGCACAGGCTCTTTAATTTTAGTTACAGTATGACCACAATTACCACTACTAGTAAAATAATAACTATATTTAGTTGTGGACCTTCCTTAAAAAGACCCCCTCCCCTGGAATTTCCACTCCTGAAACAGATCCCCCCCCCTTCCCACGCTTGGAATTTCCAACCTCGTAAAGGACCCCCTCCCCTGGAATTTCCATTTTTTCTGGCAAAATACCAATTATTTTTGGATAAAATGCCCCTGGAAAGTCACCTTTTTACCCCTCCCCCTTGGAATTTCCAGTCTCCAGACACACCCCCTCCTGTGGAATTTCCAGAGTCCAATACAACCCCCCTGGAAAATTTTCTGTAGTTCCTCAACTCCCCCGGTGCGGTTTAAAAATGCCATCAGCCATTTCCATTTATTGTTTTTCCAAAAACAAATAAAAACATACCGTAACCACGTCATTGGTGAACCACATCATCAATGCCTGTCCCATATTTGGTGCCACTTGAGGATCACAAGGCACCATGATGCTTGATCCCACAACCGCTGCCTGGTAGTGGTTGGAAACCTAGTTACCAGTATTGACTGCCCCTGCTGGGAGTCAAACCAACAACATAGCCTTTTGTTTTTTGCCTGGAATCTTGTGGTGTTTCCCAATTTCTGAAGTCTGAAGGGTTGAAATCTGGAAGCAAAACCTGTGATACTGTATATTCTGTATGTAAAGCAGCACTATAAACAAAATCACTAATGCAAGTTCCCTTATATCTTGTATTATACAACCTGCATAAAATGATGGACTAATATACATTGCCGTGTTACTTTACAGCTGCGTCGAGTCAGTAATGTGACATCTGGTGGAAAAAAGAGATCACTTAGAGCACTGGTTGTTGCTGGCAACAAGAATGGGGCAGCAGGTACAGTGATGTTCTGTAATTCAGTACAAAGAACCTCAGGCTCATGTACATATGTGCTTGAGTTCCATCGTTCATCAGAGAGCTCCATTTGTTGTTGGACATTTGTTGTGAAGACATCCTGTTTTCTTTCTTGTTTGCCTCAGTGCTGCCATTTACCCCTTTGCTGCCAGTCCACTTTGACCCTCATGTTCCTCTCCCAAGTCAGTAGAGCAGAGTCGATCTTTCATTCAAATCCATAGGTTTTGGCGTTGGTAAAGGAAGGACTCCCATAAGTGCTATTCGCAAGGTTAGAAGAATTCTTGTCATGCATTGGGTTTTGATAATGTCTTGTTAGTCCTGTTTCCCATCAGAACCAAATGTAAATAACAATCTTTATTTCTTCTTTGTTGAATATGTCTAGGATTACATTACAGATCAGGTTCAATGCGATCCATTGAACCTGATCTGTTCACATTAGTTTTATGCTAAAACTACACAATTGAAAGCTACTGTATGCTGCTTTAGCTCTGGATAAAGAGCAGTGAAAACACTATTTTGCATTATTAATAATAGAACAATTTCCAGTTAGACAGCCTAGATGATCATCTAAAAGGGAACATCCCCTATTCATTTCTCATTATAAAATGTAATCTATTCACATTTGCTGATATGTGAATACTTGGCATGAAAGTAGAAAAATAATGCTTTGCTCATTGGTTTAACTAAATGAAGTACCTTTTTGTTTTGAACACTTTTTGTAGGCCAGAAACAAGGCTGCAAACTATCTATACTTTGTGGAACGCTGTGATAATAGAACAAGTGAGTTAGCTACAGATTTTAGAATTACAGTACTATTTATTTGCTGGGGTGGATGTGACATTTTGCATTGGATGGAAATTCTTATCAATTATTGGAAAATGGATAATGTTGTCAGTCCTCTCCTTCTTTTTTCCATTTTTGTATCCCTCCAATCTTTTTGGATTGTTCTTCTGTTATATTACATAATGAGCAAGATTGATTCGTAACATACTGTCCCTGCACACAGCAGACCTGTTCCTCAGAAAATTTGTTTCTCACCCTGTTCCTCTGCTGGCTGACAAAAAGGCCAGAAGACCTATTGCTGGCAATGTTTCTGTATTTTACCTTTGCTGTCAAATCAAATTGAGGTGTCCTGGCAAATTTTCTCCAATTTTAGAACTTATGTTTCGAATAGTGCCACATATGTTGTTCTTGGAAAAAAATCACCTATGTTGATGTTGTTATACTGTTCGTTTCTTTCTGTATAATTAGGTCTTCTCTCCTTTTCTTGTTATCAAAATTATTTATATTTATTTAGCAATTTAATTTATTTTCAAAGAAGCGCGGCTGATCCGCCTCAACTAGTTTATACTATTTGCGGATCAGCAGGTAATATTTTCTAATCTGTCTAAAAAATCTTAATAGAACTTGAAACTTGAATTCACTTTGTTCTCTTTTTTGTGCAGTTTTCCATGACTTTGAAACACAGTTTAAAAAGACGAAGATCGTTTTTCAAAGGAAGCCACCAGGTATGTAAGTTTTTTTAAAGCTATTTGTACAGGTTTGGACTACAACATTATATCACTGGATCATATTTACATTGCTCTAAGGTTAAAGAGCCTGTGTCAGTCACTCCTTTGTTATTGTTTTCATTCGGTATTAGAAGACGAATTACGTGTAGAAATTTTGAATTTTGAAATATCAATTTTTTTTTGAAAATCAGCCGATGGAAAAAGTAAGGGTGCTTGACAGGGAAAATGAAATTCACCCCTAAGGGATGGTACACACACCAACGCAAGCGCAAGCTCAAAGCAAGTGAGAATAACATTAATTAGTTTGCTTGTGCTTGCATTCCCTTAATTCACACTAGACGAGCACAAGCGCAAGCAAATGCAACCTGTCAATGTCTGCGCTTGCATTCTAGTGTGAAGCATATACCGTAAATCCCTCTCTGCTTGCAGAACAAATGCTTGTGTCAAGTTCCTGGATTCGGCCAGGGCGCATGAGCCACTCCGCTCAAAACTAAGCCAAGTTACCCCCTTAACTGCCATCGGTATGCTCTCAGGTCAGGGAGTACCATTGTTATAAAAGATATGCCCAAATCAATGCCCTGTGGCGACGTTGTCACATTTAAGTATCAAGAAATACGAATATTATTTGCTTTTGTTATTATTATTCATGCTGACCCTGGATGACCTATTCAATTCATACTGCAATGCATTCAGAAATAAATATATCATTATGTTACGCGTGACGGTTTTGACCCCTAAAAGATGGGTTGAGCACCCCGGTTTTATATGGGAGTCCCCCCTCCCCCGGACTGAAATACAGTGCTTTTAAATCTGGCTGCTATGAAGGTATTCTCCTTCATATGTATCATAACCACAGCATTGATTCTAGGAAACGCGGATTGATTCCAAGAAACGTGAATTGATTCCAGGAAACGTGAATTCATTCTAGGAAACGTGAATTCATTCTAGGAAACGTGAATTGATGCTAAGAAATGTGAATTGATTCCTGGGGTGCTTTCCATTAACCTAACATTTTCGGTTTGAGTTTCCGGTAATTCCTGTGTTCAAATAAAACGGTTCAAACCGAAAAGTCACATGAATGTCTCGAACTGAGAATCACGATAGGACGCTTTCCATTTACCACAAATTTTCGGTAATACCGGTTGGAAATCTAATGGAAAACGTCTTTATGAGGGAAAAACCGGGAAGATGTCAAATGGAAATCGTTTTCGCGATATTTTCGAAATTACCGGTTTGTCTAAAAAAGGTTGTCCTAAATTTCCGAAAATCTTTCACGGGAATGACGCTTTCCATTTCATTTCTCACCGGCATTACCGAAAATTTGTGATAAATGGAAAGCACCCCAGGAAACGTGTGCTGATTGTAGGAAACGAGAATTGATTCCAGGAAACGTGAAACGGCTTTTGTACGTGTATTGTAACTCATTTGTCAGGTTTTGGCTTGAGCTGCCATCGTGCTATCAAGGAGATTGCAGAACTTCTTGGTATTGATGACATGCGCTGTAAAGTGATCGGGCCCACCACACCCCTTAGCCTGGTCCAAGCTGTTTTTCAAGGACTCACCAGCCAGGTATTTTCATGTTTTAGTATAATTATTCAAGCGATCGGATCCACCCACCACACCCCTTAGCCTTGGTCCAATCCCTGGAGTTTCGTGCGGTAGAACCGAGATGAATTTCGTTCATTCATTTCAGAATTTCAGTCGAGAAGAAATCCTACTTTATTAAAGTTGCCACATTTTGTGAAGCGAAATAGCTCTTTCAAAGTGAATGTGATCTGCTTTCCGTTGTATTCGCAGGCGTTTCATACGCGCTTTCCATAAGTACGCTGCGCGCTTGCCTCACCCCCTACATATACACGGTTCTTTAAAAAAAAACATTTTATGTACACATCGCGCGCTCTAAAATGAGTAAAACAAAACAAACAAACACAATAAGTACATGAAAATAGTTCAAGGCTGAACATAAATAATGGGAAGAAAAATTTTAATTTTTAGGCCATGCACACAGGCAACCCATCGCACTGGCCGGTCCGATGTGACCAACCGCTGACCAATAACATCAAAGGCGCGTTTCCGTTCGCGGAAAAGCTCGCAGAAACGAGAAGTCTCGTAGTTCGAACATTTGTCTTGTGGTTGTTGTCCACTTAAATGGATTCGACAAAGGAACTAAATAAGTTTATAAATTATGAATGTACTTGTGGCATTTGCCAAGAAGAATTCAACGAGAATCAAAGGCAACCGAAGCTTCTTCCATGCTCGCATACCATTTGCAAGACTTGCTTGAAAAAGCTGCCTGCTCAACGAGAAAGAAGCGCAGATGGGTACTACTTTAGTTTGGCTCGACACCGAACAATCAGATGTCCATTTGATAATGAGCCATATAATGTTACTCAGGGAAATGCTGATAATGTTCCAAATAACCTGACCATATTAGGGCTGTTGGAATTTTCAGAGGGCAGGCAGTCAGCAAAGGAAATACGTGGCGTAATAAATAAATGCAAAGGAAAAATTGAAGTCTATGAAAGAGAAGAAAAACAACATGAGTTTGAGAAGTCCAAGGCCTTGACAGAGTTGAACGAGTATTATGATAATGTACTGAGACATTTGGAAGAGGAAAGAGAAAATTTAACACTAGAACTGGAGGTGGCTTTCGAAGCAAAGAAGACAGGAAATCCCCAATTAGTACTCCTTGAGCAAACAAGGGGGTGTATAGAGCAAACAGAGGCAATGCTGGAGCAAGCTGATTCATCTGAACTTGTCTCTAAGAAAGATGAGCTCATAAATAAAATGGAAGCTTTGCTTAGTGGTTATGGTGCACAAATAAGCTTTGTTCCCAGTGACAAAGCTAAAAAATTCAATGAAAAACTAGGGAAAATAAAGCAGTCCCATGCTGTCCATGCTTCAGTTCGTGAAAACAGTAACAGAATAAGCTATTGTTCTTGGAAAGGTCTGTTACTATTGCTATTTTATGTTATGTGCACTGTTTTGTTGACATTCTTGATGGTTCAGTACCTCAATTCTCCTTCAAAAGCAGAGACGTCACATTCTCACATGACAAGCAGGAAGAGCAGCTCCAACCGAGAAGGGAAAAATATCAGACTAGTTGACTGGACGAAACCCATTCTGTCTGACAATCAAGCATTTAATTTTTTTAACTTGTGCTTGTCAGTTGGGAATATCGCTCTAGATTTCTTAAAAGAACACAGGATGTATATTGTTTTTGCTTTTCTTGTTTGCATTATTTTGCTGTACAAAAGGAAAATGTGGAAAAGGGCAAAAAAGGAAAGCTGAATGTTGCATGGCCAACAACAATAGGCCATTTGCACTAACCGGGTCACGTGACCCCAACTACCTCTTAACGAGATGTTTTGTCAAAATCAATTCCAGAAATACAAAGAACCAATTGATATTAGTCAGAAACCCAAGTTTCAGCTTAAAATCTCTAACCTGGAGCAAATGGCAGTGAGTTGAATTTTCAAGATTTTATTCAGAATGTATGGGATTTGGGTCACGTGACCCAGTTAGTGCAAATTAGGAGTGTCCACAGGGCGTAGCCGGGGGGGTCCAGGGGGGCCTGGGCCCCCCCTTCCTCGGAAAATTTCCCATACTCATAGTGACTTAGAGTATTTCACCTGAAGGCAAGTGTCTATGTTAAATATGTTGAGATAAATTGTCAACTTCCACTTGTTTATTTGTATTGGGCTTCCCCTGCAACTGTGCAACTTAGGGGTCAGAATGCTAGTAATACTGCACTGTATATGATAAATGTGTTGTTATAAATTTTATACTTTCATTTGTTTATTTCTTGATTTTGGAAGGGATAAGTTTACAAACATACAGTGATCTCATTTCATCAGACCAAGGACAAATTCAGGGATCGGGTTAATTAATGCAGAAATTGTGGATTTTTGTGCACAAAATTACAAAAAAATGAATTTTCCAACTTTCCATGTCCCAGGATGCAGAGCACCTACTTGATTTTTTTGAAGGGGCCCCTTTTTGACCAGACATGCGGGTCCCAGGACCCAAAATCCTAGCGCAATCCCAGAAATTCTAAACTACTCAACTCTTCAGTCTAGGGGTGATATGGAGCTATTTACCCCAGATGAGCTTTACCAGCCTGCAGCTGGCTCTCTCAGTTTGTTTTAGGGTTTCAGGATTCCTGTGGCCAGCAATCTTTCTCATACAGGAACATGCTCACCCAGATGACCATACCAAATATGACCATACCTATTACAATGGCACACCAGGGTCCTCCCCCCAGGGGAAAGAGGGGGAGGTAAGGGAGGACCTTGACGTGTGAGGATGATTCAATGATTTCCTGAGAGCATCATTTTCTGAGAACCTTCTTCCCCTGGCATTATATGGCTTTTACAGAACGAACCCTAGGAAATAGCCTCTTCCCCAAGTCCAATCAATGGACCATTCCATTCTCGAACCCAGAGCTCGCGAGGTGAAGAGCTGGGGAGCTCTGGGTACGAGAATGTGGATCATTCTAGCTACATAACAAGCACGCGCACAGTTTAGAAATGATCTCAAGGTATTTAGTGCAACTTGTACTACCAAAACCCGTAGACTGTTTATTCGGCTCGAGAAAAAGCACTCATCTTCAGACAAAAACATTCAAATGTAGTTTGAATTCCTTTACTGAGGTCAGCGATGCGTAAATTTGGTAAATATTTTCAAACTAAAAACATAAGAAAAGCCATCTGCTTGTGTTTTCTAATAATTCTATGAGGTAAAGAAATACAAATCACTGTATTATTTCCCGAAACTTAAGTTTTTTGTTTGCCAGCGAAGGAATGCAATCAGACTCGTCAATGGTTTTGTCTGAGACGAGTGTTTTTTGTCGAGCCCGATAAACAGTCTACTGGTTTCGGTCATTCTGTTACCCAGAGCTCCCGGCTCGTCTCCTCGCGGGGGAGGCTCTTGTGACAGCCACTGACGCATGCGTGAGATTTGATACAGAGCCGTTGAGAGAAATATCTTTCTGCGCATGCACCAACGTTCAAAACCAGCGAATCAGCAAAGGTCCTCAAATGGATGTCACCAGAGCCTCCCCTGCGAGCAGACGAGCCGGGGAGCTCTGGGTACGAGAATGGGTTTCGGTAGTACCAGGATACAGTGAGGCTGTTGCTTTGTATGTACTGGAGCATAGAGTGGATTTCAGATGACCGTCGAAAGTAAGCCAGACTTGTTAGTCAGCGTTTCTATTGGTCGAGAGCAAAGTCTTTCGCCTTTTAGCCAATCAAATTGCGAACTAAATCAAAACACGCCATGTCCACGTCACGACTAACGCAAGCGTGACTTTCTTCGCCTCCTGATTGGTTGGTTGTTGATTGGCTTCCACTTCTGATTGGCTAACCGTATTTACTTTGCGTTTAGTTATCGACAGTCCTCTGAAATCCGCTCTTAATCGGATTTCTCATTTCATTTTGTACAGGAAACTCACGAGGAACTCGCAGACAGGACGGGCCTCAATGTCGTTGAGCTGAGAGAGGAGTGTGGGAAACGGCCCATAGTAGTGGCCAAACCAACTGACAAAGCTTGTAAAGAGGCCCTCAAGCAAAGAGTAGGACTAGAGGATTATGACCTCAGTGAAATATTTGACCCCCACAAGGGGCTCCACAGGCCAAAGAAGAGATCCGAATTGTACTAGCTAGGCTGAAAATGATAAATACCTGGTAAGCGTTCAAAACAACAGTACTTCTTAGGGTTGGTGATTTAACCCGCGTGTATCCCAGTTCGACAAGCGACCGTTTACGAAAGGGAAATGCGCGGGTCCCCTCTTAAATCTCGAGATATCGGCAGTTGAAAATCCGATTAAAAAAAATAAACTGGATACTGTTGTTCTTCCCTTGCGAAACCTCGAAAAGTTGACGGAGGCAACCACAGGCAACAACGGAACGGTACCGGGTTTCTTTTCCCTGAAACGCTTGCTTCGCGGGCTAGATGAAAACCCTACCATAGTGCTCTACATGAAGAGAACAACACAATTTGTTCCGTCTGTCAAATCTTATGAGCCAATCAGATTCTTGCCTGTTTCGCCTGGCTTTACATCGCGACGTTGTCTGGCGTTATAGTTCAAGGGAAGCCAGTTGACTGCACTAGGCGTAACACGGGCAAGAGTTTTATGGGCCTTTATTATACGACGGTGACGTCATTTTACCATATAAGGTCAAAATTGAGTGCAGATATGGAGCCGTATTACACGGCAAAAGCCGTATTACACGGTTGAAAGCCGTATTACACTCTAGCAAACCGCCGTTACGAACCGGTTTTGCGCGCGCAGTTGAATGGCTTCCCGATCGTTTGCTAGTCAAATCACGTACGTTTTCTATACTAGTGAATCTTGGAAAGAAAATAATATTTTTGTTCGTCGTATAATAAATAACTCATGAGACGTTTTTTCATGTAATACTGGCGGACATTTTACTCGTTGCTCGCATTTTTCCTCACCCCTGCGGGGCTCGGGAAAATACGTCCGCAACTCGTAAAATATTCGGCCGTATTACATGAAAAAACATCTAATAATTAACAATTATTCCTCGAGCCCGAATGGGCTCTGAGTCAATAGCCCATGAGGCCGAAGGCCGAATGGGCTATTGACTCAGAGCCCATGAGGGCGAGAGGAATAATTGTTTTAGTCAAATCACACTAGTAGGTCAATTTGTATTGCCAAAAAAATGTTTTTGTTCTGGTCATTTGCCATTTTCTGGCTTTCAAATCTGACACTTTTCGCTACTAGTAGGCTATAACTTATAGCCTACTAGTAGCTCAACCAATCAGAACACAGCATTGATAATAGACCACTAGTGTGATTTGACTAAGATATATATATATATATCACACGGCAGCCATCTTGGATAAACCTTTTGTTCTTACATGCGCAGCCTCATCATGAGAACGAGTTTCCATGGGGAAAACAAAGAATTTTATCCAAGATGGATGCCCTGTGATAAAAGCCCATTAGCTCAGATAGTTTGATTGGCGGAACAGCAGAGTCAAAAATCAAACCTGATTTGATGTTTTTGAATGAAACGTGGCTCGCGATGCAACGGTTTTAGCTGTAACATTGCCGAAAGCCATAAAACTGCATCATGTTGTATGCTGCTGCTTTCACTGAGTTCGCTCCCGGCGGTTTGGTACAGAATAAATTACCCAACGCTCACTTATATCGAAATGGGGCCCTTGATACGCCTGAGAAATACATTTATTTTACATAATTCAACATCATTTATTCAGAAGTTTCGCAGTGTCTCAGCCTCTTGAGGGTTGGTTTACCATCGTCCTATGTCAGGAAAAAAAAAACAGTTTTAAAATTGTGGAGCCTGAATTTCAGCCGTCACTTCGCTCTCGCCATCAAGCAAAAAAACGCGTTTTTCTGACAGCGTTTCCAAAACAACGCCTTCTTCAACAGTTGATACGCTTGGGTGTCTGGCTTCGGAAGTAAGTCTGATCATTAGTAAGATTGTATGGCAAGCAAGGTGGGGGACTGAGTTTAGTGAAAATGTATGAAAACTTTGGGAAAGGCTGAAATTCAGGCTATAAATTGCGGAAAGGCCCATATTTTATTAACTTTTACCATTTTAGCTTCAGACATAGTAGGCTGACTTCGAACATTTCCAGAAAACATTCGTACCTTCAATATGGCATTTGGGTAATCTTTATGATTTGTGTCCTTGAGCAATAATCCCCACACCCACCCTCCCCAACAGTATCTGGAAACTTTTTTCCCGTACTCGTTGCTAGCAGAGGCCTCTTTTCTCTGCATCCTCTGCTAGCGTACGCGCAGCTCACTTCTTTTTTGGGAAAGGGGTCCCTGAGACACGTCCGTTTGACGTTTTCCGGTACACGTTAACCACGGAGGCCATACCTGTCGTGTAAAAACACTTTCATGGAGCTGTAGATCAAGTAATGGTACAGTAGAAGGTCTAAAGCAAACCACAAAATAGTTATATCTTAGTTGACTATCAGAATTTCCGTGCAACGATCGGTCAAGAGTCTTGTTTTCTCTTTCTATAATCACCTATTATACGCATTGAAAGCATTGGGCGGGTTCTAGAGAGTTTTGTTTGATCGTGAAAAAAATCGAGCTAAATAACTTCTAAAGAAATGCAATCAGAGTGTTCTGAACAAGTCGAAAACTTGGTAAAACAGGCGCCATTTCCTCCCTACGAAAACTACAGACTCATGCGTTTTGTAAACTGTGTAGTGTTTTTGTAGCTTTTGAAATGTGTTTGTGTTGACACTTGTGGGCCACCGTAGAAATCAGACATTGGGTTTGATGATTATTTGGGTTTCAGTCAAATGTTGATTCTGAGATGTTGTCTACGTGTACCTTCCATGGGCGCATTGGAATGGCAGTTGGCATTGCGCAAGATCTCCAATGAGCTGTTGGCATTCCTGCAGCCCTAGGGGCTCACCAAACTTGATGGCACCTAAAGCGGAAAAGAATAATTAATCATCGCATAAATTATATTGAATTGGCAGCAATGGTCCCAATGTCCCTTTCTGGAGATCCTGGACTCGCCCCTGACTTTTCTGTAATACTCGCCTGGAATTGTCGTGAATTGTTAGTTCCGTACCCCTCAGCAAGGCTGAGGAGAGCCGTATCAAGGAGGAGACCCCCTATTTTGAAGCGCTAAAATACAGTAACGTGAAGGAAGTTCTAAATGTATGCTGGCAACAAAAGGGGTCCCACTCCCTCTGGGCCCCCGTTGGCAAGATTTTGGCTACGCTACTGTTAAGCGAGGTCCTAGAAGAGCTGGAATCTTACTAGACTGCTAGCATCCCCTACTTTGGCGCGTCCCCACAGAAACGCGCGGATCCCGACGAACGGCAGAGGAGCGCCGAAAGCGCAACGATGGCTCGCACCTTCGGCACTCGCTCGCACCTTCGCCGCTTCACGCCATCGTCGGGGGTTCGCGCGCTTCTCTGGGGACGAGCAAAAGTAGGGGCTGCTAGCAGTCTAGAATCTTACCGTGGCACGCCTGAGGACTGAGCACCCTCAGTACGGCTTTAGGTATGGTAGGGGGGACTCCAGACGTGTCGGACAAGTGCTGTGAATGAAAATTAGTTAATAACGAGGAGACGCGTACTGTATTCAGTGTCTAGCTAAGTTACTGGTATTTATGTGGTTTTACCTTTGATTAGGTATTGAATATACCATTCCAACTATGCCGAAACTGATGAGCATTCATGTCGCCCTTGATCTTATGCAAATGATAAAAGCGCGCAACGCGTGATTGTCGTTTGATGTGAGATGCGTTCAATTTAAAAGAGGAGGGCATCGAACAAGTAACTGAAAATGGTCTATCTAGTCAAAAAAATGTTTACCTCAAGATGTTCCTGAATAAGATCCTAAAATAAGAGAAAAACAGGGTGATTCATTTAAATGAACAAACCGATAACAAGCCCGATAACAAACGGTTGAAGCTAGTTTGTGTTTTGTTTTGCTTTGCTTCTTTAAATTGTTGTTGTTGTTGTTTACCTTAACAATGCTGACAGCTACCGAAGGCCGTCTTCTTCGGATCTCGGAAGCCTCTCGCTCAACGAACATGGCAGGCAACTCGTGTACAATCACTCGGGCTGTGTTCGGCTCAGAGCCGACCACGAACCGAATGCCAATGCGCTCCATCTCGCTCCGGTAATGCTTGATCAGCCGATGTTCTTCCGAAGTGAGGTCGAGTTCTAACGGCGGAGAGATCGGCAAGGATTTCAGACGAGGTTTGCCGCAGGAAGGTGAGGTCGTACTTAGATCTGAAGGGCAATAATAATTTCGAAATAATGAAACAAAAAAAAAACAAGATGACGTATGCACACGACGAGAAATAGGAATCAAAAACAAAACTGGGCGCACTTTTTCACTGACGGTGCGCGTAATTAGTTACATAATTAAATTCAGGAGAAAATGATATTGAATGGTTTACATAATAAGAATTGCGTGTAATGAAACAGAAAAATATGCGCAATTAGTTGCATAATTAGAATCGTGAGGAAACAATGCATGGAATTGTTTACATAATTAGGATTGTGTGATGAAAACAGAAGACAACGCGCGTAATTAGTTACATAATTAGGATGGCAAAGAAACGAACAATGCATGGAATGATTAACACAATTAGGATTGTGTGATTTAACAATAGACAATGCGCGTTATTAGTTACATAATTAGAATCGTGAGGAAACAGAACAATAGATGGAATAATTTACATAATTAGGATTGTGTGAAAAAAGGACAATGCGCGTAATTAGTCACATAATTAGCATGGCGAGAAAACGAACAATGCATGGAATGATTTACATAAATAGTATTTGTGATGAAATAATAGACAATGCGCGTAATTAGTCACATAATTAGAATGGTGGGATAATGAACGTGCATGGAACGATATACATAATTGGAATTGTATGATGAAACAAAGAAAAGTGTGCGTAATTAGTTACATAATTAGAATCATGTGATGAAACAAATGACAATGCGCGTAATTAGTTACATAATTAGAATGGTGGGTGACGAACCGTGCATGGAACGATTTACATAATTGGAATTGTATGATGAAACAAAGAAAAGTGTGCGTAATTAGTTGCATAATTAGAATCATGTGGTGAAACAAATGACAATGCGCGTAATTAGTATATATAATAGGACTCCATGCTGTCCAATTAAGAAAAAATTGGATGATTCAGAGGAACTCCAAAATTGGACGAGGCCGCAGGCCGAGTCCAATTTGGAGTTCCGAGGAATCATCCATTTTTTTCTTAATTGGACAAGCATGGAGTCCTGTTATTCATTAATTATATAACATCCATGTTCAAACCCAAACTGTCCAATTTTAGCGCGAACTGTCCAATTAGAGCGCGCGCGATCCAATTAAAAAAATTGGACGATTCAAGAAAAATCGATCTGCCGGCACAATGGGATTTCGAGCTGGCTATATAATTAGTTACATAATTAGAATGGTGGGATAACGAACCGTGCATAGAACGATTTACATAATTGGAATTGTATGATGAAACAAAGAAAAGTGCGCGTAGTTAGTTGCATAATTAGAATCAAGTGATGAAACAAATGACAATGCGCGTAATTAGTTACATAATTAGAATGGTGGGTGACGAACCGTGCATAGAACGATTTACATAATTTGAATTGTATGATGAAACAAAGAAAAGTGTGCGTAATTAGTTGCATAATTAGAATCATGTGATGAAACAAATGACAATGCACGTAATTAGTTACATAATTAGAATCACGAGAAAACGAACAATGCATGGAATGATTTACATAATAAGGATTGTGTGATGAAACAAAATGACAATGCGCGTTATTAGTGACATAATAAGAATCGTGAAGAAACGCACCATGCGCGTAATTAGTTACATAATTAGAATCACGAGAAAGAGAACAATGCATGGAATGATTTACATAATTAGGATGGTGTGATGAAACAAAAGGACAATACGCGTTATTAGTAACATAATTAGAATCGTGAAGAAACGCACCATGCGCGTAATTAGTTACATCATTAGAATCGTTCGCGATGGAACTATTTACATAATTAGGATTGTGCGATGACAATGTGCAAATTAGTTACATGATCGTAATCACTCCTTTAGGTTTTATTCAGAATTAGTGTAATCACTTTGCAATTGGTTTCACTTCAGACATGATATCCGATTTATCCGATTTAGAATTGTCAGTTAACAACAATGTATGAAATGAGTACATAATTAACATTAGTGATAAACCAAAGGGGAATAGTGGAATTAGCTAACAATTAGAATTGTCAGAAAACAGAACAATGCATTGAGCTATTTCCATAATCTTACCCTGATTACCCGTGATAAAAATGTGCGCGAGAATTCGCAAACTTCAATAACAGCACACAAATAACAGCACAAATAACAGCATATTGAGGGTTTCAACTAGAAGTATGCCAACCAGAGAAAACTCACCCGGATTTGAAAACATTCCAGGCTCAGACCTTCGGCCGGATTTCTAGATCCGCGCTCAACCAACTAAGCTAGCAGCCCATTGGGAATGGTGTGTGAGTCTAGAGTTCGAATCCCACTCAGCCTGGATTTTTGTTCAACCCAGGTGAGTTTTCTCTGGTTGGGCAGGGGGCAGAGTGGGCAGTTGCCCCCCAGCGAAGTAAAATTTTCCGTGGCAACATGTGGGGTAAAACCTGCTTGCCCCCCCAGCAAATACAAAGAATGCCCCCCCCCCCCCCCCCCAGACAAAATTTCTAGCTACGGCCTTGGGATTGATTCCAATATTGAGGTTTACCTTGAGTTAGCTTTTCCAGTCGAACACGCTCATGTGCAGCGTGCTGGTCTATTAGTACCAAGAGACCTCCAGTTCCTAAACAACAAGTGTACAGATAGCCTCACTTGGCGAGGGGAGACGTGACGTCTGAATTCACCACAAGATTTTCTCATCCAAAATCGGTCCGAAGAATCTGATTGGTTGGTTACTTCCGTTATAGACTGCAATATTACACGTGCTGGTGAACGATTCCATGACAACGCACGCTTCCTTCGAGCACAAAGAGTTCGAGAACTCCCGAGCCAGACCAGGCACCACAACTGTAGAAGAAGGCGTGCGTTGTCTTGGAAATGTTGTCAAAAAACGATTTTTTGCTTGGCAATAATTACATAAGGATGAGAAAATCTCGTTGTGAATTCAAAGTCTCCTCTCGCAAAGTGAGGTACGATCAAGAGCGAAGGAACAGCTGAACTTACATCCTCGCGTGCCAGGGTCTTCCCCTCACCTCCCCTATGGGGAAAGAGGAACTCTAGGTGAGTTTACCAAATGCGCCGTAAGACCATAAATGAGCTTTTCCTCTTTCCCGCGAGGATGCTGAACTTATTCACACACTAGCATACAAACTTGGCAAATTTGAGTCAGGTGAACAAACTTTTATCTAACTGCAGCCATTAAAAATATCATGTTTGAGTTCATAAAACAAAATTTTGTTCAACAAAATTTTGCGAGCCATTCAGAACACGTTTCGGCGGTGCGCGTTGTCGCTGGACGCGCCTGTAGGAGAACAGTATTCAGATATTAATTGATCACTGTTTCATTTTACTGCTTGTAATCATACCGTTCGCTGATGAATTGCTATCCGCATGTACAAGACACGCGATGAACTTGTCGTCAACTTGGCTGATGACCTCCATCCGATCAAACATATCTCTTGTAAACTGGTATGGGCGAGTCGCATGGTGGATGCGCGCCACACCCTGTGTGTTACTCGTCCTCGCTAAATTGGTAATACCCTGCAGAATGAATAATGATCTAATCATGGGTGTTACTAGGCACAGTTAACTAAATAAAACGTGCAAAACGTGCCAGAATTGTACCGGTGCCGTATGAACAGGCGGTACCGTACCAGGTGTTGGTGGAAATGATTTATTTGATGTCTTTCGGTTGAGGCAATAAACCAAGGTCCTGCCTCTAGCTGCACTGCACCTATAATTTGAAGATGGGAACGCTAAAAAGAGGCACAGGGGGAATGGAGTGACCATTCTCGGTGACACTACTCACTGATAGCTTACGCACCCTTGATTGTTAAGGTATGAGTATACCTTTGCGCGAGGGATGTCAATTTTTTGCGAAAAAAGTCACTGTCGCGTCAATATTTACACTACAAGGGCCATTTATATATCGTTTTATAGCTTATAGACCGGCCTTACTTACTAAATGGTATATTTCTATGCAGCGTACTTTGATGGATCGTTTTCGTCGTTTTATGCTTCATAGGAAAAGTACCAATTTTTGCTTTTTAAGAGCTCCTGCCACTTCCAGTTAATGTTAAAAGCTCCAGATTTCCGCAAAATATATTCCTTAGAGGGCGATCTGAAAAAAGGTGTGCGGGATTATTGATGTTTTATGTATTTGCGGAAATATCACGTAAAACAGGTTGAAAATCGATATTTTTGGCAATGCTAACACAAAAATTAACATAAAATATGTTTTGAAAGGAAATCAAAAATCCCGCACACCTTTTTTTAGAACGCCTTCTAAAGAATAGATTTTGCTTAAATTTGGAGCTGTGCAATTTAATTGGAAGAAGCTGGAACTTTTTAAAGAAAGTCGGTACTTTTTTCTTTAGACCTAGAAAAATATATGTTCATGTATAATATAATGAAAACAAAATTACTCATCAGATAGACCAACCTTTTAGCTTTAAAATGACATATAAACGACGTTTGTGGTGTAAATTGTCACGTGATACGAATTTTTTTACCGCGACACACCTCAAAGGTATACTCATACCTTAATTGCATGCTTTGCAGTCCATATCTTAAGTTATATCTTGTATACAAGTGTTATTATTTCATTTCATTTTCGTGAGCACCATATGAATGATGGGCAGGTAAATGTTAGAACTGATCTCTTACTATTCCTTGTTGAGCACCAAACACAGGATTTGTCCACTCATTAAACATAGCCATCACATCTCCCTCTTCCTCTGATTCATCTGTGGTTCCTAAGGAACAATTTAAACTGTCATCAAACTTCAGAACCAGCCACAGTTCTGACCAAATATTGGACATTTTTCTTACATTGTTGTAAATGACTTCTTAAAGACTTATCCCAGGACAGTGACGATAATGACAGTGTGGTGTTTGATGTTGTTGATGATGATGATGATGGCATTTAAGAGCCTGTGTCACCACTCCTTTGTTACTGGTCTAGTTGATATGAGACAAGACGGATTACATGAAGAAATCTTTTAATAAACAACTAAAAAACAAAGTTTCAGATTTGATTTACCAACATTACCAACATTTCTCTGTATTCTTTAAATCAGCCAATGGAAATGGATGCTTTCTCACGACTTGGTATGTTGTTATGCTGTCAACTCTTTAAGGTTTTTGATAATAATGATAGCGATAATGGTTGTGTTATAGATGATGTTGTTGATGATGGCTATCATGATGACAATATGATAGTAATGAAAATATTTTTTCATACCAACCTGTTTTCTCAGCTTCCTGTAAATGATTCCTGCTTCTCTGACCACGAGGCACCCACGGTGTACAATCAAATGGGACATGTGGTGCACACTTAAGTGGTGCATTATAATGTAAAGGCTCTTTTTCCATGTCTTCTTTCGTACCTAATTCTAGATGACAAGTGCTGCTTGTTTCTTTGGGGTCATCAAATGTTGTATGACCTGTCCGCAAGTTCACAAACAGATTTTTCCCCAAGCTATCATCAAATCTACAAGTCCACCCTGAGTTTGTGTCACTTGATTTTGAATTTGGTAGACTGACAACATCACTGACAGCTGCACCATGGGTGTCATCTTTAGCTGAGGCAAGGAGAGGAGTCTCACACATGGAATCTTCTATTCTTGGACTGTCTTTATGTAAGCTTGTAATCTCATTTTCATTAGCAGGCATGCTGTCTTTCTCACCACTGGAACCTATACTCAAGCCTTTAGACCCTCTGCAAGGTAGCCTGTTGGGGTCGCTATCATTACCAGATATTCCGTCATCAGTGTTACAACTTTTATACAAGTTTTCCAATGTTTCAGGTTCTGAAGAGGACACAATGTTGTCATTGTTCATTGTTCTTTTATCAAAACATGGTTCCATCACTTCACCCTCCAATGCTTCTGAAGGTTGGGAGTTTTGTGTTTCCAAAAACTCTTCCAGGTTGTCAGATATGTGGGTCTCTGGTAATGTTCTTGAAATGTCATGACTGAAGAAATTACAACTGAATGTGTCATGCATACCCTGCTTGTTAACTCTGTAAGTATGTGGTTTATCAGTTCCCTTAGAATAAAATTGTACATCATTTGCATGATCCTTCTCACAAGGCTTGTTTTCTTTCCTCTTTGCTCTGCAGTTTTGTTTTACTTCCTGAGTAACTCTTGGACTTGTTTTAGAAATAGTTGAACTAGAATCAACGTTGGATGATACCATAGTGTTTGGCCTCTTTCTGTTTAGCCTCATGCTGAGTAATATAGGATTCGGAGAAGTGAAGACATTTGCTCTGGGGTTGGTGCAATAACCTTCAGGAGCCAGAGAAGCCTTTGACAGGCTCTTAGGAGAGGCAGAATGGTTGGTTTCAGTAGTCTCTGCGTCTGTAACAGGCATGTGACATTGCATAGAGGATGCTACCTTGCTGTTTTCTGGTGGATATTCAACAAATGTGACCTCAGTACCTTGTGTGGCATGTATTTCAGAAAGCCCCAAGGCATCACTATCAGTTCTTTGTCCTATCTCACTTCCTGATGTGTTAGAAACAGAATCAAAGCTTTCATTGTTATCAGGCTCTGTTCTTGATTCAAAATCTTTCACTGAAAGATTTCCCATAACCCCCTGTGACTGTGTGGCCCTTCTTGTTACAATATTTGAATGCAAGCTTCTTTTTATACTACTGGTGTCTATATCTCTACATATCTGATGTCGCCATAGCCTCCAGACTGATACTCATAGCTGCTAAGGTCAATAATTTCTTGCTGGCTGTCACTATCCACACCTCCCTGGCTCAGATCTTCTGACTTCTCTGATTCTCTATCTAAAGAATCTGAACAATCTAAAAGGCCTTGTTTCTCAAGAACTTTCTGTATGCAGGTTTTCACAGTAGCGAGTACCCCCTCCCAGTCTTCAAACTCAATTAATGTCTTGGATGGTTCAAGAGTTATGTCATATGTCATCACAGGGCAAACAATGTTAAGAATAAATATTGCGTACTTGTCAGAGCTTCTTTGCAATGGAGACTTAACAATGCCACCATTGTTTGCCTCACAAGCTGAAGAATTCTTACAAAATATTGACTTGCCTAACATACTGTTAACTAATTTGTGGATTCTTGTCTTAAGGAGCAATCTTCCATTTACATATAAGAACTGTAGCCCTTTACTATGATGAGGTTCTTCCCCGACATAACCTGAAACTATGAAATATTTGCTCTCAGCTCTGACTTCTTGCAGGCACTTGCCTTTCAGGTTTCCAAACAGCTGTGAAAAAGTTGATGACATAGACAAGGTTTTTCGAGTTTGTAAGCATTTCTGTCCTGCTACATCATTATAGAGATTAAATGAAACACTCGGATGGATCAGGGCGATACTTGCAAGTCTTTGACGAATTCTGTCAAAATCTAAAGCATCAGATAACAGGTTTCTTCGTACTGGAAGTGTTGAAAATATATCATGTATTGTGACAGTGGTACCGGCATTTGAGCGCGGAAAACAAGATTCTGTAACATTCAACGCTTTTGATCCTCGAAAAAGCTTACAATAAGTTTTATAAGATGCCTTGTACTTTGTTACAACCTCCAAAATACCACAAATATCACGAATGCTGGCGAGGGCTTCCCCTCTAAAACCGTACGATTTGAGCTGCCTCAAGTCGTCAAGATTGCGGCATTTGCTGGTTGAGTATCTTTCTCCAAGTAGGGTCAAATCATCTTTAGCAATTCCTGAGCCATTATCAGTGACTTGAAGCCGAAATGCTGGAATATTTACGCGCACAGTTATACAGGTTGAGTCGGCATCGAGAGCATTTGTGACCAACTCGTCTACAACCTGCGTGAGGGTTGAAACAGTGACTCCTGATCGTAACCGATCACGAATATCCGCCTCTAGTGGTCGTATCATAATGCCTTCCCTATAGACGCCCTTAGATGTTATACATTCATTTCTTCTCAAGTAACATAAAGGGGAGTCGCCCGATTTTTTCCTGAAAAGTCGCACAACAACAAGTCAAAACACCCGCCATCTTTGATCTACCCATAATGCAGCGCTGGAGGACATGAGCCGGCAAACTTTAGTCAGCGGTTTCATAATCCGCCATCTTCCTTAGATGTCCTTTACTTTTTCAAGTTCAAGTTGATTTCTGCATGTAATCATTGCTGGGACAAACCAGTTAGTAAGTATTCTATCAGGTAGTGCTAGCTAGCTTCTATTGTGATTAGAAATTTGAAGATACAACCATATTTATGTGGTTTGTTGTCTTTGTTTTGCCTTTGGACAGTTTGGGTGTGTGCACGTGTAACTACAAGTCACGAAGTCACATGCTTGCAAATGCAGGGAGTTTTGCCGGGAGTCACAAGATATTTCGCTCCGTCTCCCGGGAAAAATTCAAGAGGACTGCCATACATTTCTGTATTTCTCCCGTGAAAATTTAAGGACATTTCACCATTTCAAGGTGATCTCCAAATTGAAGTCGTCCTGGGGGCTGTGTTGTCCCTGCAAGTATTGGGAAGTGTGCTATGTGTGGTATAGTATTACCACTACCAGGAAGGGGGGGGGGGGGGGGGGGGGGGTAGCTCGAATTTCCACCCTGAAAAATACCTGTCAGAAAAAATTTCCACCCTAAAAATACTCGGTTCTAAAATACCTTCTTCAGCATACCATTCTGGTTCAAAAAAACCCTTAAAAAATACCAAATTTTATTTGACATATCGTTTTCATCCAAAGAACCCCTAAAAAATACCGGATCGCCGATTTTAAGGCCTTAAAAAATATGGTCATATCTAGACCACCCCTCCCCTACTATAAAGTATCCTGCTGTTTTAGTTCTTTTAATTTTGCAATGGAATGGTAAAAGTGTTTCCCATTAACAAGTGTTTTCCCTCTTTCTTTGTAGTGGCTAAAGCAAAGGCAAAGTAAGTGACAGTTTACATTTTACAAGTTTCTGATATCTTCGAATGGCTGTAGCCAAACTTTAGGGTTTTGTATAGTTTAATATATTCTTTCTCTTTATGTGGGTCTTGTTTCGATAATGGTAATATTAAGGGATTCACCCCAGGCAGTCTCACGGTTTGAATTCAGGCAATAACTGGCATTTTAATGTTTATAGCACTATAGTCACTGCTCATCCACAATGCCATTCAATTGCTAATGCACCAGCCACAGATCAAGTAAGGCCTAGTACATACGCCGCTCTTATCATGAGCCGATCCTAATGCAAAATCTCAGTAAAACAATATTTTTTGTCCATCTCTCGTCTGCTTGTAGCCTAAACTATTCTAAATCAAACCAGGAATGTAGATTCGATTTTAACGCCGCGAGTTTCGAGTATTTCATGGTAACAGTTTGGTACGGCTCATGATAAGAGCGGCGTATGTACTAGGCCTAACACTCTTTGTTCTGTGAAACAAGAATCTCTGGGTTGGCACAACAATGGATTGCACCAGCATGACTACCCCTTTAGCCAACTGAGGTAGTTATAGTGATATTTATTTTCCAACAGGACCCTTATAGTAAGACTTGTGAGCATGGCAGGGACTGGGTATTTTTACACAATGACAAGAAATAGGCTAAAAGATAAGCTTCAGTTCATGAAATATGACCCTATTGGTAAGTGAATTCTTTATGTTATACAATAGTTGTAACATATTTGACGTGTTATTATAAAAATCAGACCAACAGTCATCACAGGTTCTTAGCAGCAAAAATTTGAGAATATGGGGCTTCATCCCTGGAAAGTAATAAAGGCAAATTAAACTACACACCCGTAGAGCATCTAAGACCCCTGGCAGGGGTGGATTTAGGAAAAAAATTGAATGTAGTGCACTAAAATTTGATGACAATAAATGACAAAACCATTTTTTTTAACTTTCTAAAATCTGACTGTAGCATTTCCAAAGCAGTTGCAATAGTCTAAATCACAGGACCCACAGAAAAGCAAGAATATGGAAATAGAAGAGGGGAAAGCAAAGAGGATGGGTGAGGGGGTGGAGCGAGAAGAAAGGGACACCTTTAGAGGAAATGAGTTGGTAGTTTATTAAACATTTTAACAACTTTCAATGTATGTGTAAGGTGCTCTTATTCATACCAACGAGTGTCACTTTTACTCACTGCTGTCATTGTTCTCTATCTTTTCACAGTGAGACAACATGTTTTATTTACTGAACAGAAAGTCAAGAAAGGAAAGAAAGGGAAATAGAGGGAATAATAAACCCATAAATAACAATAAAAATGATCTACAGGAATTGACAAAGTGGGAACAGTGCAACAGCTGTGCATAATATGCCAGTAGGCTGTGTTTTGAAAGGTTCAAGGGGTGATGAAATGGGAAAAAATTTGACAAAAGATCTGTTGAACCATCCCCATACCTTTAAGTTTCTATTGTGCTCAAATGAAAACCCTTTTCACCAGAGCAAAACACTATTGCTTATATGCTGGCTAATATGCAGGGAGAATGGACACTTTGAGATGTATTATAGGTTATTGTTTCAGATGTCAAAATGAGAAATTGGAAAATCATGCTGATACTTATCCTTGCTGTAAATAAATAAATATCACTTTATAAGACTTTATGTTGAGTGTTGAAGAACCATTTTACCAAAAAAATATAAGTTTTCCCAAAAAGAAGAAGCCACCTACAGCCTGTAAATATCCAAGTAAACAATCAAGGAAATTCATTGTGTGATTCAAAGAAAATCCCCCTTCCCCAACAAAGGGAAAGCAAAGGCGTGAGGGCTGGAGCAAGGTCAAAATGCATCTTATTTCCCATACAATCACTGAACCTTCCACGTGTACCTGTAGTATATGGCACCAAAATAAAAAGTCTGCTAATCACTGTATTTTTCACTTGAAATTCTGAAACATTTTTACTGGAGTGGAAGTAATCCCTCCAACCCCTTCAATTTGGAGGGAGGGGTGGCTATTTTTTCAGGAATCATACATGCTGTAAAAATGATGATGATGACGATGATGATAATGATGATGATGTAATAGGCCCAAGTGTCAATGAATCATGCAAAATCTACCTGCTTCACCAAAAGGAAAGCAAGTTGGCACTTAGTTTTAGTTTAGTTTTTGTAAAATTCATTAAGTTGGCCACGGATGTATTCTTTTTATAAGGTGCCTATTAAATCATGTTAAGCTGTCTGACTGCCTGTTACACACTTGTTTTTGTTTTTCCCAAGCTTGTTTACCCTGCAAGCAGAGGTTTCTCTCTGTCAGCTGTTAACCTTTTATTGAGGCCATTTGCATAGCTGGTATGCCGCATAAAAACAAACTACAACACAGCATACCAGCAATGCGAACAGCCTCAATAAAAGGTAAATGACAGACAGAATACAAATACACTGTCATAAAAATGAAAAATACAAGCCCGTAGCCAGAAAAAATCGTTACTGAGGCAGAGTGAGCCAGATTTCCAGAAAAAATCGTTATACAATTTTTGTCCAATTATGAAGCAGGAAGTTAAACTGCTATCATTAATACAAAGTTTTACCAAGGCGAGTGCCTCGCTCGCCTCATGCTGGCTATGTGCCTGAAAATAGAGTCAATACAGTGTGGAAACAGAACACAAGAAAAAATTCCACTTAGCCTATGCAAAATATAATTTCACATAATTTAGAATTGAAACTGGATATGGATGATTCCAGCTATAATGTACATGTAGGGGCTGCAAAGGGGGAGGGGCTGGTACTACCACATTTCCATAAATTGTCATTTCTTGTATTTAGCCCTACCACTTTTGTGATACATTCTTCCTTATAAGCCCCACCACATGCTCTGCGGCCCTTTTGCATGTGCTGCATCATACATACTCCATCCTGTACTGGTGCAGTACAGGCCTTGGGAATTTCTAAATTGAAGAGTTTGTGTGCACTTGTATAGCTGGAATTGACCATTTCAAATTCTTTGTCTGTTTATCCATCTGTCTCTGCCCTGGGCAGGGGCGTAGCCAGGGGGACCGCCCCCCCCCCCCTTTCTCAGAAATTTTCCATACATTTACTGTATTTGCTGGAGGAAATTTTAGCATTTTCGTCCCATGTTTTCACTATCCCCCCCCCCCCCCCCCCCCTCAGAAATTCGTGCCTACGCCGCTGCTGGGGGGGCGAGCTATTCTGAAAAAGAAATCAGTTGGAATGTGATAACTAAAAAATACTATTTAAAAGACCACACCTGAACTGAAGCCGGATACTTCAGCTCATCTTTGACTTCACTGCTTTGTTTTCCAATTTTTGAAATTTAAACTTTTTTATTTTGCTTTATTAAACATAATAAAATTGTACAAATTTTGTTATATAAATTACATATAATTTGATTATATTCATATAGTTTGATTACATGTACCTAATAAAAGTCAAAAGACTTGGTTATTATCTGCCCATTCCATACCGATTCCATTCCTTTCCAAATTTCCACAAGTGATTAGGGTGGTATGAGCCGGCGCTGCGCTGTCCAGCGTTAATTGCGTGGCTCAATTTGACGGGCGCTTACCGCGGTTCGGGGAGCTCGAGCTTACCTCTTACGATCTCGTACTAGACAACGCGCTCCTTCGGCCCTCTCTACACTAGCCGAATGATGGCGGGACATAAAGGGCATTTTGACGTCGTTGTGGTAGGCTCCTGTATGACTGATTTAGTCAGGTGAGCATTAACTCTCCGAATGAATCCCAATCACAGAACAGTTGTGCCGGCCGCCTCTCTGATCTTGTATTCTCGAACGTCTTCTGTTACAGCTATGTTTCGCGGCTTCCGAAAGAAGGTGAAACGCTCCACGGTACGAAGTTTTCTATGGGATTCGGAGGCAAAGGCGCAAACCAGTGCGTTATGGCTTCACGGTTAGGTGCCAAAAGCGCAATGGTGGGCAAAGTAAGTGTCATTTCTAAAGAGAAACATGTCTTGTTGTCCAAAAGACGGATTTGTGCTGTGTGAAATGTGCGTACGATAATCGCTTCTCGAGTATTAGTTTATCGTAATCGGTAGTGGTTGGGAACCCACAGCCTAATCGCAGATTTGAAGTCGATGATTTTTGTCGGCAAAGCTTATATATTTTCCAAGGCGAGAAGGCTAATTTTCTTTATTTTCCGGTCATAGCAGTATATGTAGTACTAAAGTGCAAAACCGAAATCCCATGGCAAATAAGTTGTTGAATAAAAGGTTTGAGTTATTGTTTGCCATTTTGCTAACTTAAGTGAGCAAGGAATTATTTCTATAAAGTGATATCTCAAGTTATCTTGAATCTTTGTCTTGGAGAGAGGAGTATTTTGGCCACAGATCGTCAATGTTTTAAAGTGTTATTGTTCAGGACAAGCTTGTTCCCGTGTAGAATAAAGGTGATAGAGAAACCGCTTCAGTCAGGCGAGTTTGCCGTAATTTTGGGGTCACATAAAGCACTGACAGATCTCTCAAACAAAACTACATGAACAAAATTCCGTCCCCGAGGCCTTTAGCGAAAATTGATGTCAATCCAGTCATCGTAAATGTCGCCGACTTCCCTTTTAAAAGAAGTCACTTAAATAGCCAGTGATTTACGAACGTTCTCGTCTATTTGGAAAGATGGCGAAATCGTCGAGCCGTGCAAAAAGTACAACATAAACATAAGTTATCTATGCCGAAGCACGAAACCGAAGTGCTAGACTTTTGTTATAAGTTAAAGCTCGGGTGTATTTTTCACGGTTGCGCTCAATATCAGATATAATAGCATTTGGTATGATATCCTTTATTTTGCTGCTTTACTCAATGAAGTACGACTGCTGCAGTCCA
This sequence comes from Scolanthus callimorphus, assembly GCA_033964015.1. NCBI lineage: Eukaryota > Metazoa > Cnidaria > Anthozoa > Actiniaria > Edwardsiidae > Scolanthus > Scolanthus callimorphus. The sequence continues at coordinate 23,325,652 of CM066915.1, forward strand.
TTCGTTTTAATTTGTACTGTTTGTCAGTTCAAAAATACGACTCGCCGTCTAATTGCTTCTTAATTATTTTGTAAAATGCCATATATTATCGAGATGGTAGATAACAGAAGCCAAAGTTTTTGTGTATAGGTTGAGAATCGCAAGTTTGCTCATATAACATGTTTTTATGCATGGTGGAAATTGTACTATTTACATCAAGTGAAAGTCTATGACTAACACCATTACATAATTAGAGTGAGACCGCTGATTGAGGCCCCATTAAAAGGCATTCCATGCAACAAGGCATGGTTTAGTTATTATTGACTTAAACATCAAGTAAACAACAGTTATTTGTGCAGAATTTCAAAGCATATTTGCACCAAGCCACTGCTGTTCATTAGTTGCCCGAGAACCACGCATCTGCCATCCATTAAATCAGCCTTTGCATCAGATACGTCTGCTAGATAGCTAGCCAAGGAAGCGCATTATAATATTCATTTGACTGTGACTAGCTGATCAGTCATATAAAATCTATTATCCTTTACAATTTCACAAGTGTTCCTCTATCACATGGCTTTAGATATACATGGTATTGACTCTATAGTTTTATACTTGTTATTCTGAGCAGAATTCTCTCCTATAATTTCCCTAAGAAATCCAATTAGAAATCATGCTAATCGATTGTGCTCATTTCCCTTTGCAAAACTGAAAATAAATTCTTCTGCATAAATTATGATAAATGCTTTTGTAAATCCCCCAGGGCAGCCTGAGTTGAAACTGAAAGATATCAGTTATTTAAGAACATTTTTCAAATGCTTCATCTCAGTATGTTTCTGTGACTATCTTCTGATGTCACTATCTGCCTCACACGTCAGTCTCTAGGGGGTTTCTTCTCCATAAAGAAGCATACCCAATTATGACTTTCACTTAACAGCTCTCTCAGACTGTGACCATTTCATCGTTGATGCTTATATCTCATTACTGTGTTTAATTTTAGACGCAGTCCTTATTTACTGGATCAGTTATGCAAACTAGCTATGATGATTGAAACATTCACAGTTAGATTGTATTTATTATTTTTTCCAAAAACGCTGCACCATTAGGAAGACCAATGTTCTATTTTTACTCCCTCCCTCTGTGGCCTGCCCTTTAGCCATATTAAGTTCTCACTGGGCTGGGCTTTGTTTGCCTAACTATTTTTTCCATTAACCCTTAAGGCTAACACTCACACACTCAAAAGCATAACATTTCATCATACTCAGTGATGAAACCTCATATCAGCTGACACTTTGGGTTAAACTGTATTCAAATCATTATTTCAGAGGCTTAAAAATCATTTTGTATTTGAAATTCATTTTCATAGAATGACTCAAAATAAAACATTTCCAATTTTCTCTTGAAAGAACTTGATTTATTACTTTTTTAATTTCCATCAATGCTTAGATAGCTATATATGATTCTCATAATTTCTTGGTAAGCTATTGTTCTAATTAAATAGAATAAAATTGTAAACATCATTGAAAGTGTTCTGTCCATTCAGATGCATTCAAATTCTCTACAAATTACATCTTGTTAACATGTATGTGGCAAGTCTTAGATTGTTGTTTCTTTTCCTCCTAAAAGGCTCATAATGGTGAGATTTTTAGAACTTACTGGTGATCTCAATAAATATTGATTAAAATTGAACTACACACAAATCAAATAGTTTTTAATGAGTTTGCTATTGTGAGCATCATAAATGGAGTTCTTACATCATACAGCTACATATACAGTATCGTTGGATTGTATTAAAGCACTTGAAAATCAGTACCATGATTATAGAGTCCCACCATTAGAGTCTGGAAAAGAATGCATGCCAAAATAATTGGCAGTTAGCAAATCATTTTGTTTTTTAGTGGAAAGTTGTCTATCAAAACCAGACATGCCATTCTAAATGGATTTTCTATTTTAGGTGAATTATACCTGTCAACCCTTATTAATTTATTGCAAAGCCGTAGATTTATTCCTAGCCTGCTAGCTAGCTCTTCTTTTATAATATTTTAATCTCAGAGAAGATCCATACCCCCACAGAGGGAATTGGAAATTCCTGGGGTCAATACATTTATCACCCATACAATCACTTTATTTTTACTTGAAATTCCGGGATGTGGGGGATTCCTTAGTTAAATTTCGTCTGTAGTTATTTCTGAAATTTTACATGTACTGTAGGATCGGGAACTGGATTCCTAGGCTTGATTCCAATCCCTTGTTGTAAGCCCGCAGTCTGTCACATAATGATAAAAACAACAGCTGGAAATTGAGCCTAGGATTCCTATGGCAAGCAAAAACATGAGATGAGAGGAATTCTTCCTTTCTTAAAAATCAAGAGGACATGGTATGTACCTGTGACCAAGGTATAGATATTTTCTGGAAATTATCAAACACAGTTGAGTAGTAAGGGCATGAAAACTGAAGCACACTTCCATATTTCTTAGAACAAATGTGACTGTATTTATATAACATGCTTGCTTTTAACAGGAGGGAATTCAGGAGATATTATATGATACATGTAAAAAGAACATACAAACTTCCTAGCCACCCCCTTGTAACTCATTCAGCAGGTGTAAGGATATAGCCTCTCTAAGAACCATTCCCTGACATATAGCTGGTTCTTATTTCCAATTTCTCCTGGATTGCATTAAAATAAATTAGATTATCAGACTTGTTTATTCTTAGCCTCTGGATTAGACAGCCTTTCTTATTCACTGTGTTTATTCTTGATCATTTTTCCCAAGTTTAGCTCATTACTAGTACAGTAATGTTATTGTAATTCAAATAAGAGATAAATCTATTTTCATATTTATGCAGCGAATTTTATTTTTTGAGATGCCAACTCAAGATTTATGTTTCTTGGGTAAAATTAATTTCTAAGTTGGTGATATTTGCAGTAAATCTCCTGGATTCTTCTTAAAATTTCCCTGTATATCTTTGCATTTTATCTAAAATCTGAGATTTTACAAGACTTCAAGACGTCCTGCCAAGGTGGAACAATATCTGGCTCCTAACTTTGTGGTTCTGCCTTTGATTACTAAACAGTAAAAGTAAAATGCTAATGGCCTTCAAAAGTCTTTAGAAAGCTATTCAGTGACTTTATATCAAGTAACGCACAGAGAAATGCAGTAACAAAAGTCATTGTTTACTGCCGAATTTGTAGTATCGTGATGATCAAGTCAAGATTCTTATTTCATTTGAGCGATTCTGCGCTGTCAATCAAAAAATAAATCACAATGAAAATCAGATTTTGCACTTGCGATCTAACATTCCAGAGGAATTCTACTGATAATTCTATCAAAAGTTTTGTTCACGTGCCATTTTGTATGGTCAAGTATTCGAAACAAGTGCCAAAGGTCTTGAATTCTGATGTGTATATTTTGATTTACAGCACAGAATCACCCAAACAAAATTGTAACCTTGACTTTGGATCATCGTGATTCTACAAATTCGACAATAACCATCTGGACAGTTTTGACAACCCTGGTCATGTACCATCAGGCTTCTGGCAGGTCACGGGAAAAAATGACAAATTTCGCGAGATTTTTAGGTTCAAATTCGGGAGAGAGAAAAACAGCCAATTTCGCTACAAAATTCCCGGAGAACGCACAATTTCGCGGGAAAAATGACCAATTTCGCAGGATTTTAAGTTCAAATTCACGGAAAAAACGCCAGATTTTCGTTGGTTGAATTCGCGTAAAAAAAGAAAAAAACGGCCGATCGCGTGTGAATTTTACAAGCAAATGTCAGAGAAAATAGTTGCGCGATAGATTTGACATTTAATTAACGTTTTAATGAAAAAAAATGTACAACGTAGTCACTTTGTAGCAAAATATTTTGATCATGGGTTGAGGCAATACCTATTGCGTGTCCCTTTTAGGAATGGTTTTATATAACAAAGGTCATCATTTGCTATTCCAACAACAATGCGCTGAGAAATGCACCAATTGCAGCGCTTTTTACATCTTGACTTGTATCCATCCAGTTTTCACGAAATGTTAATTGTCCTCGAGTCAGTGGCGAACTAAATCTGTGGATTTACCTTGTTTTTAATGCAAGTAGATAACTCGAAAAGCCGAAACGAGTTTCAAATATGCTGTGTCATTATCATTTGGTATATTTTGAGGGATTTCACGGATTTACCCAAATTTCCTGGGTTCGCGACCACGCGAATCACCAGAAGCCCTGTACCATGTACCATACCCAAGAAGTACTAGATGACCAAATTAAATCATTTTTTCTTCTGCCTCAGGTTGGAGATGACATGTTTGGTCACAATACTATAAACAATTTTAAACAGAACAAGGTCAATGCTGGTAGGTGATCTAAGGCTATGTATAGTAGTTCAGTCAAATCACACTAGTGGTCTACTATCAATTCTGCATTCTGATTGGTTGAGCTACTAGTAAGCTATAAGTTATAGCCCACTAGTAGGGAAAAGTGTCAGATTTGAAAGCCAGAAAATGGCAAATGACCAGAACAAAAACATTTTTTGGCGATACAAATCGACCTACTTGTGTGATTTGACTAAAACAATTATTCCTCTCACCCTCATGACCTCTGAGTCAATAGCCCATTTGGCCTTTGGCCTCATGGGCTATTGACTCAGAGCCCATTCGGGCTCAAGGAATAATTGTTAAATCGGGCTCGAGGAATAATTGTTAAATAGCCAGGTCTGGAAATAATCATCAATCACTGATAGACTTGCAACCAAAATTACATCAACCTTTCAGTAGCTTTTTGACCTTTATTTCTTATCAGCTAAAATTACTCAATGTTTAGTTTCTGAAATTAAAAACGTGATCCAGTAAGTGGGTATTAACACCATATTTTTAAAACCTGCTCTTGAAAACTCTAAACAATGTGATATGTAGCAATGGGTTCAGATTCTTGTTCATTTATTTATTTATTTATTTGTTTGTTTGAATTTGTCTTTCAGATCATGTCACTATAACAAAAGAAGCCTTTACAGGAGTAGCACCAATTTCTGTTAACAGCTCTGGTAAGAATCCTCCGCAGCTCCTCCCATGTAAAGTGAGAATAAGCCTAAAATGTTCATCTCTATTCAGGGCAATTTCAAGGCCTCTATCTCAAATAGAGCGGTTTTCGCATGACCATCGTGAAAACACTTGCAATTGAGCAATCACTAGCCAATCAGAATCGAGAGAAATCACGACTTGCTCCTAAATGGCTTTTTTCTTAGCCAATTGCAGGCCGAACCGATTACTAAGTAATTACACAATTGTATTTATTACAGAATTTGATTGGCTGAGAAAAACGAGTAGCCAATGAGAACGCAAAGCAATCGCAATTACATAGCAAGTCTTGACAGTCATGTGAAATCCGCTCTATACCCCCTCCCTTATCCAGATTTCGGATGTACTCACCTCTATAATAAGCTTTTCCCCTCCCTGTTTGGAAAGAAAAAACTCCTGATGCTTCAATTAGAAATTATACTGCCCCACAAAGGTTCCACAAACCCAATACTAGAATTGAAAACATAAAACTAAATTAATACAATACTAAATATATTTCCCTCTCCTGTCCCTATTTTGTAGGTGAAAACTCAATAGTAATAGTCAGTGGAGCTAATGAGTATTTAGATGAGGACGACATTAAACGAGCTAAATCCATGATCTTATCAGCGTCCGTGGTAGTGTGTCAACTGGAAATTCAGCCTGATATAACGCAACTAGCCCTTGCCTTGGCTAGAAATGCTAATGGTGAGTGCAGTTGTAGCGTCTCTGGTTTGTTGATGACAGGACAACAGAAAACAGGGTTTGAGGGTTTTGAGGCACAGACTAGAGTACAAGTCCCAGGGACTACAGTGCTCTGACTCGCACTGTAATTCAGTCTTGACTGCTAGAGTGTCGAATAAACACATCTACATCGACTAGTCGCGGGGATCAGTCCCCTAGTGTGAAAGTGTAAGGGACAAATCCCTGAAACAAGTCCTACGTACCGTACACACTACGGGAGAATTCGCGGGGACCAAGCGGGAACTCGTCGAATCCTCCACTCGTCGAATCCTGCACTCGTCGAATCCTCCACTCGTCGAATCCTGCACGACGAGTTCTTCCTCTTCACCACAGCCAAGACTAGTCTCATACCCAGATTTTATTGCGTCTCTTCCGGTGATTTCGCCAATCGATTTCTCTATGAAAATTGTTTTGGAGCCGTTGGGACTGGGAATGAGTACTAGAAACGGCGCGCAATGAGTAGTGGGACATGCGTTACTGCGCGCCCTGATAAAACTATCCCACAAACCATTGCGCACCCTAAAAACCCCGTAAAGCGTGCGGGGATCTGAGTCTGAGTCAAGTCAGTCTTGACTCTGAGTCTGAGTCAAGACTATGACGTTATGAGCGTCCGCTATCTTGAATGAGATCGTGAATGGCGTGCTTTCATTGGCTAGAATTATATTGGGACGCGGGAACAAGTCCCGATTTTTCCCAGGAGACTAAAACTTTGAGAACCTGAAAATCAAGAAAGTTTTTGACCAGAAAACAAATTTTTTGGAGAATCGAATTCCCCCAATCCAAACAGAAAGCCTGATGCTTCTGAAATTTATTCATTAACAATCCATCTATTCAACTAGGCTCCAGCTCACTAAGAAGTTTTTATTATTTTTCAGTGACAACTGTATTCAACCCGGCTCCAGCTCCAGCTTGGCTAGACTCTCACTTCTACAGACTAAGTGATGTATTTTGTGCAAATGAAAGTGAGGTATGCAATACCTATTAGGGTTAAAATGCTGCGGACTTCAATTCCTCTAGATGAATACAGATATTTCAGAAAACGTTGTCGGAAGCCTTTGCGCCCAGACCGAAAAGTTGTCTGGGTAGGAGGTCTTCAATCGGCTCACTGCTTGAGTACGACGCTAATGAACTACTCGAGACATTACTAGCTTGAACAAAGCTCTCTTTCGTAGAATTTAGCACTCAGACCACATCAACATAAGATATTTCGTTTCTACCCGTACTGCTCAAAGGCTTGAGCGCTCACAAGACCGACAACCTTTATTGAAATAGCTGTATAATGAAGTTAAACAGCACTTACCTTAGATGAATAGTGGATGCATAGTTTTATAGAGTTGGATGGCTATAAGACCTAATACCATATTATTGTACCATCTCCTTGTTCCCTTCTTCCGAGGAATCAGCGCTATTTGGATCATGCGCACTAACGAAAAAAAACAAGTTCTTGGTCAGATCTAGCGCATGCGCATCCAAAGGTTTCTGGACTCTCCTTTCGGCGACCACAGGAAACAACGGAGCCGCGAAGAAGAGTTCAGGGACTGGACTAAAGATATGCTATGCGCTGTCAATCCCCTCTCAACATCCAGCTCGCTCAATTTTGAGCATCCTTTGAAGTTTTCCTAGAGCTTCCTATCCATTCCATTCTATAGGATTATTCAAAGCTTCAGGAGGCTAGATTTCGCTAAGAAAATAGCACGAGAAAAGCGATATCGCCTTTTTGAGTGCTATTTTCGGCGGAATCTACTGACTGAACGCTTTGAATAGACTTGAATCCTATGATATCTCGTCCTCAATTTACACAAAAAAGAGATATCATAGGATTCTATTAACTATACCACAAACTTTCATTCAAAATAGTTGCCCATTCTACCAAGCTCGCTCAAAGTAGTCCCTAAAACAGTCCCTAATATTAACCAACACCGTTTGGTCCAGACATCTCGCCACACCCAGCAAATAGCGCATAAAGAAATCTCCCAATGATAACGCAGCCTTGCTTCGGACGCTCCTATCTCTAACGTTTTCACAACATAGCGAACTTCAGTCCGTCTCTACTTATGCAGAACGTTAGACAATTTATTTTCATGAGAGGTATTCATGACTTTCCGTGCATCACGAAATCCGTATCTTAAACTAGCATGACATTTCATCTGTTCAATTTCCCAGGCCGAACTCTTGACAGGACTTCCTGTCAAGTCAATAGATGATGCCGAGAAAGCTGTTATGATGCTATTAGAACGTGGAGCAGGCAAGGTGGTCATCACTCTCGGCGCCAAAGGTTCTGTTATTGGATCTCAAGAAAACCCAATGCCACTGCACATCCCTGTTACACCTAGCGAAGCTGTCGACACTACGGTAAGTTACAAGATTGAGAGCGCCTGTGGAAACTCACTCCCCTCCCAACTGCTAACGAACATCAAGCACTAATCTTGGCGAAGAAAAGTCCTAGAATCATTGCACTTGATGAATGTTCAGCGTTACTGTTGTTTACAGAAATACACGGCCACAGTAGCCATTTTCGGGAGTGTGACAGGCGGAAGCCAAAACGCTGTCTTTTTTTTGGGGGGGGGGGGGGGGGGCTGGGGGGGCGCTCGAGTGGGAAATCACGCACAATTATTATAATCGCAGTTATATACCGATTTCCTAATGGCGATCTCTCTACATGTGTAACATGTGGTACAAGACAACTTTCCGCGCAATATTTCACTCGGCAACATGTTACAAATTATTTTTGAGTTTTTGATTTGGTTTCAAACACAAAAATGACGAATATCTGAAAAGTTGTCTCGTGTAACACCTGTTCAACAAATTTCCGCGCAACATTTCTGTCTGGAAGCGAGGCAATCGTCATTAACGTTTTCTCGTGTATAACATGCCCGTAGCCGGATGACTCGAAGTCGACAACTTTCCACGCAACAACGTAGCGTGGAAAATTTTGGTTGCGAATTGTTCCGTTTAACGCCACCCTAATATAGCAAAATTCCGCAGAGGAATCAACTTTGAGCAACGCCTCGCACGCGAAAAAGTAAAAAAACGCGACCAACATTTCATCATGTCAAGCTTTGTTGCCGCGTGAACGGTCACGCAAACATGGCGTGCGGCGGACCGTTGATAATATGGTTGCCCCAAGTGCATCTCGGGAAACTAGGACCCACGTTGTCGTGTCATAACGCATCGTCCCGTCAACGTACGTTTGTGGCAAGTTTGGATTAAAACAAAAGCACGTGTTATGCCTGAATATATTCTAGCTTGTTTTACTCCGGTTTTGGGGGCATAAGTTAAGTTAGTTTGTTTTGCAGTCTAAAAGAGTGTATTTATGGCTTGTGTCTATACCGAATTAAATATTCCATTGCGCACAGATAAGACAGTGGTGGATCCACAAATGCTAGAACTAATATATCAAACATGAGACAGAGTGCCTCATCAGGATTTCCAAACACCGAGAAGTGTGTTTAATTGGATTGAAGAGTATTTTACGTTTACTCCATTTAGAGGCGCTGAATAATCGAGTATGATACTTAAGCCCTGCCCAAACGAAACGCAAGTTAACGCAAGTCAACGCAAGTTTTGCTACTTGCGTCGACTTGCGCTCGTTTGGCTACCAACTTGAGATGACTTGCGTCCACTTTGAACATGTTCCAAGTTTTGTGCAACTTGCGACAACTTGCGTCTCGTTTGGCCATCGCATTACTCTGTTTTTTTTTTTGGAGCACATTTTCAGCTCATTCAAATGTCTCAAAACGAAACGTTTCTTGGTCCACCGAGAGAATTTTCTCAGTTTTGGAAAGCAAAAACTAGATTAAAGAGCCCTAGTCAGCCACTCCTTTGTTATTGTTTTCAGTCGATATCAGACAACGAATTACGTGTAGTCTTCTAAAAACAAAGTTTTATTATTCATTTATCGAATTCAATCGAAAATATTGCACTACATCCCCTAAATCAGCCGATGGAAGTGGATGCTTTCTCTGTCTCGGTATGTTGCTAGGCTGACAAAATGGAGGCTGACAGAGGCTCTTTAATCATCGTACAAATCAAACCCACAAGCCAAATTCAGAGGAGATTTAGAAACTGTTTGTAACGCCTGGCGTCGCATCAAAAATCGTTCTGATGCCAATATCAACAGAGAGCAAGACATCAACTGGCTGAGGCGAGGGCGAAAATGAATAAAGGGGGAGGGAGGGGAGGGTAATCGAATTTGTGGAGACCAGTTCTTTGTGGCTTAGATCTGTGTTCTGATAGCTTCTTCTGCCGTCTTATTTTGTTCCGTCAGGGCGCAGGAGATGCATTCATTGGCGCACTAGCATACTTCTTGGCCAAGTCCAAAAGCTTAACATTCAAGGAAATGGTCAAAAGGGCGAACGAACTAGCTAGAATGACAGTATTCAAACAAGGCACTCAAACTAGCTTTCCACTTAGGGAAAATGTACCCTCGTCATTTTTCACTGACTCTTCTAGTTCAGACCGCAAATCTATAAGATGAGGTGGCACCTTGTTTATAAAATCCCGAAGTTTATTCACTGTGTGCGTTGTCTTACATGATTTAGTTATATTAAGAGCATGCAGACTTGCATGAATATATCTAAGAGCATTATGAAGTACGTTCTTGCTTACAGAGTATTGTTATTTTTAAATTGCTCTTTGTATGTTGTCAGCCAGTATAACACAAGACATAATAAGCAAACTGGCTATCCAGTTAGCTCAGGAAACATTTCGACTCCCAACTGCTCTTAAGCCTGGTGCATACTTGCGACATAACGACATAAGAAAAATATCACGCAAAAAAAATTAGTAGTTTCAAAACGTGGAAGTCCGCCAAAAATAACATAAGATTGCTTTGATGAAGTAATCTAATGATGATCCATGGAAAATACAGATTATTTCAATTATTTTCCCATGCTTTTTTTTGTTGCAAAACGTCATTATCTCGCTAGTGGGCACCGGACATAACTCAGAGCAAAGGGATAGGACCGTTTGAACTCGATGAAAATAGTAACAAATTCAACTAACACTTCTTGAAAGAGACACGTAAAAAAGAGTCTTTTACCAAGAGTATGAATCTTTGTATTAGTGTTGTTACCATCAGCGCCTAAAAGTGTCTATATTTAGTAACATTTTCATTGTTTTATGTGTGATTTACTTGGTTAGTTTTCCGCTAGTTTGTCACTCGTATGGCTCGGAGCTGCTTATATTACGTATAGCAGTGTCCTACAAGTTGGTAAAAGCAAGTCTCTGTCCAATTTCTGTTCAATAGACCTTTTCCGCTTGAGTGGGGACCCTGTGGTTTGCTTGCCCAACTGGTACTCAGCATAGATTGTTCTTTGTTTCCACGCATTAATATAATGAATTTTCTCGTGCATTACAAGAAAACAAAAGACATTGTTTCGCATGAGTGCCAGTTGGGAAAACAGACCTAGCAAACCCACAGGGCCCCCACTCAAGTGGAAAAGGACTATTTCATGGGGAAATGTGTTTATACAAATAAACGCGTTTCTGAAGCTGCTGGGGAGTGAGACCTAATATGGGAGACTCTTACTCTTGGAAATTGACTTGACCAGCTCTTCTTTTTGCGTTGTTTAATCCACATGAAAATGAAACATTTGGCAAAACCACTGTAGAAATTTACAGCAGTTCAAGCCTTGACTACGTTTTGGTAGATTTTAATTTACCTTTTTTTTGACGTTTTTGCATACCTGAAAAAGTATGTAAAATGGTGTGGTAACTTCTACCCTCTTGAAAAGTATGTAGGAGCAAATAGAAACATCTCTTTATAATATGTAATTTTGCTTGCCAAATGGCAAGATTTTTTGGTGAGCTTTAAAGGCCCATAGGCTGCCGGGAACCTTTGCGATTTGTTTTCAATTGGATCTATTGTTATTCAACAGCTGTGATTGGCTGATACTGCAGGTCCCAAAAGGGTTCCTATTGTTCTTCACATTTCACAAGTTGAAACTGAAAATTTACATCGAATTTTTGTGTGCTTGCAATGCGGCTTGGGTGCTTATGGGCCTTTAAAGAGAAACGGGTTTCGTAGACAAGCACGCTGACTGGCAACAAAACAGTCATCCTTAATCCCGTCGGTCCTTGGGTTCCCTGGGCGAAGATGGACGTCTGAGCAACGAGCTGAAACATTCCATACTGATGACGTAGTAGTTCTGCTTTCAAAACTGAATTAATTATGAAAACGAGCGTAGATTATAGACAAATTAAAGGTGCTAGAGTTAGAGAGGTTAGAAGCGGCATTGTTCAGGAGTTCATTGTTTGGCGTTCGTGAAAGTCCACGCGCTTACGCCCTTAATTAATTCAGTTTTGAAAGCCGAGCTACTACGTCATCAGAATGGAATGTTTTAGTTCGTTGCTCAGACATGTTTTTTTCGCATAGGAATCCGACTGCTAGCCTACGAAATTCCAAAGGTCAAACAACGCACAAAAGACGAAGTTTGCTGCTCGCGGTAGCTCAAAAATGGTACTGCCAAAATAGGCAAAGAGCCAGTCACTTCCCTGCGATACATCATATGTAATTCAGTCACGTAAACAAGAGTAAACGGCGATACATTTTGGCGCGAAATCAGGCTGTCATTGTTCGCCAGGCGGAAAGGCAACACCCAGGTCAACCGGCGCCATTGTCGGAGCCAGTGGCCCGTTTCTCGAAACAATTCTGGGGCTCGAAACGTTTGTTTTGCAATTTTGGTAGATTGATCTGACCTTTTATTGTTTTCTTTCGTATCCTGCTCAATTACATAGCCTAGAACTTTCTATTCGTGGATATTTATAGTGCTTACGTTCAAAAAATAAATTTCGATTTCATTTAAACCCTCTCAAAAATGCAAAAAAAAAATCACCCGAGAAATCTCGGGAGCGGAGGGGCCGGCGGTTCCTAAAATGTCAGGTATTTAACACTTATAAGAGTTATCAGTAAATAAACGCTTATCCAACGGATAAATCCAGAACAAATCCTATACAACAGATAACTTATATACGTGGATAACTTTATCCAACCTTTCAGGAACTGGGCCCAGTTTCTTCCGAAGACTTTCCATTGTTTTTCACCCGTTCGAGTGCCCGAAAAATGCGGGTAAAACTAAAATAATTCTGTATAGGTGAGTTTCTTCGGGCCTGATAATTCTCCGGTGTTCTAGAAACGGGCCCCAGGTACCTGAAACGTCTATCGTTTTTGTTTCGAAAATGGCCCCGCTCTTCTAAATTTGGTAGTACCATTGAGTTCTATGAGTACTAAGCTATATTCTTAGGTTTGTTTCTACGTCTTCAAACGGTATAATTTTCCGTGAACAAATATCGGAAAGAATTGTAAATAATGGCAACGTTTTCAGTGTTAGGTCCCGCGAGATTTATTGTTGTTAGGTATGAAATGTTTATTATAATTGCGATATTTCTTATTTCTAATCAATTACTGTATAATTTTACAAATATGGCATTTTATTACCTATAGTTCAGAGTTTCTAGTTTCAGAATGTCTTCATTACAGAGAATGAGTTTCTTACAAAATACCTTTAGATTTAGTTGAAGCAGGAGTTCATTACCGGCGATGAGTGGCGATCTTTCGCATTAGGACTGTCAACCAATACTGTAGATTATGCGCTGTGTTTTAGCATCAAACGTCTTTTGTTCTTTTTAACAAAATCTAAATTACGATGCTCATGAGTAAGTCAATAAAAGAAGCTTATTGTCGAAATTGATTTCAATAGGCAAAAGACTACTTTTTAGGTTGGCAAATTATTACATGTAAGAGAATACAAAGGTTTCATTAAGAAATAAGATCACTTGGCATGTTTCAAACGTCGATCTTTTGCCGCGTCGAATCCAATTCAGCTGACTGGTTTTCTCCTTTTCACAACAAAAGGAAGAATAAACAAGAAAAACAAACTTTACATTCTTTTTGTTCTGCTATGACTCAGCTAGACAAAGTGTCCTAGAAGCTGCAAATGAAATTTCTAACAATTAAATTCGACGCGGCAAAAGTTCGACGTCTGAAACTGGCCTTTATTATACTTTGATTGCGGCAAACTTAGTAGCCTGCTAGCCGGCTCTCCAGTGGGTTTTTTCGGATATTCGATTTTTTTGGGCGCGCGGGATTCCTGTGTCTTCTCTCTCCCCCCGCGACACAGGAATCCCTACGCCACAGGAACCCCGCGCGCGCCCTAACGAATTCTTCTCTGGAAAACCCACTGGAGAGCCGGCTCGCAGGCTACAAACTTAGTATCAGGTCACCACTCTTAGGCCTACGGCAAACGTCAAACTTCAGTCGCTCTTATTCTGTCGAACCGTTTCCTTTTCCAAAGGATGCCGCTTCATTATGCTTTATAATCAAAAACTTTCTATTGTTTTCGATTGGAACGGTGCGACTCGGCGCGACGTTTGCCGTAGGTCTTAGTAATGTACTCTGTGCGGGAGCTGGGGTTCTCCTACACCTACTTTGAATCATATTTGAAAATGTCTAACGGCTGCAAATTGTATGTTGCAAACATTGTTAGTGCATTTTATTTTTGAATTGAAAGTCTGACGAAATGTATAGTATAAGCGATGACGACTTTGTAACTTATATTTTTAGTTTTTCAAGATGCAGAAGCTATGACTTATGGTTGCAATGTAAAATCCAGAATTTCAAACTCAGAATCGTAAATGACAGTCAGGCGCAGAAAGCAAAACGCCATCCACTGTCGAGGATTCCAGTTTGACCTCCCACCCTGGAAATGTTTTACTGTTGAATTCCAATGATCTTTGCGCTTAAGCCCATAGGAATACCCAACGCGGAATTCCAGTCTGCACTAGGACCACCCACCCTGGAATTCCTGAGATCCTCAACATGGGATGCGGATTTTTTAGACCGTGTGTTGTCCGACCTACGTGGCAATGAATTATTTGTTTGTTGTGGCTCAAAACTGAAACGCCTGTAAAGCAATCGCAAAGGGCAGGGGAGAGTGCGAGCGGATGCGGGGGAAATCTCAGTCAGGGAAGGGAAAGAAGCTCCTTTTCCCTCTCGTCACTGAAGTCGGATACACGGTCTAGATGTATATAGAAATTGCCAGGGTCAATATAGTAATATATCTAGAGTATCACGTGACCGGCCACAACGTAGACGCGAGATATATATACCACGTGTTCTGCCGTGATAGGTCCACACGCCTACACAGACTCGTTAGTCATGTCATGTCACGTGACGTAGACGCGACATGTGATAGGCCCACATCGAGACATTTGTCATAACCATGCAGTCTGAACTAACAGTCTCTTCGTGAAACACTCGAAAATCGAGAGAAATCCAACAAGAAAACGAGCGATGTGTTCACGGTGTCTAGTAACCACGGCGCAGCAAACGCGTAGCCACGTCCACTGAAATCGTCTCGCCGTGTCACGCAACGCTAGGCGGCAAATCACCCGTGATGTCGCTAACGAACAAGCCACGCCGCCAGGACGGTGACGAGGCTAGCTAACGCGCTCTCTTGGCACTATGAACAAATCGCTAGCCATAATTAACGCGCTCTCTCGGCACTATGAACAAATCGCTAGCCATAATTAGCGTGCGTTGTGGGAATCATCTCTCGACGAAGAAGGGACTGCTATCAGTTTTTGTTATATGACAGGAAATAACCTCAGCTGAGTTCAAACTACTGTAATTGTAATCTATAGTTAGACTAGCCTGAAATTTCAGCCGTCTTTTCTTCCTACACTCCAACACACGTTGCGGGAGAAAAACGACTGAACGCCGACTTCAGGACTTGCGTGATTCTGATCTTGAGAATGAGTTGTATCATAGGCATAATTTTCGGTGACATGCGAACAATACTCAAAACGGATTCATGATAGCCCACATATTATAGAGCTTGGTCAAGAAATTGACCAATCAGAATCCATTCTCAAGATTCTGAGAATCACGCAATTCCTGTGCACGTTTTTGGAAGTGGGCGGTTTTTTTTTCTCCCGTAACGAGCATTTTGGAGAGAGAAAAGGCGGCTGAAAATTCAGCTTTAGATAGACCATTAGCCATATGAATACGTTACAAATTATAAACGTGGATTATTGTTATAATTATTATTATTCAAACCAATTAAGTTTACTCTTGAAATGGAAGAAAGACATTTTCATTGAGGTATGACAAAGTGACACAAAATTACCTAGTTCATGGCTCAATAAAAGATCAGGACAAGAAGTAAACTTTGTACATATGAATCGCTGTATTTGTGTGGGTGTTAGCTTGGTCGCCCTTTGCCGTTGACGTAATATTTCTTGCTAGGGAGAATGTTGCGTGACTGGTACAATTGGGTGAACAACAATGGGTAGCTAGGCGGTGACTTCTTCTTTGACCAAAGATCGCCCTTTCTGTTGTACCATTTCTTGATATTGCGTGACTGGTACTAAGGGATATTGCGTGAACAACAAAGGGTGGCTAAGCGGTGTGTCCTTGTTAGACCAAAGTCCCTTTCAGCGAGTACTTTGTTTCGCAGTATCACATCTTCCTCACGAAATCATTAATGTTTTAGGACCATTTGTGCGTGTTTCCTTATAAAACAGCACCAAATCTTCTATATACACTTCAAAGAGCCTGTGTCAGCCACTACTTTGTTATTGTTTTCGTTCGATATTAGAAGACGAATTACAACTAGAAATCTCTAAATCAACACCTAAAAACAAAGTTTTATATTTGGGAACATTGCTCTATATTCTCTAAATCAGCCGATGGAAATGGATGCTTTCTTCGACTTGGTATGTTGCTATGCTGTGAAAATTGCGGCTGACACAGACTCTTTAACGTAATCCAATAACTATTTGTTTGTGATATGTTAGTTGTGTATTGTTTTTGACCAAAGTGTCTGGAGTAGCTAGTGCAAAAGGAAGAGGGGTCAGGGCGATCGAGTAGACGCACCCCTCCCCCTCGTCCACTTTGCCTTCCCCTGCCGTCGCCATCTGGGGTATGTGTTTAGATTATTTTGAAAGTAAAGGCATTTCTATTTTAAATCGTGAAACTTCACATGAATCTATTAAAACACGATCCTTTCTATGTCTCTATTTTCTGGTCGACAAAAACGGCTGAATGGGACCCTTAATGTGCCTTCCTGAAAAACTGAATTTAGACTTCAAAGCTGTCAAAAATTGCGTCTGGAACATCTGAAATTGCGAATGCGCTAATATACGCTGAATACGCTACCGTAGGCACTTTAAGGGCATTGTTACGTGGGGTAAATGTGAGTACAGTGTTGGGTGTCAGAGATTCTAAATGTTGAAAAGTGTATCTTAAACGTTTCTTCCAAATAAAATGATTATGTTTGAGCATGGGTAAGGTGTCTTTTATGGATATCTCCTTTTTTTCAGGTTCTCTACCGTTAGTTCCCCTTGATACTAAAAAGCTTACTTCGCTTGGGGGGGGGGGACTGTCACCTCTACCCTTCACTAGCTACGGCCATGGAGATTCCCTATTCCTCCCAAAAAAGGGGTTCATTTGATGCATACTATACTACTCTTGTGCAGGGCGTTCGATAAGGCAATTCCTTATCTCCATTTCTGTACTGCGCGGTCACAGGCTTGTCTGACCATTCGTTCACATGTTTACTACACTACCGCGAGATAACAAGTCGTTTATATCCCGACCTGCACCCAATTTGACCTTAGCTGGTAGAGCATCGAACGTACACCGGAGCTCGTGTATAACCTTTAAAATTGTTTGATGTTACCAAGGTTTTGCAAACAAATAGCTTGAAACCACGTGAAACCAGGAAAGTCGAAATAAAGATTGTAATATACAGTGAATTACAAGTTAAAGTGACAATTGCGCTCGAAATGAACTCAACTGTGCCTTGTGATTTTGTATTCGATTACTAGTAAAAGATGCTACCTTTATTGCTCGAGTAGAGTTACAAAAATAGTTATACAATATTTACTTGAATAGACGCCGCGGCATTTAATTTCTCTTCATCAGCTGCGCCGTTTATTCGGGGGCGTTAACAGTAATAAAAATGCTACTCGCAACGAAAATGCGGCGTCTATTCGGGAGCGGCGTCTATTAATATTTTTAGTCCCATGTGCGACGTTAAATTTGAGGGCGGCGTCTATTCGGGGACGGGTCTAAACGAGTAAAAGTTACGGCCCGACTCACTATGCACTACTTATATTTATGTGTCCAATATAAAATATACAACACTATGAAATGTGCAAAATTCATGTCATAGATGTCAAAACTTTGCGCAACCGAGTTAGGCCCAGCGCAAACCTGGAACTTCTTCTGTCGAACCTTTCCTTTTTCAAAGGAAGCCGCTTTATTAGACTTTATAATAGACAAATTTCTATTGTTTTTGATTGGAACGGCGCGACTCTGACACGACGTTTGCTGTAGGCCTAAGAATGTTGTGTTTTTTTTTTGCAAGAAACAAGCAGCGATCCCATTTCATTAGCACGTTAGCTTTCACACAAGGTTAATTCCTTATCTCCAAGCAGCGATCCCGTTTTATTCAAATTTTTTTGCCGCATACAGTTTGGAAGTTAACAAGCATCATCGATTAAAAATGTGTCAAGTTGGGATTTTGTGCCTCGTGTTTCCCGCCTTAGCATGCGTTACTACTAAATCTTGTTGTAGTTGACGAGAGGATCTCGTTCTGTCGCCTCTGGTTGGTACTCATAGGAGGAAGCTAGACCTGGCACAACCTGTTCTCGTAAACTTGTGTCTCGACTCTCTTCGGGTTTGCTGTTGAAGATAACATTATCAGGAAAATGTGATTTATAGTGAACAATCAGTGCTCTCCCCTTCTAATGTTCTTTTCTAACCAGCGGCGGATCCAGGTTTTTGGAAAGGGGGGGTGCGTTTTTGGTTTGAAGAGCCAGATTTGTAAGTAGTGCTACTAGAAAGTAGTCTGTAAAGGAGTACATTTTGCCGTTTTTAAACCATTTTTGGGTTGCAAAGAGGAGTGTGTCCGCACCCACGCATCTCCGTGGATTCGCCAAATCGAAAATACGCTCCGCGGTCCTTGTCGTGATATTAATGAGGAGTACTCTGCTGCTAGCGATTTGAGAGAAATCGTAAGAACTTAAATGGGCGCCTGTTAACTCAGGCTCTGCTGCAGTAAGTCCCCGAGAACTCGTTGATTGAAGAAACCATTGAGGTTTTTACGCGACTCGATCTAAGCGTCCCAAGTATGCTTTGTTTGAACCCGGATGCGTGCCTAAAGGAGCCAGCCGAGTAGATTTTCTTTTTTTCTTTGCGCACAAGAGTTCCTCCATCACTGATCCACGTAGAGAAATGCTGAGGCTTCGCAAAATCTATTACAGAATCAAACGGCTTACCCGATGTTGTAGAGGAATATCGCAGGTACCATGAGCACTAGCGCGCCGATGCTGTACCAGGTACTGACCGCACCCACTGGATGCCACTTGAAGGGTTCGGCATTGAACAGTGTCCAGAAGATGAATCCAAGCGGAGTAACCAGCGACTAGAGGGAGCCAAGAATAGAGGGCAATAATCAGGAACTGAGGATCGTAAGGGCGGTCATGCTCATGAAATCGGGCCGCCATCTTTGAATTTGTTGGCTTTATTATCTCTGCGCTCATTAGTGAGATAGATTTGAACAGTCAAAGATAAATCCCACTATATACCCGCGCGCCCATTTCTCTATATTTTCTCTATAAGTTTCTATAGTATCTATACTACGTAAAAAAGTAAAGTAAAAAGTAAAGTAACCGTGCTTATATAGCGCTTATCCTCGCGGCTCAAAGCGCTTTACATTAACGGATGACTCATCCTATAGAAACCAGCTTTATAAACATGAGTGTGTGTTAGCATTGTGAGTTCTGTGACACAAAGGTTGGGCAACTTCCGACGGTCCTCGTGGTTCTTTAACGTCCCTCTGGTTCCGGTTAGTGTAGTGTATGTGAGAGACGAGACCTACAGCTTAACGTCCTTATCCGAGAAGACGCGAAGGTCTAACCATTTGCAGATATTAAAGCAGCACCTTCTCCTCAATTATTTAGAAAAGACCCTGAGTGTTACGGCTACGTAGATCGTAGCCCTACTATGAGAGATACTAAATTGTACCCTGCCCAGGAACACAAGCAACAAAGAGAGAAAACTGGATTACGAACTAAATGTAGTGATAGCGTCAGACGGCAGGTATATAGACAGACAAGCAAACAAAGAAATCTGAAACAAAGAGAAATGGATATGATACACAGGCCTGGGAGGGGTAATAAATTGCTCTCCTGTTATGTGACTTACCGTGACAATCGCTAATAGTGTTGCACCTTCAGCGTAACGCAACAGCAGTCCACCGCCCATGTATGAGATGGTGTACATGAGCACGAATACAGCCCCTCTAGTCCCGGGAACACTGTCGCAGCCTGCGCCGCCAAAAAAGCAACGGAAACCAAAACTCCAGCTGAAACAGAAGCGAAGATTTGGAATAAAAAGGTTAATTGAAATGATAAATTCTCGGAGCATTGTTGGCTTGGCTCTCTTAAGGCCCATTACACTATTCCATGATGATTGCGCGCCGTGGTGTTTATGTTTTAGGTTTTGAAAACGAAAATTAAAGATAACAAAACAAAAATAACTGTTGAAAACCTTTAATTGATCTATCTTTACTTTACTTTTAATGATACTGCCTGCCCCTTTGCAAACGAGGATTACTGTCAACTGGCCTCTCAATCTCTTTTCTTCGTCGAGATGTCTATGACTATGACTACATCGGCGAAATAGGGCACGCGTGATGTTGGGAGACAAACGAGAACGTACGTTCCACGAGTGATTTAAAAACGCTTTGAATTTGTCTATTCCCGATAAAGTGCTTATATGATATAGCGGAGAAGAACCATTACTTTATCGTTGAAATATAGCATAGATTTGGACCAATCACAGAGCGCGCGTTAGTCGTAGCTACAATGAGGAAAGCGAACTTGTCTAGTTCTAGTGGGAGGGGACACCACTTACTTTTTTCCAAATTCGTGTATACTCGAGGCAAATCCATAACTCGGTATGATATCGACCCAGAACAAAGCCAGTACACATATGAGCTGATAGACAGACTCCCAAAATAGGAAGTAGATGATGTTTACCCCCTTCCTCGACATCCTGTTCTTCATCTTGAGTCCTTTCTCCTCTATTACGTTCATCGCCGCTGCAGGAGCCTTTGGTAGAATAGAAATGTTTCATAGAGCGTTGGTGTTCGCCTGGAGTTTGCCATACTGTGCCCTCTCAGTGCGAGGAACGTCCGTAATAAGAGGTTAAAAGTCTTACTTTGCGCGCGCGTACTGTGCATTTATGCTGGGGTCACGTCACAAGCACGCACCACGGGGTCACGTCACGATAAGCGCGCACCACAGTGTTGTGTGCTTATCGTGACCCCGGTATAAATGCACAGTACTCTCTTATTACGGACGTTCCCCGAGCAAGGGACTGCAAGCAGTTTATCGCGAAACTATTTGTTGATCAGTCATCTCGCCGCGTGACGTGAAGGCGGCAATTTCTTGGTGTTACGGAGCACCAGGAGGCATGAAACAATGGAACAAAAGTCACGAACAAGAGACATTAGAACGAGACAACGGAATAGAGTACAAATACTTCGAGCGCCAAAGACAAAGCTTTCCGTAACACCAAGGAATATACCCGAGAAGGCGATGTTCGTGCCTGTTCCGTACCTTTTCACGGTCATATCAGTCACACGAAATCTGTCCTAGGCCATGTTCGAATTACGCTCCAGTGCCTACAAACAATAACCTAAAGTCGAGGCTTTCTTCTGAAATTACTGTAAATGTATTAGAACTTGGAGAAAGCCTCGATTTGAGGCTTTTGTTTTTGTCAGCATTGGAGCGTAATTCGAACCTGCAGGCGCCCGTTTCTCGAAACGCCCGAGAACTTTGTTTTGAAATTTTTATGGATTTATCAAAAAGATTTTTGTTTTCTTTTGTACCCTGCTGATTTGAATAGTGTATAACTCCCTTTTCGTAGTTATTTCTATTCTATAGTACTTAAAGAATTACGTGAGTTTAAACCGAACTTTTCGGGCGCCCGAAATACTCGGGTGAAAAACAATGGAAAGTTTTCGGGAGCAACTGACCTCCCGAGACTTTTCGGGTGATTTTTCTTCGATTTGAGGGTTTCAATGAAATCGGAAATTTCTTTTTTGAGACGTAAACAGTATACATATTCACGGATAGGAAGTTCTAGACTACTTAAACCATCAGGGTAGAAAAAACGAAAATCTTGGGGATCAATCTATTAAAATTTCAAAACAAACTTTTCGGGCCCGAGAATTCTCGGGCGTTTCGAGAAACGGCCCCCTGGGCTATTATACTTACAAATCCAACCATGAAGCAAAGGGGCCACAGTACTCCCGCCACTCCACTTGCCCCCTGACCAGTCCCCTGGGGCTTATTTGGGTCCAGATATTTTGGGAATATGGTTGGCAGCAGGCAGAGAAAGAGAGACAGAAGAACCACCATACCGCATACAAACTTGAGAATGGTGGGCTTTTTCTTTAATATGAAGAACCTGAAAGTTGAGTGGCAAGTTTTATACAGGAAAAAGCCAACGAACATCTCATACGAATGCCGTGACGCGTGACGCATTTCTTAGTCCTATAGCCCATGGGCGATCTATGACCGGAATGCTCGCGTGACTATTATCCCGGAATTTTGAGCTTTTCTTGTTTCATATTCAATTGCATTTGTTTCCCTACAAACACGAAAGATGAAACTACCGAAGAGGTAGTATAAGGGTTTACTCAAGAGAAAATGATCTCTTCGTTTACTTTAACCAGTTCGAAAATCCAAAATTCTACTAAAGTCTACCGCATCGTGTCATGTCAACATATACCCCCCGCGCTTCATATAAGTTTGACCTTTCTTATTATCAGCTGTAAACTCGTGATCGATCGTAATACAGCATGTCTTGAGCTATATCAGAATATGTTCAATCTTTCTACATTGAACTATTTGGATAAAAAGAAATTGTATTTTAGGAATTGTTCCCATGCGTATCCGTATAAAATGTTCCGCAAGAAAGGTTTTGCCTGCGGGCCGATTTAAAACCTGAATTTTAATAGGGCTACATACACTCAGGCTACAAGAGTTCTGTGTAACATACCTGAGTAATATAGTGAGTGGTATAATAAAATTTCCCAGGATGGCCTGCAAATAAGGCGCTGTCCGGTCCGGCGGACTAGCGAACACCACCAGAGCCCCATTCAGTGCGTCACATAGTCCCACCGCTACCAGAATAGTATGCGGAAAACGGCGCTCCGTTTCTCCCATCGAAGATGGCTTAGAAATCTTCATCACTGCTAGAGCTAGGCCAAATATCACCACAAAACACATGCTTGCAAAAGAGACAACAAATATGCGTCCATTTTACCGCGATCTTCGGCCGGTGCCGCGGTTGTATTCCCGCCTGAGCTGAACTTCTTGGTCGCAACAAGCCACAACGGAAGCGAGACATTCTGACCAACCTGTCCACATACTGCTAAACAAGCAAAGAAAATGTTTGCCCAAAAGACAGGCACTACAAGTGGACCAAATCGGATTTTCTTGCGAGGCGCGAAGTCTGGATTCTCGTAATCTGCCTTTTCGTCCAAGTAAACAGGCCGCGTCGCCCTGCTGCCTTCACTTCCCATGGCTGTATACAAGCAAATGCAAGTGCGCGCGACGTCGTGAACTATTAGTTACCCTAGCTGCCTGCTTTGCAACGCATTGCTCTACTTCTTTTTCTAGGAAGCCGCAAGAATATGGATTAAGTGATGTAATAGTAGGGGGAAATTTCCAGTGCTATTTTAAAATTTCGCAACCCCGATGACAATCACGAGACTGGCGTTAGTCACGAAACACAAAACGATCGAATGTTCCGCGCGTAACTTCCCTTTGACCTTCTCGGACAACTGACGTCATAAAAATCTCAATAAAGCACAGGGCGCCCAAGCTCATAACTTGTTTGCTCAAAATTGCTGAAACAATGCGATGTTTAATAATAAATTCATCTTCTAAAAATGCATAAGTTATCATGATGAGATGGCATCAGAGTGGGAAATAGTACGATGTTTTGAATAATAAAATCACCTTCGAAAAATATATTTATCATGATATTGAAAATAAAGTTTACTACCTTTGTGTCATACGTTATTTGTGTTTTCGGGGGGTATTGGGTGAGTTTTGAGCCTCTAAAGGCCATTAGAACACCCTTCAGTAGATTCTCTCGGCCCCTCTCTGTACTAAAATTCTACTGAAGGGTGTTCTAATGGCCTTACGAGGCTCAAAACTCACCCAATACCCCCCGAAAACACAAATAACGTATGACACAAAGGTAAGTAAACTTTATTTTCAATATCATGATAAATATATTTTTCGAAGGTGATTTTATTATTCAAAACATCGTACTATTTCCCACTCTGATGCCATCTCATCATGATAACTTATGCATTTTTAGAAGATGAATTTATTATTAAACATCGCATTGTTTCAGCAATTTTGAGCAAACAAGTTATGAGCTTGGGCGTCCTGTGAATAAAGCAACACACAAATGATAAAAGCTATACCAAGTGTAAGGCTATGAAGCAAACAATTCTTTGTTTCAGACTCGGGGGTATATGTCGACGGCCGGGACGCTCCGCCCGAAAGGGGTAAGCTTTTGATTAAAGCTCAAATTTGCCAATTTCAAAAGGGTAGCAAATCTGTTTAAAAAAAGTATGGGTTTTTGTTGTTACAGTCAATACGATTTTCTCATCTATAGACAATATACCGCTTTCTATATATATTAGACTAAAATTCTATAAACTTGGATCCGAGGCTTGGGGCATACAGGAAAGGAAATAGATCATTCATTATTCAAATTCCCCAGGGCCTCTTTCCCGGCCCAAGGAATTGAGGCCTGGTGAAGAGCGGTCTTCTCAACAGACGACCACGCGACCGATTCTTTCGTCGGTGGACTTTTAGCAAGAAAACTTTGGAAAAATAGGCGAATAGAGGCCCCACAATTACAGATAAGCCAAGCTTTATTGTGCATTTCGCTATTTATCAGCTTGTACTGTGTGCGGTATAAAAATACCGACTACTCCTTGCTGTATATCTGGGGTGTGATAGCCAAGCCGCTGTCAGAAGCATGGCCGAAGGCGAAGAGAAAGCTCAAGTCGAAGAGTAAGCTTACAAGGTTATACCGTGCTTTTATTTAAGGAACATAGGATTGATAAGCTTCTGAAGGCTCACTTGAAACTCGTAAATATCATTTGAAGCTTTCTGTGCGACAAGAAACCAAGAATAGCTGGTGCAGCTCATTGTTCCTTGTCAGATTTTGAATTTCGCGGGGCAGAGGTGCCGCCATATTGGAAATATCAGGCGCGGATCCAGGTTTTTAGAAAGGGCGGTGCGTTTCTGGTTTGAAGAGGTAGATTAATTGTCAACAGGGCTGCTATAAGCTAGTCTTGAGAATGGATATATTGGATTGCAAAGGGGGGTCAAAATTTTGTAATTCCATTGTTTTACACTTAATTATTACAGTACAGATTTATCGAGAAACATATACTTAAGTAAGATAAGCTTAAGCTTAACTATGAATTATTTCTCTGCAAATTAGGTACTAGAAGTAAAGATGCTGAAGGACAAACGTCAAATTGAAGTCTCTTTGATAACATTGTTTAAAAAAAAAACAGATTTTGATTATTGTGCTAGATGCAGAGATGCCAGCTCTGCAGGAGAGTTCCCAACTTTTGATGCTCGACTCCCGCTCTTCCATGGGTCTAATTCTCCCACTTTTACGATGTGATACGATACGAATTTCTTTTGTTTTATTCCCTTGACCCTTGTATTCAAGTTGGAATTTTAACATATCAAAAGTGGTCTATTCATTTTGGTCACATGGCATTACCTACAAAGGTAAAGACAAATATTTTGAAATTTTAGGTTGCCTCCTGGTCTGCAATTATTTGGCAGAGACAGAAGAATGTGTTATGAAGTGGCATAGCCAGTATTGGTAAGCATTCTTGAAATTCTTTTAGAAAATAACACCTATGTTGTATTGCGAATGTGCGCATTCTGATTGGTTAAAAAGCGTGTTTGTAAGAGACCTGAGAAACATGATTGTCACGCAACGCTGTCGCGCGTGTGTATGTTATTTCTAAAAGCAATAAAAATACTTTCTGCCTGCTCTCTGGTTTCTTACAAACACTCGGGGAATGTTGGTCGAACTGATAAAACTTGAAAGACACGAGCCGAATTTTGATCAGTTCTCCCAACATCCCCCTCGTGTTTGTAAGAAAGCAGAGAGCATGCGGAAAGTACTTTTTTTTGCTTAAGTACAACATGTGGTAGAGCTTATAAAGACAATGCAGTGCACGAAATTGAAACTGATATAGTCACAAGAGCAACCAAAGTTCTTCCCATTGTAACTAAAAAGTGTCACTTAGTTACCAAAAATCCCTTAGCCAAACTCTTTTGAATATTTGCCCATCTATTTTTTCTTTCAATTTTTCCCATTTTTGTATTGAAGGTGACAACATTTCATAAAACTGTCAAGAGCGTTTTATAAAACATGTCATGCTCTTTTCTCGTTGATATTTCAGACAAATTCCATGATTAATATTGGGCGATGTGGTCTGGTGGTTCAAAAAGTCACAAATTAGAACAAGATAACAGCTGAGCCTCAAGCAATGTGAAGTGCCAAGAATAAGCTAGAGAATAAGGTCTGCTCCAAGGAGGATGTAAAGACCAACATTCCTGTAGAAAGAGACTTCTAATGTGAATGAAATCAAGTTTCAAGTAAGTTGAATCAACAATCAGTTTTTTCTTGTATCCAAAAGGGACAAGGGACAAACAAAGGTTCCATCTCAAAAATGTTTATTAAGACAGCTTTCTGAAAGTAAAATTATAACTAAACCTCGAAGAAAGGATGTCTTTCAATCAGAGCCCAACAGGGAAGCATGGTTGGCTCAGTGTTACAGTGCTGGGTCTCTCACCACTGTAGTCTGGGTTCGACTCCTGGCCGGGACAGAGGAAATATTCTTTCTGTTCAAGTCTTGGCAACTGGTTCATATTGTGAGTTGAACTTTGTTGTAACTGTGTTTCACGTCTTTCGGATGAGACAATAAACCAAGGTCCTGTCTCGCCTTACTACTCTACCCAGTTTCAGGGGGACGTTTAAGAACCACTGGGGGAGTAATAAACCCTCTGGCAGGGACCACCCTCAGTGTCTGTGCTTATGACTACTTGGCTGCCAGTTGTGCCATTGAGATCTCAGCTTATGAGCTGCAAGTCTAAGGAGTCAGTTGCAAACATTTATTTATTTATTTTATTTTAAACACTGCTTATAGCTTAACAAACACAGCACTTGATAAATTACTGCTGAGAGAAAGTCAATTAAAATTCAGTGCACCTGCTATAAATTAGATTTCAGAGAGGAAAATAGTGCTTTTGGCTAAACGATTCCACTCAACTTGTACTTGATCATCTTTTTTGTCACATTCTGATCTCTTGTCACATCTGATCTCAAGAGCACTTCTGATTATACGAAAGATGACAACAATCATTTGTGCCTCTGCATCTTTGCCTCTTTTACCATGCTGGATTATTTCTAGTATGACAGGGCTGGAAATTAAGAAAAAAAAAGATCAAAAATTAGGTCGCATTTTGGCTCATAGTTTCAATTTTTAGTTGCAGTTTGCAGACTGTGGATGGCAAAGAACTTAAAATTTTGGTCAAATGAGAAACGTTTCTAGCCACAAAAGTGACTCCAGTCTTGTATTATTACACAGATGTGCAAATATGATAAATGTGGTAATTTCCTTGTGGTAGTAATCATGATGCTAATGGCAGCTGAAAGATTTCTTTTCTTCTCCTATAATACTCCCCCATCTCCATAGGGGGGACTCACATTATAAAAGGGTTGATGGTATGCATGGCCTATCTTCTCTTCTCTTCTCCACCTGTAATACTCCCTCATCTCCATAGGGGGGACTCACATTATAAAAGGTTGATGGTATGCATGGCCTATCTTTTCTTCTCTTCTCCAATAATAGTCCCCCATCTCCATAGGGGGGACTCGCATTATAAAAGAGTTGATGGTATGCATGGCCTATCTTCTCTTCTCTTCTCTTCTCCTATAATTCTCCTCCATCTCCATAGGGGGGACTTGCATTATAAAAGGGTTGATGGTATGCATGGCCTATCTTCTCTTCTCTTCTCCTATAATAGTCCCCCATCTCCTTAGGGGGGACTCACATTATAAAAGGGTTGATGGTATGCATGGCCTATCTTTTCTTCTCTTCTCCAATAATAGTCCCCCATCTCCATAGGGGGGACTCACATTATAAAAGAGTTGATGGTATGCATGGCCTATCTTTTCTTCTATTCTCTTCTCTTCTCCTATAATACTCCTCCATCTCCATAGGGGGGACTTGCATTATAAAAGGGTCAATGGTATGCATGACCTACCTTTTCTTCTCTTCTCTTCTCTTCTCTGACCTATAATACTCACCTATCCCTCCCACCCCTCTGCTCTGCCACCTGAAACGTCCTGGATTGCAAAGTACTTTGTACAAAACCCAGAAGTTCATGAGCCTCCCTGGGTCATCTTCCTTTTGTTAACCTCTGGGATAATTTTGCCTGTTTATTTTTCTGCCATCAAAGGGCACAAAATAGTTTTTTTTTCCTGCATACATAACTATTTGTGTCTAGTCTATGAAATGCTGAGCTTTTTTCCAATGTTTTACCTTAGTAGAAGTAGTAGTTTGTGCATATCAACTAGGCCTGAAACATATTTTAATCATTGCAAAATATGTTATATTTAGAAGTTTTCTAAATGGCACAACTCCGTGTTTTCTAAATTTCTAAAAAGTAAATAATGAAAAAGCCATTGCTTTAGCAAACAGTACATTAAAACGTTTTCAGGTAAAATGGTCGCTCCTCGCTCCAACTTTTAGTGTCTAAATTTGGTTGAGTTCCGTTGTTGCATGTTGTGTATGTGTGTGTTTGGAACTGTGTAATTTTGTAGATAGACACCTAAAGACATAAAATGGAAAATAGAGAAAAAGGAAAAAAAAACACAAAATTGTCAAAACAAAAATGTAGGGAAAAACTAAAATGTAAATGTAAGTCTGCTACAAAACAATAAAAATTGCAAAAAAAATGTATTATATATTGGCACATAAGTACTAGACATCATATCTTCAGTACTACCCCATTTATTTTGCCAGAGGATGAAAGGAAAATAGGTAATTCCACTGGAAAGCTCAATACCAATGAACCGGATGTGGTTCAAAATTCAGTTGAAGATATGACCCCAAGATACACTGCGCGTGTGACACGTGATATCAGCCCAGCACAGGGTACCCAAAGTGCAGATCTTAAATGCGTCTTTTTCTGTATTTTTTAGAGAATCTCCCAAAAATAAGTGTGGAATGTTGAAGCATCCAAATTTGCATGAAAGATAAGTCTAAAGTGCTAGTGGCACTGTAACTGTCAGTACTGCTTCGTTCTTTCTATCATCATCAATTTGTTTAAAATTTCACAACCTCTAAATATTCTCTTTGCTTAGTCACTTTATAGCATATGTCTTAATGGCTCTAGGAGCTTCAGTTAGACATGCCTTTATGGGCGCACATGCTTGCCCATTGTTACCCTGCTAGCAGAGTTTTTTTCTGTCAGTCTTTTATCAGTTAGCATTAAGCCCGGGACTGACAGAAAAAAACCTCTGCTAGCAGGGTAGCCTATTGTCTGTAAATTATCGGCTCTTTGTGAGCTGTAACCCTACAGCAAGAGAGTTTTTACACAGAGTGAATGAAACAAATAATCCCATTGTTAATTAACAGGTAACTGATGGATATCCAAAATACTATTCTCAAACTCATTAATAATCATCAAGCTTAAACAAAGAAAGTCATAAGCGTAGAGGAGGTCGGAAAACGCAGTCTTAATTTGAATAGAATTTTGAGATTTTATTCCTTCTTTTTCTCGGCATTAAATCATTCTAATAAGTATGGTTTCGAAACACATAAACTGGTAAAAACTGGCGAAATTATATCCGACGTTTCGGCGGCCTCATGACGCTATTGTCAAGGTACAAGTGCAAGTGGTTTGGTAATTTATGAGAAAGAGTTCAAGTTCTTATAATAGAAGCATACAGTCTAATTAAACAAAAGCACGGGCTTAATTGCCTGATGTATAACATCATCTCGTTAATCAAGCAGTCAAACTTAAGTGCCTAACCTAAGTGCTCAAGAAATAGTTTTTGAGGCCGCCGAAACGTTGGGCAAATATAATTAAATCATTCGTTTGAGAAGTAATATCAAACACTCGATAGTATTTTTCAATAGGATTTCACTAACACCTCGAAGTCGATTAAAAAAACTCGGCAAAGCGACTTCTCAGTGTTTGAAATCCTGATAAACTCGCTGTCTAGTGTTCACGTCTAGCAGGGGCGGGTCCAGGTTTTTGAAAAGGAGGTGCGTTTTTGGTCTGAAGAGCCGGATTTGTCATTTGGACTGCTAAAACCTTCTCTTTAGGCCTGCAGTTTGCCGTTTTAAACCATTTTTATGTCACAAAAAGGGGGTGCGTCCTCACCAAATCACCCCCTGGATCCGCCACTGGTCTAGGTTCGTTAAATAGTCCTTTAAGGTAATTCCCCTAAAATAAAACTTGTCGTAGAATTTTTTTCTTAATTTGTCTATTTACTATTTAGTATATAAGGAATGAAAATATGAAATAAAAAGAGGTGGTGCCGATGCTCGTTTAGAAACTGTGATGGCGCAAACATACCCATTTTTAGTGCCTGAGGGCTATTTTGTGAAGGAATACGTGAAACAAGAAAATTGTGATAAAACGCTCACTAATGAAGCAATCCAGTTCGCTTGCAAGTTTGAACAGAACTGTTGGATGCTTCACTACCTAGGACGAACATTGGAATGTTTAATTTTCTATGTGTGTTGACGCTACTCTTGAAAATGTGCAAAAATGTGCGCACCGCTCGTGATAATTTGAGAGTCTTTGGTTTCTCATTTTGGGGCTTTTTATGACGATAGCTCAAAAACTTGTCGTGGAAATTTCTTTAAACTTTTTTTATAACAGGGGAATGATAGGTTTTTTCAAAATGGTGAAATAAAAAATGGGGGTGCCCAATCTTGTTTTCGCGCAATATCCCAAAAAGCGACTTTTTCTTGGTGTTTCTCGCTCAAATGGGGATATTTAGTTGGCGTGCGCGCTCTCGATTGCGTCATTTTCGAACGAATTGATCGCGCGTCCATGTGCAGAACAGCGTGCGCCGTGCAAAACAGGGGAATAACCTTAACTACAAAGCTATCACGATTGTAGGCTTCATGGACCTATTACAGAGTCGGACGGAAACGGGCTGCAACAATGAGTTTTTGAAATCTTGTTGGGGGTGAACATTTTCAAAGTTTGGAGTTGCATCAAAATGTGTAAGAAACTCGGCAGTCTTGCGATAAAATTTATCTACATTGCTTATTACGCTAATATCAAGTGATATAAGTTATCTGGGATGATTAATTGCAAGTTTAGAGCTGTTTTACGAATTAATTTATTGGCACAGGCCCTACTACTACCAAACTACCAAACATTCACGGCGTTTCGTTTGTCTTTCGGACTCCATAAATCAGACCTCATGTACAGGTAATTTTCATCAGTTGCATTTCTTCGTTTTACCCACCTACATGAAAAACAATCAATTCGATTTACATCTAGAAATGCCCGTTTTCAACCATCCAAGCAAAGTACCCTGCTATGCAGAGGTTTTTTTTAGGTAGCATTAAGTTGTTCGCGTTAATGATAGCTATCAAAACAACCACACGACACACCAGACACGCGAACAACTTAATGCTATGTAGCTAATAAAAGAGTGACAAAAAAACCCTCTGCTAGCAGGGTAAAGCAAAGTAGCCAAACCAACGCCAAAAGAGTCTCTCTTTCCAAAATAGAGCGGATTTCAGATGACCGTCGTGTTTGCAATTGGTTTGCTTTCTCATTGGCTGCTTATTTCTATCAACCAATCAAATTGCGAACTAATTACAAGCAAGGAATTACTAGCCAATTGGTTCGGCTCCTGATTGGCTGGGCTGGAAACCATTCA
This sequence comes from Scolanthus callimorphus, assembly GCA_033964015.1. Lineage (NCBI taxonomy): Eukaryota > Metazoa > Cnidaria > Anthozoa > Actiniaria > Edwardsiidae > Scolanthus > Scolanthus callimorphus. Next base: position 23,357,473 of record CM066915.1, read on the forward strand.
GCAGTAAGTTGTAATTACTCTTGTTTCTGATTGGCTAGTGATTGCTCAATTGCAATTGTTTTCACGACAGTCATGTGAAATCCGCTCTATCGTCCAGGGAAACGGCTTTGTTTCGCTGCACTTGCCATAAATACTGTCTATTTTGTGGATTTCAGAGGGTCGTGAGTAATTCGTTTACTCCGATACGTTTAATTCAGAATTGGTGTTCTACGGTACAGTCCGGTAGGTTCTTGATGCTTTGTCGATTCCAGAAGCTACCTTTATATAGGTCCGCATTTGTCTGTGCGGCTCTCTTTAGGCCCATCGCGGAATTGTCCGTGTTTTGTTCATTCTCCCGAACACTCATTGCTGGAACAGAAACTCTTGTTAGTTCTTTAAGCCCATCGCGGAAATTATCCGTGTTTTGTTCATCCCGAACACTCTTTGCCGGAACAGAAACTCTTGTTAGTTCTTTAAGCCCATCGCGGAAATTATCCGTGTTTTGTTCATCCCGAACACTCTTTGTCGGAACAGAAACTCTTGTTAGTTCTTTAAGCCCATCGCGGAAATTATCCGTGTTTTGTTCATCCCGAACACTCTTTGTCGGAACAGAAACTCTTGTTAGTTCTTTAAGCCCATCGCGGAAATTATCCGTGTTTTGTTCATCCCGAACACTCTTTGCCGGAACAGAAACTCTTGTTAGTTCTTTAAGCCCATCGCGGAAATTATCCGTGTTTTGTTCATCCCGAACACTCTTTGCCGGAACAGAAACTCTTGTTAGTTCTTTAAGCCCATCGCGGAAATTATCCGTGTTTTGTTCATCCCGAACACTCTTTGCCGGAACAGAAACTCTTGTTAGTTCTTTAAGCCCATCGCGGAAATTATCCGTGTTCTGTTCATCCCGAACACTCTTTGCCGGAACAGAAACTCTTGTTAGTTCTTTGGCGCATGCGCACTGGCAAAGCATATGAAGAAGAGATTTCCTGAATTCTCGCATGCGCAACAAATACACGAGAGGATTCACTAGTGAGTTGCAGAACCTTAATGACATGACGCTTTCGTGTAGCGTGCTCTGAGGATCATAGTTTGTCAGCATATGTACGGCTGTGTCTGGCAGCCACGTCATTAGCGACACTAGTGTGACAATAGAGACTGTCTTTGCGAGTTCGTTCTCACGCCCTTGATTCCGCGTCGAGGAATAAACCCTAACTTTGCTGAACTTGATTTTAAGGTATATAAGGATATAAGATACGCAGATAAGGCCTAAGACAAGAGCAACGAATACGGTGCGCGTGGTACTGAACGTTCGGGTAGAACCAAGGGGGAAAGCTAACGCCGTGGACGTCGCCGTTGCCCACTGTATTACAATAGCAACGACGTACCAACGGGTTTTGGCGCTTCGATGGCGAAGAGGGAAAAGAGTAGCAAGCATTCTTTCGAGAGCCACCACAGCAAGCCCAGACACAGAAGACGCTGAAGAGAACAGCCAAGTAGTAGCTATAACGACTGGGTACTCTGTCTTACTCGAGGCTATTTCGCGGAGGTTTGTCAAGAATGCGCTCAAGCCGACGAGTAAGTCGGCCACCGCCACACTCAGTAAGCAATACATGCTTTTTCTCAAGAGGAGGTTCTTGTTCACTGTGAACACGATGATCGTTAATGCATTGCCAAGTGTTATTAAGCAAGCCAATGTGATACGCACCACATCGAAAGCAGCCCCTTCGTTAGTTTGGAAGCGCGACCCTTCGCTCTGCGAAGTCAACGTTGGTGTGTTATTTGCCATCTGATAAACCTCATACGCACGTATTCAAATTAAACTTTTCTATTAGAAAAGTAAGTCTATACTGGCTGTCCTTAGTCGGGAGTAGCGAGCGAACGAGTGAAAAGAGCATTTAAATGCCAGCATTGGCAGCCACACCTACCAGTCTTAATCAAATTTATGTCAACATGGCGTCTGTTAAAGTCTATTATGTTACTAGGTCACATATGGTGGAACTATATTGTCATAGTATTTTGTTGTCGAAAGAAAAATAGTTATCTTTCTTTCCTTGATTTCATTCGGATCTTTTCTATGCCATCAAATGCGGTATACCACAAGGTACGATTGAAATACTGAGTTTTTGTTTATCTTAGATAATCTTTCATAGCTACATTGGGGTGAATAAAGTAGGAACAATACAAGGTAAAAATAGTATACAGTGGTTAATTTCAATATCAAGTCCAATTTTAATTAATATAAAATATGACGGCAATTTTAGCAAAACGAAAAACTTTTCAGTAACATAATTGCAAATATGTCTTAGATATGCAACCACTCTATTAATTACCGAGTGCTTTCAGAGTTATACATGAAACCACGTTCTAAACCCTTTCTCGTAAGTGTCAATTTTTCTCGCCGATTTGGTTGGATGAAACGTTTATAAATTTTAGGTTATTGCTGTGTTTCATGACGTTTCTAAATGTTTGTTTTCCACGGAGATACGTTTTGACATCTTGGAAGTAATTATAATTGAACGTGGGGAAACCCCATTAAATTGATGTTGCTATTAATTCCATTAAAAAGCTTTAAAAACCAGAAAGAAAAAAAAACGGCATATCCTGCTCTTTCCGGCTCCACTGTCAAGATAGACTAAAATAGACCAAGCGAATCAGAATTTGCATGATAAAGAAGGCAACATGTGTTTTTGAAGGTGATCCATACAAGCGCTAGGGAAGGAAGAGGCAAAGCGCATCGAAATGCTACGCGATTTCATTGACTAAGACACGAAAAGCAGAAAAATCACTAGGCCAGAAAAGAAATAAACAATTTAGAAGAATTTTTTGGTACTCCCGAGGGAACCCAATGTAAAAATGAGGATTATCTTTCCTTTATTCTTCTTCATTCTGATTTGTGTACAGAGGCATTTTACGGTCGTAAACAATTAAAGCAACTTGTATTTTGTTCTAGATAGGAAGATAGATAGTTTATAGATAAAACATCACAGCCCTCGGGCTGAATTAGGTTATAATTAGAATGTGCGGTTCTAGAAAATACCCCCCCCCCCACCCCAAACACACACGCATACGGAGAGCACTTTTGTTTCCCCCTAAAATTTCCGATAGCCGTTGTCAAAGATTTTTTTTACCCTCCACCCCCTGGAATTTCCACAAGAGCCGCTGACAGAGTTTTCAAGCAAACGTAAATAAATTAGGTGTTTATGTGTATATCCATTAAACACTAAACACACACTTCCCCGTTTCCCCCCATCCCCTCGGAAATTTCATTGTCTAAGACCCCTCACCCCCTTGGAATATTCGCTGCCCTCCGGGGGGGAGGGGTATGGATATTTCCTGGAACCGCACAATTAACTTGGAAGTTATTTGAAATATATCGAAATATAATATGAATTTAATATATGACGAAAAAATTAAAAACTTGACATGGCATTAAAACTGTAAAAATATTGAGAAAACTATTATAAAGTTACTAAAAATACTGTTCCCTTGCATTAAGAAATACAAAACTGTTCTTATCATGGTCAGTATGGTGGTTCTGATGGGAAAAGGCGCGCTTCTTTCGCAGGTTAACAGTGCACTTGTTGCGTGGTGGTAGACGATGGTGCATTTTGTGTTTCGGATCACACATTTCATAAAACAGCTTCTGTGTCATCCGTTGTGTTCCGGTTTATTTCTTGGAATTAGAACTGTTGCCGTTTGGCTTCTCAAATGCACCACGTACAGTATACACTTAATGGCTGCTCTCGAGGGAAACAGCGAGTTTTGTTTTCCCGAGAATCTCGATGTTTCCTGAGACGAAGAGTGCAGTCATTAAGTGTATTATTATATAGCAAAAAGAAAATACACGGTTAAAATAGTCCATGTTTTTATTTTTATTTTCCCGCTCTACCGATGTAGCCCGCGCGGGCAACAATTTTTTAATTGTAGCCCGCGCGGGCTACATTGAGTTTGTACCTTACTACGTGACCATGATATATCCAATCAGAGCGCGCGCTTTGATCGAATAAACACGAGCTATATAATAATTGTAGATATTGCCCCCATCCACGTCAGCGACATCCATACTATGGATTCCATTTTCTGATAACTATTATATATTATTAATTAATATTGCGTGATCAAGGCCTATTGCTAAGAATTATGAGTGGCATTGTGCTTTCGGAATAGGTTGCAAGCAAGCGAAACTGTTATGCTATTAACAACCTCGAAATGAATGACCTCACAACCAAAACAAACACGGAGCCGCGGTCTCGGTGTCAGTCCAGGTTGAGGAAACCTTTCATTCAGTAAGTTCAAGGTGTCTACAGTCAAAGCCTTGGTGCTTCGATAAGTCAAAGACCAAACGTGCCGTTTGGATTCTCAAATGCACCACGCACATAGCAAAACCTTGGTCCCCATCATTTACATCTCCCAGATCTCCAAACAGAACACTGTACTCGATTTATTATTCGATTCATTATCTTTGCCGCTTTTTATTGAAATTTGATTTCTGTGGAGTGTTCTTCTGATAATATTTGTAATTCACAAAACAGGGTGCTCGGTTAACATTGCAATACATACAAAGTACATATAAAAACATCATACAACATCAGTACAACCACACAAAAAAATTAAAAAAAACGTAGTTAACTGTTTTCCATGTTTGCCGTGGGTCTGATCAAAAAATGTATGCAGTTCAACTGGCAATGTATTCCAAAGAGCAGCACCACTATAGTTAATTGATCTTTTCATGTAGTTGGTACGCGGCTTTGCTACGGCCAGGCGCTGATATTGTGATAAATAAGCAGTAACGCGAGAAAACGCCGGAAGAATTTGTCATAAGTCATTCTGCCGACAGCTTCTCAGTTTTGAACTTACGTCATCGATTTAATCTTGAACCCTTTTAATGCGAGATTTTACAAAATAACAAGATAACAAGGAATGGATATTCAGTCAGATGTATTTTCTCTTTAATATTATATTTGACTCAATTTGTTCGATTCACAAGCCGGCCAGGCGGCTAGTCGGGTAGGCGCTGTAGGCTCCCAAACATACTATAGAGCGGGTTTCACATGACTGTCGTGAAAACAATTGCAATTGAGCAATCACTAGCCAATCAGAATCGAGAGAAATCACGACTTGCTCCTAAATGGCTTTTTTCTTAGCCAATTGCAAGCCGAACCAATTACTAAGTAATTACACAATTGTATTTACTACAGAATTTGATTGGCTGAGAAAAACGTGTAGCCAATGAGAACGCAAAGCAATCGCAATTGCATAACAAGTCACGACGGTCATGTGAAATCCGCTCTATAGTCACGTTCATTTGCGATACGTGAGTGGAATCCGTTACTTAGACAAAGTAGGAGAATTTAAAATACAAGATTACGAGAAATACTTAGGATTATGTTTTTAAGAGTAAGTGACGTCATCTCACTGCTATGAAACACCGCAAAGACTCGAGGAAAGTTGCCTTAACCAATCTCTGAAGATATGCGGAGCATTATGGGATAATTATCCCATAATGTGGAGCATATCGAAAGAGAATTGTAAAACTCTTTCATCGCCGCCAACTTCAGGTTTTAGCGATCAACTTGGTTAGCTCTTGGCGATACTTTAGGTCAAACAAGATAGTCCTAGACTTGAGGACAGCCAGTGGCTTTAGGCGATCGATGGTCATAATACCTACCATCCGAATATAGGGAGTACCCCCCGGGCCCTGTTATAATAAGAACCCGCTTATAAGAAATTACAATTTTCGAGGTCAGGCTGAATTGGTTCTTATATTTTAGAGTTAATGTTCCATTATCAGGCTGACTAGGTTCTGTTTTTTATTTATCAGAGGTTGTTGTACATAATGGTTTAGCGCTGTGGTATTTTCGACAACGAAAATGCTTACCAGCTAGCTTGTTTGCTAAACAGTAACAATTAGAACGAAACATTTAATTTATGTATATTGTGTTTCTTACACAATTTAAAAAACAAAACAAATTTTGACCATCAAAATTGGAGTGATTTTTTGTGTAAGACCCTACATTTCTTTGCTGGACAAGTTCTTATATTTTGGGGCGTCTAAATGCCAAATTTCAGTCTGTAGGTTATCACTCACATATTCGATTCTAAGGAACAGTAATCTTGAATGGCATTAATGAATCATTCAAATCTCTTAACCTAAATAAATTTAAGTTTTCTATCAAAGCCAATTTTCTAAATTCATGTTAGTCTCTTCCATTTCGCTTTCTCTTTCATCATTTGACTGACTTAATGTTTTTTTGTCCTATTTTTTCCTTTATTGCATTTATTTTTGTGTTGTTGTTTGCATTTGTGCCTCGTCTGACTAGCTTAGCTTTTTAGTTATTGTCTAAGTAGCATCATATCAAACGCATGTTTTTTTGTTTTTTTATTTTTATACAATGTTCAGTGTGATATGTAAATAGAGAAAATAATACACTCCTGATATATCAAAATTTGAACACTCGAAGATAAATTTCATATCTCGAAGCTCCCATGTATTATTCTGTTTATTATATAAACTTTTAGTGAAAAATCTTCGATTTGATGAATTTTGCGATAATGGGTATTATCGTAATTTTTCACACGTGCAAATTACGATGTTTCTCAGTGGCCGAAATCCTGATAAAATACTATAGTTTATATAACGAATAAAGATATTTACAGGTTTACTGGGGTCTTATATGCGGATTTTTACTATATTAGTCGGAGCGACCAGAACGATAGATAACCTGTCATTATGTTAGCAACAAACCAAAAGATTCAACTTTTATTTCTCCTACGACTACTGTAGCCACTGTAAGGAACTTATGATTTACCGTCAAAATCAGAAAATGTCAAAGAAAGAATCCAGTAGCAGTTCGAGTAAGCAGTTGACAATATTCAATTTATTTCAATTTATTTTTTACAGGCTTTAATGGGAATTTTGGTGTTACTTACAGTTGATAGCTTTAATAAAATGCAAACAGAATTTCAATATCCCTAATATTCCAGTTACAAGTACAAAACGCTTTTTAAGTGACTTCGTAATAATATAGGTAAATCCATTACCCGACAAAGGAGTTCCAGACTAAATATCGATTTTTCAAGTGAGATTTAGTGTGGAATTCCTGAGTCGAGTAATGGATTTTCTTTGAATCCCATGCCGGAGGTTTTATTGACTATTGAGGTTTTATTGATATTTTACAGAAAAGGCTTTACGCGCGCCAAGGAAGCCATTGCTGCACAAACTGTTTCAATTTCAGGAAAATGCAACTTAAAAACTTGCTAGCGAAGCGTCTTTGTTGAAGAAAAGACGTTTCATACAGCGTTTGAAACTTTAGAAAGTAATTGTTCTCGCTTTCTCGCTTGACATATTGTAAATGTGGTCGTGTTGAAATTTAATTTCAGGGGTGTCCTGTGCTTTCATTGAATTCTACGTTTGCAGCCATGTAATTCCACGAAAAATCTCCCTCGATTTCAGCCAATCAGCACGCGAGATGGGAGTCATAGCATGGGATTCTACGCCATACTTAGATATTTAAGTAAACACTATCGCGGGATTCGAGATTACATTTACATAGGAAATTGCTGCAGAAATTTTCCAATTGGAATTGAACGGGTAAAATGCCAAGTTATCTTCAAGAGATTGAAAATGTTGGAACTGAGATTGGAAAAATCCAAGAGCCCAATACTTAGAGCAAGAATCTCCAATATAAGGTCATTCCCCATCAATTTCAAAAAGGGTCTATTTTTAGACACTAAACAACTTGAAGGCACTGCTACGTGTAATATAAACGTACCTCCAAGACATACGAATAAAATGCAAAAATTCTATTCTAAGGATTCTGCTAGCGGGAAACTTACCAAGCAAACAAATTCACAGGCAATGAAAATGTGTTACTAAAAATAGACACTTTCCCGACTCTAAAAGGAACAACACTAATAGAAGATTCTTACTCCTAGTAATGGACTCTTGGGAAAATCTAGAACACAAACCTTGGTACTTTTGGGGGTTTTCCGCAAATCCACTGTCATGCATAGAGAAATAATGGAGAAAAAGTGGCTTTCCCCACGTATTGTGTGGGAGTCAGCTGAAACATCCTGTTTTGTTGAACATTTGTTTTGTTTATATTATTTATCCAGTTGTAAAATGACTATGAATAAAACACCTTATATATTTACCTTAATCTATTGTAGGTTGTGAAACAAGTAAGATCTGAAATGAGACCATGGAAGACCAAATCATTTCTATTTGTTCAATACTGTTCTATTATCTACAACAAAAGGTCCCGAAAAAATTAATCAGGAAAAGCAAACTTAAGAAAACATCTGGTTTCCTTATACCATCATTTTTATTAAAAAAGCCAATAAAAAAGAAAAAGAGAACACTTTCCAGCAAATCAGTCACTATATTAAAGACAAACACTGAAGGTTTCATGAAAAGAATAAGGTGATATCGTTCAATGAAGGGAACTAAAGAAATGAAAAATGAAATGGCAATAAGGGAGGCCAGAAAAACACCTTGTCATCGATGTATATTGTTATCTTTTTAATGATGTGATCGTTAATCAGAAGTCTTTGTTAGAATCTTCTTTATAGCTTACTTCTAGAAATAAGGGTTTCGGTATTTTCTTTAAAAGAGTTCTTTTAACTTAATCGCCGAACAGCAAGAACGCATAGATAACATCGCTGCGCGTTTACTTAGAAAATACATGTGTTGATATACTAGCGACGGTAAATCATCAAAGCCGCGGTAGCGGAGCACCATAGCTAACGCACGAGTTTTATTGATGACTGGGGACATTTTGTGTAGATTCTGATTTAACATTTCTTATATTTATATTTCATTAATATCTTCCAAGTTTAATTAGTAAGAAATATTTGGGCAAATTTTAAAAGCACCATGTCACATGACTTTATGGCATTGCCGTTAAGCTCGAGGCATCCCGTTTTTTAAAGAGCCTGTGTCAGCCGCCATTTTTACAGCATAGCAACATACCAAGCCGGAGAAAGCATTTCCATCGGATGATTTGGAGAATATAGAACAATTTTCTCGATTGAATTTGGTAAATCAAACTTTGTTTTTAGATGTTGATGTAGAGGGCTCTTTGCACATGCGTATACACCTGTTTCAATTGACGTTCTCGTGAAATAGGGATTATGAACCATACAGTGATAATTCTTGCCTGAAATTGCATCAGCACTTTTAAAAGTACGTCCCAAAATGTAGCTAACACAATGTCATTGAAAAAAAAAACGACTTCATTGTGAAGCTTGTTTCCCTGTCATATGGAGCAATGTTAATCAGGGAACGAGGTGTTTATTTTCATAACAATTTGTTAGTCTCCATTGTTCGCCCACTTTGATGGAAAACTCTATCGAATCAGCAGCAATATCAAAGAGCCTTGATGGTTTTCAAGTCAATACACGGACTTGCTCCTGATTACCTTTGCCGAAAATTTCAAACGCGCGAGACTTTTTACAACCTAAGGGACTCTCATAACAAGCTTAATGTCCCATTGCCACATACAAATTATTACAAAAATAGTTTTTCTTATAGTGGCACCATTTTATGGAATAGTCTGGCCCCAGAAATTAGGCAAGCACAGTCCCTTGAGCAATTTAAGCCCCTTATTAGACAAATTAAACGGGCACGGCATTCGTGGAAAGCAGCATTTTAGCATAGATTAGAGATTTTAGAGTAGTAGATTGTAAACTTAATAATTATTTATTGGCTGATGAATTGACCCGTGTTCAAATAAAGATTATGTATGTATGTATAATGCGCGGTGCTAAGTATTTGTAGGACAATTCCTCTATTGAAAAAAGAACAACATCGGACAACCAAACGTAGACAATATTGTCCAGGGGTATCCAGAGGTATTATAGATCTCGAGAAGCAAGCATTGAAAAACGACTAAATCTATATTAAGTTACGATTTTTTGAGGGAGAAGGAGGCAGGGGTTGCAGCACTAAGGTTAGGTCATATTGTACGGAGCTCCGCTTTTAGACATCTGTTCTCTGATGTTGGTTTCTATCAGACGTTTGTTGATTAAATACCTTGGATGAACTTTAATTGCGCAAACAGCGCTATGCAAATTTGGCTGTAAATCGTCACCGACCTACATAACGGGTACAAATAGCATGCGACACTGGGACGAGTCAAGTCATTCAGTAGCAGCTTTAAGAGGAAGTGGTCCAGACGAACTCTGACACATGATGAACAGTTTGGCAACTAAATGATAAATTCGACGGCAAAGTCGTGGGACATTTGTTAAACTTGGCAGTTTATGTTATCTGGTTTTTCGTAAAACAACAACAACCAAGGGAACGGATAAAAAGCATGCCGAAATAGATAAAGTTGCTCCATATATCAAGAGCCATGTCTCACAATGAAGGCGCTTTCATTCGAATTTGACAAACCAAACTGCTCAAAGAATACTCAATGACATTGTGTTAGCTACCTTTTGAGGCATAATTTGACGTGTGTTGCTGCGATTTCAGGCAATAATTATCACTGCGTGGTTCATAGTCCCTGGTTTCACGAGCAACATCAATTGAAACAGTAGTTTTAGTTGCGCAAACAGCCCTAAGCAAAGTTGCTGACACAGGCCTGCATAACGGGTATAAATAATATGCGACGCTTAGCTAGCCTTGAATTAAGAGGAAATGCTCCTTGTGAACTCTGAAGCATGACAAACAGGTTGGCAACTAAATGATAAATTCGACGGCAAAGGCGTGGGATTTTTTTTTAAAACGTGGCAGTTTAAGGCATCTGGTTTTCCCTAGTAACAACAACAACAACGACAACTGAAGAAACGGATGAAAAGCAAGGAAATTGATAAAATGAACCAACTGACTAATTTTTCATCACGGAATACACGCATGATTTGACTTGACGAGGGAATTCTCCTGGAATAACTGACAAATTCTTGGCTCTTATCCTTGTGTATCACATTGCTTCCATCTTTTCTACCGAGAATTTGCAAAACGTACTGAGCAATTGTAAGAACAAGACAATACCAATATATTTCGAATATAAGGAGCGAGAGATTTCAAAATGGCCATGGTCAATGTCTCGTCAAGTGAACCCAGTTTTGGCAACTCCACTTCGCAAGTGAATGTAAATCTGTTGGTTTTCTGGGCAACAATGTTCCTTGTTGAAGCTCTTCTAATTATTCTTCTAAACATTTTGACACTGTTTACCTTTTTCATCAACAAATTTCTCCGTAAGCGAAGCGTCTATCTGCTTCAAAGCATGTGCTTGGCTGATATCATTGTGGGAGCATCTACACTCATGTACTCTGTTCTTACCTATTTGTACCGGGCCGTTTGACTGGTTACTTGTCCATGTACATGGTATACAGACCTGCCATTATCCCGGACTTGTTTGGGAGCACAGTATCTTTTATAGGCTTGATAATGATCGCTCTTGAAAGGGCGCATGCTACAATGAGACCTCTACACCACATCAGGGCAAAGGGTAGAGCATATAAGATTGCGATGGCTTTACAATGGTTGACTGGAATGGTTATCGTCTTCCTGTTCTTCTTCCCTAGAGGTCACTATCTATTACCACTGTATGCATTGCTACGCGACCTCAAAATTCACTGTCGGGCGATTGGCGATTTTACGCAAGAAAATTGTAATGTCAATTTTCTTGAACCAGAAAGTTAAACCTTCGAGTCAAGGAAACCAATGGATAGCTAAAACCATTTTGGTTGATTTTGCAATCAACGTCGGCCCTCTGAAGTAGCCGAATCCAACGTTTTGGAATTGATTGACGGCTAAAAATCGCCAATCGCCCATCGCAACATTGAATTTTGAGGTCGCGTAGCAATGCATACAGTGGTAACATCTGCCGCAATATCTGTACTTGGCATTGCCATCATATTCGTATCTTACTTAGCAATCTTCATTACAGTAAAGCGACAAAGCCACCAACACCAACAAGCTACTTTACCCTAGGGCACAGAGGCGCGAGAAAGAACTTGCCAAAACTCTATTCATTGTAACAATCATTTCTCTTCTGACGTGGTTCACAGATGCCGCGGAGATGGCTATGCACACGTTTGACTTGAATTTCAACATGTTGGCGAATTTCCTGCGGTTTGCAAACTCTTTTGTAAATCCGTTAGTGTATGCGCTGTGCAGGCTGTGCAGGCTTGTCCAGGATTGCTCACGTGACAGTGGACGTGAAGTAAGAGGGACAGCTATCCGAGAGACTCGAGGCAAAGCGCTTGGCACCGTCAATGCCGGATTCGCTGAGTCATCGTCGTCTTCAGGAAAAGTATTGTGCTCACAAAGAAGAGTATTGTCCTCACAAGATACTAAACTTTGACCTTGGTCGTGTTTATTTTGCGCCAACTTCTTTCCAAATGATACTGAAACCCCATTATGTAAACCTTATTATGTGTGCAAATTGTATAAAAGTTACCAGTAAATTAATTATACAAGAAAACAGCCCGTCACTTCGTGACGCTAGAAGACCCAACCTAAGTTCCCCCTTCCATAAACTGCTGATTTACATTACTAACGACCTCCCTTTTTGTGTGTTTGTTTTGCACTGGTCTCCCTGATTTTGGTGGAGAAAATGACGCACGTGTGTGTGTCTTGGTGAGTCAGTCCGGTTCTCAAATCTGTCTAAGAACCCGCTAAAATTGAAAACGCAGCCTATTACAGAAAAACATTTGACTTCGGAATTGTTTGTATAATGCTTATCAGTAAGGCACGAGAGAAGAAACAGGTAAAGTTAAACTGTTCTAAGAAATTTCTTAGTTTATCATAGGAATATTTAGAGAATATCATTAGCGCGCGCTCTGTAGGCAGTGCCCGGTGTAAGTTTGTTCAAACTTGAATGAAATTTTTCTCAGCTCAAATCTTTCTCGAATTAGAATTATCCCTACACACAAATGTAAGTAATCTGTACTAGAACCATTTAGGTTTGAATGTCTATGGTGCTATCGGCTAGGGGAACTGTGTTCTTTTTTAGTTTACGTGGGAGATTTCAACATGGCCGCGATGGCGGCTTTGTCCCTCGCTGAAAAAATCGCTTGAATTAGAACTTAGCCAAAGGTGAATATTTTCCAACAAAAAAGCGCAAAAATATGTCGCTCCTCACAACAATTTATTGAATCACCACAATAACAATATCCCCCTCCTCCTCCACAAAAATGTCTTGCTCCTCACAACATTTTCTTGAAACCCTCGTCCTACAATGATTTCCTCCTCCACAAAAACTCGCCTCCTTACAAAATTGCCTGACCCTCTTCTTCCTCCTTTAGTATTTGCTATCCCTACACTGCCCTGCAGATACCCTTGACTAGTCCAACGCTCATGTCGTCTGATAAAGCGCTAACAACGTGACCCTGCGTTCCATTCATTTTGTTTTGTTTTTAGCCGTTTTTATTGCACACTTACAAAAAAGAAAAAGGAAAGAAAATAAATTACAGTAATATGTTTAACAAAACAACACTATGTACAGACGACGAAACAACAGAGAAGAGAAACCTCCCTTCCACCCATAGAAACATACAAGCATAGGCGGGTACCCTCTAGATAAAACAAAATATGAAATAGATGCTGTTGTATAAAATATTGTCGTTTTTGTCTCGCGATATGTTCTTCGTTTGTTCTGCATTCCTTGACCCCCCCTAGTTCTCATTTTTATTATCGTCTTCGCGGTAAACCTCCTCCAGAACAATTTCTTCCTCCTCCAGAACAATTTCTTCCTCCTCCAGAACAATTTCTTTCTCCTCCAGAACAAGTTCTTCCTCCTCCAGAACAAGTTCTTCCTCCTCCTCCTCACAATAACTTCTTCCGCGAAGCCTTACACGGTTGTGTGGGTATCGAGAACATTATGGAGTGTGAAAATAAAGCTAATTACACATGGTGATCGTAACAAACTTTTTAGAGACCATGTTGGGGGGGGGGGGGGGGGTTGGGGTTGACATCGACAGCGTGTCGTCAAATTCTTTGCAATACCGCTTGGTCCCTTTTAATCAAAAAAATTTTCACTGTTGCGATTGGCGATTTTACGCAAGAAAATTGTAATGTTAATTTTCTTGAACCAGAAAGTCAAGCATTCGAGGCAAAGAAGGGAAAGGATAGCTTAAAACATTTTGTTGATATGACAATCAATTTCGACCCACTGAAGTGGCCGAATCCAGCCTTTTGGATGTGAGGATTCGGGTGGACTTTTTTTTGTGTACTAACGGGCCACTAGTAAACATGTTCCTGGTGAGAAACCTTTGTTATCATTTTTGTCCAACGTTTAGTAAAAATATTTTTTCATTTACTGGACTATTAGCAGTCCCGAGTTGGCTAAATCAGACGATATTCTGCAAAAATCGAGCAGGATATGGTTTTATTATTCAGCACATCGATAGCACAAAACAATCCCAGAAATGATTTACTTTTGCGTATTCAATACGAGCTCAACACATCATATTTCCCTCAGAGACGGACATCACAAGATATATGACTTGTATACAGAAGATAGCTATTGGCGTTCCAATGACCATATTTGGGCAGTGCATCGATGTGCTGAATAATAATTTGGTTTAGCCCGTAAAAATGTAAAAAATCTCGAAAGACGACTCCCCAGACTTGCAGCTCGTAAGCTGAATTACTCTGGGTCTCAACAGCGTCACATGCAGCCAAGCGGCCATCACACGGACACTGAGGGTCTGTGGGTTTATGACGGTCAATGGTTCTTTAGCGCCCCCTGGAACTGGCTAGCGTAGTGAAGGCGAGATGGACCTCGGGTTATTGCCTCATCAGAAAGACCTTAAACACAGTAAAACAAAAACCAAAGCGATATGACCAGTTTCGACTAGGATCCGAACAGAAAGAAAATTTCCTCTGCCCCGGCCAGTCCATAGCGGCGATTTGGATAAACAATGCGCTTGTCTCCCATGCTTTGTTTAATTGCACAGAAGCATGGATGGCAGAGCCGTAGTATGGGGACCGCCACTTTTCAACAGATTTTCACACACACACACTTTGCCATACATTGTTTCTAATGAGTCCTCTTACTTAAAACTTCAGGTCCGCGACCCATGAGAAGCATCCATCCGACATGTCTGCAGCACCCCCAACCGGGCTTGTCGCTCACGGATTGGCCTCCATTGTCACGAAGGAACACACCGGTCGCAGTAAACTCGTGCGTCGCCTTCAACTCTGCAGCACCCCCAACCGAGCTTGTCGCTCACGGATTGGTCTCCATTCTCACGAAGGAACACATCGGTCGCAGTAAACTCGTGCGTCGACCTTCAACTCTGCAGCACCCCCAACCGGGCTTGTCACTCACGGATTGGTCTCCATTCTCACGAAAGAACACATCGGTCGCAGTATGCTCATGCGTCGCCTTCAACGTGAAAATCCATCTAGCCTGCGAGCCGACTCTCCGGTTTTTTTTTTTTTCCTGATATTCGATTTTTT
The DNA here is from genome assembly GCA_033964015.1 of Scolanthus callimorphus. Lineage (NCBI taxonomy): Eukaryota > Metazoa > Cnidaria > Anthozoa > Actiniaria > Edwardsiidae > Scolanthus > Scolanthus callimorphus. Next base: position 23,372,864 of record CM066915.1, read on the forward strand.
TTTTGGGCACGCGGGAACACAGCGCGGGGCAAAAAAATCAAATATCCGAAAAAACTCACTTTTGACAGCCGACACGCAGGCTAAAATACATCACTACACGCGCCTATTCCAGACCTTCTACCTAGATACTGCCAAAACCGGTAGACTGTTTTTTCGTCTCCAGACAAAAACATTCACGACGTAGTTTGAATTCCTTTACTGAGGTTTGCGATGCGTGCAACTCATATTTTATTTGGCAATTTTTCGAACTAAAAACACAAGAAAAGCCATCTGCTTGTGTTCTAACAATTTTATGGGGCAAAGAAATGCAAATCAGTGTATTATTTCCCGAAACTTTAAGTTTTTGTTTGCCAGAGACACAACGCATGAATGACTTCGCATGAAGGAATGCAATCAGACTCGTCAACGTTTTTTGTTTGAGACGAATGCTTTTTGTCGAGCCCGATAAACAGTCTACCGGTTTCGGTATAACTTTGCGGTCTGGGTGCGTCTACGGCTTCCGACAAGGTTTCTTCGAAATAAATGTCTGTCCCACAGGTAAGAATGAGTCAGTGAGAGTACTCTCGTACAATCTCGTATCCAGATGGTATCGCGAGTTTCACACTAAAGTAGAATCCATTTTTACCGATTTTCTGGCACATGCCTGGGATTTTACTCCAATCAGATGGCGTGAAACCATTCTCGTACCCAGAGCTCCCTGGCTCCTCGTTTCGCGGTGAGGCTTTTGGTGGCCGGTGCTGTTGTGACCGCGGCAAAATGTACTACGCACGCGCAGCTTCTCACTTCCGGTCCAGTCCTTTGCCGCCATTCCCTACAAATGGTACTGGCTTGTCAAATTTTCCTGACACCGAGCGCGAAATTCAAAAACGTAAGCCGTAGAAAGAAAACGTAAGCTTTGAAGTCCCAGAAAAGTTAGAGTTTTAGTTATTCAGCAAAATATATTTTGCACCTCATGGTTTGGTGCTTGCACTCGAGGTGAAAATGAGACTTGAAGACGGCGTACCGGGAGAAAAGACGACGGTCGCCACATTTGTGTCAAACAAACAAGCTCTGGTTTTTACACTCATTCTCAGAGGCCTAGAGGTTTCGCTTATGGCTTCAGATGAAGTTTTTTTATCCGAGGAGAAGAGGCTGATCGCACAAAGAGATAACGGGCATTTTCAGTGTTTGCAAGCCGATTCGTCTCTATGCAAACTCAAACAAATGAGCCTACGAAAATCGATTCAGCGAATAATTAAACTGGCAAATCCTTTTTCACGTTTCCTTTCCTATGCAAACTTTCATAGTTACAGTTTTCACTTCAATTCGAAGTTTCACCACGAAATACAGAGAAAAGAGGCCTGTGCCAGCAGGTTAAATGATTTGCAGAATAGTGGCTGTTGTTATTCTCTAACTTTCAGACACATAATTACTCCGGAAGGATTCAGGCTTCTCTAAGAAAATTCTCAAGCTCAAGCGGCGCAAGGGAAGACAAGTTTTCCTCCTCGTGTCTTATTTGAATGAAAATGAAAATTAGCCACCGTAGCAAGCCTTTCCCTTTCAAAGATCAGAGAAACGTACGAGCGAAGTCAAATGGTTGACAAGATTTGTTTAGAATGTCATAGAAACGTTTGATTGACGGCCACTAAAAAAACAGTCGCGGCACGTGAAACAAATTCGCGAACGCACAGTTGACTGAGAATGAGTGTAAGTAGTTCAAGCTTGGATGAGAAGGCACCTTTGGACAGCCAGAAAAGGCTAAAATTACGGACGAAATTTGCTTTCGAAGCCAATCAAGGAGCTTGTAAAATGTGACAAGCCACCACAGGGACTCGCGCATGCGTAATAGTTTTGCCATGGTGTCGATGCTATTACTAAAGCCTCACCCGCGAGGTGACAAGCCGGGTAGCACTGGGTACGAGAATGGCCAGGAACTCCGTCAAACCAAAAGCTGTACTGAGGGTAATATAGAACCAGTTAGAAAAAAGACGAATACTTGATGCAAATGTGTTCGCGGCGTTTACTACCCACAATTCATTCCCAGATACCACAAGTCACACGCCTTTAGGGGTCGAAATTGGGGAGGCGTGATGATCCCCGAAAAAACATTTCATGCACAAAAACATTGCCACCCCCCTTCCCCCAATCTCTAATTGTCCAGCCCTTAGGGGGTCAGAACTCTTTTCCTAGCCAGCAAAAGCCGACACCAGTGATTCGCGCAATGAGCCAAACATTCCACACTGATGACGTATTGTGACCCAGATCTGGCCAAACGAATTTCGTGGCCAGTTTAAAGCGGGACTGTCACGGTACGCGCATGCTCGAGCAAAGACCGCCGATCCCATAACTATCATTCAAAATGGGGATTCCCTGTTTAAATAAACTAATCACGGGACACTTCGTTTTCGCGGGAAAGTACCCCGCCCCGCGCGACGTCGCCTCAGGGAAACATAATTTGGAGTTCACTCGTCAGGAGGCGACATTATGGTAAGTTTTAGGGGTTTTTAGGCAAATGAGCTGCAAAATCGTTGTCTGAGGTGAAGATACCGTAGCCCTTGAACAATTTCCATGTCTCGTGGACCCTTTTCGATATCCAGGTCCTGCTTTTATTGTGTTCCCAAGCCATTTTGGCGTAAGGACGACCTCGATTAGGCCTTTCTTGTTGGGCAGCCATCAGTGAAAATGACGCTCGAGTCTCATTCAATTTAAAACGACAAACAATATTGCATCGACTCCAAATTTGGTCACGATACTAAGGAGATCTCAGGAGAGAATACCCGTTAAGAATTAAGGGTAGATGGACCCCGAAACAACAAGATTTGAACGGATTCTACCAGCGTAATTCCTCCCGCTCACAGCCATCGTTCCGGCCCGGACCAAAGTGATCAAAATTCGCACATGCGCGTACCGTGACAGTCCCGCTTTAAACTAGAAGACATTTATGTTACATCATATACCACATAGGGGCTCAGTAAATAAGAATGTTGTTTCTATTGTTTTATTTTCATACCCTGTTAAGAGATACAGCCATTTTTAATTTCATGCAAATTTGATGACGTCAGGTTAGGATTAATCTTTCGGGCTTGATAATAGCTAACTGTTTTCGATAATTAACAAATTTGGCAAATAATAAGAGCCCAGTCAAGGATCTTGTCTGATTTATGTCAAAAGTTTGCTCGTACGATCTTTTGTTGTGACGTTATCACTTGACTGTTTCGACGTCATCACTTTACCTAGTTAGCATAAACTTTGTGATCAAATGACTCCGGTTTGAAAAACGATAAACACACACTAGAACCAAAGACAAGTGCGCTCAGGTAGCTACAAAATCCAAGAGGTTTCATACTAAGGGTGATATGCACTTAAATGCTAGTGAGAAATTCAAATAAGATTTAAAAAGCTACGTAACTCTTGACCAGATCTGAGTCATCATTATGGATTGTTTGGCTTGAGCACACAGACGCTTTTCAAGCATTAAGGATCGCTTTAACTGTCGCGCTAAATTGACAGTAAAAATAAGTCATTTCGATAAGCCTGATTTTATGAGGTTAACATAGCCTGTCTGGCGAATGGAGGAAATCCCTGATTTTAGGAGCGCAGGAAGGATTCAAATTGTAATTTAGTTCGGCAGTAGCGCGGCCTTGGCACGGAAGATAGTGCCGTTCGTAATGCAAATGAGCTCCTGACAATAGGTTTCATCACGTCAATATCGATTAATAATATCTAATAGCTATCAGGAAATGAAACCCGGTATCTAATTCTACACATCCGCATAAGTAAACTGCAACGTTTCAGAAGAACTACTTTAAATTGGCGGAGATATGAATTTCCAAAACTTGAGGGCATTGATGCCCTCTCAACCTCCACTTGACGTATTTACCCATACATTTCTTTGTAAAATAAAGTACAGAAATAATATGAAGTTTTGAAAATTCATATCTCAGGCGGTATTTAAGCAATCTGTGAAATGTGTAGAATCGAATACTGGGTTGCAATCGCTGATAACTATTAGATATTAGTCAAATCACACTAGTGGTCTATTGTCAATGCTGCGTTCTGATTGGTTGAGCTACTAGTAGGCTATAAGTTATAGCCTACTAGTAGCGAAAGTGTTAGATTTGAAAGCCAGAAAATCGCAAATAACCAGACCAGAAAACGTTTTTTTGCTACATACATTGACCTACTAGTGTGATTTGACTAAAACAATTATTCCTCTCGCCCTCGTGGCCTCTGAGTCAATAGCCCATTCGGCCTTCGGCCTCATGGGCTATTGATTCAGAGCCCATTGGCTGATTGCATTTTTATTCCGCACCGGGGGGGTTGAGGACCCGTGGAATTTTTCCAGGGGAGAGGGTCGATCCCAGTCCTGGATTTCCAGGGGTGGGGGTCATTACCAAGGCTGGAAATTCCAGGGGAGGGGGTTATTATCAAGCCTGGAAATTCCAGGGGATGGGGGTGTTGAAGATAAACGGAAATTCCAGGGGAGGGGGTTATTATCAAGCCAGGAAATTCCAGGGGATGGGGGTGTTGAGGATGCATGGAAATTCCAGGGGAGAGGGCCTTTTCAGAGCTTGGAATTTCCAGGGGAGAGGGTCCATCCCAATCCTGGAATTTCCAGGGGTGGGGTCATCACCAAGGCTGGAAATTCCAGGGGAGGGGGTGTTGAGGATGCACGGAAATTCCAGGGGAGGGGGCACAGAGAATGTACGGAAATTCCAGGGGAGGGGGGCACAGAGAATGTACGGAAATTGCAGGGGAGGGGGCACAGAGCATGTACGGAAATTCCAGGGGAGGGGGTATTGAGGATGCATGGAAATTCCAAGAGAGGGGGTATTGATGATGCACGGAAATTCCAGGGGAGGGGGGCACAGAGAATGTACGGAAATTACAGGGGAGGGGGGCACAGAGAATGTACGGAAATTCCAGGTGAGGGGGCACAGAGGATGTACAGAAATTCCAAGGGAGGAGGTATTGAGGATGCATGGAAATTCCAAGGGAGGGGGTATCGAGGATGCACGGAAATTCCAGGAGAGGGGGCACAGAGGATGTACGGAAATTCCAGGGGAGGGGTTATTGAGGATGCATGGAAATTCTGGGGGAGGGTTATTGAGGATGTACGGAAATTCCAGGGGAGGGGGTATAGAGGATGTACGGAAATTCCAGGGGAGGGGGGTACAGAGGATGTACGGAAATTCCAGGGGAGGGGGTCATCCAAAAGCAAGGTCCTCAACCCCCCCGGTGCGGAATAAAAATGCAATCAGCCATTCGGGCTCGAGGAATAACTAGTATCACCCAACTAGTGGACTATTGCCAATGTTGCATTCTGATTGGCTACGCTACTATGGGACTATTATCAATAGACCTCTAGTAGCGAAAGCGCCGATTTTGAACATGAAAACAATGGCGGCCGCTTCTCGTTTTGTCGAGGTCCAACTAGTTGGGTGATACTAAAACAATTAGTCCTCGAGCCCGAAAGTGCTACGGGCCAATAGCCCATGAGGCCGCTTATCAATCTGCAATACTAACGTGATAAAGGCCTATAGCTCTAACTAGACAATTGGAAGTTGACATTTAGAGCGACCAGAATTACGTCTAAAACTGGCCTAAGTGGCGTCGGCTTTCGCAGGCTACACTAGAGCAGATTTTCGTATGACTGTGAAAAGTACCGTGACACGGCGCGGTACTGTCACGGTGGCGGTACCGAACCTGGCCTGCTGTAGATACCGAACGAAATCGCGTAGTCGCGGTACGGTCGCGGCGCGGTACAACTCTTTCGCGGCACTTTTCACAGTCATACGAAATCTGCTCTATTTCAAGATAGAACCCATACGAAGGAGGTGATGGTGAACGCCAGATGCCACTGCACCCCTAGGGTTTATAGTAATAACTGTTCTAGGCCATTCTTGTTCCCAGAACCTCTTGGTCATGCTGACTGTCGGAGGCTCTGGTCCAAGATACAACCGCCTTTGCGATATATAGTGACCGTCTTTGTCCGCATTAGGCGAATTTCAAAATGGCGAGCGGGAATCTCAGCCAATCAGAATCGACCTATGCCTGTCAGGCGCCAGAGCCTACGATAAACAATAAACAGCGGAGTAGGTTCTGGGAACGAGATTTGTCTATTGCACAAAACGAAATGAAAATAAGGGTAGCATCCTGCCCACCCTTAAATTAGATCCACCCGGTGCATTTGTTTTGACGTGCCTCCTCCCTTAGTTGTAGCAGCCGATTTGAAAGGTAAAATATTTTAATTTTCCTTTGGCTTTGACCTGAAAAAAATCTGCTGGTATGAAAGCATTGAGTGGTGCTTTTCATTGTCAAGGTAAGTAGTCATTGTATATTTGCATCTCTAACGTTCTAGTGTATCTCCAGCACAAAGAACTATTTCATAGCCCGAGGTGCGTCATGCAGGAATTTAAAACAAAATAGTAACAACTGAGAAGAGGTTGGGTATCAAGAATTCTAATATCTGAACGCCAACACCTTCATTGGGCTTGTAGGTTCGCCAATTTTGCAACACGGGATATGAAGAAAGTTCAAAAGAGATGATCATTTTCTTGAAACAGATATATTTGCCGATTTCCAAATGCGAGAGATTCAAGTGACGACTTCACATACACTTATTTCAGAAAAAAGATTTCATCGTCACAACTGTCTCTTATAGCCCGCGGTGAGTCATGGGAGGCTAAATAGTATACCAAAACAGAATCATGTGCACTGTTGTTTAGGATAAATAACCATACTTATCACCCAACACCGCGGCAAAAGGCATTTGCCATGCGCTAAAGATTCGCTTCCTGTGAAATGAAAACAAAAGAAATAATCGTACATAACAAAGATATCTCGAAAGAAATTTGGAAAACGTAAGCTCCAGACACAAAACGTAAGGCCAAAAATTGCAGAGCAACTAGAATATGATCATATCTTTCTCTGAACTTTTGCACCTCGCAATTTAAGGCTTGCATGCACACGAGGCGAAAATTCTGGTTTAAAGTCAAATTTATTGTTCGCTGTTATGTAGATTTTTTCAGTTGTCTTCATTTCACAGGCCAGTGAATCTTTAGCGCATGTGAACTGCGTTTTGCCCCGGTGTCTTATCACCCTGCTTATCATATGCCAAATGATTCACTGTTTTATCACCCTGCTTATCATATGACAAATGATTCACTGTTTTATCACCCTGCTTATCATATGCCAAATGACCGCTCGCAAGAAATGTTTGTACTGGGAATAGACTGCTTGCAGTCCCTTTGAATGATCCACGCAGGTTTTAAAATCGGGTGGATTGTTGTGTGGCGGAAGGCTCATTAGATCACATGTTTTCTCTAAATTGAACATTGAACTGCGTCCTTACGACTGAATCTAAAACCTTAAGAGTGCTGATTATTTCTAGTGCCTTCAAAATTCTGAATCTAGACCCTGCTTATGCAAATGAGTAAACAAACACCGCCTATACTGGGAAAAGGCCGAAAATTTCGTTCTCCTTAGTTTCTCCGATGATACACCGCGGGCTACAACAGACAGTTTTGACGGTGCAAGCTTTTCTGAAATAGGTGTAATGAGGAGTCAATAAACCTCAGCTATATTCATTCCATGATTGGGCATCTTAAAAGACCGAGCTATTTTAAGAAACATTTTAGTATGATTGTGACTTCCTAATAGGAAGGAATATTTGCCCAAATAACCTATGAAAGCAATGGAATAGCTTCTAAGTTGCAACAGAAGAAACAATTCGTAAGCTACAGGGCACTTAGGGTTGTATAAAACAAAAAACGCATTATTTCTAAAATAGCTCGGTATGTAAAAAAGCCCAATCACTATCCTATTATGAGAGTTGGGGAGCTCCGACTCGCAGGCTCTTGGTGAAATTCATATCGATAGTTATTGGCTGATCGCATTTTTTTTTTTTTTTCACACCGGGATCTTCAAATGGTAGGGTCGTCGAACCCCCCTTCCCTGGAATTTGAACACCCCCTCCCTTGGAATTGCTGGGTTGCCAAACAGCACCTTTTCCACAGTTTAGATAGAACCCTCCCCCCTGGAATTTCCAGGATTTTAGGAATTTCCAGGGTCCAGATAGGCCCCCTCCCCATACCTGCCAACTCTCCCGGTTTACGCGGGAGACTCCCGGTTTTAACCCTCAGTCTCCCAAGAAAAAAATTGAAGCTTTCCATATATTTACTGTATATCTCCCGGGTAAATTTCTTGCGATTTTCTCATACAGTTGTTGTATTTGTGACAAAATCTCCCGGGTTTGAGACAAAACCTCCCGGTTTTGGAGTTTTCAGGGTTGGCAGGTATGCCTCCCCTTGAAATTAGATAGATCCCTCCCTCCGGAATTTCCCAGGGTCCTCGACCCCCCCGTGCGGAAAGAAAATGCAATCAGCCATTACTATTTTACAAGACATATATATAGTGGTTTCAATAACGTTTGTCGGCCCCAAAGACTAAAGCCTACAAGTTGTCGGCGCCAAGCATTGTGGGTCATTCGTGCTTTGAATAACAAATATTCTCCATGAGTCAAAAATGCCGCGCGCGATAAGCGAAGTCGACCTCAGACTTTAACCTGTTTCCGAATTCGGGTGAGAGAATTGCACTGGCATCTAAAAATGTGCATTCTTAAGAGCGAATGTCAAATTTCAGCAAAAAAAAAAGCTCAGCAAAATTTGACATTTCACGGTCACAACCCAAAATCTAATTTCCTTCAAAATTGTTTGGATGATACAATTAGCATTCTGTGTTTATTTTGCTCAAAGAGTTCGCTTCTCAAAGAAATGAAATAAAGACACTTACAAATATATTAATACTTCGTTCCAATCCAATGCTCAATTATTTTAGGCGCCTAGAAAGCTTTAACCTAGCTGAATCGAAGGTGTATTTCTTTCTTTGGATATTTATTCTACAAAATATTCCAGTGGAGTTTCAGTAGTTAGGGTCTCATGCAATCATCTCACAAAATACCCCGTCAGTATTTGATTTCCTCCTTGACAAACGAAAAGCGTGAAAAGTAAATGGACAGCTAAATGCTGTACGCAGTACTGTCGCTCACGTTTAAGAATAAAGTTCTTGCGCCCTCCAATTTGAAATTTGAAGTGCACTATAAATTTAAATCGCGCTGTTCCCAACACGCGCGCGTAAATCGAATTGAATTTTGATTAGCACGTGGGACAACAAATGACTCACAAGGCTTGGCGCCGACAGCTTGCAGGTTTAGTCTTTTGGGTGACAAACTTTATTGAAACCACTATATACCATACCAGTCGACAGAGCGGAAATGAGTTGAGGTTACGAGTTTACTTCGCAGTTTATGAATATGCACCTGTTTCAATTAACATTCCTCCTAAAACCATGAAAAATTAAAAAAATAATAATTCGAATTCGCAGCAATTCATGTCAAATCATATCTCAAAGTATTACACAAAATGTCACTGAGTGTTTTAGCCTAGTTTGGTTTGCCATACTAGTAGAAAACACGAGAAATAGCGTCTGCATTATGATGCATGGTTCATGGTTTTACGGAGCAACTTTAATTGAAATAGGTGTATAAGGCCTAGTTCATACGCCGCTCTTATCATGAGCCGATCCAATTGCAAAATCTCGATAAAACAATATTGTTCGTCCATCTCTAGTCTGCCTGTCACCTAGACTATTCTAAATCATACCGGTAATGTAGAATTTTCACGGCAACAGGTTGGATCGGCTCATGATAAGAGCGGCGTATGTACTAGGCCTAAGCTGACGATTATGAAATGAAGTACTTAAAGGCCCATTACACCTTTCCATAATGCATTGCCAGCCGTGCTTTTTATGTTTTGGTTTTGAAAACGAAAAAAAGATAAAAGAAAAATAACTGTTCAAAAACTTAAATTAATCTATCAGCTAGCCTCTTTTCTTAATTGAAATGTCAGGGATAAGAAGGATATAAACACGGCAATGCATTGCGGAAAGGTTAAAAAAAAGACAAAAAATCCCAATTTTGATGACATTTGGAGGATTTGATCTTGCGTTTGCCACAATGGAATAAAATCCTAAAGAAACTAATCAAACCAAACGTCATTTCCGCTCTACCATACCAGTCCAACTCTCTCGGGTTAAATGAACTAGCACTCTATAAAACAGACGTGTTTTAGGAGCGTTTCCAAGAGGTGCCAGTTCCACAAAACTCAGTGGTGTAGCAGTGCATGTGCACCGTGAATCGGTAGCGAGGACTGGGTGCAACTCCCAGCTGAGTTGAACTTGGTGACAGAAGGAATTGCTTTTATTTCTGCACGAGTTTGTTTTGGTATAAATAATGCCAACCTTAAAATGTATGTAAAGTTTTGTTTCAAAACACGAGTCTGGGTATAATTTATGCCATAACTACAGGGTATGTAAGTTCAATTCCTACAGGTAGTTCTTTAGAGGGGTATAATTTATGCCATAACTACAGGGTATGTAAGTTCAATTCCTACAGGTAGTACTTTAGGGGGGTATAATTTATGCCATAACTACATGGTATGTAAGTAATTTTCCTCCATGTGGTAGTTTAGGGGGTATAATTTATGCCATAACTACAGTGCATGTATGTTGCTACATGTGCCATTTAGGTTGGGTATAATTTATGCCATAACTACATAGTATGTAAGTAATTTTTGTAGGCAATTTTTAAAACGTAAGTTTGTAAGTAAAAATACTTACATACTATGTAGTTATGGCATAAATTATACCCAACCTAAATGGCACATGTAGCAACATACTTACATGCACTGTAGTTATGGCATAAATTATACCCCCTAAACTACCACATGGAGGAAAATTACTTACATACCATGTAGTTATGGCATAAATTATACCCCCCTAAAGTACTACCTGTAGGAATTGAACTTACATACCCTGTAGTTATGGCATAAATTATACCCGTGTAAACAACCGCCCGTAGGTACATGGTTACATGCACTGTAGTTATGGCATAAATTATAACGACCTGGCATCACATGTGCTAATACTACTTACAAACAGTGTAAATATGGCATAAGTTATACCCTTCAAACACTCCTTTTGTTGTAGAACTGTGTTTATTTCAATTTCACAGGAGTTACAGCATTGAGAACTTGACAATAACTGTAAGAACTTCTTTAGTGAAAGGGAAAAAAATAGGAAAAAGATCCTACTAACATGACCTCTAGATCTGTAATCGCTTCGCCTTATACAAATGTTCTACTGTAAACTGTAAACTCGTGTCAAATGGACATGCCACCAAAACGACTATAATTGTCATTTCAATCTAGAGATCATGTTGGCTAAAAATAACGATCTGTACAAAATCTACAGCCTAGTACCTGGCGATCTGATCGGGCTTCCTGTGCTCGGAGATGATCCGTTAGGATTTACACAGGTCTTACCAACCACAGGGAGCCAACCAAGAAAGCCAGGACTAGGCTGCAAAATCTAAAATACGAGTCTCTCCAGTGTTTCTTTTTTATTTGATTTGGCGCGCGGGATTCCTGTGGCGTCGGGATTCCTGTGTCGTGGGGGGAAAGAAGTGAAACACAGGAAACCCGCACGCCAAAAAAAATCAAATATCCGAGAAAACCCACTGGAGAGCCGGCTAGCAGGCTAAGCCTAAGTACTTCGTACATCGATTACGTCTACCCTTTAACACATTTTCGTGGAATTCCGCATATCGCCTTACTAGATCAAACTTCTGGGAGCAGACTAAAACTACATTCACATTTGCCTTCTGCCCTCTTTGTTTGCGCGTAATAATGTACACATATTTCAGAAAAGATTGCACCATCAAGAACCGTCTGTTGTAGCCCGCGATGGGTCATGGGAGCAAATATGAATACCAAAACAGAATGATGGACACTGTTTTTAGAAAAATAGCCATACTTATCACCCTGCTTATACCAAATGAGATTACAATACATCGCTCGCAATAAATTTTGTATTGGTTTAATACGAGAATTTAGATTTTCTTTGTTTCTCTCCACTGAGTACCGCGAGGTACAACAGGCAGTTAGGGTTACACTTGTTATGGTGTAACCTTTTTTGAAATAGGTGTATAAGGGAAAAGCAGGGTAGATGCAATCAATAATATGGTGTTTTCAGTAAAGCTGGCCACGCAGAACGAGAAAAGTTACTAAGCTTTGACCGAATACGACTAGAGAATGGGCAGTAGCATTTAAAATCCACATCCCCTAGTTAAGGACCTAGGTTGTCAAAAAAAGAGCTTGGAATAGGCCATGTTCGAATTACGCTCCAATGCCTACAAACAATAATCTTAAGTCGAGGCTTTCTTCTGAAATTACTGTAAATGTATTAGAACTTGGAGAAAGCCTCGATTTGAAGCTTTTGTCTTGGAGCGTAATTCGAACCTGGCTATTACAGGGTGGTCACCCTTAAATTACAAATTCCAGGTTGGGTGGGTGGATGGTTCAAATTATCGGGGGAGTGCGGATTGTTTTTGACGACTGCCCAATGATTAGAGCAGTTCGACTTTCCAGACAATTTGATTTTGTTGAGGATAATATAAGGGACGGACCATCTGACAAGTGCTGGGGGAAGGGGGTCCAAAACCAAAATATATATATATATTTTTTATATTATTATTTTTTATATTTTTTATATATTTTATATATTTTTTATATATATTTTATATATATATTCATATATTCGAGCAAGCAAAATTGAAAGATAAAAATACCCGAGCAACGTCTGCTCAACGATAACCTGGGGGAAATTAGTGCACTCAGAATTCTTGTGAAGAAAATTCGGACAAGTTGGAAAGTCCCCTCCCCCTCCCCACATCACTTTTCTTATGGTCCGTCGTGAAGTCCATATCTGTACGTGAAAGGACCACAATTCCGTGCGCCGCTAGCTTGAAACTTTCTCCTTTAACACGTGACTAACTTTGATTGAAAACACCATATATAGTAACAATCTAGAATAGGCTCTTTAAAATAGCTGTAATCCCCTATCGAGGAACTGATGTACCCCTGTGGAAATCCCAGGGATCGTGCTCCTCAGTATTTTGGAGGAAATTTCCTGGAAAATTCCAGTGTCAAAAACAAAGGCCTCTGTGGGAATTCCAGGGTCATCTCCAGTGTAAGAACCATTCCCTGAGGACACCTTTGTGTTTAGTTACTATTTAATGATGATTGGTTCAACCTTCGTTCTACCAAACAAAGAAAGCTTTGTGACGCAGCTGGTGAGTTCTTACACTGGAGATGAGCCGAATTCCAGGTTCCTCCATAGGGGGTAAAAAATATTGAACGGAACAGCCCATTATGCGCTTACGTTTCCCTGAACAACCTTTCGAGCGTACCATATGAACAAGATTCTACGGAGAAGGGCCGGGCCGTTTATAGTGGGATGTCAGGGCTCGACCTTAGCGTTAATAACCAAATACAAGTAAAACTTTTATTTTGACAAGTTTTTGTTTATTTACTAGCCATCTTAGCTACTTGATATTTTGCATCTAGAAAAAACAATTGTTCGCAGTTTTTCTGACTTCAAAAATGTTCAGAATAACAGAAAAAAAAGATTCTACATTCGGCATAAAAAAGATTTTCATGTGACGTCATGAAATTTCTAACTTTGAAACTATGATCGCTATGTCTTTGTGCTTGGTTTACCACCAAGACGAAGTCGCCATACATTTCACTGTAAATAAAATGGATATTCAAATGTGTATAAAACGTGGCAGAATAAAATAGTTGTTAGTCTTCTTTCAGATACATCTAATGAAATTTTCATCTAATCTAGCGAGCAAAATCTGTTTTGCTCTGAAAACGATCTATCATGTTTTCTCCATTGGCCGCCATTTTGATTGTGCATGAGCAACGATTCAAAATAGCCCAAAAAAAATTTTCACACGTAACTGGCTCATGCTCTTTTTATTCAGTACACGGAGTGCCTGTAGAACATTATCATCGCTAGTGAATCCATGCCATTTACTAGCCATTTCACTATGAAGTTAAGATCGAGCCCTGGGTATCCATCGTGGATTGCTTTTAGAGACGAGACTAAAATTATAGGGTACTTCCTCATAGGTTTACCTTAAAAAGTTAGGGACGCTTCCAATGTAATGGTGCGCTTTTCATTGGGTAAGAGATGGAATGGTACACGTCGATCGGAAAATTTCGATCCCGGAAAATTTCCCAAAAATTCAGAATTACCTCTCAAGGTGAAACCCAAAAACGGGATTTCCGTTTTTGTTTCGAAAATTTAATTTGACCAACACGGCCACACGATGGATTCGACGCCAGATTTTCTGTATTTAAATTATCCAATCAAAAAAACTCGAATTCGACAGTAATAAAAATTCGGAAACTCGAGCCGGTAATCTTATACCAATGGAAAGCGCCCAAGAAATGCATTAAACGCTTCCCTAGTTTTGTGAGTCGAACATTGTCATGCAGAACAGTACAGTGGATTTACATATGACGATATCCTGGACTTGTCCATGGCATAGCACTGACTCGTGCCGTTTAGATAAGATCCGCAACTGCAAAGACAAAGAACGATTAGCTTTGCTGGAGCCGATTACTTTACCCATCTTGGGAATCCACTTAGGCCTCCAGCATACGTCGAACTTTAGTCGCTCTTATTGAGTCGCCATCTCGTTCCCAGAGCCCTGCATTTTCTGCGCATGCGTCGCCAAATTATAGCGACGAATGCGCCATTCTCGAACCCAGAGCTCCCCGGCTCGTAACCTCGCGGAGCCGAGGCTCTGGTGACAGCCACTGACGCATGCACGAGATTTAATACAGAGCCGCTGAGAGAAAGACCTTTCAGCGCATGCTCCAACGCTCAAAATCAACCAATCAGCGACGGCCCTCAAGTGGATGTCCCCAGAGCCTCCCCTGCGAGCAGACGAGCTGGGGAGCTTTGGGAACGAGAATGCGAATGCGCAGAAAATACAGGGCTCTGGGAACGAGATTGACTGAGTCGAACCAAGAAAGTTCGACCGAAGTGCATGTGTAGCACGGCGTTTGCCGCGCACGAGATCGACCTAATGGGACATTTTGCACTATTGCGTCATTTGACTACGACTACCAGAATCCTTTTCAGTTTTCTTTTCTTATGCAGATAAGCCGCTATTGGAAACAATAGGCAATAATTACACGAACAAAAGGGACAACGCAAAGGTTTCTGGTAGTCGTAGTAAAATACGTCATAATGAAAATTTCCTATTGATTGGGTCGACCCAGTATTCTGGATCGACGAGCCGTGCCGGGAATCACGATTCTGGTACGGCGTGGCGGCAAACGGCGTTCTAGAGTCGCAACTTATAATTTTTGAATTAGCAAATAATGAATGCAAATTGCACTTTGTTGTGTCAAATCTGAAAATCGATTCCTCCCTCTCATCGCAATGCGTAATGCCATACGACTAGCAAATACAAAATGGCCCCACAGGAACTGGAACTTAGTTTTAAATTATTTTTCGAATGGAACTGATACAAGACACACAATATTATATCAAGACCATCTTGAATTCATGGACTCTAATGTAGATCAGATAATTTGTACTTGACACTTCGAAAGGTTCCGAACCTTTTAGCATATTGCTAAAATATGGCCGGATTAGCGAAAAAATTGCGCACTTTTGGCTAAAGGCGCCAAAGTTTGCATGTTTATAGATAAGCTATGGAGCCACGCTAAATTATATTCGTAGCGAAAGCTATAGAAGTTTTAATGTGAACCATTGTTTTGCCATTGGCAGCCATCTTGGAATCCTTTGTTATTCATGAGCTTTGCGGCACTTCGTCGTGAAATCATCAATCGTCATGTTTATAAAGTATAGCACTGTACTAGAAAGAACTGTCATGCCAAAATTTCAGAGACAAGCTTCTTTTTACACACTCGGCACAGTCATGAGGCATCAATTTTCTCGATCTTTTTAAAATTTTGTTGGTTAGTCTTGAAACATTTTATCAGGCTATTGCTTTACAATACCAATTATAAACATTCCCAAATAAAATAGTCGATGCATTTAATAAACCAAAAGCTCTAAGAGACGCTCACCGAATTCAGTCAGCTCAATCTATCGTTCAGAATTGGCAAATGTTGAGCTGCTATGGCTATGCAGTCTGGAGAACAGCTCGGAAGCTCGAAAGCCGTTCTAAACCTCATTTGAATAACAAAGCATTCAAAATGGCTGCTATCGAGTAAAACAATTTTCACTCTAAAACTTCTCTGGCTTTCGCTACGAATGAATTCTAGCGTGGCTCCATATCTAAGATGTAAAAATACTTTGAAAACTATCACCAGGGAAAACGTTGGGCCTTTATCTAAAATGCGCAATTTACTCGAAAATGTGCTGTAATCCGCCGGACCAAGAAGAATTCATTTTGTTCAGTAAATACCGACTGAAATGGGCTCATTAAAATGCAACTTTGAAGCTTGTTGAGGCAATAGCCGTATTCACACTAGAGATGGAAAACTCGTTTGACACGAGTTTTTCGTCCGGACAGAAACTCGTCTTAGTGTGAAACCGGGACGAAACGGATTTTTGACGGGAAACCGTCTGAATTCATATCAGACGGAAAACTCGTCAGACGAAAAACCCGTCATGACGAGTTTTCCGTCCTCTAGTGTTAATACGGCTAATGTCGCGTAACACGTGTGCCGCCGCCTGTCGATGTAATAGCTGTATTCACACTAGAGACGAAAAACTCGTCTGAGACGAGACGGGACGAGACGGATTTTTGACGGGAAATCTTTGCGGTCTGGGCGTGCACGCATGAGCGGTTTACCGACATTGTTTCTTGAAATAGCTGTATGGAGTACCCTGCCTGGAATGTCAAGCGGCACAACAAATTCCAGCCGTTAGGTAGGGGAAAGTTCAAGGAGACTTTTGCTAAAATAATTGCCATTTCGTTGACTAAGGTTGACTCCAAAAATGTGCCAACGAGATTCAAAATGTTTCTTTGATCCAATTTTATAACAATTTCTGTTTCATTCCCAGCGTTTTTGGTTAAAAATATCTAACTTTAGGGCCGGCAATAAAATCCTAAATATTGAAATACAAAAAATCGATATAACGCCTTTGGAGTCCACAGGGTGCCAAGCGGTTGGGTGGTTCGGAAAAAATAAGAATTTCAGGGTTGAAGCAATAGGAAAATATAAAGACTTGGACCAAAAAAAAGGAGGAAAACAGGAAATGAGAGGTTTGTGTATGCTCATATTTATCTGTTTAGATTATTTATCGGAACTTTTTATAGCAAAACATGCTTGAAAGATAGCAGTGTTCATATTTGGTATCAAGTGGCACATTGGGATGTGGATCTGTGGGCGAGAATGTTTTTTGAAATGTGAGGATTTGGCCAAAAAATAAGAGAAAATAGGAATACATCCAAAAAATAGGAACTTGACACCCTGAGTCCGCTTATTCATTATTATTCACAACTGGGAGGTTTTACAATAGCCGTATTTACACTAGACACGGAAAACTCATCTGAGACGAGAACCACGCAGACCACCTAGTTTCCCGTAAAACTAGTCATACCATCATCTGAGACGAGTTTTTTGTCCAGTCGGAAAACTCGTCTTAGTGTGAAACCGGGACGAGACGGATTTTTGACGGGAAATCTTAGTGTGAGACCGGGACGAGACGGGTTTTTGATGGCAAATCGTCTGACGTCATATCAGACGGAAAACTCGTCAGACGAAAAACCCGTCATGACGAGTTTTCCGCCCTTTAGTGTGAATACGGCTATTGATTCTGACGGACTAGAACTTACCGAAACGAGAATTATTGATTGAAGCGAGAACATGCAACCTCGTCCCCAGGGTCTTGTGGGTAATTTTCAAGATGGCGGTTGATCGAGCACAAGACCCTGGGTGAGGCTGAGTCACATGACCACTGTTTTAAAACATGGGAACGAGGTTGTCCTTTATTTCGAAACGGTCATGTGCTCGACAAACCGCCATCTTGAAAATTTCCCACAAGACCCTGGGGACGAGGTTGGAGAACATGACCACAGAGAAGCAATAGTCCAGTTTCGAATTCTCTGCTCTACCGCTGAATAGGCATCAACGGCGCATAAATACAGTGGGAGCCTCGATTCACCGATCCCGCACTCATTGTTATACCCCTAGTTACTGTTGCCAAATGTTATCTTTGGCATAGAGCGCGGAAAAGACCCCGATTGCAGGGAGGTGTTAGAAGTTGTTGCATGCAATTGGATTTTATATTTTTACTTTGAAAAGCTGAATAATTATTGAAAAATCTTCTTTATTCAAGTTTGTTGCTCGGACATTTTAAATTCAGTAGGGAAAACTTCCTATTGTTTGCTATGAGTGGGCGGAGCTATCGTCAAAATAGGGATCGGTCTATTAAAAGCCGAAACGTTGTGAATACCAGCGAATCGGAAACGTTTCCTCAACTTTGTCTATTGTCTCAATTCAAGCTTCATCAGTTTCTTGTTGATATTCACAACTTTTTCGACTTCAAATTGAGGCTCCCACTGTATTTATGCGCCTTCGATGCCTATTCAGCGGTAGAGTAGAGAATTCGAAACGGGATTATTCGATATATTTGTGTTCTGTATCACCACCTATCGAATCAAGACAACCTATGGCCCTATAAATCTTACCATTCATGGGCATCTCGTCAATCTGTGTGCTGTAGTACTGCTCGATGTCGCGGAGAATTCGAATGTCATCCGACTTGACGAAGTTTATGGCCACACCCTTACGCCCAAAACGACCAGACCGACCGATGCTGCGACAGAACAAAAACGTTTTTTTAGTTGCGTGGAAATCGCGGAGTGACCACCTTGCAAATTCACGTCACGTTACTGATATTAATGGCCCCACCATGCGAAAAGGGACCTTATACAGTATTTTGTCAAATTTCTGTTTTGAAGAGTGTTAGGGATTAACCTGCTCGCAGACGTTGGAGATTAGTTTTAGGTCTTGAAACACGAGTTTGCTTTCGTGTGGCCGCTATCTTGGATTTGCGACAAAATGTCCTCTCTCCCGATTTGTCACATGGCGGCCACGCGTTTCAAGACCTTAAACTTGGGGAGCCACTTTATGTACTACCGAAACAGGTGGACTGTTTATTCGGCTTGAGAAAAAGCACTAGTCTCCAGACAAAAACATTCACGATGTAGTTTGAATTCGGGTCATCTACAATGTAAGAACTCACAAGCTGCGTCACAAAGCTTTCTTCGTTTGGTAGAACGAAGGTTGAACCAATCATGATTGCCAACGAGCAGCCGAGCCAAGAGGCGAGGCTGCGAGGCGGCAGCATTATAGAGCCGTGCGAAGAGAAAAATTCTCGAGTTCAGAGTGGTGTAACCACCAGCCAATCAACGTACCAGGATTTCGAAAGAGCATTATTATTCAAGTGGTAACCAAATGCTTACAAACTATCAGTATCAGAAGAGAAATCTACTATTTGACCCCTGGTCCACTTCTGAAGTGCGCCCGTGTAGCCAACGCCGCGGTGCTGTTTGTGTATATTTCTCGCGCTGTTATTATTACACAACCATTGCTATCACAGTGATTTAGCTTGTTCATATGCTCATGGAAATGCATCCTTTACATGTATAACATTTAGAGGTAGATATCTGTCAATGGCCAAATGAAATCAGGGCGCATCAGTGAGTCAGAGGAACTGATATTATTCAAAAGGGCAAAACATGTCTCACTGTTCTATTGCTCGTTGGCACTTTTAGCGAGAGCTACAACTAGTTAAATAGTAACTAAACACAAAGGTGTCCTCAGGGAATGGTTCTTACACTGGAGATGACCCCCTTTGCTGAGGTCAACGATGTGTACAACTCAAATATTTTAATTTGGAAAATTTCCAAACTAAAAACACAAGAAAAGCCATCTACTAATTTTATGAGGTAAGAAATACAAATCAATGTGTTATTTCCCAAATTGTTAACGATTTTCTTTGGCAGCGACAACGCATGATGATTTCGTGCGAAGGAATGCAATCAGACTCGTCAACGTTTTTGTTTGAGACGAGTGCTTTTTGTCGAGCCCGATAAACAGTCTACTTGTTCGGTAGTATCTAAGAGCTGAGCATATTGGCCACCAAGTTTTCGCACGGCAAACCAGAGATTTGGCAGTCTCAATATCCAATTTTAGTATATACCAAATCAGTGAATAGTCATTTTCGCGCGCTCTGATTGGTTCCTGGAAAAGTAGATATCCAGCATTAGTATATACCAGCTCGGCAACCTCCTAAGAACGAGCAATTTGATTGGTTTAGAATCTCGGAATCTGAGACATTATTTACCTCCGAAACAGTAGATATTGTGTTGGCAAGCAAGTTTCTTGTAGTGGCGATTTTTATTTAAAAAGCGGAAGAAAAGTCAGTCAACAAAACTAAACAAGTAACAAATTAGATTTCCTTGTCTCAAAATCGGTCTCTCTGGATACATAAGTCTCACAAATCTTCTGAGCGTTGTTTGTGAAAAACACGCTTGCACTGAAACCCGGGTTGAAAAACTTTAGCTGGCTAAGCATGAATGAAAATTGCTTTTGGCATGTATTTTCCCTTTGTTTTATTAAATTGACAAAAATCAAAACTATAATCTACAATATGTCGAGAAAATACAGTCGAAAGAGTTAATTTTCAAAGTACCTGAGGATGGGTTTGTGTCTTGCTAATCGGCAGCTTTCTTGTAGTTTTTTTGCGAGCGAACTGTCAGCCACAAAGGAGACTTCTGTGTGTAGTTAGTTCTCCTTCTTCTTGCCTAATAATAACCCATAAGCCTTTTCACAAGGTTTCGTTCTCATGTAGCTGTTCCACCCTGCTAAATCGTTGTTCCCCTCAAATATCCTGTGTTTACGGTGTTCATTCACTCCATTTTTCCAGCAAACTAAACTTGTGCAACGAGTGGCTGCCGACAAATAATTTTCATCTCCTCGGAAACCTTTGGCGAATTGCTTACAAATGCTCTTCAATTTGAACCTATATTCCTTCTTGAATTGAAATGATACAATATATTACTCACTACATGTCCAATTTTGTTGAAAATCCCTTGAATTGTCCACATTTTCCCCATCGAAGTAAGAATGCTTGCAAACTTTCTAGATCTGTCAAAATCGACCAAAAACGTGCTTATGCAAATCATCTAAGTTGCGTGAGTTATGTCACGCGCGTAGTTTTAAAACGCTAACACAACTTTTTTTTATTGTTTTTCGACTAAAAATTCAACAGGTTGCCTTGCTGGTATATACTTAAACACTTATTCTATAATAGAATAAGTGTTTTAGTATATTTCAATTTCGGTGGATAGTGGCTTTAGGAATATTTACCTCGAGCCCGCGGCTCTCGGTAAATATTCTGCCACTATCCACCTCAATTGAAATAGAATAAGTGCTAACTATTTACTGTTTTGAGAAAACTCTCAAAATGGCGGCTCGTTTCGCGCGCGATATTGCGTTTTGAACCTTAATCCACCGTATTTTATTCTACTGACCTCAGGGTCGGTGCCTAGCGGTGGATATATACCTCGACGCTTCGCGTCTCGGTATATATCCACCACTATTCACCTCCCCTTTGGGGGATAGTTGTTAATTATTACATAAACATCAGTGAAATACCAAGGTATCTCTCGGGCGAAAAAATGATATCTTCACACTGTGAAGATATGATTTTTATCTTCACTCTTCGCAGTGAAGATAACACACATAGCTTTCTAGTTTTCAGATTTTCGTAAAATAAATTTCGATTTGGTATTTCACTGATGTTTATATAATACATAACAATACATGGCCGCTTGGGGAAGAGGTCAAAACACTTGTACTCGACTGGTGCCCAATTTGTTCAGGGCATCTACCCCCTTAGGTACCCAATACCCCTTTTTCAGACATAAATTTCTCAGAGCATGATCTAGGGGTACCTGATTTTATTACACATATGGACTCCTCTCGCTGCGAGGAAAGCGTTGGAGCATACACCTTTTTAATAACTATTTTATTTAAGGAGATACTTGCTCTAAAATTCAGCTCTGAGAGGTAGGTGGCTCCGGCACCTCCCTCCCCCCCCCCCCCCAAAAAAAAATATGAGCACCCACGGAAGTACGGATGTTTTGACCTCTCCCCTTAGAGATACGAATTTTATCTTCTCGTGTTAAATTTTTTTTTTCAACACTCGAATATAAATTTAGTATTCTTGTTGTGCAACCATTCCTTTGGGAATAAAATAACAAAAGCGCGGTGGCCATGTTGGATGAAAGAACAAAGGGAGCAAATGAACTTTCTTTTGTTCTGTTCATCCAACATGGCCGCCAGTGACGTCACATGCACACAGAATCTCCGCGCAGCCATGTATTATCCTCTATTTATAAGGCTTTCTATGGGAGTTCTTGTTTTCTCCACGTAAACGTTATCTTTGATTTTCTGTAGCATGATATAAAATAGTTATACAATGCTAACGAGTGGCATACTACAGAAAACACCTTGCCTTTTGTGTTTCCTAGCATACACCTAGGAGGCTCGTGTGAACGCTCCATCCTGACTTTCTCGTGTGAGACTCCATTCTGACTTTCAAGTGTCAAAACGGCCTTGCGCCTGAATACCTTACAAACAAATTCATCAAACGCTCAAATATTCATACAAGGCATACGCGCACGCGAAATTCTCTTCAGATTCCGCTGTACAGAACTGCTGCAGGACAGCGCATCTTTTCGTACAGAGGAACTATTATTTGGAACAGTTTGGATCCCGAGCTCAAACAAAGCGCCTCACTACAAACGTTCAAACGCGCTTTAAAAGACTCACTATTGAGGCAGACATTCCAATGAATTTATCAAATACTTATATTTAATTGCAATTCCTAGATTTTACCATTTGTAAATAGTTTGTAAATAGTTTCCGAAAACCTTTTGAGGATGTTACTATTAAAGATTATTATTATTATAAAAAAAAAGGCTGAAAGGCTCGTGTGTATACCAGAAAATACAAGGCCACTCGAAAGCATTGTTTAACTAGTACATCCAATAGCAGGTGAACGTACCGGTGAATATACAGCTCACGGTTGTTGGGCAGATCATAGTTGATGACCAGTGATACCTGTTGCACATCTAGACCACGCGCCCACACGTCAGTTGAGATGAGAACTCGGCTGTGGAGAAAACACCAACATTGACGCATTGTTAAGGCCCGTTCACACGGCGCGATCTTAGCTGCGATTTGAGGTGCGATTTTTGCGGTGATCGTCGACGTCATATCGCGCGGTGTGAACGGCCGGCGATTTGGCTCTGCGATATTTGTCAGTTTGTTGTCGATCTGAAGAAATCGCACCCGCATCGCAGTGAAATTTGAACATGTTCAAACGCCTGCGACGTCGCGGCGACATCGCAAGTGAAATCGCCATAAGATCGCCGGCCGTTCACACCGCGCGATATGACATCGCCATGAGATCGCCACAGGAATCGCACCTCAGATCGCAGCTGAAATCGCCTCGTGTGAACGGCCCTTTACACATTAGTCCTCTTCACGGTTCTTCCTCGCTACATTGTTATTTAAATAAGAATTTTAGCGATGTTTTTCAACTGTTTTGTTAAACACGAGGTTCCGGTATAAAAGGGATAAGACCGCCCACTTTCACGCTTGAATCGCCAATAATTATAAATTCATAACTCAACAGAATGAAGTCGAGAATTTTCAGTCTCCGGCAAAAGTACTTTTATCCGGGGGGGGGGGGGGACTCTAAGGTTAAAATGCTAGGGGTGACAGTCTGGAAACTCGAATTAAAAAATTCATGGTCGGAAAAAAATTCCACCCTAAACAAATACCCCTCAGTCTGAAAATACCCTAAAAAAATACCAACAATTTTGACAGATCACATTTTATTTAGGCCGTTTATTTGATATACATCAAATGTATCCTCGAGGTTTTCTTCAGCGTACCTTATTTGCGTGAGAACCCCCTCAAAAATACCTAGTTTTTCTTACCATACCGTTTTTTTTTTTATTTTCGAACCCCTAAAAATACCAGATCGCCGATTTCAACCCCTAAAAAATACGGTCACCACTCATAGCATTCGAATATAGGGAGGTCCCCCCCCTCCCGCGGGACTTTTATAGGGTCCCCAACACGTTTATAAAACATTGAATAAATGGCAAGGTAACTCCTTGTAGGATACTGAATAATTGGTTATTTGATGTTTACTAAACGTTTTCAGATTCACATTTTGAATTTCGCGGTTCAGAATATTTCGATTCTTATGATTAATAATTAGTCTTGCTCTCCGCACGAAAAGCTTTTATCTGAGCCAAACCGGTTGTAATAAAAATTATTCTGCTGCAACTAAAAAGGTAACAGTTTAGAAAGCAAAGAATTTGTATTATTTCTTCAAAAGTACCGTTTTGAATACAAATTTTGAATTTCGCGCCACAGAGAGGTGAACTGTACGACAGCTGAGTGACAACTGACAATCAAAGGCCCGCGAGCCCGCTCCTTTTATACCGGAACCTCGTGTTTATCATTAAAAACCTACAGACACGCTAGTATACCTTTCGCCGTTTTTGTGATTTTGATTTTCTGTTTCAAATGGCGAAAAATAAGGAAATTTAAGTCTCACAGCTTTCGTCTCGATTTCGTGCTAAAAAATAACAAAGGAGCGAGAAACTGTGAAAAGGACTATAAACTATCACATCAGAAAGGTAAGGAAGCATTTTCAAGATCAGGTTGATCAGGTTCTTATATACCGTTTCCGGGATACGTTGTCACTGGAAAAAGCAACAAGGTTTGGTGCGCTAGGGAATATGGACTTATTTGAGTTTTTGTGAAATATTTAAAAAATTAATAAAATTCATCAATTTTACACATAGCTACAATAGTTGTCTGAATTCAGACAAACAGTAGCAGTTTAGATACCCCCATTATCCTTTACGATTATCCTTCCAAGCTTATAGGCGTTTTGGGCGACAACGTTTCCCGGAAACGGTATATTTTAGGGTAGTTTTTCTCAAGTTAGGCTGCCGTCAGTGTAACCTTTGGCAAAAATAATTGTTATAGTTCTTATACATAATGGTTTAGCACTTGTATTTTTAAAAATGCCAATGCTTGCCTTGTTTGCTAAACAATCACATACTGAACAAAACATTCTCACCCTATTAAAATCCAAATTTTGACCATCAAGAAAACAGTGATATCTTTTTTGTAAGAACCTATCTTTCGTTCTTATAATTTTGGGTTTTAAATCAATAAGTTTTTATAAGTCGGTTTTTGCTGTACTGTCCGTCACAGGTCTTTCCGCGTTAATCCGCATTTGATCACCTAACTGAAATATATGTTCTGTGACGTCATTGCTGAAAAGCAACTGCGCGAGTAAAAAGTTTAATTTTCTGACAAATTACAAGTTTCATTTTAAGCTTTTTACCCCATTCGCTGCATTCTGCCCCATTACCCCACCTTAACCACTGCACTATTCGCACCTTAACCATTCGTCTGCACAACAACTCAACCTTTCTGACTCGCTACCACATTCATACCTCAACCATTCTGCCGTATCTCCCAGCGTTAAAATTAAATCAGACAGATAAGCTGGCGCAAGTCCACTCTAAACCATTCAAACATACATCATTCGGCTTCATTTCATCAATCATATGCACCTTTGTCCTGCTCTGAAATCTTTCATAATGGCCTCTCGTTCTTTCTGTGGCATGTCCCCATGCATGGAGGACACTGTGAAATTAGCTTCTTTCATCTTTTCCGACAGCCAGTCAACCTGTCAGAAATAGAAAAATCAAATGCAACTTTGAATCTGTTATAGAAACTAAGACAGAGATTGGACACTGGGTTTTAGAAAATATCCATCCTTATTTTCCTGCTTATGCCACATGATTCTATAATACATTACTCACAAAAAATCTGTACTGGGCTAACACAGAATTTCGTTTTAGTTCTTTAGTTTCTCTTATAATACAGCAGTGGTGGTGCAACCTTTTCTGAGATAGATGTATACTTTAACTGGATATAGTCCGGTCAAAATAGCCCGAAAAAAAAAACCGAACCTGGAAAAATTACAAAATGGGAAATTTTTGGTACTAATTGCCAAAAACATATGTAGGAATAACATATCCAAATTTCGTAGAATTGCGACCAGGGGAAGTTGGTTAAATTTTTGGTTTTACCGGCGACGTCAAGGGCGCCTTTTGTTTTCGGCGGCACTTAGACACTGTACAGATGAAACTGGGGAAGATTTAATAAGTTTTTTCGGTTGAAACAAATAATTTCTGAGCGATGAGTTACGTCTATGAACAGTTTATTTCTTTTAGCGTATAATATTCGAACTTTAGTGTATCACCACGCGGGAAATACAAGGATCATACGGGATTTGTCAATATTTAGTTATTATTTTGCAGCATTGGATACAAACAAACACAAAATTCACACCTATGCAATCACATTATGCGGTAGAAATAAATTGCTCGATATCTCGTTCAATATCACACCGAGTTACGGCTCTACAGTCTATAGCCCTACCTTCGAATTGTTCGCTTTCATTGTCTAAGTGTCACCGAAAACAGCAGGCTTTCCTGCATGCAGACGAAAACCCCAAATTAAACCAACTTCCCCCGAACGGATTTTGACAAAATTTGGACACGTATTTCTCACATGTGTTCCAGAGAATTTGCTGTATAAAAATCCGAAGTTGCAATTTTTTCCAGGTTAAACGCTAAATTGACAGACTAATAGAACAAGCAAGTTGACTGACCTTTCTCTTGGTGTTACAGAAGATGACGGCCTGTGTGATGGTCAATGTGTCATACAGATCACAGAGTGTGTCAAACTTCCATTCCTCCCTCTCCACAGCAACAAAGAACTGCTTGATACCTTCCAGCGTTAACTCATCACTGGCAAACAAACATGTTGTGTTATTTAAAAGGACGTTTATGGATATTTTTCAAAAACTATGCACTACAATAATAACAGCAGTTTGTAAAGTTATAATAAAGGAAATTATTTGGAACAAATAATAATTTTCAATTTATGCTTCCTATCGTTTTAGTCTTTATTAATTAAGGTCATAAAAAGCTGCCTAAAACCAGTGAGGACCAAGGGTTGACAATACATGCAGGCCCATGTAAACTCATAAAAGTCAGTACCCTCCCCCCTGTTTGGAAGGCATTGTCACAATGTGCATCATGCAATGGGATGACATTTGTTGTGGCCATATCTTATTCACTGAAAAGGGGTGTCCATGGCCAAAATAGTTGCCATTTTGCTTATTTTTCAGCTACAGCAGGTACATGTGTACCAGTTTTGGCAAAACACCCCTTGGGCCTTTCCCCATGTCTTAAACCAGAGTTTTTACTGTGAATTATCTATGCAAAAAAGTGGAGGGGTTAATTTTGGACTTTTACCGCTTGACGAGGATTCTGATCGGGTCTGTCATGAACTTGGATGTCATCTCTAGGATCTCGTGTGGAAGGGTCGCACTTAACAACACCACCTACAGAAACAATCAAATAAAATATTAACACTGCCTCAAAGGA
Organism: Scolanthus callimorphus; assembly: GCA_033964015.1. Classification (NCBI taxonomy): domain Eukaryota; kingdom Metazoa; phylum Cnidaria; class Anthozoa; order Actiniaria; family Edwardsiidae; genus Scolanthus; species Scolanthus callimorphus. Next base: position 23,400,303 of record CM066915.1, read on the forward strand.
AATTTAGATGAGTTTGTACTCTCAGTTACATCTTGATCAGCCTGGCAAGATGACAGAAATAATTCAGTATTTTATTGATATGTTTCAGCTTCTTCCTCAGATGTCTTTACACGCATAGGGAACTAATGGACTCAACGGATACATTAGAGCTGTTAAAGCTAAAACCGTTGCATTGTGACCCACATTTTCAAAACACCAAATTATGTTTTTATCTCTTACTTTGCTGTTTCGTCAATCAAACTATCTGAGCCAATGAAAATCTTGGCCTGTTTCGACTAGTGCAGTCAATTGGCTTCACTCTGAACTCAGACCAGACAACATTGCGACAGAAAGCCAGATGACTGCACTACCGGGAAGCAAAAAAAAAAAGCAAGAATCTGATTGGCTCATAAGATAGCAAAGTCAAAAACAAATCATCTAATTCTGAACGTTGGTCGTGATGTAACATTTTAGCTGGGAGCCAACTGGCAACTTAATAAATAGTTCATTTTAAACCCTGATACCTGTGTAGCAGGAGGCAGATATCTGTATACATCGTAGATCTGTTCTTTGAATCCCTTATTGAGCATTTCATCAGCTTCGTCTAAGACAAACAGCTTGATTGATCTTGTTCTGAGATGCCTTCTTCTAATCATGTCTACAACATCAAAAACAGACAACCATTACAGAAATATTAATAGTCCTTTTCACAGTTACTCACTTTGTGATTCAAACTGAAATTCTAGCCTGGAGTCAAGTCTACTGTTGACCAATGTTTGGTTAAGTAATCATCCATGCAAGATGGAAACGAACCTCCATTGTTCTACGGCATAAAGGGTTCCCATATAGGACATGTCCCATTTTTTTACCACAAAGAGTTGTCATGACTAGTAACATAATACGAGTGAAACAAGTTTGTTTGTTGTGTGCTACCTGATTCTAGAATGGGGAGGGTAGAGGGAGGGGTTTTTGGAAAAGAACTGTCCTAAAATGTAACAATAAAAAGGTTAAAAAAAATAATAATAATAATACAAGTGAAACAATTATAGATTTCGACTTGCTTGAGAAAATATGACGTGATAAAAAGTCTCCAGACCAATCAGATTTTAAAGAAAACAAGGGAAGGAGAATCACTATTTTATACACAGGCCTAAATTGAGGAATGCTCACTGGCACTTACACAATTTTTTCTAAAACAAGCACTCACCTACAGAAGTGAAAAAAGAATTATGAAAATCATCAGGGTTCGAACCTGTAACTTTCCAGTTACTATACCCTAACCCTAACCACTATGCTACCAGTGAATTGCTGGTTCGGACAGCTCGTTTTATGATTACGTACCTTAATAGTATCAATCTTTAATAGAACGATGCATATACTATAAAAATATACTGAAACGATGTATTAACCCTTATCCTGACTAGTAGTCTTGATAGTTCAAATATGTTGAATGTTTTTAGGTCAATTTGAAGTAATATTGTCAAAATATCGTTAAATTATTCATGGTGAGCAATCCTCCATTTAGGAAATACGCTATTTTATGCTAGGTTCCCCATACCGGTATATACGAAATTCGTATATCCTGTACCACATGTGCTCATATCTTTCCATAAACCTGAGAAAAGTTGTTCTTACATTGATTTGTGTCTAAGCCAATGAAATCACTTATATTTTTAATAGAAAATAATTGCATTCCAGCATGCTTTGCCATTGGCTTGGGTAGTTCTTATACAGACCATTACTTAATGGTAGACTCGACTTCAGGCTAGAATTATTCCAATTTGAATCACAATAGAGCGAGGAACTGTGAAAAGGACTTCTTGCTGCAGTTTCTGATAACAAGCGACCCTTGATCATTCATAAGGCCAAGGCGAGAGTGGGCTTTTGATGGATGTCAATCAAACTGTTACCATGCCGATTTTTGCATTCTCTTACTCTAGTGTTCTATGAAAGGTTGCGAAAGGATGGATTTCTCCTGATTGTCATGCTGCCTCAGATAAACAAGTGCTGGGGAATCTACACGGAGTCATCATCATTCTGGAGAGTTTCAAAAGAGGTTCACATGGATAACGTAACTACAGGAGTTTCCAGACTACTACCACCATATAGAATTCTGGCATAATGTCAATGGTTTGATTGATCCAGTGAAGAAAACATGTGTTTTTGAGCCAGTCTCATTGATGGTCGAGGGTTGCTTGTCATTGGAAACCGCAAATTAGCTTTATTCCCAAAAAAATTCAAATGCAACATGGAACTATCAAGAAACAGAACTGGAAATACTATTTTCACTTGACATGTTATACGGTAATAATAGGCAATCAAACATCTATTTTGGTCAGACATTTGAAAATTGGCCTGACATTCTCACTTGTCACAGAAATTTCTAACTCTGTAGAGGTTTCAAGGAAATGAAAAATGTTCAGATGTAAGAAAGCTTAAGTAATGGTCCATACCGTATAAGAGGTAGGTAAGCAAATGGCAACGCATGCTGGAATGCAATTAATTTCTATTAAAAATATAGCCAACTTCATTGGCTTAGACATAAAAATCAGTAAATCACTATGCTAGAAAAAATTTTCTGAGGGTTTTTAGGCATACATAAGCACATGTGGTACTCAAAAAAAGAATATGCAATTTTAAAAGAATCTGTATGTGGGGAACCTAGCGTAAAATGCTGATTCTCCCTCCTTTGTTCTTCATTATTCTGATTGGTCTAGAGACCTTTTATTGCCATATTTTCTCAAAGCAAGTCAAAATCTATCAATTTTTCACTTTTATTATGTTACTAGTCATGACAACTTTCAATGATAAAAAAAAAACAGGACATATTGACCTGTAGCACAATCACCATGTACATTTGTGTAACATAAGGCCATTTCAAGAAAATATTCAAACTACCCTCTAAGCACTCTTATTTGATTTCATATCAATAAGATAACACATTTCCAGGTGATTTATATATTTTTTCGCATTTATTCAGTATTTACAGCTTTATTAGCCATAACCCATGATGCCTTGCGGGCATGACAAAATAGTAACACTCATTTAAAATCATAATTTTTTAGTGGATTTTCATTGCAAAAATGCTATGAAAGTTATATACAAGGTTGATAGATGATTCTATAGAGATAATATGGTGTCTTCGTTAACAGCGAGTTCGTATCTCAAGGCATTTCAAGCGTGGAGCTGATTCAATATTGTTGTTGCGAAATCGTATGTAACGCAACGCCGCGTTGTCGGACCTTGAGCGCATAATTTCCTCATTAAAACCCCTGGAAATTCATGAAAACACCCCACAAATAACCAGGAAAGGTTACTAAGTCTTCCGGTGTTGCTTTGAACAAGAAAGGAATACAGGATTGTCGCAAATACTGCTTCGTTTGAGTTCACGTTTTGCGCGTGTAATTTGATCAATGCGCTTTGCAATGCACAAGATGAAACAAGAACAATGTTTCCGAAACACTATACTCGTATTTGCGCGGCTTTTAGGGCCAATAACACTCAGTTTTCTGGCGAACTAGTAACTTTCGTGAATGAACTTGCATATTATATTGATTTGAGCTGTCAACATTCAACAGCGACTGAGATATGAGCTTAAGTATAGGTATGTAACGGGGGATTTGGGCCTATTTATTTTCGAGTAAAATGTGTTTCCGAATTAATAAATCGCTCAAAACTTCGCTGCCTTTGAATATTCAAGCGATATTTTTTTACATTTCGATAAATACTATAATGAACTTTCTATGAATAAACTTTTCTCCGATCTCAATATTGATTTCTAGTTGCTAGTTCTTGTGGTTTGATGTTTGCATTCTCTAAAAGAGCGCCGCGTTACATGATGTCTTGAAACAAACCTTGCCATAAATATTTCCCGTTCTCCTATAAAAATCAACCATTTTTATTGAAATCTCAACTACAATCTGGCAATATAAATATCTTTGAATGGTGCGATAATTTTTTCGAAATCAAGCAATGCTAAATCAATTATTTTACTTTTTGCTGTGATGCTTACAAATGAGCTGTTACGCGTTACATGCATATTTGAGCAAAATTCACCATATTTTCCCGAAATATCGCACATTAAATAAATACAAATATGACTTTTCGGTATTGGTACTCAAAGATAAAGCATTGCTTCATTTGGATGCCAAATTTTATTGTAATTCGTTGAATATTTTAGTTGAAAGGAACAATTTTACTTCAGCGACATCAGATGTACATGGTGATTGTGCTACAGGTCATTCTACTGGTATGTGGGGAACCCTCAATGCCACAGAACAATGGAGGCTTGCCTAGTTCTTGCATGGATGATTACTTAAACTGGCTCGCTTTCAAGCCTTGGAGTTAGGTACATGTATTTCAAAGATACTGACTCACCAAATACCCTTCCTGGAGTACCAGACACAATGTGCTGGCCATAGTCTAGTTTTCTGATATCTTCACCAATGTTTGTCCTCCAATACAGGCATGGCACTGAATACTCATGTAGTCACCCAGTGCTAGGACAACCTAGAAAAGGGATCAAGAAAAGTCAATAGATAGGAATAAAAAGGAAAACATGGAGAAGGCCTGTTGATTTCTTTCTTACAGCAGCCCTCCAAGTGGCAAAAACATGATAAACTCACCCTCTGGATTTGCTGAGCAAGTTCTCTAGTGGGTGAAAGGACAAGACACTGTGGCTCTCTCAGCTGAAAACAGAAAATGCGATTGTCAAAGAAAGTAGTTTTAATGCTAAATAAAGTAGGGAAATTAATCTAAAAAGGCAAAAAATACTACTACTTTATTTAAGAACTCAACTTTCTATGAGTTTATCTGTGCAATAGAGCATGATAAAGCATAGATTTGGATCAATCAGAGCATACCGTATTTATGTGTATACCCACCTATATATAAGACGCACCTTGAATTTGAGGTCATTTGGGCAAAAAAAAATCAATTTCTAAAGAATTTCAATTTGTATTGCGTGCAAAAGCACTTCCAGAAAGAAATACACAAAACAGCCTCGCACTAAGTGGACAACTTACAGGAATTATATCATGATATGTTACTCATGATTTCACACAAAATTTAAAATAGTTGTGGTAACATATCTGTACATTGTAGTCAGCTAGCAGGCATTTGCAGGCTGTTTTTATCACAAAAATCCCAGAGTTCATAGTCACGATTACCCAAAATGGCACTCGCGACTACAAACTCTGGGAATTGAGATGAAAGTGCATAAATTAAGTGATTATTATAATAACTTTGGAGAGCATTGTGGTGTATTATCCAGGCTCCAATTAACATTTTGACGGGCTCTCACAGCAAGCTCTCACAGCACCCTGATGTGGCCAAATAGAGCAGATTTTGTATGACTGTGAAAAGTACTGTGACATGGCATGGTACGGTCATGGTACCGAACCTGGCCTGCTGTAGATACCGAACGAAACCGCATATTCGCGGTATGGACACGGTCGCGGTACAACTCTTTCACAGCACTTTTCACAGTCATACGAAATCTGCTCTAGGACATTAGGACAGGATGTATTCATACAATGGTGCACTCACTTGGGTGTCAATAGACTGTAGAACTGATATGGAGAATGTGGCTGTCTTCCCTGTCCCTGACTGGGCCCTGAAAAAGTTGTAAGAAATTTGCCTTTATTTGAAAATATCTCTAAACTATACCATGAGAAATGAAAGGTCAAAATTTTCTTTGAATAGGGCTGATGAATTATTTGTAAATTGACCCATCTGTAGAGGGGAAAAGCTACGACATGGTTTTGTAAAACAATGTTCAAAAAACTTTTGTCATTAGGCTGGGGCAAAACCAGAAAAGGAAGTCCACACTTAAACACAAATAGCAGTAAAATTTGTCACTCCGAATTTGTTATTAATCTGTTATCAGAGAAAATGTTTCGTTGCAAATGGTTTAGATTATTCTTATCAGAACGTTCCAACCGGACTGACCGAAAAATGCAGAAAAATGGACTAAACTACTACATTCCAACCGGAATTTTCGGTTGGAATTGCCAATAGATTAGAAAGCACCCTAGACTTTCGACTTTCTCAAAGTCCTTTAAGAAAAAAATTCTTGCAAAACTGTTTGAAAATAACAAACACACAACAGGTCCAAAGTACTCAAGGCTCAGATAGATCATAACAAACGAAAATTAACAAACAATTGTCTAAAAAGTTATACAGCGAGTTGACAAGAACCCAGTCAACTTGACAACTATGATGGACAAACTTACTGTGCAATGACATCTCGGCCTTTCAAAATCGGCTTTATCGCCCTCTGTTGGATGGCTGAGGGTTTCTCAAAGCCTAATAAAGGAACAACGATAATACTTTAATGAATTAAAGAACTTTTTAAACAAGAATAAGTATGAAAAGTTGTAAGATTAGGAAGCTCATCAGCTATCACGTGGAAAATTAGACGCCAAATGAAAGTGGCAAAAACTCACCGTAAGCATATATTCCTCGCAATAAATCTTCTCTAAGCTTGAGGGCATCAAAGGTGGGAAGTACGTCTACATCTTCTGAGGTTTCAAACTCAATTTTACTGAGGTCTTCAGGCTCTGTTTCGTCGGTAACAACTCGTCTTCCTGAGCGCGACATTTTGGAACTAGACTGAATCGAAGAGAAGAAGGTAACCACGCTCGCTCGACCATGATGCTTTGCGAGAGATGAACCACAGGGATCCCGAACATAATAATGAGCGATGGGCCGCACACGAGTGCACGCCAAAATGGAGTATCAATCAGGGGCGGATTAAGGGTGGGGGCGGACCCCCCTTTCCCGGGAGATTTTCCTATACATTACTGTATTTGATGAACGAAATTTGACAATTTTAGTCCCATTTCACTGTCTACCCTCTCCCCCCCTCTGAAATTCGGCGGAGGGGGCCGCCCTTTGTGTAGATTAAATTGTTCTACTTTGCTTTCCTTTTCCGCTAGTGTTTGCACTGTTTTAAACGTGCATTAACATGTGGAAATTTTCACGCCCAAAAAGGCCGTGCTGGCAACGTAAATCTAGCATGCTCAAATTAAAAACAAGTGCCCAGCGCAATCGAGGCAAGTCTAGCGTCCGAAGCACGTCCCAGCGGAAAACCCGCTGGAATGGCCCTAAACCCACCCAAATGGCAACGCAAGTAAGTCATTTCGAGAATTATGAGAGTTTCATCGGATTTCAAGTAATTTCATCACCCCACCAAATACAGTAAACAAGAGACATATATGAATAGACTTTTATTTACGATATTTACAACCACAAATATACTCAATCCACTGATATTTAGTCTGGTCTGCCTGTGTTGTTTACTATGCCCCCGCCATCGCACGCGCACTTCAGTCTCATCTCGCACTATACGTAGTGGGGTAGATAGAGGCTCGTTGTTAGCTGTTGTTCTCTATTTCTGGCTATTTGCCAGTAACAAGTTATCAGGAGTCTCAGAACTGAGAGCAACGAAGAGCAACACTGAACACCTGGACTGTTGACGACTTGAAATCCCTTTCTTCTCATGTGTCAGCCTCATCTCGTTGTTTAGGATGGAGACTGTAAAAATAAATCTGGTATCTTGCTTTTCAAGGGTTTTACAATTTCTGAGGACAGAAAACGTCGTATACGTACAAAAGTAACTGAGAGTACCTGTGCATTCTTTTGTAGAATGCAATAACAATCATTCAAATGATTGTATTCACAAATAACGCAAGTGAATGAGATATTCTGGTCATGTCATATCATGCAGAACTACCAAAATGTCAGCTACTAACCACTGTCCCACATGGGGAGCTAGATCCTTTGTCTGGTGAGGGATGTGGTGATTCCGGGTGGCCGGGCGTCCCCTCTCCCTTAGGAATGGGCGGCCGCTACTGAGGAATCCAAACACGCACTCAGGATAGCGACGTGGGTGTGGGCGTAAGAACGTGTGGGCGTAAGAACCGTACTAGGTTTCGTTGACAAGGAATGAGTCGTGGGTGGAGCTAGTCGTGGTGGCACACACGATCGAAAGCTTGTGCTGCTTTGGCTACCACCGCACGGCAATTCCAAAATGATTTCTTTTTCTCACTTCTCAATCATGTTTCCCTATTTTACTAAGGTTATACAGTACTTAAAACAATGCGAATATGTATCTAAGGCCTAGTGCATTACGTTGGTCTTTTAATGAGCCGTTCCTAATTCGAGCAAGTAAGCGCATGAAAAGATCGACGTTTTAAAACAATTACGAGCGGCTTATAATGAGCCGCGCCAAATGCATATACATATGCATGCTTATGCTAATGGTGATTAGATATTTTGACGCATTCGAAATGATTTAATAGTTCCTGAACCGTAAAATACGACTAAAGAGCGGCGGTTGCTACAAACTGGAGAACTTTCATTGCTCTATTTATTTAAGCAAACATGGCGAATGGAGACGTCATGTGCTCGTTGTGCAACTGCCTCTTCTGGATCACAAGAAGCTGTAAAGCATTTTGGAGTCGTATAAAAAAGGTAACTCGAAATGGGAACATCGATAGGTGGGCCAAACTTGGGTAAAGTTACCTTCGGGGCATGGAGGTGCAACACCAAAGTCACATGACATGACGTCATCAAAACTAGAAAAATTAAGATCTCGAGATTTCAGGTTACAAAACTTGGATAAAGCTGCATGGGAGGTGCAACACCATGGATGACGTCATCAAAACTAGAAAAAATAATATCTCGAAATGGAAACATCGCTAGGTGACCAATCTTCGGTAAAGTTATCTTGGAGGCATGGGGGGTGCAACACAATGTCACATGACATGACGTCATCAAAACTAGAAAACATACTATCTCGAGAACATCGCTATGTGACCATTGGATAACCTAGCGATTAGCCTGCTTGCAGGTGGTACTGGTTTTTATCTCAGAAAACCCGGTCCGTTCACTGATCGCGCGCGTCTCAAAATTCCAAAAATCCGGGTTTTCCGCGATAAAAACACCCAGTACCACCTGCAAGCAGGCTACCTAGCGATGTTCCCGTTGCACCTCCTATACCTCGAAGGTGACTTTATCCAAGTTAGCGATGTTCCCATCTCTCGAGATAGTAATTTTTTCTAGTTTTGATGACGTCATGTCATGTGACTTTGGTGCTGCACCTCCCATGCCTGGAAGATAACTTTACAGAAGCTTGGCCCACCTAGCGATGTTCCCATTTCGAGATATCTTTAGTTCTAGTTTTTTAAGTCAGAATGTATATATTTTTTATTTTGACGGAGTTCGGGGGGTTCCGGTTAGGTTTCGGGTGTTCCGGGGGGTTCCGGGTGGGTTCCTGGTTTTACAGACACCCATCTCGCCGCGAGATAAGGCGGAAATGGGGGAAATGGTCCAATTGAAAGGTGAGATCAAGCGAGACATATCAAGATAGTTCCCGTTGGAATGTGTCGTTTTCTAAAATTTCCTTATATGGAAGTTTCTACTTACCCTATTTGGAAGTCCACAAGTTTTCCTAGCTTATTTCTTGCCCTAAATTGTCAAAATGTTGGCCAAAACTTGCAGGTTTTGGAGAGAATTTGTTTTCGCCCAGGAGCCCGGAAATTCAATCACAGGTAGCCCGCGTCACGCACGAATTGGCATTGACAAAAACGACACACATTATCTTGATATGTAAGGAAAATTGCGCAAATAGGAGCTGCGTCCCACAATAGGCCGATTAAAGTGTGCTCGCGCGCAACATATGTGTTGATAATTGAGCGATGGAGCGTTCAGAACGAGAGACTTGCGCCGCTCTTGTGGTTTACATAAGCTTCGCTTGCTTCGTTCACAATCTGCGACCGGTTTCACGAATTTGCGAGATTGTCTCGGGATTGTCTCTTATACCCGGCTCCGACAACCGCTAATTCGAGTCTGACAAAAGTAGTCGTGAGTGATCGCGTGGTGAATGAAGCTCTCGATTAGCCTCCAATCTTTAGCAGCTGCCGGTGCAAAGACCGGACGCTCAGCATGACGTGGCTCCGCAAGTATACCGCATAGCTCAGTAGAGGTACTGTAGTGACGTGAGCTCTCACAAATGTTGGGTGCCTGGATCTCCAGGCCCGTAACCAGAAAAAAACGCTACTGAGGCAGAGCTAGCCATGATAATTACCGAGATGAGTGCCTCGCTCCCTCATGCTGGTTTATAGGCGCTTGCTCTCGGGGTGAAAATAACATTTCGTGATGCGCCCTTTTTTCACAAGGCATTTTGCGCAGCGTGCGTTTAATTTTCCTTGCCGCACGGAGTGTGTCGTTGAAAGACAAGCCCCATAGTGACAGAGACATCATAAGCTTGGCTGTGGTATCAGATCCTATGAGGCAGGAGCGTAGCCAGGATTTGAGAAGAGGGGGGGGGGGTCACATCTGTACAAATGTATGGTGCCCTTTTCCAGCTTACCGACTTTTTTCTTAAATGTTTACTGTGTTTTATTCTGAAAAGGGGGGTCATAGGCACCCAAGGACCCCCCCCCCCCCCCTAGCTACGCCCCTGCGAGCAAATGTTTATCTGCCAGTTACACTACGGAGTAGAATCTGTAGAATGGGAGAGAACAAGCCAAACTTCTAGTAGGTTTACAAGGTAGTTTTACATGCATTGCAGCAGCAAACAATTAAGCATTGGATAAAAATGCAAAAACTAGGCGAAAACTAGAAATGTGTCGTGAATGGTTCTCTCTCGGACAGCGCGGAATCTTTACTCGGAACTCCTCAGAGGCCGCCTACTATTTACCTTTACATAATTATGATTTGACTATAACTGCCTGAGGATTTCCGAACCCAAATGTATGCTGATGATACGCATTTAACCTTTGCCGCCAATAACACCAATCTCAGTGGCATTAAGGCATGGCTCTAAAACGAGGGCCTGCTTTTTTCTAACTTCGTTATTTTTCAACGAAAATATTTCAAACTTGGCCCACAAACACGTTTTGGAATTCTGATTTCGATTAAGTTGTTGTTGCCATGGTAACGATGTCACGTGACTCACCATCCGCCATTTTGGATGAAATTTTTAGCGCCCGTGCAGGTATGTAGAGAAGATGAAAAGTAGAAATTTCTTATCAGCATAATCTTTCTATCATTAGTCTTTCTGTAAACCTAATTGGATATCGTGGATCATGTTTTAATAAAGACATTTTTTCACAATATCATATATTTCAAAAGCACGAAAAATCTGATAATTTCTTTTTTTCTTGAGAAATTCCAAGATATCCAATTAGTTTCATTTGAAGGAAGTTGTCTTGTATCTAAAAATGTTTTTATCTTTCAATTTCACCTTTTTCTGTGTATCTTCAGAGGGTCTGAATAAAAAATCCAAGATGGCCGCCACCGGGTCACGTGATAACCGTTTCCATGGTAACGAAATATGTTAAAATATAGTTCTTGTTGAAATTATTGTACTGACCAATTTTGATGATGATCCATACTATAGAACACGAGTTATAAAAAATAATCCCTTTTTTCAGGCAAATGGGTTTTGAGCCATGCCTTAATGCCAGCAAAATCTTTTATACCGTTTCCGGGATATTTTGTCACTGGAAAAAAGCAACAAAGCTTAGTGCGCTAGGGAGTATGGGTAAATATTTATTTGAATTTCTGTAAAATATTAGAAACAAACATGCTTAGAAATGTGCTGGAATTTAATGATTTTACCTGTGGTTGTTAAAACTGTCTGAATTCAGATCAAACAGTAGCAGTTTAGATGCCCCCATTATCCTTTGCGCTTCAAGCTTATGGGCTTTTTGGGTGACAACGTTTTCCGGAAACGGTATATACAGACCTCACGAATGTCAGCAGATGGTTAGCGACAAACAACTGATCCTCAACAAATCTAAAACAGACTTTATTGCGATTGGCTCGCGGCAAAGGCTGGGTGCGTTCGAAACATCACCGTCTGTCCGACCATTTAACTTTTGAGGGGGGGGGGGGGGCTTTTTTGTCGGTGCAAGATTTTTTTTTCTACCTCTGTTAAGCGGTGAGAATTTTTTTTCAAATAAAAAAGAAGGGTTTTAGTCATCATTTTGCTGTGCAGGAAATTTTTTTTCAAAAAAGCCCCCCCCCCCCCCCAAAAAAAAAAAAAGTTAAATGGTCGGCCCTAAATAGATAATTTTCCGAATAAACATATTGAATCTTTAACGGGCTATAACTTTTGCGTTTTTGCCGATTCCAGTCATTCTTTTTGTAAATCAAACAGAAACGACCCTAGATTAGCTGCGATTCTCCGATCTTTGTATAATCTTTTTTATCTAAGTCACAATTCTTAAATACAAAGACGACCCCATAGTTTTTAATGCCCCCTCATAAAACATCTTGCACTCGATATTTCGGATGAAATATTGGCGATGCACATTACAAGACTTGAACTTTCATCTGGCCAAGTTTCAGAAAATTCGTAGGCGCAGAAATGTAGCAGCCAAAGTGCGTGGCGCCATAAATGTCTGTGTTTTTGTGGTTTTAAGCCCCAAAGAAACGGTGCTTCTAAAGTTAACTGGTTTGGAGTTAAAGCAATCGCTCTTAACATAGTTCGACATGCATCTAGGTAACTTGTCCAAAAAATTGATAGGTTGAAATGCTTTATTAGTGCGCAAGAAATTTTACATTCATGTCTTAGTGAAAGGCTTTATTTGTGGGGCGTCTTCGACCTCGACCTCGCTAATACATTTCCGCGCCTACGAATTTTCTGAAACTTGGCCAGATGTAAGCTTAAGTCTTCTAATGAGCATCATCTAAAATTTCAGCCGAAAATAAATGCAAGATTTTTTTCAGTAAAACTATAGGGTCGTCTTTGTATTTAAGAATTGTGACTTAGATAAAATAGATTGCAAAGATCGGAGAACTCGCAGGAAATCTAGGATCATTTGTGCTTGATCTACAAAAAAATTGGACTCCCTATATTCGAATGCTAGGAGTGACCGTCGTATTTTTTAGGGGTTAAAATCGGCGATCTAGTATTTAGGGGTTCGAAAATAAAAAGCGGTATGGTAAGAAAAAATTGGTATTTTTTAGGGGGTTCTAACGCAAAGAAGGTACATATTCCAAAACATTTGAAAGAATGATAGTGTATTTGAGACTCGAGAGGATACATTTTATGTATATTGAATAAACGGCCAGAATAAAATTTAATCTGCCAAAATTGTTGGTATTTTTTAGGGTATTTTGACTGAGGGGTATTTTTTTAGGGTAAAATTTTTTTTCCGACCAGGTATTTTTTAAGGTCAAAATTCGAGTTTCCCGACGGTCACCCCTAGCATTTTAACCTTAGAGGGGGGGGGGGGGGGGGGGGGCTGTAACACGCACTAGATTTCCACTATCACGAACCTCCCTTCGAATATCAGGGATCTTGACCCCAGAGCAGTTTCAACTAGTCAGTTGTTGAGTTTTCATTGTTTTTTTTTTGTGTGTGCAAAGTTTGAAAAGTCTGGAAATTATAATTTGATTAACGGGCAACTACCGTGGCATGATAGCCCTTCTTTGCAGTTTGGTAATCGGCCAAATGGCCCATAGCCCATGGACTATGAAGTTTCCTACTACCAAAACCGGTAGACTGTTTTTTCGGCTCGAGAAAAAGCACTCGTCTCCAGACAAAAACATTCACGATGTAGTTTGAATTCCTTTACTGAGGTCAGCGATGCGTGCAAGTCAAATATTTTGCTTGACAATTTTTCGCCACTAAAAACACAAGAAAAGCCATCTGCTTGTGTTCTGATAATTTTATGGTCTCTTTTAGGGGTGATCTTGATCTTCAATAAATTTTAGGCAGATTAGTATCTTTTAGGGCCGTAACTGTGTCCAAATTGCTTTTTCTCATGATGGTGCTACTAAAAACCGTGTAAGAAAGAGAGATTAAAAAAAATAAATATAGATATAGCATTTTGCTTGACAAATTTTCGCCACTAAAAACACAAGAAAAGATTATTCGATGAGAAGACGATGGATTAGAAACAAACACGGAAATGTCTTCATGGGTATTTTTCCCCTGTTACCTGTGTCCTTCGCGCCTACTTGGCACATAAGACCTCATCTTTTAGGGTAATAATTTTTTTGAGCCACGCTATGGCCCGCCATGTTTGGTATCTTTTAGGGGCGAAACTGAACATTTTCGACGATCATCCCCGGCCAAAAAATATGGGAGTCCCCCCCCCCCCCCCCGGGGGGAAACGGGTTCCAGGTTTTGCAAAGTCTACGCCTTTTGTTCATTTCCTATTGGACCCTATTGTGCAGTCTGAGGTTGCCAACAACTCTTGTTGCCGTTATGGCTTGACTACTTGACAAGTAAATCGATTTTATACCAGATAAAGCTCAGTGCGATCGCTCAGTGCTCGCGTCTTAACTTGTACGTATTAATATACATGGCTAGTGTTTTATTGCTGGTAGTTTCAACTGATTTTCTTGCGACAATAAGGGTGACATTAAGGAGACGACGGAGACAATGTTTTTTTTGGAACGCTACATGTCAGTCTCGTACCCAGAGCCCGTCATCTTTTGGCCAGCGGCAAAGATTCAGGGCTCTGGGGGAATCGATTTTTTTAAAACCCAGATTCTGGGTTTCCGGTTTGATTGTTGTATGAAAGTTCGTTACGTTTTTGACCTACCACGCATGCTCACAAATCGGACTCCCCCAGGGCCCTGAATCTTGCCGCTGGCCAAAAGATGACGGGCTCTGGGTACGAGGTTGCGCTACATGTAATTTTGTGAAACGTCTGGGATTATTTACCCGCCGTCCGGGAAAGCTAAAGTAATGCTGTAATATGCCCAGTCATGTCCAGTTCGGATTACAAGGCAAATGCCACAATGCCATGTCCCCCCCCCCCCCCCAATTTATACACGTTTTAAACTCGCGAATCACCCCAAGATGCCGTTAGATTCAGATTCATTTCCATTTATTAACGGCTTACATACTGTGTATATGACCAATTGCCAATAAATAGAGGTGCCTTGGTTTTCTTTCCCATTACTATTCCATTACTATTAGTATTGTTTTCTCCTTTAGCATTTGTTTCCTTTTCCATGTTACGGTGGAGCCGGAGGGTGGGGGGCTTCAGGGGCTTCAGCCCCTCTACTTTTCACCGAAAAACAAGCGAAAAACGATACCCTACCGTTAGACCTCAGGAGCCCAAAAACCATACCCTATAGGGCGGCGCATACCCGTATACCATATATGAGGTGTATAATTACGACTTAGCAATCACCGTTTGGAAATTGAAAAAAAGGCCCTACAAACCACCCAGCGATAGAATTTGTCAAATTCTGCCTGCAAGGGGATGGGGGGGGGGGGGGGGGGGGAGGGGAGGGGGCGAAGTTGGAAGCTTGTTTTGTAACTCCTGGGTGCGGCCGTTATAAGGGATTAATGGATCTTATTGACCACCAGGTGTTGATAAAAAAGATCAAAACATTCCAGATTCACCCGGCGATCCACCCCTGTTATCAGCGCTGGATAGCTGCATTCTTGGAAAGCAGAACACAATCTGTTAGTTAGGCTCCTCGGCATCGTCATTTGTTAGGCTAAATGGAGGCATCCCCTAATGGACAAAATGTCACCAATCCTATTCGCTATGGTCGATGACCTTCTACATGACTGGTTCCCTCGGACAAAATATGTTGATGACTTAACATGTATTGAAATCATCTAGAGAAAATATAGGGCAAATAAGACTTTAAGCTTCAAGACTTTCAGTACATCGATGTTTCATGTGACAATAACGATGCAGGGCCCGACATCAACTTTTTTCAAGAAGTGCCATGGCGCCTCAATAAAAAATTATTGTTGCCAAATAGTGAAGTTTGGTCGCCATAATAGAAATCTGGTCGCTATCGTTTTCTCTTCTGTTTGTTATAAGAAAGAGCAGGTTTCTTCCTTTTAATGCCTTTCCTACGCCTCAGAATACAGTGATTTGGCTGCATGTAGCTCCTAGTCTTTCGTTTTTCGTACTTAGTTTTCATACGTAGTTATAGGGCCGTAGCAAGCCCCCCCCCCCCGAACTGTTTTTAGGGGAAGTTTTAAATCTTTTACGCGCGAAGCGTGCCGAAAATTTAGAGTCCAGCATGTGAAATTACCCGCGCATGTTTCAGAGAACTTTGATATGCAGGGTGCAAATCACGTTGACAAAATTCCACTTTCAATCTTCTTCAAGAAAGGGTTCACGTTTTTGTGCAAAATATCCAAAATATAGGGCATTTCAAGACAATATAGGGAAATATAGGAGAATCTCAAAATATAGGAAATATAGGGCCGGTTGAAGACCTGATTTATAGTGAAGAGGGCCAACCGTCGACTGTATGCTCTTAGGGTGCCTAAAGAGCCTGTGTCAGCCACCATTTTGTCAGCATAGCATCATGCCAAGTCTGAGAAAGCATCCATTTCCATCGGCTGATTTAGAGAATATAGAGCAATGTTCTCGATTGAATTTGGTAAATCAAATCTGAAACTTTGTTTTTAGATGTTCATTTTGAGATTTCTACACGTAATTCGTATTCTAATATCGAACGAAAACAATAACAAAGGAGTGGCTGACACGGGCTCTTTGAGCGCTCTGGTGTCCCGTCTGCAGATATGGTTACCCATCTTAGAGTACGCATGTGTTGTATTTTTAAACATACCACTCTATCTATCGGATGCTATAGACAAAATACAAATACGTGCCCTAAGGATCATTCATCCAGCATTGTCAAATAGTGAAGCTCTAAGAAATAGTTGGTTACAATCACTCACTGTGAGAGAAGGGAAATCGCCTGTGAAAGATTCATCACGAACCTAAGCCCAGCAAATCCCGTGTATAAGTTAGTCCAAAGTCGTATTATCTCACCAATGTAATCAAATATTATCATCCAAAACACTGCTACAAATAGATTCAAGAATTTCGTAACGAACAAATACGCGAATTGTATTACATGCGAATAAGTTTGATACATTGTGCCTGTAAATTCCATTATTTGTGTATTTTGTAATTGTGTAATGCTGCTATGAACCTGACCAGGCCTGTAATTCAGCCGTCTAGCTGCAAAAGGTCATAATAAGCTATATTTCTATCTATCTGTCAGGAATTCTATATGCATTGCAGGGGAGGGGGGAGCCATTTTGGAAATTCTGGATGCATGGGGGGTCAAAAACTAGTGCCGCCCATCCCTGGGGTACATGTATTTTCTGGAATTGCCCAATGCATACTAAAATTTTCACTTTTAAACTTTTTCTGGTGTTTTTCTGCTGATGATGTCTATCAGACTACTCTCTTGTGCACCTTACAAAACAGCTCTAGCTACGGCCCTGACTGCAATAATAAAGTATAACGCCACCACATGGAGAAAATGACTTCAGTCTAGTCTGGGATATAATACTCAATCTGTTTTTAATAGTGTTTTTCATCAGCTATGTACTCACTATCAGAGACTATACAAACACAGAGGCAGATCCAGGTGACCTGAGGAAAAATAAGTGCTAACGATTCAAGCATTTAGATTCAACACCTGTTTATAAGAACAAATGGATTAGGAACATTGGGCTAAAGTTGTCATTTTAGAGACCTGTTTCATAAGACCCTTGCACTATATACATGTAAGTCCTATTCAGGTTGACCCTGAAATGAGCGGTTCTTATATGCAGGTGTTTACTGTATACTCCCTTGCCCTGCTTTTAACGTAAGGGCTATTACATTTGAAACAATCTCGGTTTTGAAACAAAACTGGCAATTTGATAACAAATACAAATATTATCACAGACATCACATTGATGGGTGTAACTTAAGATATTTTCGACATTTTCCTCTTTAGACAGATTTTACACAGCTATCAAAAAAAGTCAATCCCAGAAGAACAATAAGGGAACTGAAAAGTTTTTAGTGAAGCCAAGGTCCTTTAAAGACCAGGGACATGACAGGAAATTTTGATTTGCAATTTTAGTACTTTGATTGAAAAGGTTTGTTTGCTCCGTTGGCTCAAAATGAAAATCTCTAAATCAGCTTCTCCTAAAAAGTTGAGAATGTTTTGCTCAAGCATTTTGAAAACATTTTTGGTGTCCAAAAAATGTATCCCAGCCCACTGGATGTGTATTTATTTTTTCCTGCCATTGCCCTGAGCTAAAAAGCATGTGAGCCATTAATTCCTTGTGTTATTCTTGGAAATATCATTTTTCCACTTAGAGAGAAAAGCCACACACTAGGTTCTTTAAGGAAAACAAAACTCGGGGTAGAATTCCAGGGTCATGTGATTTTTGTTCTTTGAATGGTGCACATAGAGGGTAACACATTTTGCAGAAAAGTAGAACAGTAACTTCATAACAAGACTCTTTGAGGTTTTGATAGTTCATGGTTCAAGGATTGTGTAGGATTTTTCAAGTACAATGCTCAATATGGTTGCTATCCTCAGTAGTTTACAATGGAAGATACCAATCGCCATCTTGGAAAATACCCAGGAGGCAGTGCAGGAGGAGAATAATAGATGGATAAATAATAATGAATAAAAAAATCAATAACAACATTAATATAATTACATATGACCACCATTACCAAAATTAGCTTGCTAGGGAGGCATGATTGAAAATAAGTTACAGAGGGAGGATTGCAAAAAGTAGACTGGGTAAGGCAATTCCAGATGGGTACAGACCTGAATGAATGGCCAGTGAAAATGAAAACACGAGAGGGAAGAAAATAGACTTTCCAAATTTTTCCATTTGGTAAAACAATGAAGACGCCAAAATATTTTTTCCCCAAAAATGCATTTAGATTTATATAAGTGACGCAAGCAGCCTGAATGACCAAGAGAGAGAATAGAATGTTCAGTGAAGTCAAAAACATGAGAGGGAAGAAAATATATGAGGCTCTTAGTTTTTCTGTTTTATTCCCCAATAATGCTAAAGAGTTAGTTAAGTGCCGAACGAGCAGCCTGAATGACCAAGAGAGAGGATCAATGGTCAGTGAAGTCGAAAAAACGAGAGGGAAGGAAAACATGGCAAGTTTTCACATTGTTGTTATGTTTTAGACTCCCTGTGGAATAAAAATGCTGCCCATTGATTGCGGGCTGCAGTAAATCACTGATCGAAAAATATTGCAAACTGACAGACAAATTATTTGCATTTGCACGATAGAAAAGCAAGCAAAATGCTGTAATACAGACAATCCGATGACATTAACATGAGTGTAATGATGTATTATCAGGCTCTTAGTTTTTCCATCTGGAAAAACGAAGAGGCCTCTTAGTTTTTCTGGCTGAAAAACGAAGATCCTAAGTTTTTCGTTTGCAAAAGTCCAGTCATATTTCATGGGGGTCTTCGTTTTTCCATTTGGAAAAACTAAGAGGCATCTTAAGGTCTTACATCTCCGTTTTTACTATCTTGTCACAGTTATTTATGAATAAATTTGTAAATACAGCTATAAATTTGTAAGTAATCATCCCCAAATCATTTATATCACTTGATATTAGCCTTATAAGCAATGTAGGCAAGTGTTATAGGCAAGACTACCGATTTTCATACAAAGTTTAAGGTACTACAGGAGGCTCCCGAGGGTACAATTTGAAAAATTATATCTCGCTTTATATTTCGTTTTACCCAATCAGCACTTCAGCGTGTTTTTATTAAACATTTAGCTTTGTTTTGATGTAATGCGCATACCAATACCACGCCCTGTTTCGCGAGTATCGGTCTCCATAGTAACCACTACATTTTCACTAAAAATCTAAAAACTCACACGTTTTTAACAACAGACCCAAACTAAGTGCACCAGGTTATTTTGCATTGAAAAAGGGACAAAATTGACCGTGCCCGTAGCAAAAAATTAATAAGTTAATAGGTTACCGATTAATAAAGTCAAAACGCAACAGAATTAATAATATTATGAGTTTCCACACGGGCACGGTCAAAATCCTTCTAAATGCACTATATTTTCGTTTCAGAAAGTTTCAGAGACAGAGCTGAAATCTACTCGCACTTATTCATCATTTTCGGTGTTCAAGCGCCTTAATTACAGTGAAATAACTTCCTTACTTCACGAATTTTCGATTCTATGGCTTTGTTCACTTCAGTCGGCAAGATGCGTCTGTGTAGGTTATTTTTAACCAGTCAGCGGTCTTTTGTATTCAGTATTTCCCCCCTAATAAGGATCTTTTGCCCTTATACAGCAATGTTTTTCGCGCGAAAATAAGTACACGCTACTAAGCAAAGTAAATCGGATTAAATTTCACTCAAGTTTCAGAAGTCACGCGCGCTCGTAAACAAGCTCAGAACAAACCGCATAGCTGCGAAATTTGGTTTTTACAACATTGGCTTTTTATAACAAGTAAGAATCTGTTTTTTAAGCTGCCAAAAACATGTTTTTATGTTTCAGGAATGATTAATCGATCAATGCACACGGCATGACTCCACCAGGGATTAAATACTGATAAATACTCGGGCAGGATAAAAACAAGGTATAACATTACAATATTTGGCGCGAAAAACGTTGCATTTCTCTCTCGATTTTTGTAGGAATTCGTGAAATTTCAAAGTTTTAAACTACCCTATATGATAAATAGTATCACCAGCATCAGGTTGGGTGATTCTGGGGAGAATTGAAATTTCGATCATGAGCCTCCTCTAATACCTTAATGTAACTCGAAACTGAAAACTGCATAACAATCATCCCAACAAGATTATCAATAACTCATTGTTGCAATCCGTTTCCATCGGCTCTGTTATAGGTCCATGAAGCCTACAGTCATGATCGCTTTGTAGTAAAAGGGCTATTTAACAAACCTAGACTAGTAGTTTGGCTATCCATCAGTTTTTTGCATGTATTAGTGTGCTAGAACCGTGACACGGAGAAACCGATCTCTTCTCAGTTCTACCGAGTGAAAGATTCTACTAGCCCGAATAATAGAAATGCTCAAGTCTTTTATGCAAGCAAAAGTCTCAATGAATAAGTTTTAAAACATGTTTATTTAAGAAGCAAAAATAAAAGCTACATATTTACGTAGGCTTATACAGTTCATGGCTACACTAAGCTTATAGTTGATCTAGTTTGTTTCCCAGAGAAAACAGAGTAGTAACTTAAATTTATTTACCATGACTCCACTCAGATCGTTTCTCCGCAATTTTTCATTGCTTTGTTGCATAGGGAGGCAGCTTTCGTGCTAAAATAAAACAAAATCATCTGTTGAGATAACAGTGAATAATTTCCTGCAACCTGCAAACCACTGGTACAAGACACGTGCTCAGTTCGAAGATATCAACATGTGAACTTTCTGTCCCGAAAGATGGTTATAAAGTTAACATTTTTTCATCATAGCACGCATTAAAGCATAGACTTTAAGTTGCGTGAGCTATTTGAAGAAAACACTTACCCTAAGATAACATTTCTGTCGTTTTTTTCGAGAGCACTTCGGTCCCTCGCACCACCAGCTTCAGCAGCGAGAGCAAGAATAGAAACTCAATATGAAAACGAGGCAAATTATTTCCACATGCTAATTTAAAGTACTCAGGGGGGAGGTGTAAATAATCCTTTCTTATTATCTTGAAAACCGTGCACTATGCAAAAACTTTCAAAGCAAAATTTTCAGTCCAACGAAGCGTCTCAATTGAAATTTCTTTATTATAAAGAATTGCGAGAAAAGAGATCAGAACGACCAATTTTAATGACGTAAACATTTTCTGCGCAGCCCTCCCCCTAAAGATCACTCAAGTCACTTAGCGGCAAAAGTCAATAATATCGTTAATGGATTCAAGCTTATAATAAACAAAGCGCGGCGGGAAAATCAATGCAGAGCAGCGAGCACAAAAGAGTGCGAAGGCTAAAGGACACAAAGAGTGTTACCTGTCTTCCGAATGGCGAGCATCAACTGTTTGCCCGACTCGATACTCGTCTATATTTTGTCGTACTTACGGTACCCCAATTTGATAACTAGTAGTCGTGTTAGTAAACGATGGTACCGACTATGTTATGACCCCAGCCTCTGGCGACGAATTTGGTTCTATACGTCTCACGCTTCGAAAGTTTCCGGGGTGTTAGTACGCAGGTTAGTTCCTCGAACGAACAGCTACATTTTGAGCATAGATTTAGAAGGGTGTAAGGGCATAGACGATTATTGCGTCAAGCATTTATCCATGGTTTGTCCGAATCTTCGCAAGTTGTCCCTCAAAGACTGTAGTAGGATCACGGACAAAGGAATTGGAGCGGTTGCAGAGAATTGCTTCAAGTTGGTTTGTTTTAAACTTCCAATGGAAAATGTTTCGTCGCGGGGACTGGTGGCCGTTGTCAAGAATAACCCTTTATTGAAAAGACTTTATGCCTACTCGCGAGCGGTCACTCAAACTACTTTGAGCTTTATAGCTTCAAATTGCCCTGATTTAGAAACTTTGATTGTGTATGAATCATGCCTTGACGAAGATGAAAGTAGCTCTGTAGATGTTCTGACTGACAAGATGCTAATAACCCTCGCAGAGGGATGCAGGAAACTAAAAGAACTAACATTACGTTATAACCAGGTCCTACTAAGCGATCTTTCGCTAGTGTACGCAGCCTCAAAATGCCGCGCGTTGCAGCAGTTTGTCGTTGATTATTGCGACCGCGATCACGAGATCACGGACTTTGGTGTCGTCGCACTGGCAAGGTTTTGCGATATACGATGTCTACATTTATCCAATGGCCGAATCTCGGACAGATCACTGCTTGTGATTGCCGAACATATCCCAAACATTGAAGATTTATCTCTAGAGTTTTCCCAAGTAAGCGACATTGGTATCTTCAAGTTGATGCAAAGCTGCCGGAAGCTTGAATCCTTAGTGGTCCATAATTCGGACAATTATGAAAGAAGAATTACTGACGCAAGCGCGTTTATGATCGGACACTATGCAAGTGAGAATTTCAGACTACTTGGAATAGCGTTTGCAGACATCACCGACAAAGGTTTGAAATTCATTTGCGAGAATACAGATCTCTCTTCTCTCTCCGTCAGTGGGTGTGGCAATTTGACATTCGGTGGCCTGAAGTCTTGCTTTGACGATTTGAGCTGCGTAATGGCCCTGGACATTTCCTTCACAGAAATTATCGAAAACCAGCAACAGTTATTAGAGGTAGGGGAATCACTACCATGGCTTGATTCCATAGACATAACAGACTGCTTCGCCATTAGTAAAGATGGTATAAAAGACTTCAAAGAACGATTTCCGTTTTGTAAAATAATTATATGAATACGAATGCGGCCTTTGTTCTCGTGGAGAGATTTAAACTTTATATGAATGCTATGCATTCTATACAATATTTAGTGTGCCCAGTTGCGCTTGTGAAGTTATGAAAAGTGTAGAGAAATTCTAAATGAATGTGTAAGATTTTGACATAAGTTATGTTCTAGATGAAAGGCCGCCTTTTCAAATTCTGCTGGTACTAAACGCATTGTTGCTCTATAGAGCCAGCAGTACGTTAAAATCTTTATCCAAAACTGTGTACTTCAATGCTTAAAAGTCGCTTTGTTTAACAAAACTGACGATTTTATTTTTACACCCCTAAGTATCGGGTATCTAAGAAGAATATATATAACGTATTTAATCAAAATTCGGCATTAAATTGTTCTAGCATGGCAGCAAGCAAAGATGAAACATCATTCATTAAAGTTTAAAATTCAAAACGGAATTCAATTCTATTGACAACGAAGCAGGTACCTTCTTTGTAAATCGCTGAATTCATAAATATTGATGATTTTTTACAATGCCTTTTCTCCGCATGCCTGCCTGTGATTCGCTCTATAACTTTACGAAATGACGATAATAGTTTTTGTTGGGAAAATTCAGGGTATCACGTAATTTCTTTACAAACTGGTGGCCATTTTATAAAACTTCTGTGGCACCAGCAATCATATAACTTTGCCGCATTGTTTGCTTTCAAATTTGCGAAATGAGCTACATGCCTAAAGAAGGAGTCATATTCGCTAAGTCGAAGATTTAGCATGAATGAAATAAATATATTGAAAATCCGTAGTGTTTTGTCGTTAGTCTTGGCTAAAGATTTTTGTTTCTTTGCAAGCAGTAGGGCGAAAAATAAAATATATTGTTTTCTCGATGTTTTCGTTAGCGAGTTAGCGACGCGCAAAACCCTTGTTCCAGACGCCGCTTTCATAAAAACAATCAGTTTTGATAACGTTGCGATTTTTGAAAATACCCACTGGATGATTTCAGTGTACGAATCCCAAAACAGTTTCGTGCAGTGGTTATATAATCGATGGGCAATCCATAAAAAGAAGATTACAGCGCAAAGCGCGGCCGCTCGCGCGCGCCAACGATACCGATTAATTGCGCTTTTGAATTTACACACATAAACTATACCGGTAATAATTCAGAACAAATTAAATTTTAATTGCCCATATAGTAATAACATGAAAGTGGCGGGAGTTGGTCCGCCAATGGCCTTTTCAAATTTGTAAATGTCAAATTGGAAGGGTATATGAATATATGTTCTGCATATCGGATAGTCTATGGTAAAAAAAACTGACCAGGGAATCGAAACTGACATATTTTTGGTCCTTTTTTCGAAGCTATGCTATACGGCACTTTTCCGATGTGGCTGGATGTGCGAGGGAATGCAACTCACTATAATGTCTGCAACGGGCGATAGAAGTTCGATAGAGGTTTTGTTAAATGCGTTTATCACCTCTCTAAATCTGGGGAAAGAGCAAACCTTCTGAACCGTTTCCTCTTGCCTTCATCATCTTGTTTTCCGCCGCGGTATCTTGCAATCGCTCTTAGACCCTTCCACGGTTTCTTGATCTTTCAGCAAGTTGATGAAAAGCCATCCGCATCATTAAAAAGAGTTCCGCCAAATTAGTAATTGCCAAGTTCAGGCAAAATGTTAACCATTTTGGAACTTGTTCCTCGCTCGAACGAAACGATATTAAATTTCGCGACTTCTCACGGCTGTTTCTACGCCATTTTACAACCTTTCGCTGTGTGAAACTTGCCAAATGATCAGGAAACCGTGAAAGGGCCTACTCTTTTACTACATTAAGTCTTACGAACAATGTTTAAGAAGATTGACATGCATGAATCGTCCGGATTTCAGGCTTAAATCGATTCACAACGTAAGTTCTGATTAGACAATCGTATCATTGTTGTATCGTGACACTCCTTGCTGCGCCGGAGATATATCCCCACATAGATGGCAAGCAGCATTTTAGCCGGGAAGTTCACGTGAAAATATCTAGGTTAAAAGGTATTAGTGATGGGATTATACTTTTCTGTTATTATTGGCAACCAGAAAACAACCCCGTCATGGAAAATACCCTGCTAGCATCGGCTTTTTTTAATGTTAGTCTTCGCGGTTTGCTGTCGCGCGTGTTGTTTTGAAATGCGCCCTCCAGTTGTACAATTCAACCTTACACGATATGTCAGAGTAGATATAGCATTTACTCAGTAAGTATTACTTTAAATATAGCGGCTGGATCCTTTTCTATCCTCAAATTGTTTTACAGAAAATAAAGGAAAAGAATTAGGCCAAGAAGTAGTCAGTAGACTTCGTATCTCAACAAAATATTTGTCGGGTTTCCTGTGTCGCAAAAGCGCGCGCGCCAAGTGGCGGGAATCATTGGCGGGAAAATCAGACACGTTCCTTGCACAGAAACATCGAAATTGCATTTGTTAGTTGTTTTTTTTTTTGGAAAACAACGGATTTTTTTGGTACTTTGCGCACGTTCAGTGCATTCGTTTAGTGCATTTTTGGATATTAAAAATTAGCGCCCAGAAAACAAGGGTGATTTCGTGAGTTTAATTACCGTGGAAAAAAAGACCGCTGTTGTCATGGAAATACAAGTGCATAGTGCCCCTTTCAAGTTGCTTTGGTTTGGCTATTTCGCAGCGAGCTGAGGTGCCTGATGACTTATTTAATACTGAACTGTCATGAATGTAAGCGATCAAATACACTGTTCTTGAAGTGCGAAGTTGTTGATTGCGTGGTGTTACCCTCCATGTGTTTCCTAAAAAAACCCGCCGTGACTAGTCAGCCACAAATGTGATTTTGGAATAGACCACTTTCCATATATTAAAATTCCAACTTGAATACGAGGGTCATGGAATAAAACAAAAGAAATGAATTATTCATTTTTCGATGCCCATGCGGTAAGAATATTAAAAACACAAAAATAGGTTATTTACGTATGGCTATCAACTTTGACATTTGAGCGCAGTTCGCATTCGGGACGTTAACTAGATGCAGCGCGTGTGGCCGACGGCTCTAGGCACAGCAGTTTGAGTGAACAGGAAAAAGGCGCCAATTTTTTAGTCTTTAAGGTACCGCCAACGCGCGCCTTTGACCCGCCGTCGCGCGCCCCACGTCTATAATTATTAAGTAATTCAGTATGTTAGCGGAGCTTCACCCAAACAAGGGTCTAAAGCAGCACAGTTTTAATCTGCGCATAGCGCGAATTACCCAGTGTAGTATATCCGGTTTAACGTCCTTACCCGAAAAGACGCGAAGGCCTAACCTTTACCTTGCAGATGTTTATAAAAGGCAGCGTTCTCCTCTATTAGGGGCCAACCCACTTACTTTTGATGGGGTGGGGGGGGGGGGGGGGGGGGGGGGGTGAAATAAAACCCTGCATTCTATGTTTCAAGGAAAAAAATAGTCAACTAGCTACAGCAAAAAAAAAATCTTGCACGCCAAATGCCTATGAAAAACATAGGTACGCAATGCGTACGGGAAGCTATTTGCAAGGGTCTTGTTCGTCCAAGGTGTACAGATGCATGGGCGTTGGCAGAAATGGGACGTACGGAAGGGCTGAGACACGAATTTAAAGAGCACAGGGAAAACGTTTCGCTGTCGATGTTGCATCATGCTGTTGTTGTTGACATTACAACTAAATGTTTGTTATTACTATCATTCTGATCCTTAAGAAATATGGAGCCCAAGCTTTTAAAGAGCATATGACCCCAATCCAGTTTTAATACTTGAGAAAGCCCATGGGAAAATACAAATAATATTAAGAACATAATAATGTTTTCCTGATTCGGAATGATGATATCATCATGTTATGAAATACCTAATATCTAATATTTTGTATTTCAACACCTAGTTAAGTCAACATGATGATGCCATCACTCAGAATCAGGAACACCTCAATATCTTGGGAACCAAAAAGATATCAAGGAGCTGTAAATTATATTTCGAAAGGCTATTCGCTAGGTATTATAACTGGTCATATGCTCTTTTAGTTGTAAAGAATAAAATATTAAATTTTTTAAGGGTTTATGTGGCTGAAGTGATTGAAAAAATGCTGGATTTTTTTGTACTTGAGAATCAAGTCATGTTTTATCTAATATTTTTATTTCTGCTAGCCTGAGTTGACCGACTCGCCTTCTCTCCAGTCGAAAAGTTCCATCTGCAAAAGAGAGGTGTGAGCAACATAGCCCCAGATAAGTCTCATACAGGTTGCATGACACTAACCAGATCTGGTTAGTGATTCTGGTTGGTCTTTGGGATGTGAAAAATGTTCAATAACCCCTGGAATGTTAAATACATTACCAGATCTGGGTAGTGTCAAACAAGTGTTATATGACATCTGGCTCTCGTTGAGGATACGTTTGGACCAGAGCAAAGGAGACTTATGTTAACTTAGGGTACATTTTTGCCAGTTATGTTTTAGAGAAATCACAATTTTAACAAGTTTTAGTAATTCTTTTAAAACACTACAAGCTATAGGTATACTGTTTCAAAGCAGTGGCTCACATTTTCTTGAACAATATTGTTTCTTACAAATTAACATTTTATTAGCTTGGGCTCTGATGGTCTTCAAGGGTCAAAATGCTGTTGAAGAAATACCGTTGAGTGGTCATGGAAAAACTAAGACCCGGCTGAGACACAGGAAAACTGCAGACCCCCTGGTGTCTGTGAGCCAAACTATCTGTTATTTTCGGGGGTTCTGCATTTTTCCTGGCTCCCAGCAGGTCTAATGGGTCTTTATTTTCAGGTCTTCATTTTCCATACACCCCCTGTTGAGTTTGTAATATGGCAGGACTTGAAATTAAATTTTATGCATAGTTTGACAATTTAGACAATGTATCCCCCAAATTTAGGCACGTTAGGACTAAAACGAAAAAAAATCTAAGCATTTACATTCATATTGGGTACAATTTCGAGCCCTGCCTCAAAGGTGGCAAGATCCAGTTTTCATTAGGGGGAGTTTACATGGGGAGCGATGTCACTCCTATGAGGGATAACTTATTTTGTTTTGTTATCCTCCCTATGAGGCATATCCCTTCCCATGTAAAGGCCCTTAGATGGCAAATAAACCATATTGTGATCTTATGGGTGTAAGTAAAAATAAAGTTACTATGTTGAGTTTACAAGTATTCTCCTGTTTTGGTAGCATGATACATAATTGAGGTCTTTGTCTTTATTTTGGAGTTTTATTTTGAAAGAGTTTCATGAAGGCTACATTGAAAACCAAGCTCTGAGACCAGCTCGGACAACAACAAATCCCAGGAACAAATAGTCCACCAGTGGCGGATCAAGAAATGAATACAAAGAATATACCAGAAACATGAGGGGGGGGGGGGGGGGGGGGAATTCACCCAATTCCCCCCCCCCCCCCCCCCCCTGTATCTGCCCCTGGTCCACTACTCAGTCAAACTATAATCTTCCAAGTATAAAATTTAGTTTTTATTTAGCCCCCCAAAAAGTAATTGTATGGAAAAGATAGAGGGAAAATCAGCTAACAGTGTTTACATCCAAATGGGGCATAATTATTAGATGGCAACAGGATCACTTGATGATTCATTAGGCAAGTTACAATTGTTATGCATTCTAAAAAAACAATTGTAACCTCCCTAACGAATCACCGTTGCCCCCAGGGGGATACTTGGATATAAAATGACAGGGGGGTCCGACGGCGCTCCAAATTTCATACCCCAAAAAATACCTGAGCCATAACTTTTATACCCAATACTTGCTCCCAAAATTTTATACCCAAAAAAATACCCAACTTTTTTGGCCTAAAACGGCTATTTAATACCAGCTTACACATGATGCTGAGCTGCTTATGTTGCCTGGAAATAGCCTAATATCTTGATGATCAACTACTAGCCTGTCAGAAGTTTCAACCGCAAAAAAATACTTGGTAGAAAGTTAAACCCCAAAAAATACTTTTCCTACAAATTTCATACCCAAAAAAATACGTCGGACCTCCCTGTCATTTTTATATCCAAGTACCCCCAGGGCCGTTGACCCTTTGTCTATAATAGGGTTTTGTTAGGGACAAAAAAGACCTGATCGTGTGTGCACATTGGTACACTCCCTGAAATTGTTTTGTACAAGCCAAGTAACAATTGGGCCAAGTTTAGTACCATACCCAAATAGTGCGCAATAAAATAGCTAACAGACCCTACTATAAAGGGTAAGAGCTATTCTGTTATTGGTGAACTACTTGGTATTCAGTTTCTAAACAGCAATAAATCAGTTTGCGTTTTGTATTGTTAATTCTTAATTATTCTTTTGTAACATTACATATTATGGAAATTTGTTAGCGATCATTTTGGACTCCGTGTTGTGGCACCATACAGTTGTTATCACTTCAGTGTTCTCTTGAATTAACTGAGTCGATGTACCAATGTAAAGAGTGCACGAGTGTGGGGCCCCCCAGCGTGGGTCTTGATCAGTTTTTCTTTGCAGCCTGCTAATCTTTTTGAGCAGCCGCCTATTTCAAAACATTATCGGGATATGAAAATCTATCGGGGATGTAAAAATCTATCGGGCCAGACTATATTTGCATTTTCCGGTATGCATTTTGGACCTGCCGGTTTATTTATCGAGTAAGCTAAAGGCTAAGCATAAAACCCACCATTTTTACGTGCTTCTCGGAACGAACGAACTTGGATATCCATGTCAGAATCTTCACACAACTCTACTTCGTCTATCTGTCAGAAATCCTGCTTTGAAGAGTGAGTTTAACAGGTTTAAAGCTAAGATATTGGCTATTTTGCCTCACATTTTGTAAATTCAAGATGGCGTCTCTGGATACGTCTAAACCATAGCTGAGTTGGACAAAATTGCCCCTCCCTCCCCCTGTTGCAGGAACAAGACCCCGCTTGTGCAGAGTCAACATGGAGAGGTCCCAATACAAGTTGCATTGTAAATGGTTGCGAAATCGAGTAATATGAAGTACCGTCCGCCAAAAAAGAAAGTCCATTGTTCGCCATGACAAACACCGCAGATAGGCAGATAGAAACACATTCACAGTAGCGCCGACTAAGGAAGCATATTTGTAAACAAATAGCTTCAAAAATATCCTGCTCACCCCGAAAAGCCCCCTCCCCCCTAAAAAGTCACTATGGTCGGCCCCTTAGCCTCTTTACTACGTACGGCAAATTGTCCATTTCAAACCACGTGAATTTTACATGGAGAAAAAGCCAGAATAGGTGGCCCAACAGTGTAAACGAGAACAATATCGCATTGCATTTATGACAAAAAAATAAAATTGTCGCTGCGTTCTTAGAATGGGAGAGTTGTATTTCATTTCGACAGGAAAACTTTCTACCAAATGAGACTGGCGTAACTTTTCCAATGTATAAAATGGTACATATAATATACAAATAACCTTTATAATCTAAGAATATTATCCAGTGAAAGGTTGTCGTTTTCTATGCAAATAGTTGCGTTTGTGTTTTCCAGTTAATTAGCCATGGGTCACTTGTTTTACGCGAATAATATTTTGACAAATTATTCTATTTTCTTCGCGGTACTCGTTTACTGCACAGTTGACGCTAAGTAAGGGAGTCATTATCGACCACATTTCACAGGGAGTTTCATGATCGGTGTTCGAGGAGGTTCGAGTGCGTGCGGGATCGTTATTAAGACCCCGTCCACACTACTCCGTTTTCAAACGAAAACGGATACTTTTTGCTCCGGATACGGCTATCGTCCACACTACAACGCCGAAAACGATACCGAAAACGGATCAATCCGAAAACGCTCTCCAGAGAGGAGCGATTTGAAAACGGAGCTGTTTGAAAACGCTGTTTTCTAGTGTGGACGGGTGAAAACGATACGATCTGGAAACGATGACGTCCCCACAGCAAACCCGACCAATTTCGCGGGCCGACGGATCGAAAATGCGCATGCGTTGAGCTTGCCCACTGAATGCATAAGCGCGTTTTCGTACGGATACGCGTTGTAGTGTGGACGGGCGAAAACGATAAGTGTGGACGCAGATCTTTTTGAAAATGGAGCAAAATGTATCCGTTTTCGTTTGAAAACGGAGTAGTGTGGACGGGGTCTAAGGCAGATGGATCGGACACAACAGAGACCTTTACAAGATCGACTGGATATTTTAAAAATACTACTCGATAAAGGCTTAGCCTTTCTCATTACTATTGTATTAATTTTATAATACCAGATTTAAAATATTCACACGCCATTTGAAAAGCCTATTACATTCTATATGTGTTCTATCTGTAAAATTGCTGAGCTGCATTCAAGATTCTTTCAGCTCAAATTATTCTGGGAAAGAAATTCGTCCACTCTCTCCTCGTCATTTAGCAAACGTTGCTGGAATTTTCTCCAGGTAAAGCTAAAAGCAAAGCCCGAATGTCTATTTGGAATTTCTGAAGAATTAGGTTTCATGTGGTATATCGTGTCAGAGAGGAGTTCCAGCCAAAATCGCAGCATAATGACTCACGTTTTCAAACGTCAAATGTATCTTTTTTTATCTTTGGCTTTCGGATTTATCTTGCCGTTTCGCCTGGTGCACTCTACTGGCTTCCCTCTGAACGAAAACCAGGCCTCGCGACGGAAGCCAGGTGACTGCACTAGGCGAAACAGGGCAAGAATCTGATTGGCTTGAAAACGCGTGTTGTGATGCAACGATTTTAGCTGCAAAGGTAACTTCATCATAACTGCGGTCTGCGAGTGATCTGTTATTGGCCCACTCGTCGCGTGGAAAGCATAAAACATGAAAATATCTCATGTGTCAGGAGATGTTTTGGCTTTCTGGAGTATCGATCTGATTCCAGGAGCACCCGAGATCCTATTCGCAGGCCTACAAAATTGTAGAAATCTCTCACTGTGTGAAAACAAACTCCATTGCGTTGCACTTGCACAAGGCATTTATAGGAAGGCCAACTCGCACGATTTTGACCTGGGGATTTTTCTCCACGTTTCCCGGGAATTTTCGATGCGTTTTCTGTGTTTCTCCCGGTTTCTTTCTTGGGATTTTCTTGCATATAACCTTTGTATTTCGCCTGAGAAAGTTTTCCCGGTTTCCAAAGTGCAAGGGTTGACACATCTCTGCGCTTATTTTGAACGCGCAACTTGCAGACCGTCTCCGTAGATTACTCTTCCGAAATTCGAAAATCGTTTTCCCCGACATCTTCAGTGTGGTGTGAAATACCGGACGCATTTGAAGCGAAGCAATTATGTTGAAGTGACCTCTACTAACTATAGTGACCTTAAACAAGTTATAGGAATTCTGCATCCAAATAATGCTGTTTTCTGATGTCGCTGTTTTCAGATGTCGAGGGAACCTGTAGTAAGAATTGTTACTCCTAAAGTGATAAAATATGGAACTGTTTTCGACGGAATGTTTCCGCCATATTTTGCCGTTATCACGACCGCCTTGTTTTTGGTGGCAAAGCGGGCGGCGGGGCATCGTCATCGGCGTTATCGCTAGACTGTGAAGACCTTGGGGGAAGGGGTGGAGGAGGTTTTGGCGATGCCCTTAGGGGTGCCGTGGCGGCAACGGAGGGGCATTAAGTACTCTTGACGGCAAAGCCGGTTTTTCCGGTCTTGGCGGCAAACTGGGTAATTGTTCAATCTCCGCCGGCAATTTCGCGTTAATTATCGGCATAGAATTCATCCGCTTGACCATTTGAGGCGGAGATTTCTCCTCGTTTACAGAAGTTGCTCTCTGTTTAGTTGGCCTTGGTGGCAAAACAGGCGGAGGGGGGATGGGAGGGGGAACTCCCCCGCCCTCAGGAAAGTTTTCAATGTTGACGTAATCAGGCTCAAAGTCGTCCCCACTCGAAGGGATTCTGGGATTTGCGGAGTGCTGTCACTCGGCATAAAGGTCGTAGTTGATAGGGGCGTCCGCGGGAGGCTGGAGTGGAATGTTGAAGCCGTTGGCGAGAACACTTCCCCGAAATCCGAAGGAAGATGGAGGAAGCCTGAGAACTAGTTCTCCGAAGGGATGTCATGCTTGGTTGGGAGCTGAGGGACAACCGGGAAACGCCGGGCTTGGTTCCAGGGGACTTGAGGGGCAGGTCTGTTTTTCTTGGCTGGCAATTGAACAAATAAGTGGAGTTAAAACAAGTACGATGTAATGAATAGCTAGAAGTGCGTGTAGAAGGATTTCTTACATCTGGGCCCAGTTCCTGAAAGGTTGGATAAAGTTATCCTCGGATAAAAGTTGTCTTGTATAGGATTTGTTCTGGATTTATCCGTTGGATAAGCGTTTATCTACTGATAACTCTTATCTGACATTCTAGGAAACGGCCCCTGGGCTTTGAGAACCCAACATTTGACCTTAGCCGCCAGTTATTGCTTCTTTAGCTCAGCGATCGCCGCTTTGATTGCTTCTTAAAGGAGCCTGTCACACAACTGAGCAGCTGTTCTGCGCGTCTCTCAAACCAGAGAAGTATCGTCCCGTAACGATGGACAGCGAAGGGTAAAAACCTCGAAAATAAATCTTTTTTTTTAGCTTTACATATTCTTAAATAGTTATCTGCTAGGATGTTCTAATTAGTTTAGCGTGTAAACCAAACGGCTGACTTCCAATAAAACATGTGTTATGAATCGAACCAAAGTAGGGTGAGGTTAACCAAAACGATTCATAACAACTGGAAGTTGTAACAATACGGAACGTTTACATCTGACAGCGATTCGCGGCCCGTTTGCAAAATTCTGGTTACGCCATACACTGCCATCCCGTTTTGAGTAATTCGTGAACGACAGACGCACAATTCGCTTGCAACGACAATAGAGGAATTCATTTGCAATAATATAGCGTTGTGAGGTGTTTTCAATATCTCGCCTTTGGTGACCAAACTTGCAATTTAGTTTTCATAAGGATCTAGTTTAAAGCTCATGCACTGCACTTGATCGAGGAGTAACGTTCCCTGTTTTTTGTCCCACAGTGTTTTTATTCAGGGTTTTCGTACCAGGTAGTGTATCATAGAATTTCATTTTTTTTTTCGGTTATTCTATCTTTTACAGTTTTAGTTTGTTTATGTTACTGCACTTGAACCATCTTATAATTCTTTATTGAAAGCTTAGCACCGGTACCTTTTCACGAGTCACACTCAATACGTTTTGTGTTGTTCCTTGCGCCTAAGCGCGCGCGAAAGGTAGGAATGAATGACAGGGCGGATCCAGGAAGAATTTCAGAAAGGGGAGCCGGACGGTAAATGTATGGAAAAATCTTCCGACTAAGGGGGGGGGGGGGGAACCAGGAGCCCACGACTAGGAGCTTGCCTCTCTCATGCTAGGATATGGAATTGGCATTTACAGACCGATATAATTTTTAGAAACATTACTTTCTTTGTTTTTCACAACACTTATTGATTTTTAGCTTACGAAAATTTCATAGTGGCAGTATTTAGTTGTTCTCTTGCAGTCTAGATGGGCGAACCTAGAAAAAAGAAAAATTGTTTCTAAAAATAGCAAGGGTTGTCAAAGGATGGTAAATACGACAAACTTACGTATTTTGGTAAGGTTTTGCAGTTTCTTGGCTCTATTTCCAAAGATAATTTGTACAGGTAATCTCCCATTTCCTTGGCCGTTCTGCCTTCAAATGGATCGAGTGCTTCCAAGTAATCCTTAAAATAAAATAACTTTAATAAGCAGACATGCAAGCACACACAGGCGAGACTTGCGAATCACAAACACACAAGGCAGACCTTGAAGAAGACAGAGAGACAGAATACACAGACAAGCACCGAGACACCAAAGCAAAGAGTAAGACAGACAGAAGAGAGACCGACAAAGACAGAGCACAAGAGCAAGATAACGAGAAAACAAGCGAAACCCTGACAAAGGCTACAAAACAAAAACATCAACAAAGACACTCAGCACTTTGGAACGTACCCTAATGGAGTCTCAACCCTAAGACAGTACGGTTGGTTTTGATATTGTTGTATCTCCCCGGTGATTTCGGCGACTTTGCGCCTAGAAGAAAGACAATTTTAGTAAGCATAGATAGGTAGACAACGTTCGGCAGAGGATGTACTGTGAACCTAGACAATGACGATCAATGATGTTGTCGCATTCGCAGAAGGTTTAAACATGGTGTCATAAAGGCCCTCGTGCTCAATGATCCAGCGACTCTGGCTTACTTAGGCCCACCACCCCCTATGGAGCACAGGCCATCGACGAGCTTTTGAGCCCTCCTATTGTAGCTCTGTCAAACTTATACAGCGCGCTGTATCTCACTCCATTCCATCTATTCCTAGGACGCCCTCTTCTCCTTTTCCCCTGAGAACTTGCCGTGTGATGCTATTTGTAAGCTCCCGCAGGGTTTGACCTAACCAACCCCAGTTTCACCCACGCTTCTAGCTCTCAGTTGAATTTAGTTCTACAGTGGTTCCTTAGTCGTTCGGATGAGACAATAAACCGAGGTCCCGCCCGCGCCTTTCCTTCTACTCCTGTTCAAGGTGGGCTCTAAAGAACCCAATGTACTCTTCGTAAGAGTAGGGATTGTCTCCCGGTGCTATGGGCTGGTTCTCGGACGCACTACATATTCTGTTAAACACCCCTCATGACTGTAAGCTGCGCAGCAGCTATTTGCGCCATTTTATTCAGTCCATTAAGTCCTCCCACCCTCCTCCTTGTCTTTTGGTCGTAGTCCGGTCAAATTAGCCTGAAAAAGCCCCGAACCTGGAAAAAATTGCAACATGGGAAATTTTTGGTTCTAATTGTTAAAAACATATGTAGGAGTAACATATCCAAATTTTGTAGAAATCCGGCCGGGGGAAGTTGGTTAAATTTTTGGTTTTACCGGCGACGTCAAGGGCGCCTTTTGTTTTCGGCGGCACTTAGACACTGAAAACACAGAAACTGGGAGAATGTTTATAGACTGTACAGATGAAACCGGGGAAGATTTAACAAGG
Source organism: Scolanthus callimorphus (assembly GCA_033964015.1). NCBI lineage: Eukaryota > Metazoa > Cnidaria > Anthozoa > Actiniaria > Edwardsiidae > Scolanthus > Scolanthus callimorphus. The sequence goes on from CM066915.1 coordinate 23,436,298, forward strand.
TTTTTCGGTTGAAACAAATAATTTCTGAGCGATGAGTTACGGCTATGAACAATTTATTTCTTTTATTTCTTTTAGCGTATAATATTCGAACTTTAGTGTATCATCACGCGGAAATACAAGGATCATACGGGATTTGTCAAAACGCAGGATTCTTTAGTTATTATTTTGCAGAATTGGTTATAAACAAACACAAAATTCGCATCTATGCAATCACATTATGCAGTAGAAAGAAATTGCTCGATAACTCGTTCAATATCACACCGAGTTAAGGCTCTACAGTCTATAGCCCTCCATTCGAATTGTTCGCTTTCATTGTCTAAGTGCCACCGAAAACAACGGGCTTTCCTTCGTGCAGACGGAAAAACCCCAAATTTAACCAACTTCCCCCGAACGGATTTTCACAAAATTTGGACACGTATTTCTCACATATGTTCCTGAGAATTTGCTGCATAAAAATCCCATGTTGCAATTTTTCCAGGTTAAACGCTAAATTGACCGGACTATCGTGTCTGTCGACCGCTTTGAAATCTTCACGATTAGAATACTCTTTTTTTTTCTCCCTCGCGCTACCAGTCCCTCATTGCACACTTTGCCTTTCCAGCAAATGCCCAAAATTCATCTAAGGCAGCTTTCGACAACGGACTGGATTTGAATTTAAGCGGCCGGGATAAAGCAGTGCTGGATCCTAGACCATGAAAGTCCCTCTATGACCTTACTTTTTAGTCAAGAGTTGCTAACTTACCTCTTGCTGAAATTTATAATGCCTTCGGGGTAATTGGGGAGGAAATCTGGATTTCCTTCTTCTGTTTTTAATATATTCGTCAAATACATTCCTAGAAGAGAAAACGTAAAACCAAAAAGGAAAATAAGCAAGTAGGAAAGTCCACTGGCTAGTACTCGTGTTCTCAAGCATTATTCTATCTTTCAGTGGCACGTTCTTTCTTTTTTTCCTCCTTTCCCCCTTTTTTTAAAACAAAGAACCACTTTTTGCCTCGTCAACTCTAACCTAGTACAGGGCCCTTCTCCCGATTAGCTCTGCTATAAGGAAACATTCAAATGAAACATTCCAGCTGGTAGTGAAGGAAAGAAATATTCTACACAACTAATGACGCATAAAAAGAAATATGTACACGCGCAGTAGATAGGGAAAAAGGAAAACATATTGTTAAAATATTGGGAAACAAAACCGTGCAGTTGAAAAGATTTGGATTGGTGCGTCAGTGACAAGGCGTGTTCGCCAGGAAGAAGCGTGGAGACTCTGGCTTCCGGGCAGGTTTCAATCATTTATTTTGAAGAAATATGGTCGACAATCGCCTGAATTTCTTACCAAAAAACGGAACGCAGGGCGGGTTGATGGAGCGGAGCTTCTCGATGTACTTCTTGTAGTGATCACTACTGAGCTCCTTAGCTTCGTCTAGACTTTGCTGCCTTCTAACATTTAATTCCTGGAAAACACGAGGGAGAAATGGAAATACTGACCAAGAAACAGGGAATATTGAAGTTCCAAAGGTCCAACTTTTAGGCAAATCTACTCAAGTGGCAAGTACGTAGAACCAATGTAAAAATCACTATGGATTTACAAAGAAAGCACACTTGTAAATGATACGTAAATTTTATATACAAAATATCTACATTTTTCTCTGTACTGCTAAAAAAAATTGTAAGATCTACATACTATTTAGAAGTGCGTTTTAATTCAACATTATGATTTACAGTATTTTTACATTTTCCAGCGCTTTCCGTGCACTGGTTTGGTTACTAGTACATGCTAACGGGCAGACGAGCGAAGCAAATCTTGTCTCTAGAATGAATACAGCGACCTAATCTGGGGCCGTTTACACGTGAATAAAACACGATCCGTTTCCCTTCATAAATGGATTAGATTTTAGCTCATGCATATCTGCCGTGATTTGTTTACCGGGATCTAGAGCGTCGAATGTCGTTCTGTCTAGTGACTTGCCAAGCTTACTGCCGCACTAGAGGCGCTGAGCAAAAGAGCGCGCGTACTTGTCGCTCAACGCCTCTAGCGCGATGGTTATAAAGATAAAATACAACTCAAAGATGGCGACACGACGCTTTACTTACAACAAATGCGTGCTGAAGTCTGAAGATCGGAGATGAATTAAGTGCGCTAACTACTTCTAAAATTCCATTAAAATTGTTTAATTCTTGAAATACCTAAAAGAGATAAAAGAGAAATAAGCGCATTTCTATACCAACATTAAACACTGCGGGGACAAAACGCGCGCATTAATTTGGCCCGTCGAGTGAAAGGTGTTCAAAGGCCCGCGAATATTTTGATATAATGTTGTCCCATGTTGCCTTATAAAATTATCAGAAAATGGCGCACGCCTAAAAAAGGATTTCTTTAGTAAAGCCCTGAACTGTTTTGACTCAAGAGAAACGGAGGTACAAAACGGCGTTCTTTCTCCTCATAAGAACTAAGGCCAGGTATTCACCCTTTTCAGTAACAGGTTGAACCGAAACGTTTTCTATACATAAGACAATGCTCGTATTCATTTCTTGTCTTCGTAGCCGGTTCTCCAGTGTGTTTTTCGGATATTTTGTTTTTCGGGGTTCAGGATACCTGTGTCGCACAAAAAAATCGCGACACAGGTATCCTGAACCCCGAAAAACAAAATATCCGAAAAACCACTGGAGAACCGGCTCGCAGGCCTTTGCCTTCGTTTCTTTGTTTTTCTGTTTGTTTACTCACAATTAAGATATCTATAATTCTAGTCAAGACGCTGACTCTCTCCTCTAGGTTGGCCATCTCGACCAGGCTCTTCTCAAACCACACCGTGATCTTGTTAGTGTGGTGGATCATCTTAAGCAGGTTAGGCGACGTCAGGTGTTTAATGTCTTCCTTCGTCCACACGCTGCCGACCAGCTCTGACGGCCGAACGGCCCTAAAGGACAGCACAGAAAGACGCAAAACAGTCAAGTTGTTTTAAAACTTCAAGCAATAGACCTCCTTGGCTCGGACGTAATGTTTTCCCATTTCAGATCACGTGGCATTCCCATGAGAATTCTTTCTTTCTTTTTCTGCTACGCACCGAAGGATATATGAATATGGAAGCATTCCAAACAAAGAAAGAATACTCATGGGAATGCCACGTGATCTGAAATGGGCAAAACATACGCCCAAGTCGAGGAGGTCTATTTGAACATAACCTGTGATCGTCCTGCCAAACAATTCTCATGGGAACCTGAAAATTCAAAGTTCACTGAAATTTTTTTGCCAATCGTGCAATTCCTGTATTATTTTAGAAAACTCCAGTTTCTCGGCCTCCATCAGAATTTTTTGTGGAGCTACCACTGCTTATTTCTTTCATGGGAACCTTCAAAATCACACCAAAATAAAGGCAATAGTACTATATCCTCACTGCATACTATTGTTCGCATCGCAATAGGAGCTAAGGTATAGGGTGATCTGCGAGTGCGGAACAAGATCTGCGAGTGCGGAACAAGTAATATGCAGCGAGGCCTGGAACACGCGCTGGTCAACCGCCGATGGGGGACGGGTAGTCCGGCGGATTAGAGCAAATTTTCGAGGAAATTGAGCATTTTAGGCTAAAGCTCCATTTTTTGCCAGGTGATAGTTTTCAATGTATTTTTAAATCGTAGATATGGAGGCACGCTAGAATTCTTTCGTAGCGAAAGCTAGGGAGGTTTTAGAGTGAACTATTGTTTAGCTCAATAGCAGCCATTTTGAATGCTTTGTTATTCAAATGAGGTTTAGAACTTAGCTTTGCGAACTTTCAAGTTGTTCTCTAGACTGCACAGCCATAGCAGCTCAACATTTGCTAATTCTGAACTATGGATTGGTTTGACTGACTTCGGTTGGACGTCTCCTTAGAGTTTTGGGTGATTATTAAATGTCACGACCAGTTTATTGGGAATGTTTATAATTTATATTGTAAACAATAGCCTGACTGAGATTTGATAAATGTTTCAAGAATGACCAACAAATTATAAAAAATATCAAGAAAATAGGTACAAGTGTCGAATATGTAAAAAGAAGCTTGTCTCTGAAACTTTCACATGATATTTTCTACCTAGTACTGTGCTATACTCTATAAACACGGACGATGGAAGATTTCACTAAGTGCCGCAGAGCTCATGAATAACAAAGGATTCAAAGATGGTTGCCAATGGCAAAACAATGGTTCAAATAAAACTGTTCTAGCTCTCGCTACGAATAAAATTTAGCGTGCCTCCATATCTTATCTTCAATAAACTACTAAAAACTATTGACATGCAAAAAGTTTGGTGTCTTTAGCCAAAAGTGCGCAATTTTTACGCTAATCCGTCGGACTAGGGAGTGGGAAAACGTCTGAGCACTTCAACTGAGCGGCTGAATGACTGAATTAATTATTCCTGAGCGAAGCTCTCATTAGTATGCAGTGAGAATAGGTCAAACTTTTTAGTAACAATATTTTTTTTAAATAACCAGTTTTATTACATTTCTCTTGACAATCTTAAGGGTGCTCCTACCGGTATATTGAGTCGTTATGGAAAATCAGTAATTCGGCAAGGATCAAACTTGACAAACCTCGCAACCAACCAACCATAGCAATGAAAGACATACACACCCAGAGACAAATATATGTTATTACCGGCTGGGAGGTCGGCATTGTGAAATACCATGAAAAATACCGAGGTCATGAAAATACCGACAATCACCGACAAAATTGTTGAGAATTTCTGTCTCGTTTACACCCCTCCCCCCCTCCCCACAACTCAATGTTGTTTTGTCAAACGCGCTAGTGGTTGGGCTTCAACGATGACCAAAAAGACATCGCTTACGCAGTTATGGAGAAAAGCATTTTCAAAGGAAAATTCGCTGATTGGAGGTCGGGGTCAAATATATCAAGGCTGAGGTCGCACTATTTCGCGATCCGGACCAACCGCAAGCAGGTAAAAAATACGTTTTTTTCTGCTGACACTGAAACAGCATAAAACTTCACACAAATTAGTGGGCGCGCCACATAATATTATTGCGCGCGCCACTCATCAGGGGCGGAGGCCGGATAGTGAAAACATGGGACGAAAATTGGCAAATTTCCTTCAGCAAATACAGTAAATGTATAGGAAAAGCTCCCGAGAAAGATGATCCCCTGCTCATCTGGACCTGCAGTCCGGATCGTAGGATTCCGAAACGTTTGCGAGCCAATCAGGGCGCGCGATTCGATGGAATCTGGGCCCCTGACGGATGTTATTAGCAAACTAGTTGAACACCCTACCTGTACAAATCAGATTCAAGCAAGGTTAACTGTCTCGCGATCTCAATTGGGTGGAGCTACAAGCAGAAAAAAGTAGACGTTATAATTTAGGAGATGAGAACCGCGCCACTTTATTCCCTGTTTGAATGGATCTCTTCGAGCAGGTTAGTGAATACAAGAACACGCAAATGAAAACCGTGACCGTGTTTAACGAAAATACTAATCTAGTTAATAAATTTATTAGGGCGGTGACCCCTTATGCCACCAGGGGTCCTACTATAAGTCACAGTTGCCTCTTCCTAAAACAAACTACGGGAAAACGCTTTAGATATAGGGGTACAGGGCTGGAAATATATTTTTTTTTCACTTGACCTGACAATGTCCGATCAAACTCCTGGGGTGACATAAACTTGCAAATCTTAATTTGAAAGAAATAACATGACGGGAAGTTGACAATTTTATTCTACACCATTTCTTGTCTTTAGTATCTTGAAAATTGTCTGCAGTTAGTGTTTGGAGATAAATGGAGAGTTCGGTAATTTAGCGAGCTCAAAACTACGCCGTCATCTGTCGTGACGCACACGATGTGGTATAGAGCTTTTTTTAGTGCCCATTGAAATGCCTTTGCATCAAATATTTCTAGTACTTCTGAGCGAAAGAGTTCTTACCGTTAAAATGTCGAACTTGTCGTATTCCGTGGTGGAATGCCATTCAATAGCGGGGGGATCCCTCTCGAATGTGATCTCTGGGGTGATACTGTTTGTCTCCCATGAAGTCTGGCAACAAATAAAACAGAATCAAAAATAATCTGTCATTGGAGTTACTGCATGCTTCTGTTATTGTTGCTGCTGCTATTCACAGGGAATTTCTGCGGAAACCCATCCATGGGAAAAGCTGAATTTCCCACGGTAGACGCATGGGAAGTGCTCGGATTTCTCATGGCTATCCATTAAAATTCCGAACACTTCCCATGCGTGTGCCTTGGGAAATTCAGCGTTTCCCTTGGATAGGTTTCGGCAGAAATTCCTGTGATTGTTGTTGTTGGTTATAATATTGTTGTTGGTGGTGGTCATGGCGGTGCTTGCTGCTGTTGTTGTTGTTGTTGTTGTTGTTGTTATCGTTGGTGGTTCTGTTCTTGTTGTTGCTGTTGTCGGTTGTGGTTCTATCATTGTTGGTACTGCTGTTATTGTTATTGTTCTCATTGCTGCCGTTACTGTTATTGTTAGTGCTGTTACTTTTGTTGTTGTTATCATTCTTGTTGCTGTCGTTGCCGTTGCTGTTACTGTTGTTGTTAGTGCTGTTGTTGTTGTCGTTGGTGATTCTTTTCTTGCTGTTGTTGTTGTCGGTGGTGCTTCTTTTATTGTTGGTACTGATGCTGTTGGTACTGATGCTGTTGTTATTGCTACTGCTGTAGTTGTTGTTGTTACTGATGTTGTCGTTATTGTTCTTGTTGCTGCCTTTGCTGTTACTGCCTTTGTTGCTGCCTTTGCTGTTACTGTTATTGTTGTTGTCGGTTGTAGTTCTGTTTTTGTTGGTCAACTGTTGTTGTTTTCGTTGTTAGTTCTGTTGTTGTCGTTGTTGTTGTCGGTGGTGGATCTGTCATTGTTGGTACTGCTGTTGCTGTTGTTGGTACTGTTGTTGCTGTTGTTGGTACTGTTGTTGCTGTTGTTGTTTTCGATGGTGGTTCTGTTCTTGTTGTTGTTGTCGTTGGTGGTTCTGTCATTGTTGGTACTGTTGTTGTTACTGTTGCTGTTATCGGTGGTGGCTTTGTTGCTGTTATCGTGGTGGTTCTGGTGGTTTTCTTATTGTTATCGGTGGTGGTTCTGTTCTTGTTGTTGTTGTCGTCTGGTGGTTCTGTCATTGTTGGTACTGTTGTTGTTACTGTTGCTGTTATCGGTGGTGGCTTTGTTGCTGTTATCGGTGGTGGTTCTGGTGGTTTATTTGTTGTTATCGGTGGTGGTTCTGTTCTTGTTGTTGTTGTCGTTGGTGGTTCTGTCATTGTTGTACTGTTGTTGTTACTGTTGCTGTTATCGGTGGTGGCTTTGTTGCTGTTATCGGTGATGGTTTTGGTGGTTTTCTTGTTGTTATCGGTGGTGGTTCTGTTCTTGTTGTTGTTGTCGTTGGTGGTTCTGTCATTGTTGGTACTGTTGTTGTTACTGTTGCTGTTATCGGTGGTGGTTCTGGTGGTTTTCTTGTTGTTATCGGTGGTGGTTCTGTCATTGTTGGTACTACTGTTGCTGTTGTTGGTACTGCAGTTGTTATTACTGCTGTTGTTGTCGTTGGTGGTTCTGTCATTGTTGTTACTGTTGTTGTTACTGTTGCTGTTATAGGTGGTGGCTTTGTTGCTGTTATCGATGGTGGTTCTGTTGTTGTTTTTATGAGACAAATTCAATCTTCACACCCTTCTGTTGCATGGATACCTTTCTCTCGATCACTTTATTAATAGATTCCACCCATCTTCTCATTGCCTTGCCATTGACGGTTTCCAAGAACAACTGTAGCTTTCGAAGAAGCTGCGCGTCTCTCTCGAAATCGTAGAAATGGTTATCGACCCAGTGGCGAATACCGTTTAAGACCCTGCCAGACATAATTGTTCGATACAGAGGTTTGTTTTTGTCAAATAAACACGGATCAAATGTTGATGAGAGGTTACTACTTTTTTTTGACAACATTGCAAACTCCACTTGACAAAGTACTTTTCAGACAAGCAAACGCGCTCCAAGCTTAAATGGATAGCGTAGTATTTCGCAGTAATGAACGGGGAAACAGGGGTAGCGCATCGTTTACGACGTTTACTTCTCGCCACTATGCACCGGGTTCGATTCCCGGCTTGGACTGCCATTGACAGGATGTTTCTCTGCTGTTTGAGTTGTTGTAGCGCATCGTTTACGACGTTTACTTCTCGCCTCTATGCACCGGGTTCGATTCCCGGCTTGGACTGCCATTGACAGGATGTTTCTCTGCTGTTTGAGTTGTTGTAGCGCATCGTTTACGACGTTTACTTCTCGCCTCTATGCACCGGGTTCGATTCCCGGCTTGGACTGCCATTGACAGGATGTTTCTCTGCTGTTTGAGTTGTTCCAGCGGAACTAGTCGTTCATCGTGCGAGAAGTGATTCTATTTCTCCCGAGTGAGTTGCAAGTCTTTCAGTTGAGAAAATAAACCGAGGCCCAGTCTCAGCGTTTAGCCTGTGAAGGCTATATATAGCCAACGACCGAGGAGTCCAGCGACGAATTGGCTTTTTGACTCACGGAACATCCGTGTGCTTGTTATTTCGCAAGCTTATGGATCCCAGGGGGAATACTCAGGAAAAGCATGACCGGTTTTTTGGGGGTGAAAATTTACAGATATGTTTGGGTCAAGAAATTGGGTTACGAATCTTTGGTCCCATTTTTTTCTTGATGTCGTTTTTTGCTTTCAGACATATAATCTTTGGCTTATAGATACAAATATGAGAGTCCATTTGATTAAATAAATAATGATTTTACTATGTATCGTATTTTTGGGGGTACCAAATCTGTAGCCAGGTATTTTTGAAATTTTGGGTTGGCAAAATAAAGGCTTTTTATTTGACTAACCAGCAGGTAAGGATTACAGATCAACTATGTTTCAATTTTATTTTTGGTTCTCCAGTTGACAGACGAACTGCACAGGGCCTATTGCTTTAGTAGTTTGAACCCGATTATTACAGTGGGTAGGGGAGCATGATTCGTGATAATATGCTCGCGGGTTTTTAATAAATCGATTATCACGATAATGAAACTACGCGGCCAAAAAAACGCAAGAAAATAATGAGCGCGCGGGCGCGGGCAGTAAATGAATTTGCCGCCCTGCTTTGCAAATTGAGGAGAATTATTGTGCCTTTTTTTGGGAAATCGCAGCACACTCACAGGCTTTGCGATAATATGCCAAAACCTTTCTCGACGTTTCGTCTCGATGCAGATATCTGAGTTTCGTTAACACAAACAACACAACCTACAAGAATGGCCGACCACAACTACCCATTCATGTCAGATGTTTCAAGGCCGTAGCTAGACATTTTTGACTGGGGGGCAAGCCTTGGTTATTCTTTGTTGTTGCTGGGGGGGGGGGATCTATTTAGGGACCGACCATTTGAATATTGAGAGGTGGGTGGAAGTTTTTGAAAACGAATTCCTGCACGGCCCCAAAAATGCCGAAAAAAAATCCTAAACAGCAAAATGGTAAAACCCTTCTTTCTTATTGGAAACAACTTATCACTGCATAACAGAGAAAAAAAAAATCTTGCACGAAACAAAAGTTGTGGAAAAGGGGATTTAGGCAACCTGGAGGGGAGGAGGACCCCTGGAAATTCCAGGGGAGGGGGGGTCTTCAAATGGTAGGGCGCTCGACCACCCGGTGTGAAAAAAAAATGCGATCAGCCATTTAGACGTACTGCAGTCATCTAAAATGTTGTGACGTAAAATGTCCTCACGAGGAGTAACGTACCTAAGCTGCACTGGTTGTGCATATTCCTTCCTGAATCTCTTCAAATCCTCCCGTAACACGGTCTTGCCTCTTTCCATGGCTAAGTTGTCCTCTTCGCTCGGCGGTGGCTCGGGTATATTAAATGTGAACCCCGTCAAGGAGCAATATTCGTTCACTACTCAATCGACATTTCAACCTGGAGTCTGTGAACACATACTATGCTATAATATATAGATTTAGCCGCTGGCTAAAAGCGGAGCTCGTGGTTATAAAACTTTCTGTGTTTATATACTATAGGCTTTTTAAGAAAAAATGTCTCTTGACATGTATACAACAGTGTTTTCTTCGGTATGTTGCTGCATTGACACAATACAAATACAGGGACGAAAATAAGCATCCTGTCAAGTGAGATAAAAACCTCCATCAGAAAATATAAGGTATTAATCCCTCCAAATGGAATGATTCAAAAGTGAAATAAAGAGAATAATTTTTCAAGCATAGATGGCGTCATATCACCTGACCACTTCATTTCGCTCACCTGGTGACCTTACAACACTACCAAAGTTTGGTTGCTTTAGAGTCTTCCCTTCACGAGATATTCATTTTTCAAGCATAGATAACGTCATCGATGACGTCATATCACGTGATCACTTTATATCGCTCACCTGGTGACCTAGACTACACCACCCAAGTTTGGTCGTTTTGAGTCTTCCCTTCACGAGATATTAATTTTTCAGGCATAGATGACGTCATCGCTGATGTCATATCACGTGACGAACTCATTTCGCCCATCTGGTGACCTAGACTACACTACCCAAGTTTGGTTGTTTTAGAGTCTTCCCTTCACGAGATATTAATTTTTCAAGCATAGATGACGTCATCGATGACGTAACATCATCTGATCACTTAATTTCGCTCATCTGATGATCTAGACTACACTACCAAAATTTGGTTGTTTTAGAGTCTTCCCTTCACGAGATATTAATTTTTCAAGCATAGATGACTTCATCGATGACGTCACATCACGTGACCACTTCATTTCGCTCATCTGATGACCTAGACTACACTACCCAAGTTTGGTTGTTTTAGAGTCTTCCCTTCACGAGATATTAATTTTTCAATCATTGATGACGTCATCGATGGCGTCACATCACGTGACCGTGTTACAGACCTCCTCTTGTGACATAGACAAAATATCCCAAGTATGGTTGTCTTAGCATGTTCCCTTGAAGAGATATGATTTTTTCTTTGCATACCACAGGGTTCCCATGTGTACACGAACGGACGGACGGACACCACCGGACGGCGTACGCTATAGGTTTAATACCAGAAAAATAAAGAAAAAATCATATCTCTCCAAGGGAAGCTTCTATAGAAGCCAAACTTGGACAAACTTTCAAAGACCATCAGAGGAACTCTACACCAAAGTCACGTTCCCTCACGCCATCAATGACGTCATCAAAATGATCCATAATGCCCGTGACGTTCAAAAATCAACTCGATAGTATACGTTTTTTCCTTAGGTATGGTGCTCCGCTTGCGCGGGCCTTCGGCCCGCGCTGGAGCTCCGCTAAAAGTCTGCACCGTCATTACAGTCTGCCCGCGGTGCGTCATGGGAGAAGCTAAGAAGAACAGAATTCTCGTGTTAATCCAGTACAAAATTTCTTGCGAGCGATGTATTGTAGCGTCATTTGACATAAGCAGGGTGATAAGTATGATTATTTATCCTAAACACCAGTGTCCATGATTCTGTTTGGTATACACATTTGCCCCCATGATGTATATCGCGGGCTATTACAGACAGTTGTGGAGGTGAAATAGCCATACTTATCACCTTGCTTATACCAAATGATCCTCAAATACATCGCTCGCAAGAAATATTGCACTGAGTTAACACGAGAATTTCGTTCTTCTTATTTTCTCAAAACGGCTTCAACAGACCGTTGTGACGATATCCACACTGAAAGATTCCGTAACTGCTTCGCGAACCGTCTTTCAGGCAGATATAACCTTGCCCTAGCAGTATAGCTTTGAGTAATAGCAGGTTTTGCCCTCTTTTGTGTGCATGTTTTGTGTGTTTATTGCCATACTAGAAATGTACTTTTCTAGCATCGACTAAAGACTATTAGTAAAATCACACTCACACACTATCACGAATCCTGCATTCTGAAAAGGCCGGCGTTTTGAAGAAAAACAAAACAATGGCGGCCTCTAAAAAGTTTCATTATTCGTAGTGTGTGAGTGTGATTTTTAAAACAATTAAGACTCCTCGTCAACTATCAGCTCACAGAAATTATTATTATTTTCTGAAATAGGTGTATGGATCCTCAAAAACAGGTGCAAAAACATCATGAGTGCAAAGTGTTACTGTGAAGGATATCTTGTAATAAGAAGCTCAAGAAGTTCCCGTGGCTTGCAGAACGATCTGTACGTCGTCAGAAATGTCCGGACAAACGTGGGATCTAAAGAAAAGGAAACAAACTGAATGAACTGCGTGCATTGAATCAAACATTACAAACATTCTACCCAACTTGATCTTGATTGTCAAACGTACCGGCGTATTTATGGTGCGTCAATCTTTCAATCAACTTGACCAGAGTACCGCCTTTGATTACAGGCGCCACGCTGTTCTGCAAGAAAATATTGCATTCGTATTTGATAAAACATTTACTTTTCTTTTACTGATATACGAAATCACGTGAAAACACAAAAGCGTTTTTGCATGAATTCGAGGCTAGTCAGTCCAGAACAATGGCTTTTCAAACTGGGCGCCATATTTGAATTCGATCTTACATTATAAACGTAGCAATAATTTTGTTGCTTTACAAAGTTGCTTCCTTGTGTTGCTGTTGCCGAAAATATTGTTATTGCTTTTGTTGTTGTTATATGGATAGTTGACATTATTGTTGTTTACCTCTTGTCCCTCCTCGAATACAATGTTATCGTCTGCGTCCTCCACGGCGAAGCTTGAAGAAGAGACAAACAAACAAACAAATAAACAAAAAAACAGATCAGTCTGAAGCTTCGTGCCACAGGATACAATAGATGAGGAGGTACTACACAACATGGCCTTGGTAGAAAGCGTTCCCCTGGAGTAAGGCAGGCCAACTGAAAACGTTGTCTTCAAAACCCGGGAATAATTTGTTAACCTAAAAATTTCTTCTTTTATAACTTAACGTTGGGCATATAAGGACAATAAAAGCAATCAAGACACTTATGATACTAAAAATAGCACAAATTCTATAAATACGTTGGCCGACAGTCCTATTGTGAACGGTTGCCACTCCTTGGTGTTGGCCTCCTTGGTGGCATGTAATCTTACCAGTACTCTTCAGGTGAGGGTATTCTGAGTGGGATGGCCTTCTCTTCCTCCATCAACATGTGATCCAAAAGACGGTCGATTGTACTGGAACGAACAAAGTACAAGGAGGAGCTTGACTCATCCATCTCAAGAAAGGTCCCGTTGGAACTTTACAAAATTTCCTTATATGGCAGTTTCTGTTAACCATATTTGGAATAGATCTTTTCCACTTGAGTGGGGGCCCTGTGGTTTTGCTAGGTCTGTTTTCCATACCAGCACTCATGCGACACAATGTCTTTTGTTTCCTTGTAATGCACGAGAAAATTCATTAATATTTTTGTGTGGAAACAAAGAACAATCCATGCTTGAGTGCCAGTTGGGTAAACAAACCACAGGGTCCCCACTCAAGACGCTTTTTTTGGAGACAAACGTTGCTCGTGTAGGGCGCCATTTTGTTTTTTCCACGGGAGCCTGGAACTAGTACACAGGTATCCCGCGTTACACACGAGTAGGATTTACGAAAACCACTGATAGTTGGATAAAATTACCTTCTCATGTAGAGGGTCATGAGGCACGCCATCCACTCATTTTTCTCTTCTTCGTTTTTACATTCAAATAACGCTTTGGGCTGATCACGTTCGACCACCTCGAATGCATTTTTCACATCTTGAATGAAAAGAAAACAAAAATGATCCAGGTTGTAGAGAACAGGGGATGGAATTGTAACGCGCCCTGCGCCATTTCCTTAAAAATCTCGTAAACAAAATATTGCGCGCACAGCGTAGCGCTATGTGCGCGGTATACTAAAAGACGCCGTATGTCCGTTACATTTTGTTTAAGGCCTCAAATTTCAGCGCATAATCCTTAAAATTTCAAACTAAGCGGCTATTGGCCCTGTGGTGATTTTGTCCCCTGAAAAAGCCAATATACAGATGTCGTAAGGTATCAAAATGAATTTGTCAGTGTCTGTTGATGTTAATGTCAGGTCGAGGTTTAATTATGTGCTGTCGAGTTACCTTCGGTGTCTTCTAAATCATTGATGTCTGCTTTCCTGAGGAAATACTTCTCCTTCAGTCGATATTCTGGGCTCGCTTGCCCTGATAAGGAATGTCTAGTGTTCTGCAGGAGGAAAAAGAATAAAAGAAAATAATAAGAAAACAGTTATAAATTGGCTGTGTATCTGTGGAATTGATACAACGACATTATTAAAACGCGCTCTCCGATTGGCCGGCAGAACGCAAACGCAAGCGCAAGACAATCGAGACGCTGCGTTCCCTTGTGTCTGTGCCTAGTGTAAATCAAGCGAGTGCAAGCGAAAACAAACTAATTAATGTTGATTTTAGGCTTGCGCTGGCGTCGCTGTGCTTTACACTTGCCTACATTCTCGAACCCAGAGCTCCCCGGCTCGTAACCACGCGGGGGAGGCTCTGGTGACAGCCACTGACGCATGCGCGAGATTAGATACAGAGCCGTTGAGAGCAAGACCTTTTAGCGCACGCTCAAAATCAGCCAATCAGCGACGACCCTCAAATGGATGTCCCCAGAGCCTCCCCTGCGAGCAGACGAGCCGGGGAGCTCTGGGTACGAGAATGACTTGCCTAGATCTTGCGTCCTGCGCTTGCGTTCGTGTGCAGACCAACCCTTATGGTACGACGCACGAAAAAATGATATCTATTTGTTATATATATTTCATAGATAGAAACTGGTAAATACTGACCTGCTTACAGCAAATCAGAAGGCCATCTAATAAGAATAGGTATCTTTCGGTATGCTGAGAAAAACAATAAACTACGTGAGCGTGCGTTACGCTAAGTAGTCACTACTTCGTTTTCTGCTGTCACGCTCTTGGGATGTAGCGTTACGCCGCGTCGCGCGTTGCCTGGTGAACACAGCCAGTCAGGAGTAACCCGAGTAGAACGGCATCAACTATTTTGCCTACACTCCAGTAACACTGAAACATTTAAAATATAAATTTGTTGTTTTCTTTGTATTGTGGAAACGAGTTTAAACAGAATGCCTCATTTGATAAACGTGGGTTGTCACTGAAAATGTAAACACGGTGGATAGCAAATATTTTTCGTTTGAAATCCTTGCTAAAATAAGAGCGTTGAGAGGCAAACCCGGGATTTCGTCATGCATGGCCTCGTTTCCATGCCCAAAATGGCGGCGCGACCCTGTCGTTAAAGCGGGCACCCTGTGGAAGAAAGCAATTCTTTTTGTGTACCTTTTTGTTGGGGTGAACCTTGGTTAGAAGCCCCTCTGAAATGAACACACACGACGAGGTAAGTGCACAAGGCTATGCAGGCCCGTAGGAAGGGGGCTCGAATGGTTTGGACGAATCCCCTCAAACCATTAAAACTAACGAAGAACCTAAAAAATCACGGCATGTACAAAAGCCAGGAAAACGAGTAAAAAAAGATCCCCCCTCTGAAAAAGATTCCAGCTACGCGCCTGCTCTGACGCTCTCAAAGCTTTCCTGCAATTGTGATTTGACATTATTCAGCTTTCGAAATATAGGCATGGGGTTGTAGGGAAGAGCTAAAAACAGCATTTTTTTAGCCCCCAAAAATTAATGCAATGAAATCGGGTGCTCCTAATAAGCCTTGGAAATCAGGAAAGTGAACACCACCCGGTACCCATCATCTGCTTCGTCCGGTTTTCTCTCGCCCCGACTCCCTCCCCTTCCCTTTAGAGCCGCTACGCAGGCTAACTTCGACAAGCTTGGACCCCAAGATTATCGGGCGATCGCGACGACTTCTCTAATACTCATTCGGGGGATTTTAAGAGTATTGCACTATACTGATTTCAGACACGACTCGACTGTGAAAACGGCTCCCAAACTAGTTGTGCTGCGGCGAGACACACAACGCCAATTAAGTTTATGGGTGGGGAACAAAACATCGATGGACGATTCCAGCTATAATGAATGCGCGCGCTGCATGTCGGTAGTTCTGTTACATTTCACGAACCAAGTGCCTTGTATGCGCGCGTTGCATCTTGGTAGTTGTGTTACATTCAAAAAGGCACTTTTAAAGAAAAGAGAGAGCGTGCGCGCTTATAGCTGGAATCGTCCATTAAGGTTTATAAGTAAGAAACAAAAATCATCACGGTGCTACCTTACCTTTTACTATTTCTGTACAAGTTTGAGATATATCTTTACCCTGTTCGCGAGAAAAAAAGACACTTGTAGACGCACTTTATTTAACATATTGGTTTAGACTTCTCCGCAGGTTTCACTGCGGCTTATTTTCGGCTATTTCGCGTTTTCAAAGATTTGGGCTTCCTGTGGCCCCCTCAATTTTTCCTCGTGCCTAGTCTTCTCGCACGTCTCCACCCCAGCACAGCAACCCCGCGCTTTGTATTTTGAGACATAAGGCAAGAGATGCATACGGAGGAGGCTAACATTGTTTAGCTCTCATTAATACTAACCTCCCATCCTTCAATATTTCTTTGTAATTCATTCATTGTTGCGGCAGCAGATTTAAGAACCCCTGATTTCCTCCTCTGCGCCTTGCTAAACTTATCCCTGACAAGACAGGAAAAAAACAGTTACAAAATACACTGAACTTGCTTGCAAGATTGCGATCCAACGGGCCAAGTTGCCAGCAAAGTTGCAAGTAAGGTACTCTGCGAGCAGAGGTTCCATTCTGTCAGTCTTTTATTAGCTAGCAAAGTTGTTCGCGTCTGGTATTCGTGATTGATTTTTTTCAGCAACGTTGACAGCAAGTTCAAAAAAATTCGATCCTCCAAATTATTCTGACGAACAAGACAATAAATTGTGGTAAAACAAGGATGTCAAACATTTGAAGCCCCCCCCCCCCCTTCCCCTTCCCCTTCCCTTTCTTATAATCCTGGATACGCTCCTTGTCAGAGGTCCGGAAAAACGTTCAAGCGAATACCCACGGAAACTCTTGCTACCCAGTCTCGTATCCAGACGTTATTTTTTTTGCGTCTCTTCCGGTGATTTCGCCAATCGATTTCTCTATGAAAATTGTTTTGGAGCCGTAGGGACTGCGAATGAGTACTAGACACGGCGTGCAATGAACTGTGGGACATGCATACCCCATAACCCTCTGCACGCCCTGTAAAAACTATCCCACAAACCATTGCGCACCCTAGAAACCCCCGAAAGGGTCTGGGTACGAGACGGCTTGATGTCAATCTCATTATGTCCAGCAAGTGATTTATTCGTACTCTTTGTTATGTCGTTTATACGTTTCTCGGCTGGATGAATCAAAACATTTTCATTTTCATACGATAAGACTAAGATGTATTGATATTTTGGTCGGAGATGAAAAACTTCCAAGGATATGGTGAAGTAATAATGTTTTGCTTTTCGAAATCAAGAAACGGATGACCGATGACGCATCGTCGAACATCGCGCAAGCCGCGTCATGTCTGAGTACAGATGTCATCTAGAAATTTCTCTTTCGAGGATATTATGCTGCAGGTTGTCTACAAATTATTCTTGTAATTAAATGATTCTGTGGCATCAATTAGAATTCAGCGAGTTCCATAATCATAGTTCCGCCTGCATTTTAGGGGGCACAGAAAGAAAAGCATTCGTCACAAAGGCTGTATCATCCTAGCTTCTTGTAACATCGACTTCATATCAAATACTTCTAGTCTCTGTCTCTTACAAATTCCTAAAGAAGCGTCAGATAGATAAACGAAATATTGCCCAATGAGTCTTTCTGTCTTTCTTTGTTCAAATTGCCGGCAAACTACTCACTCCGTTTCGTTGGAGGTTGTTAAAAGTTACGCGTAGAAGGTTTGCACATTCAGTAAGCGCGATCAATATTTTTGTCACGCACAAACATTGTGCATTATATTCTCTAGTTCTCAGTCTGATTTTATCGTGTTCGCAAACAAGGTGCGAACAGTTCGCGAACAAGATGAGAGCACTTTTCGCGAACAGTTCGCGAACAAAGTGAGAAAACTGCCCGCGACACGTTCGCGAAAATTGTACATATGTTTTCGATCGGCACTGTAGGCGCATACAACACTTACTCTTTTCTCTTGCCAAGAGCTCCAGAAGACACTATTCTCTCTAGTGTGGCTTGCAGTGGACCAAGAGCGCTTTCTGCCTGCGTCAATCAAGACAAAATACCCATAGGATTACATATTAGAAATATCAGACGCATAAGATGATTGGCTGATGATGAGAACCATTGTAGGCGTGGAATGAGTTGTACAATGTCGGAAAGGGGAATTCCATACTGAGTGTCACTTTAAAAATATTGGCTACCCAAGTGACACTTAGCATGAAATTTCCAGCAGGGCATAATATCAATCAGCCGGCAATGATGACTAAATACAAAATTATTCTGCCGCTGAAAATTCAAATGTGTTTGCGAAATAGACCAAATCGGCTACCGGTGTTTACATCCTGTTGCCACGCAATTCAGATCACGTGATGATTCATTTGAGAGGATACCATTGTACATTCTCGAACCCAGAGCTCCCCGGCTCGTCACCTCGCGGGGGAGGCTCTGGTGACAGCCACGGACGCATGCGCGAGATTTAATACAGAGCCGCTGAGAGAAAGACCTTTCAGCGCATGCTCCAATGCTCAAAATCAACCAATCAGCGATGGCCCTCAAATGGATGTCCCCAGAGCCTCCCCTGCGAGCAGACGAGCTGGGGAGCTCTGGGTACGAGAATGACCATTGTACAATTTCTCACACACGACCGAGCGCATGTGCAAGTACCTACAAAATGAACAAGGGTTACCTCCCAAATGATACAGGTGTGATCTGTATTGGGTGGCAACAAGATGTCAACACCGTTAGCCGAACATTCTGGGCCAGACAGATTTTGTATTTAGTCACCATTTCCGTCTTATTGATATTATAATTCTCAGCTTTTTTCTGCTTGATTCCTTTTTTCAAGATTAAATTTTAGTCATTAGATGAATAAAATTAAGCTGAAATGTAGGATTAATGTATTTTCTATACTGGCTAGAACTCTCTCTTCCGTCAAATTTCGTAATTCGCCGATCTCGCATTCACTGTTCTACCTCCCTAGTTACCGTTGCTACGTCGGACAAGCCAAAATGTTCCTTTGACACAGAGTATGGAAGATACATCTATTGTAGGAATATGTTACAAGCTGCCTCAGAACGTGTTTCTATGACAATATTTTCATCAGGAAATGCTGAAGAATTCATTAAAAATCTTCGAGTCTGTGTTTGTTGCTCGGACATTTTGAACTCCACTTGGAGAAACTGCACATTGTTTGGTGATTAAGCAGGCGAAGATGGGATCGGTCTATTGGTATTACATCGGGATTAAACAACTAGCAAAAGTCATCCATTTTATTCGATTTAACACTCTAAATTCTTCATGCAAGCGCACGAGAAGCCTACAAGTGAGTTGTAACTTGCAGCCAATCCACTGGCTATTGCGGTACAAAATACCATAACCAAATAGCGCCCTCTGATTGGCTCGCGAGCGGTCTTGAACCCCAGGTCCGAATGAGTCGCATGCCACTCAATTCTGTGGTGCGCTAATTTCTGTTAAGTTTAAGGCTGTTACAGTGTAAGCAAAAATAAATATATTATTTAACGTCTTGGGATCGGTCCGGATCGTTAAATACCGTGACCGAGGTCTTGAAAATAGTGGCCGAGACCGAAGGAGGGAACAAAAAAATGAGCACCCTTTACCAGATAATTTCAACTGTTCATTATGTTATTTTTTCTCGTGCAAGAACTTCTTGCGCAAAGCAGCCCACTTATCTCGAAAATACAGATGCTTTAAAAAAGCAGGATTGATATTGATCAAAGGACTCTTACCTGTCCTAGACTTTCAACATCATCCTCATGAGGGGAAGTCTTGGAGAGCAACTAAGCAAACCGATAAAATTCCACATGAATATGAATTTTAACCTTCTTGATGGAAAATGAACAGACAGGCATACAAGCAACGGAGAGAGGCAGACATGACAGACAAACAGACATTGACAGATAGAATGACAAACAGACATTGAGAGACAGTGACAAACAGACAGACAGACATTACAGACATGAACCAGATACAGTGACAAACAGACAGACAGAAACGACAGACAGACAAATAGGCAAATAGATATGACAGACAGAAAGAGAGATAAACAGACATGACAGACAAAGATAGACTGATAAACAGACAGCGACAGACAGAGTGACAGGTAGACATGACAGGCAGACATACAACAGTGCTGGAAATTACTGCCAGTTATCGGACATTGTCCGATCACAATCGCTAAATGTCCGACCAATTTTCAGATGTCCAGCCAATTTTCCAGTAGAGACAACAGACATGACAGAGACATGGAAGACATGACAGAGAGTGCAAGACATGACAAAGGGTGCAAGACAGACAGACAGAACAGTTTGGGTGGCAGACAGACAGACATGACAGAACAGTTTGGGTGACAGACAGACAGACAGAGTGAGACAGACAGAGTGACAGACAGACAGAGTGACAGACAGACAGAGTGACAGACAGACAGAGTGACAGACAGAGTGACAGACAGACAAAGTGAGACAGACAGAGTGACAGGCAGACAGTGACAGACAGCGTGGCAGACAGACATGACAGAACAGTTTGGGTGACAGACAGACAGACAGAGTGAGACAGACAGAGTGACAGACAGAGTAACAGACAGACAGAGTGAGACAGACAGAGTGACAGACAGACAGAGTGACAGACAGACAGAGAGGCAGACAGACAGAGAGACAGACAGAGAGACAGACAGAGTGACAGACAGACATGACATGACAGACAGACAGAGTGACAGACAGACATGACATGACAAACAGATGGAGTGACCGACAGACAGACATACATACATGACAGACAGATATATCAGACAGACAGTGACAAACAGACATGACAGACAGGCATGAGAGTACAGTAGCAAAGTTTGGGTGACAGACAGTCAGACAAGGTAAGAACAAGCAGGCAGGAACACAGTGTTCACCTTGACAAGATCAAAGTAATGCATGCAGTGGTAAATAGGAGTCATTAGGAGCTTGGGTAAACAATACTTCACTGTCTCCTTGAACTTTGGTCTCATATTCTGAAACAAACACAAAACAGAAGCCAGCTAAACAACAAGAACTCCTTGTAAAAAGAACAGAGTAACATTACATACCCTGAAATATTCATCAACCTTTGGCCTTGATAGTAGTTCATACAGCTTGCCACCAATACCAAGATGTCTGTATAGCTTACTTGCTAGTGCAGTTTGCTCCCTGGCAAACCTCTCATACACTTCAAACTCAGCAGCCTTGAAGAGCCAAATGAACCACTTATTAGCTGTGTGACCTGTAATCACCTCCATTTGCCTGCATCTCCCTGAATTCAGCTTTCGCAACCATTTCCCTGCACTATCCTCAACTTACCAGTATTACCCTGTACCTGCCTGCATTCCCCAGATCCTACACTATACTACATTCCCCTGCATGCTACTGCATCAATTGCATTCTCATGCAATACCTTGCATATCAGTGCATTCTTCTGCATTGAGAACATTTTCAGACCATTTTTCTACTTACAGGCAGCCCACCTATGCACTCTTTGGTGCCTATTTTTACTTACCTCAGCCATCTCCTCAAAGCACTCGCCAATGGCAGGAGGTTTCCCTTCATCGGCCGTCTCTATGGCAGCATCCAACAGCCCAGTAAATGTCACAGCAAAGTCATAAATTTCTGTGATGTTACTGAATATCTTATCAATGTCCTGGAGGCAAGATCAGACACAAGTAGACAGCTAAAATAAGTTGGTGGCTTCTCATGCATTCTTGTACCCATGTTGCCATTTTGTGATAGTTATTTGAGGGCCTTTGCTCATTGGATGATTTTGAACATTGGGGCATGAACACAAAGCAAACGACTGTATCAAATCTCACATATGCATCAGTAGCTGTAACCAGAGCCTCTCTCACGAGGAGACAGACAGGGGGCTCTGGGAACAAGAATGGTGGTTTCTTCAACAAATGTGAAATGCCTCGCATTTAGTCCTCCAACTTCACCTGTGGTAGTGGCCATGTATATTTTTAAACTACATGCACTTAGAGTTCCCTCATGATAAGACTGCTCTTTGTTTTCTTAACTTTTCCAAAGTGCTTAAGAGAGAGTTTCCATATACATTAATAGCTTATATATAATATAATAATTTACATTACGAAAGAAATAAGAATAATGCTAGTTACATGTACCTCTTGTGAAAACAGATCTTTTGCTTCAACAAAAGGAGCTCTGAAGACCTAAAATAAAAAGAACAACACTGCTCGGTAAAATAGAAAATAATACATCATTTGGATTATAAAGTGTGCACAGCATAAGCTAATTTTGTAATGAAATATTATTAAGAATGACAGGTTAATGAATGATCAATTAAATCTATTAGAATTTCATTTTAGGATGAAACAAAAGTATTGATGACATGTCTTTATCAGTTGCTAAGCTGTGCAATTTGTGCTTTAATAAACATCCAAATTTAATCAACAACATCATCAGATTGCTGACTTCGTTATTAGCATTTTCTGTTTACATATTCAGAGCTGGAAATTACTGCCGATCAACAGGCATTCAGTGGTGGATGCAGACCCTTAAGAAGGGGGGTGGCTAGTACAAAGGATATACTACAGAGTTCAGACCAAGGGGGCGGCTGCTAATCTTAAGGTTTTTACAAGAAATATGAGAACAAGGGGGGTGGCTAGCCACCCTAATCACCCCCCCTAGGTCCGCCCTTGGCATTGTTTGATCAAAATTGACAAAATGTCCAAGCTATTTTCAGAAATATCCAGCCAATTTTACACTATAGACAATATTTCTAGAGACTTGATTACACTAGAGACAAAGAACAGTGCACATGCAGGTGAAATACATATTGTATAGTGTGTCAAATGTGTAAGAATGTGCAAAATCACTTTCAAAATTCAAGGCTGGGCATAATGTGGAGTTCATAATATTACCTTGATTATCATACTTAGATCTCTGTTGTACTTGTATTCAGCAACCATCATTTCCCTCACTACCTCTTCATATGTTAACATCTCCTCTGTGTTGCTTATCTGTAGATAAAAAAGAGACATTAACATAATTTCATTGTGTGAAGCTGAAGACACAACTCATGACATGGTAATGATTATGTTCAGTGAAGCTTGGCCATAATAAATCATTTTAAAGAGTTCTGTTAAAAGGGCCAGGCACAGAAACACAAAGCCATGGTTTACATTAAGATTAATTTTGGAGATTCATGTTTTAATTCAAAATGGTGAGCGAAAGTGTCAGTGTTTTACTTTTAAATTGATTTTCATGTGAACAACCTTTTATATCAAGACTGGCATTTGATTAAAAGTTAAATCCACTGCAAAGAAAGATATCAGAGAAACCTACTGCTGTACATTTTACACAAAGAAAATGTATGAGAAAGAGTAGGTTTAATCCAAAATATAAAAGACAATGAATCAACTGACCAAAGTGAAAAAGCCAATTCTCATAATGTGGGTTACAAAAGTTTACTCTGACCTGAATTTCAAGAGTAGGACTCATTCTGTCTAATACATGTGCCGTGCCAGTTGATCTAAATTAGTTTAAGCACTCAACAAAGTGTTTTGTACAGTACACAGCAATAAGCTGGTTTCAAGCACTACAACATCGAAGCTAACAGCAGACGTAAGTGATGCAGCCCTCTGGTTTGTGGCATCCATTTCACATGCCAGTTATCTGCAAACAAATCTATACCATATCAAATGGCATATTATCATTAAAATGAGCTTGCTGTTAAAATTAGAACATAATTTTCCCCTTTTTGTAATGACTTGACTGATCGCCACATGGCCAAATTATAATAATCAGTCACGGCTACCTACTAAGATTTTGATAAGATTGCTTTGGGCAGTCACGTAGTGGCAAAAGAAGACCAGATTTAGCTGATGACTAATAAGGCAGTGATAAATCAGCTTGAATTGTAATCTTAATGTATAGAAAAAACACAGTATTAGATTGAGAAAGGAAATCACATAATTTCTGTTTTCAGTTTCTGGGATTTCACTTTTCTTCAAAAATTATCATGATTTCAATCCTGCAACTTCTAATTATTTGTTTCTTTAAACGAAAACATCAAATGCTCAGATACAAGCCCAGTGTGTATTAGTACCTAGGGTTTTACAAAACATGAATTCCTCTTCTTTTGCAGCTGTTGTGGGTTGCCAACATTATGGGCTCATACAATGGATTTTCATTACAAAAGCTGTCAAACACGGATATAAAAAGTCTGGAGGTTTTGCAAGAAATGCAAAGGCATATTACACGAAACATCCAAGAATGTTATGCAGGAGAAATGTAGTAAAAGTATGAGAATGAAGCAATATTATTTTAAACTTCAGCAGCACATGGAAGCATCAAAAGACAAGCTCTATCCTCTCTGGTCACCACATACAAACAATAACAATTAATTTTCTCTTCTATTTTCATTTATATTTTTAAGTGTAAAAACTAATTAATTCTACTAATTAATATATGATGTACCATGTGAAATAAACATTGAATTGAACTGAATTGAGACCAGGTTCAAAATTTTCAACTGCAGACTGTCCTTGGAACGAAGATCTCTTGCAGGTTACAAAATTGTTGCATTTTATGTGACAAACATTTATACCAAAGTAAAGCAAGAAATGATTTTCATTTTTTTTATAAAAAAACACACATTTATTTTCAAAAAAAATATAATGAATAAAAAATCGCTGACTTTTAGGTGCCTGGGTTGTCTGATTTCCCACGATTTTAAAGGTGAGTTGTATCAGGTTGTACCCTGCTAGCATAGACCTCTTTTCTGTGCATTTTGCTGGGCTGAGAGTCTATTTTTTCCTCACGACTCTCAGCCCAGCAAAAATATACAGAGAAAAGAGGCCTCTGCTAGTAGGGAAGGTGATCTGAGTCGATTGAAACTGCTTTATCACACAATACCTGCTTGAACTATTTGGTGACTCATTTCTTTGCTGCAGCACAATCTTGTGAATAAAACTAATGTAATCCATTGACATGCTAATATATGCTAATATATTTCTTATTTTCAAAGATGTATTACTGTGGTTTTCATAATTCTGTGAGCTCTGAACCAACTAATTAGTTGTGTTTTCAAAGCGGTCACTCAATCTACAAAGCAACCTGTGATAGCTGAGTGATGTTGGTGATTGATATGGTAAGTGTTAGTTGTGTGATTTAAGAAGTTGCTTAAACAACGAAAACCGCAGTAATCAAGTAGACATCGATACCTCTTCTTCAAAAGATGCCTCCATATCATCAGGGTGAAACATGTTCATCAAAACCTAACGGCAAAAAGGACAAAAAACATTTGCATTAAATATGGGCCTTTAATGTAAAGTACACTAGCCTGATGATGGTTTAAATAAAACCGAAATATCGCTTTTTACATCCTTAGTTCTTCTTTGGTGAATATCGCCATAATGAAGTTAACCTTATTCGGAGTAACATTCGTCTTGTATTAGGTGATCAGTCCCTTCCTTTTCCCACCCCTGTGAAATTATCAGACTTGTTTCATATTCATGAGTTAAAATGTAACTTTGAGAGGCCAAGCTAAAACCTATTAATTTCCTACTGTTCAGGGATAATGAGGTAATAGTGTTAAGAGTACCAACCTTGTCAGCAAACAGAGCCACTTTGATATCTTGACATGTGATTTCAATGTGCCGAATATTCTTGACATAGTTACCTGCAAGCTGTATAGTTTAAAAGAGGAGATTATTTGGAATAAATAATGATTTTTTGCCTCTTATGATTTAGTTTTTAGTAAAGTAATGTAAATTTTATCATTCTAAAACCAGTGAGGGTTGACAGTTCATTTATGTACCGGTAAGACCATAAAGTCCTGGGTACTTTTTTGGTACCTTTTAGGGGTAAAAGTTCCCGATGAGCACCCCCGCCCCCAAAAAGGGGAGCCCCCCCCCCCCCCCCCCCCCCCCCCCCCCCCCCGGGCATAAGGTCAGCACCTTTTCGCTATTGGGGAGGCTTTGTTGCATTTGTGTATCACCCCACAGGATGACATATTGGTATAGTACCTCATCATTTGTTGTGGTAGCCAATTTGTTGCTCCAAAGAGGAGAGAAACACCCAAGAATTATTGGGCCCAAAAATGTTGAAATGTCTCTATCTCCCCTTACTGACTGGTAGCCAAATCCAAAAGGGAAATGAAGGCTTGGAGGGTACTGGGCCAATATTCCATAGTATTCTGGTAGTGACGATTCTCATGTTTACAGACAGACAGATTTGACTGAAGCAGCTGTGCATGGCATTACCTTTACTGCGCTATTCAGTTATTCAGTTGGGCTGTAGTTTGGTCAATATGTTTTAACACTTCATTTTGCATAGTTTTTTGTCTCAAAAAGCATTTTGTCAAGGCCAGTTCATAAAAAAACGTAAAAAAGGGCAGTTCATAATGTTGTCAAGGAATGTTGCAACAAAGTTTCAAATCACAAGCTTTTCCTTGACAACATTACCAACTCCACTTGACAACATACTTTCTAGACACTAAAACAAACATGAAAAGCTTGCGACAAGACTTTAGGCATTCCTCGCTAAACTGAATAGCGCAGTATCAATCTCGTTACCAGAGCCTATTCCAGTATTTGTTGTAGGCTTTGGCAGAAGACAATCTAAGGGCAATTCTGATTGGTCAATCGACCTCCTCTGCTTGGGCATAATGTCTTCCCATTTCAGATCATGTGCCATACATTTCAATAATCTTTCTTTGTTTGGGATGCTTCCATATTCATGTATCCTTTGGTGCATAGCAGAAAAAAAAAAGAATACTCATGGGAATGCCATGTGATCTGACATGAGAAAACATTATGCCCAAGCCGAGGAGGTCTATATTCCCACTCTCCATTTTGGAATTTGACTAACTGAAAATAACCAGATGTCCTAAATTCTAGGAGTTTCAGTTTCTGTACTGTCCAGAGCATCCAACAGTCAGCATAACTGAGAGGCTCTGGGAACAAGATTGTTACCTTTATAATATCAGCTGATATATATTCCATGACGGCAACAATATACAGAGAAACCTGGTAATCAACCTTGTACCCAAGAATTTCCTGTAATATAAAGAGAAATGAATGACGTTTTGGTTATGATCTCTTATATAGACTAATGGTGATATTATTGGTATTATTCAGAATGTCTTTCAACAAAATGTGTACAATTGATATACCCTGCAAGCAGTGATTTCCTCCTCTCTTAGGCTGGCTGCTAGCAAGGGAGAGAAACCATTGCGAGCGACCGTTTGGTTTTCCATCGAGTAACGCAAGTCACATCTGGCGCTAATGGACTTAACACATGGGACTTGACCTTTCGCATGACAACTTCCAGCTAGATTTTCAGCAGTTTTCCATAGTTTTCCATCTCCAAAGTGTTAAAATTTCTTCCAAAACATACAGATAAGCTTACATGTACTTACATGTGCTTGTAGAAATCACATGGTGCATAAAAAACAATCACATGCTCAATTTGAAGCAGCCGACGGCAGGCCGAAAAAGCGAGGGTTTCCATGGTCTACTGGGATGCATAGTAGCTAAACAAATTTATTTCCTTCCTGCTACTGAAATGCCCCTTCCGAGGAGTGCCAAAAATAGCATAGTTTGAGAGTGAAATGGTGACAATATGACTCAACATAGTTTGCAAATTTTATATAAAATTTACATGGGGCTTTATTTGTTTGGCTTGACAAAAAATTGCAAAATTTGCCAAGGCATTTTTTTGTGATTGTGTGATTAAAAAAAAAATTGTCAAACTTTACATAAAAGACTCTGAGGTGCAATTTATAGATTTTCTCTCTGGAGTTTTCTTTCAATAAAAGAAAAACTTCAATATGGTATATTTGCATGTGAAAAAAAAGAAAAATGTGAAATCCCTGAAATGGAAATTCATAATAACTTGATGTAAATCACTGTAGGGCACCTGGCCATAATTGATATCCTACTAATTTATAATTGATTCCAAATTGACAATGATATCAAAATAAATTAATTATAAAATAGCCATCACAACAAATTTAAAAATATTATTTGACATTCTCTTAAAATCAAAGTAAGATAATACTGAGATTTTCAGTTTTTAGTATCACCTTGTTGATTATGGGATGGACTTTGTCAGCAGGCAAGACCAAAGGACTCTTTTTCTTCCCCTTGGCGATGGCATCTTGGGCATCAGAAATGGCCCATTTGTCGATCGGATCGGGGAAGGTCTTGCTTACTCTATCTTCTACATCTCCAATAGTCCTTGGTTGGCACAAACACAACACGTCCATCAAGCGAATGATCAAACCTTCGATGTATTCCAATGCTTCATCTTGTACCGACAGAGCAGGATGTACTTCTCTTTGCACCTAAATTCCACAAATAAACGCATTCAAAACCATTAAGTAACATAAACAAGCAGCAATAATTGCTTAAGAAACTTCAATATCGAAGAAATCTTCGTTAAACAGCACCCAATCACATCAAGACGGCCACTTCCCCTTTTGAAGCAGACTCCATCCTCTCACCTTCCGAAGCGAATTGACGAATAATCCTTTACAGTTTCTAAGCGCGGGATTCAAACTGTCTTCATAATCCAATTTAGGCATACTCTCGTCCTCTAAGTTAGGTACATTCCAGAAGATTCAAGGAGTTTAAAGACAAGTTTTCGGCCCATTAATGGCCCCTTATCGGCCCGAAGCGAGGTCAACTTTGCGATCCCTTCCGACTACATTGCGGCCATAATATCAGAACTGCAGGATTTCCAGTGGCTACTTCGGCTACTAAGGGAAGCTCCGATGCTTTTGTTTTCCTCCTGGAGGCTGTAAGGATGTCTTTAAGCTTGGTACGAGCGACAAAAGGAAGCGAAATCGGAAATAGTGTTTTCAAAACATGACTAAAGTGAAGCTCGGCGAGCCACTGAGTACAAGAATGTATTCGCCCCAGACTCCGCGCGGGCACTCTACTAAATCCGTGGCGCCGACTCGACAGTCCGGCTTTTTGGCTAACTAGATACACGGATGGTCTTCCTCCTGGCCTATCCTATTGTGAAATTTGTTGGGAATGACATTGAGCCAAGGTGATGCTGTTCACATTGCTAGCCCCCCATTTTCTAGTTTGCTGTCTGTGCGTAGTGTGCGCGACACAATACAATACTGGTAGCTATGTTTCCACCACTATTTAGGGCCTGTCCAACGGACCGACCCCGCGTCTCCCAGGCAAAGCTTATTCCTTTGGCATGTGGAGCGCCACTGTGGTACTCGATTCCAACTATTTTGCAGTACAGTACTTGTACCAAAGTCACCCCAAAAATGGGCAGTCCCGTGACAGCAGAGGCTGCGTACGCCACTGCTGATAGCACCATGCAACAAGGAGATGACTTCGTGAGTAAGATTTTTATGACGTCATGTTATCACAAGGGATAGTGAATGTGATAATAAACTAAATAATGTAAATAGACAAATAGAAACACCGCAATACAGCTCCACGTTTAGTTTATTGGAAACAGCCAAAGGTCTTTCGATACTACGTCCTCCTCAGTGGCCGACACAATGTGGTAAAATAAAAGCGGCAGCAATTAAAGGAGTTCAGTTGGGATTCCTGTGCGCAAGGCTACTTGTAACCATTTTGGAAGCGCGGCAGTTGGTAGAGCCGCAAGGGAAGGTACCAGTCCCCTCCCCTTGGACTAGCGTGGCAAACCGTTTGCGTCTATACAACAGGTCTTTGAGGTTAGAAGCCCTCCGATTACAAACCATTACCCTAGCACCTAAGTCGTTCCAACTGCTTGATTTCTCTAAGATAGTGAACCTTTTCTAGCAAATTTCCTAGTCTCCTCGGCCCCAGGCCAATATGTAACTACCCAAGGCACTATCATCTGACTATCTTCAACCTTCTCTTTGTATTGCAATGATCTCGGTATGCGCGCTACGGGCGCGCTACTTTTTGGAGTATACGGTCAACCAATCCCTTGTTATAACCGCTGTAGATGAAAGCTTCACCTAATTCATCCAGCCTCTGAGCAAACATTCTTGCGTCTGAAACAATAATGAATGTGATAATAGCGGAATGCTTATTTATCCTAGCTTTCCCAAGGGCCGCGGAGGGGGAGGGACTGAGATAGATCACGATGATTCTTCTTCCCCTTGTACGCCCATCGCGGGACTCCTGTGGTCCAGCCTCGCAATGCATCATGGACCGGGATGAGTGGGCCCAGTTCCTCTCTGCTCCATTCTGCTCGCTCTTCTTTGGAAAGTTGATAGAAAGACTTCCGTATTTTTCTCTGGTTTTTGCGAATGAATTAGGCCGCTGATTACACCAAAATGTCTTCAGAAAAGTTTGAAGACTTGGAAGAAGAGTTAAAAGTTTTACTAGAGGACGTTAATGCACGAGTTCTTCATAGAATTCCAAAATTGAGCGGGGGTGAGTTTCAGTCATTAAAACAGTGATACGGACGGGACCGCCATCAAATCCCTTGCTCGCTTGGCATTTTGATTTACATTACATTTGGTTTTGATGTTTTTGAATATCGTTTGGTGTCTTTTCTTTAAGAACAACGTAAAGCGGCGGTCAGAGAAGTGGATAAGAAGATCGAAGATGCCAATCTAATCGTAAGTTGAGTTAAAACTTGATGCAACTTGTATCACTTGTAGATCAACTTTTACACATCGGTTTTTATAGACGTATAAGTTACAAGAATCGTACTGAATCGTACATCATACAACTTGAATTTCATCATATAAAACAGACCTACATCTGTACAACATATTTACAACAAAGACTTGTGACACAAAATTTTGTGGGATTTGAATGGCAGTGTACTTTATGTATCAGTCAATTCCAGCGGTGACCATGCCCCCCCCCCCTCCTCCCGGACACCATAGGGGAATTTGCACATCACTGGCTTCCCTAATTGCTGGGGATTGTGGGGCTCTCACAATCTCTAGCGGGCCGAGGTTTGTGGGACTATAACACAAGTTGGAGAGTT
Source organism: Scolanthus callimorphus (assembly GCA_033964015.1). Classification (NCBI taxonomy): domain Eukaryota; kingdom Metazoa; phylum Cnidaria; class Anthozoa; order Actiniaria; family Edwardsiidae; genus Scolanthus; species Scolanthus callimorphus. The sequence continues at coordinate 23,467,274 of CM066915.1, forward strand.
TTCGGGGCATTGGTATAAATGGAATTGAAGTTTTGAGTGGAAATATTTTGTTGTGAAGCTTAAACTGTTGATGGGAACTTTTCATTTTTCTGGTCCCAGGGGAGGGGCCTTTTTCCATTTTTGTCTTCCCCGTCATGGGGTATTTTGCATCTTTGCTAGCCCCGGGGTGAGGAATTTTCATTCTTATTTTTAGAAATGACTAAATTCCAGGGGTTGCTTGGTCACCGCTGGAATTGACTGATACATCAGCTAAAAATATATGAAATTTTGATGAAAAGTGGGATGAGGGGCTAAAGATCCCCAGCTCTGCCATCCATTTTATACAGTATGTAAAGTAAAAGATCATTGCAATCTTAGCGATTGCTATAAGTTAGAAGACCAAAAAAAAAGGGTTCAGGCTTCCATCTGAAAAAAAAAACATATAATCTGACCTCCATGATACCAGTGTGAGCATTAACTGTCCATTCATCACTTGAAGTACTATAATATAACCATTCATTACATCATATTATACAGTATAATAATGCAATTTAGAAAATAAAACCTATGTTGTATTGTGAATGTGCGCATTCTGATTGGTTAAAAAGCGTGTTTGTAAGAGACCTGAGAAACACGATTGTCACGCAATGCTGTCGCGCGTGTGTATGTTATTTTCTAAAAGCAATAAAAATACTTTCTGCATGCTCTCTGGTTTCTTACAAACACTCGGGGAATGTTGGTTGAACTGATAAAACTTGAAAGACACTCGCCTTCGGCTCGTGTCTTTCAAGTTTTGATCAGTTCTCCCAACATTCCCCTCATGTTTGTAAGAAAGCAGAGAGCACGCGGAAAGTACTTTTATTGCTTAAAGTGCAGATTTCGTATGACTGTGAAAAGTGCTGGAGACAAAGTTGTGCCGTGACCATGCCATGACTATGCGATTTCATTCCATATCTACTGCACACCAGGTTGCATGCCAGGACAGTGCCATGACTATGCGATTTCATTCCATATCTACTGCACACCAGGTTGCATGCCAGGACAGTGCCCTGCCGTGTCACTGCACCTCTCACAGTCACACAAAATCTGCTCCATAGTGCACCTTGCTATGCAATTATACCTGTGTATACAATTTGAAAAATCTTGTTATTTTGGGAAAATATCACACTGCTGAGAACCAATCAGATTGCAGGACATGTGTGTGATTTTAAAATGGATATAATAAAGATGCTTATATTATGTTGTCGATTTCAGATAGAAGAATTGGATGATGAAGCAGGCGCTGCTCCTGGTGCATACAGAAACAACATGCTGTCCAAAGTCAGGTCATACAGAAGGGATTTTGATAAGCTGAAACGAGATCTGGTGGGTAGATGCACAATAGTTCTTATCCTTGTATTGTATGGTCAATTTTAGTGGGTATGGGGCATTTGAATGGGGTCACATGAATATCACTTGAATGAGATAATTGCTTGATTTTTTCTCTTATGTAATATATTTGTAAATTTCAGGGTTCCAAGAATTCAGGTGGAAATCGTGTAACATTTGGTAGAGATGAGCTGTTTGAATCAGACCCTGTGGTAAGCTTTTTACTGTTGGAAATACCCTGCAGTAAGTGTGGTGTAATTGCAAGTGTAAGTAAGCGTGGTGTAATAAATTAGAAAATTTATACCGATTATGGAATCCAGTAAAAAAAATAAATACATGTATGTGACATTTGAGGTAAAAACTGTGGGAATTGTAGGGAACCCTAGCTGTTTACCCTTTTGAGGCTTAGGTGACACCTTATCAACTCATAAATAACACACAAGCATTATAACTCAAAAGAAACCCAATTTGGCCAACAAGATTCAAAGGCTTGTGCTATTTTATAGGATGGCAATCGTTCCCGTGTGGCTCAAGGCACAGAAAGCTTATACAGAGCATCTGACAGCATAGCAAGGTCAACAAGGGTTGCCATAGAAACAGGTAATTGTTAGGTTATACAACTGTCCTCTAACCTTTCCATGCTAAGAAATCTGGATGATCAGATGGTCGATTCCAACTATTAAGCATGTCAACTCTTCAGTTTAAAAAAGTTATTGACATGGAATACCAGAATGCAGTGTGCTCATCCTTTGTTCACCAAATGTCATTCATTTTCCACCATGCAGTGCGCACACATAACAGCTGGAATCATCCACCATTCTTGTGATTTTTTCCTAAAGCCAATTTACTCTTTTTCATCTTACACAACCAGTCGCCAAATGGCACCCCATCATTCTGAGTTCAGCTGAGAACCACATTTTATGTGGCGACTAAATTTTGCTTTGTGGCGACTAAATTTTTTGAATTAGTCGCCAATGGCACATAGCGACAAAAGTTAATGTCGGGCCCTGATTTAGAATGACTTAGAATCATGATACTCTTCAAAATGTGAATCATTTGTCACATTACTTCATTAGAGGCAGTGGGTGGAGAAATTATTGATGACCTTGGTGATCAGAGGGAGTCACTAGTCAGAACAAGGGATCGGGTGAGTTTACATGACTGTGTGAAAGTATGGGGTGTTGGAAAATAAAGATTTACAATGCAGGAGTAAAAATAATGGAAATAATTTTTTCTTACTTGATGAGACATAGGTTCTGGTGCATTGCATACCAAACTGTGTTTTGCAGGTTTCAACCATGTTCTTTGTTGTTTACAGTTAAAAGAAACACACTCTGACCTAGGACGGAGCAGAAGAATTCTCAACAGCATGGCCATCAGGTAAAATGCATGCTTATCTAATTTTTTTGGGTCTGACATAAAGAACTCTGTGGGTCTAATTTATACCTAAGAACTCTTAGGGAGATCTGGAAGTGGGAACATGGGCTTGAATACAAACCATTAATATTTTCTCTTCTCTACATGTATGGTATATTATGCAGTGCAAAATAATTTTAAATTTAAGGTTAAGAATACTGCAGTATGGTAGGTATACAAATGTTCTGTCCCCATGTTTAGAACAATTTCTGTTATTTGCTATTCATGAAAACCACAATAGAGAGTGTAACAATAAATAACAAATTCCAAACCATACCTCTAGCACAAGGAACTAGATAAAAATGCAATTTAGAGAAACTATATTTTTGTCATCATTGAATTTTTAATAACTTTTATTAATAAACTAACATAAATTTTTCTAACCTTTTCAGAGTTGCAACAAACAAAATAATCTTGCTGTGTATCATTATAGTTGAGTTGGCAATTCTTGGAGGGGTAGTGTACATAAAATACTTTAAAGATAAAAAGAAGAAGAAAAGCTAGGCAACTGTAAATATTGCAGAAGTAACTAAATGAATATTAATAGGAAGTAATTAAAACATCCAGACAGTCAGTCAGAATCATACGGTACACTACTGGCAAAAAGAAACAACTAAGATGAAATTTTGCTGAATTGCTGTGAATAAAAATATGCAGTTATACCTGTCAGATAATACATTTCACATAATAATTCTTTTCAAGGTCACTGAAAAAGCAAGATCACATTATTTTGCTTTTCAGCAGCCTTTGTAGAAGAAGTATTGAAATAAAAAAACTAAGTCTATAAAGTTAGGTGTAAAAGGACATTTTTTAGCCGCATTTACGCCTGTATTGGGCGCAATTTCAAGCCCTGTTGTTTAGCCAAACGTCAAAAAGGAAATCATGATAATACAAATGTGGTGTAGTTGTAAAATTGTGTAGAAATCTAATGTGGGTTCTATTGGGGGCATACAATCTCTTACTGTATTTTGTAAACTGTAAGCAAGATTACATTTCATTTTAAACTGTACAGTGCTGGTAAATGTACAACACTTAGAACTTTCCAGCTAGAATATATATTGTATAGTAACCTCTGCAGACACCCATTTATGAGAATGGGAAGTGTTCAGATTTCCTGTCAGGAATGTCAACCCTAGGACTTCAAAAATCTGGAGACCGCCTTGAAATGGTGAAATTTCCTTTTCTCCCAGGAGAAATACAGTAAATGTATGGCAGTTGTCTTGAATTTTTCCCAGGAGACGAAGTGAAAAATTTTGAGATCCTGCCAAAAGTGGGAGAGTTGACGTCCCTGTCCTGTAAACAGTCATATCCACATGATCACAGGAAATGGTTAGGAGTAGGAAGAGGAGAAGCGAGCGTGGCTTCTACCTCTCGTTCGAGGGCAGCGAGTTGCTGGGTCGCGTAGGCGAAATCTGGGTCGGTCTTCGGTTTGCTCAGGCGAGACGAGCGTCGAGGTTGCGGTTGAGCCATGGTTGAGCGAGGATGGAGGTAGAGAGAGTAGAGATGGCTGTGTTCTAAAACAAAGCTGATGTCCTCCGAGCAAATAGATTATGACTGGGGTCAGAGGACGCTTGCTCGAGAATATAAACGGATCAACTGTCCATTAACAATTAACTATCATTACCTAATCAATAATGATTAACCGAGTTGACGTCCCTGTCCTGTAAACAGTCATATCCACATGATCACAGGAAATGAATTTCAACGAAATTTAGATGTCATGCATTCCAGGGTCGTCTTCTCTTATTTCGTCTTATACTGTAGTGATCCTGGTTGGTTTACAGTAGAAATGGGATTAATGAATAAAAATGCATTTTAGTGCAAAATAATAAACATATAAGAAAAATATATATATATGGCTTATGTGAATTCAGTTACGGTTACTTACTTGTTGCATTAGTGAAGAGACAAGCCTTGTAAATCCCCTATCCCCCCTTAAAGAAAAAGAAGCCTGATTGTCTTTTCTTCCTATAATCCAACACTCGAGTGTTTTAGCATAGGAAGAAAATTCTGAACAATTTAATGAAAATTTTTACTTCATACAGAAACCTCCCTCACAGGGGTAACTTTGCAAACAGCCAAAGATGTAAAATGAAACAATATAATAGAGGAACACAAAAAAATTGTATAGTGATTAATAAAGATACAACCTCTCCTGACTCCATCAATATTATAATAACTATTTACAGTATTTATTCCCAAGTAATTTAAAAATGATCAACAAAGCTGAAAGTAACTTTTTTATTCTTCTCTTGATATATTAATACATCCATAAACAAGCAACTCTGTAAACAAAAATAAAACATAAAATTTGACCAGCTAAAATTTAAGGGTTCACAGACTATAAAATCATACAGTACATGTTTCTCTCCTAAAATGCCCTGCATTTAATAAAACTGGTTCCTGACCAGAACAAATTTGCTTTTAAATTAAGTTCTTCACAAATACCAAACTGTTGTATATAACAGAAACATATGTATGAGCTAAGAGACTAAGCTCACATGAAATTGCTCACATGCATTAGTAACATGTAATAACAACATCATTATTAGTAATTCAAGATTACAGATTACAGTGTGTCAGGAAACACCCAACATTGTAAATTGTTTTGAGGAGTTTGGCAGTTGGGTTTTTCTGCATGAACTGTATGAGCCAATCAAAAGACAGATTTTTGCCCAGTGAAATTGCTTTGGCTTCTCTTCCAAAGCAACAGCAACCAGTCCACTACACTAGGCAAAACTGTGCAAGTGACTTTGTCTGCTTGACATACATTGTTTAATGTTGACTCCACAGAAAAACCCAACTGCCAAAAGTCCACTCAATGTTTTGAATGCCCTGGATCACAAGTTACCTGATACATCTGTAAAAGAAATAACATTTTTGCTTTGCTATTAGTCACAAGACACCATGACTTAAACCTTTTCACTCTGTTCCATGGGACTTCCATAAGATTCTATCTAGATTTAGTAATTTTAAAGTGTTGTTCCAATTCCTGAGGACAAAGCAGTTTTTAAAACTTTTTCCACACTATAGTAAGCTTAATACATGCTAAAATATTAGCTATTTTACTAACACAGATATCTGAGTTAATAATGCTGTTTTGAGTTATAGTATACTGTCAGGCATACTGTCTATATTTTGATTAAAGTGCATTGAAAAACCATGGAAATACAAACTTGAGCCAAAGAACAATGGCTTCCAATGCCCTGTTTCCAAGGAACCTTAATTGACACAGGAATTTATGCTCAACATTTTTGCACTATTATACCTAAAATGCCTTACTTGTATTATTGTTTGACTTGCCACAGTGGTGAGTCAGTATTTTACTGTTGTTTTGAAGATTTGATATAATTACTAATTATTCTGCCTGGGAGATTCTCATACCTGTTCGGCAGTGGCTCTTTAGCCTATACTAAAGTGTTCTAGTAATGTCATTAACCTGTAATACTGTAGTCCTAATAATAACACCTTTGCTCAGCCACGTTTTTTTTTGCAAGACGTTTCCTCTTCGGCATCCCACAGGAGATAGCTGTGCTGGTAGAATTGTCAGGGACTTGGTCCAAGTTGATAAATTATTTATGCCTCTCAATGGTGATTACTGTCAGGTGGTTCTAAACCAGTATGTAATGTTATCTGTACATTACGGTTCAGACTGAAGGCAGGGTATAATGGACCACTGATATTTGGCAGGCGTATTGCACCTCTTTTCTGGTCATTCAAGTAGAAGGACACTTTCAAGTTAGATATATCCAGCAATATGCCTATTAATGAGCCAACTTCTATCCCTCCGTCACGACGGTTGGAGTGCTCATTGTTATGGCGGAACCAGCTTCGACTGCTGTCAATGTACATGCACCACGCCTTGTCATCTTTGCCTACGAAGAAACAGAACTGTCATTTGGGATCTGTCACACTGTAAATTAATCTGAGGTGCGCACAGAACAACACAATCAAGCAAGCGTTACTTTCCGCCATGTTATGTTATTCTGTTTTTCAATTTAAGGTTTGCAAGTTCATGTCATTTTTACCGTTCATGACCAATTTTCTGATATGTCCGACCAATTTGCAAATATGTCCGACCACACAAAGAGTTTGATCGGACATTGTCAGGCCAAGGGAAAAATCATTTCCAGCTCTGGTAACACTTCTTACCTAGTATTGAGTCTTTAATAGTATCAAGAAATGCCACGCCCATGGCAGGGTCAGGATTGCCGTCATAGCGATCAATAGTGACCTCCCAGTAGTGGCATCCCTTGGAGAAACCAGCACCTCCGAGCACAACTCTGTCATCAAAACTTGTACAGGTTGCGGTGTTGTTATCATTACTGAGAACAATATCCGGATGGGAGATCTCCACATCAAGGGAAAACCAGGCAACTGCAAAGAAAAAAATGCTTGTAGGTTTTGCGGAAAGAACTGAAAATGACGCAAAATTGAAAAGCGACAATTGAGGGTGGAAACTGTTGCTAGCTGTTACTACCATGAAGCGTGATGATTTTTTTCGCGTTAATTTACGTTTCAAACGTGCACGTTTTGTCGAGAAGTTGTCGCGTTTCTCGCTCGCTGATTGGCTGCAGTTTTAACCATTATTTTTTAGCCAATCAGAGAGCGAGAAACGTGACTACTTTTCAACAAAACGTGCACGTTTGAAAAGTAAACCTACGCGAAAAAATCGTCACTCTTCATGGATGGACGCAAATGGTAGTAAACCTTCTATCTGGCAGACCCTTGATGAAAAGTAGATAATAAATGTGACGAAAAATCTGACATTGTAGGTAACTGCTAAACATGTAGTATACAGCAAGAAACTTCAGTAGAAGATCATCATGACGGTCCAATACCATCTCTATGGCCCTTCTCTTGCCATCATCACAAGGAATCCCTTGAATCGAAGATGCTCTATTTGGTGGTCAAACAGTCCCCATGCCCGTGATCACGGTGTGATCACACAGGTCTAAGACTTTTTTTTTCACTGAGGCTAGTAGAGGCACAGAGGGGAGGCACAGACTTATCCTCGAAATATTTCCTCTGTCCCCTTTGTGATCTTGCAACCAGACTAAGTTGGCCTTTAAAGGATTGCTTGGGAGCGCGCGCTGCATGTCGGTAGATTTAGGACATTTGTCAAACAAACGCGCTGCATTCTGGTAGTTATGGGACATGCCTTAGGCATTTCTGAATGAAGAGCGTGCGCGCTTACAGCTGGAATCGTCCATTACCTCATTTGATAACAAAATATTAACTCACCATCAGATGTAGTGAGGTACACTTCATCACTAGGTCCTCCTTCCCCTGCCTTGTTGATTCCTCTAACTCTTGCTCTATACGTGGAGTCAAACTGAAGCCCCTGCACTGTACATTCTAGACTGTTCCCTCTGTAGACCTCAATAAATTCACCACCATTGCCGTCATCTATCTCAACCACATAACCCTCAATACAGCTCTGTTTTCTTGGTTTCCAGCAGAGCGTTATAGTGTTGTTAGTGACACTGCATTGGTCTGGGATAATATCTGGCGAACAAGGGGCTGGAAAAGAATTTGAAATAAGATAATAGCATTCCAACATTGGAAAAGAAGACCTTCCGGCATTCCTCTAATCATCTGCCAATAACAGTACCTGTGAACTCATTCATGCGGAACCCTGATTTTACGATCCTCAATTTAACGCTATCCCCGATTTTACGATAACCTTTCTGGGTCCCGGCGAATAATATACTACAGTATATTTTACGATATGCCACGGGGGCAGAAAACTAAAAAAATCGCGGTATCGTTGTATCATCCGTACTCCCGATTTAACGATATAACGTCATTCCTAAATGGAGGAATGCTCACCATGAATAATTTAACGATATTTTTGATAATATTACTTCAAATTGACCTAAAAACGTTCAAAATATCTGAACTATCAAGACTACTAGTCAGGATAAAGGTTAATGCATCGTTTTAGTATATTTTTATAGTATATGCCTCGTTCTATTAAAGATTAATACTATTAAGGTACGTAACCAATAAAACGAGCTGTCCGAACCAGCGAATTCACTCAAAGCGTAGTGGTTAGGGTTTGGGTATGGTAACTGGAAAGTTACAGGTTCGAACCCTGATGATTTTATAATTCTTTTTTTCATTTCTGTAGGTGAGCGCTTGTTTAGAAAAAAATCTAAGTGCCAGTGAGCATTCCTCGATTTAGGCGTGTGTCGATATAAAGGCGAAGCCATTGAAAACATCGTTATTTCGGGGTCGGTTAATTGATTTTTGAAGAAGAAAAAAATGTTTTACATTTCTTTAAAAAATCCTACCGGACACACAAAATTGGCTCTAAAATCGGCTCTTTTTAAAATTTCGAAAATCCACGACATGGTTTTTAAGACACATCAAAGCAGTGTATATTCACGTGCGTGGAACTCTCGAAACTTGAACTAACGCGTCAGAAAGGCAACTCAATCAAAAATCTGTGTTTTATCAAATTAAAGAAATACGCTTTAAAATGATGTATAAAAGTCAAGATATGACTTTTTCCCGCCAAATTATGCCATTTTAACTAAATCTACCACGGAGGTGTTCCGTAACCTTAAACGGACCCAAATGGTCGTTTTAAAAGGTTTTAAAAGGTCGTTTTAAAAAATCGGGAGTACGTTTATAACGATTTTACATGTATTATAAATATAATATTATTTTTTGGGACTGATGTCTATCTCACCTTTCAGTTCAATAAAATTCAAATCATTTAATGCTTGCACAGCAGCCGATGTGTCCAGTGTCAAGTCCAGCTCAACACATGGAGGTTCACTAGGGATTTCTGTGTTCTTTAGTTGATTACACAGGTTTGCTATCCTACAGGATTAATAAAACAAACACGGAAATGAGCTAAGAGTCAATTTAGAAACTTTTAAATAAATGAAAAGGATTTGTTTAAAACGTAGAACTTCCTTAGGGATGGCAAGCGTTTTGCCCTATTAAATGGGGCTTAAAAAACATATCCGACTCCAAGACATTTAGTAGGAAAAAGTGAACTTATAATATTGTTATTATTATTATTTTCATTATGGAATACAATTTATCCCTTTCAATCTTAATCGCTTTATTGTGTGTTTCCAAAAAATATCCATACCCCCCCCCCCCCCATGGAAGGGATTGGAAATTCCAGAGGGGTGGTGGGGGGGGGGGGGGGGGGGGGGGTGTCAATTTACTTGATCTTTTCCATACAAACACTGTATTTTTTTTCGGAAATTCCAGAGGGGAGGGGGGGGGGGGGGGGTTATGGATATTTTTTGGAAACACACATTGCAATAAAGTTAATACCAGTAATGAGATGAAATGTAGTTGCCAGGTTAAAAGTACTTTTGAAGACTTGTGTTAAATGTTGCGGTCAAAATCTCTGACCAGACAAAGCTTTGATCGAACGACTTAAAACATTGGTACAACATCGCTGTTATATTTGAAAAAAAGAAAAGCAACCAGAGCAGCAAGCATAGCTAAGGTTATGATGACTGGTTCTATTGAAGTTTACCTTGCGTTAAGAGAATTCCCAACCTGCAATAAAATAATATCAGGTTAGAACTGATCAACAGGGTTTTTTTCATGGTAACAATAATGTTTTTTTTTAGAATATTTATCAGTTTAATTCAGTTTAAAGCGGTCATATTTATTTAATCCCAAACATCCTGGAACTTTTAGAAGTGCAAACATACTGCTCTTTTGTTTGCAGCTCCAAATCTTGAGTTTGGCAATAAATTTCACTAAATCATTTATATTTCCAAAAACGTTTTTCACCTTTAAAATGACACCTATGTCAGCTTTTTAGCGTCAATTGTGGTGTGACAGGATTTTTCTCCATGGATACCTCTCCAACCAACATGGAGTGAATCCAGAATACCAAAGGATGCGTGTTGACAATTTGAATACATTGAATTTTGCTATTTTTTAATCAGGAAAGTAAAAGTTGTACATTCAAAAATATCCAGAGACATGTGGATGATTCACTGAATTTTCTCATGTAAAAAAACAACAACTTACCAACAAGAAAGATGCAGGATCACTTTCTTTCAAAGCCTCTCTGGAATAACCCAACAGTCCTACAGTATCTTTGAGCTTGCGTTCATATTCTGATATCTCTTCTTTTACTTTTTCTACTTTTGCATTCATTTCTTTGTTTATTGCTGCAATAAGCTCCATTTTTCGGCTTTCAATAAACTGAATAAGTCCATCACATTGTGCCACGATGCTGGCTTCAAAATCAAGGCCATTTTCCTGAAATATCAGAAGATAACATAATATTATTAAAGTTGTTTTTCAATGTGCTCCTAAGATGGACTAACGATTTCTAACTTGATTACAAAGGAGCACTTCCCTGTTGATGTTTTATGCACATTTAGTTTATCTTTTTGATGGTTCTTCATGAATGAATTTGCATTCTTCAAGTAAACTATTGCAAGCTTATTATGTAGGGCTGATGGAGTGATCCCATTTAGGACATGATACTAGGGTCGTCAACTCTCATGGTTTTGCTTTGAATCTCAAGATGTTACGCTTTGTCTCCTGTGAAAAATTTCAGATGGCTGCCATATATTAATTTTACTGTATTTATCCCGGGAGAAATGTCAAGAAAAGGCAGTCTCCAGATTAATTGAAGTCCTGGGGTTGACATCCCTGTGATACAGCTGCCAGTATGGACCCACTCAAGCCGTTATCATGACTGCACAAACCACCATGAGCCATTCCATTTATCATCCACACACCCCTACCAAAGAGGTCATTTTAACTTCTAACCCCCTCAAAAATTTCGCCTGGCACCCCCTTCAGAAATACTCATGGAAGAGTGTTTTTCTGTTCTGATCCCCTCAGAATTAATCTACCATACCTTTGGAAAAAGTCTTTCTAGGTTAGACTCCCTTGGAAAATGACAAATTTGCTGCCCCCCTCATAAAAACTCTTCTGTAGGGGGGTTCGGATAAAAAATGGAATGGCCCCATGCTATAGTATAACAAAGACTATACCTGAATTATTGCACAGCTTTCTTGTAGTAAGTTCACATAATTATACAACTGATTCTTGTTTTCTTCCAATAAGTTCAAGTTATTTCCCAATTCACTCTAAAAGACAATAATTCATAACATATCAGACCACAATTACCATAATAATGCAGTTTCATTGTTAGCTTGGTTTCTAAGGTAACTGATTATAACTTTGGCTATTATAAACAGGAATGAAGTGTACGTACTGAATGAGTTCAAATTGTTTGCAGTATTGGGCAATTCCAGAAAATAAAGGTACCCTCCCCATGGGCGGCACTAGTTTTTGACACCCCCCCCCCCCCCCCATGCATCCAGAATTTCCAAAATGGTTTACCCCCCCCCCCCCCCCATGCATATATAATTCCGGGCAGGTTAAAGAAATCCAGCTTCAAATGCCCCCCTTGCAATCAGAATTCCGAGCTCTTAAACCCCCATCCCATCGAAATTTCCAAATGGGGGGTACCTTTATTTTCTGGAATTGCCCATTTTTTGTTTTAATATAAATAAAAATCCCTTTCTGTAACTTCCAGGAAAGGTACATATACATACCTGCACATTAGAGAGAATTTCCCCCAATCCCCCATGGAATTTTCCATGAAAGATTCAAATGGTGATTGTATTGGAAATGTAAGGTATACTGACACCAAAACCCTCTGGGATTGCAACTACCTAAGAGCTAACAAAAAATTTAACCTGGAAGGTCTATAAGAGTTCTCTGAAAAAGTAAAGAGCAAAACATCAAAAGATCCTATTTATATCTATGAAGTTTTAGAAAACAAAGACCATAAGTTGTTCAGAAATTTTTCGCACAACAATCACCCGTTAAACCCCCTTCTGCTTAGGGTTAAGGAAGCTTCTAGAAGGCTGAGAAGTGCTTCATGCACTCTGCCAAGAGTAAACACGGAACGGTATAGAGCGGTTTTCACATGACTGTCGTGAAAACAATTGCAATTGAACAATCACTAGCCAATCAGAATCGAGAGACATCACCACTTGCTCCTAAATGGCTTTTTTCTCAGCCAATCACAAGCCGAACCAATTACTAAGTAATTACACAATTGTATTTACTACAGAATTTGATTGGCTGAGAAAAACAAATAGCCAATGAGAACGCAAAGCAATCGCAATTACATAACAAGTCTAGACAGTCATGTGAAATCCGCTCTAAGAACACATTTTGTAATAGACTTAGTTTTAGATACACTTTAGCAATATATGGGTGGGGTATCTGGGCTTGTATATATATATATATAGACTTTTTAGATATTTTTAGAATTTTAGAATTATATTATTGGGAATTGTTTGTAACGTTCAGTATGTTTTTTTATTGAATGAAATAAAGATTATTATTACTATTATTATAGATCTGTTCTTGTTTTTTTCCTAGAGAGCTGTTTATTTGTAACTACACTATATTTGATTTCATTATTTAAATCACCTACATGCTGGGAAAAATCTCTTAATTCTTTTTTCATGCCCCAGGCTTATCAAAACAATCCCGTATACTATGAGAAGGCACACTTAAAGGAGCAGTGTCATGAATTTTAGCACACTTTTGGTGATGTAAAAAACATACAAATAATTGATGGATACCTTAGCCACAATTCTAGTCTAGGTTTGTTAAATAGCCCTTTACTGTGTGACTATGTCAACCGGGCCATCCCGCAGAGAGTTTGTCATTCAGAGGTTCAAACCATTTTAAGGGAATCTAATACCTGAACTACGTTTGGCGATGAGTCATTAAGTGCTTTGAAGTGATTTCTGCTCATAATTTTCACAATTTTTAGAGAAACGTTTTTATATTGATGCCTAAGATGTCAAGCAAGTCAAGAACCTTTGTTCTGTACTCGCTTAATGATTGGCTAACTTCTTACAAAATGGCCTGGTTGACGTAGTTGCACAGTAACTACAAATCGATCATGATTGTAGGCTTCATGGACCTATTACAGAGCGGATGGAAACGGATTGTAACAATGAGTTTTTGAATCTTGTCAGGATGACAAGTTTTCAAAGTTTAAATTACATCAAAATTTGCTTATAAATTGGCAGTCTTGCCGCTAAAACTTACCTACATTGCCTATTAGGCTAATACCAAGTGATGTAACGGATCTGGGGGTGATTACATACAAATTTAGAGCTGTATTTACAAATTTGTTCAAATAACCGTGACACAGCCCCTTTAAGCATTAGAGCACAACTTTCTATGACTTTATCGGCGCAATAGAGCATGTGTGATATTGGGAGAGACATGAGAACATTGTAAAATCACAAGCCACAGGCGAGTGATTTTACAACGTTTCGAGTGTCTCTCTCAACATCACAAGTGCTCTATTTGCCGATAAAGTCATAAAAAGTTGTGCTCTAATACTTTTATGATATAGCGGGGGAGAACCATTGCTTTATCAGTGTAATAGAGCATAGATTTGGACCAATCAGAGCGTGTGTTATATGGTAGCTATATTATAAAGAACAATATACCAGTATTTGCAAATTATTGTTTCTGCATCCAGAAGACCCTCTATTTGACAGCTTGTCCCTATAGATTATTCCATTCCGCTTAAAAGTATGTCTAGCCTTAAAGCTACCTATGTAATATTCATACATATCTTTTCAATTATGAATTTTGAAATTATTACACAGTTCTATATATAAATTCTCTCTTCACCTATTTTTTTTTTAATTATCCACGTCTAAAAGAAAATATATACATGTAAAAAAACATTTTATTTAGATTTTCACCTGACGTACTTGAAACTTGTCTATTTAAGATGCTAAAATATCCATACAGAATTAATTTAATTTATTTCAATTTCTTCTAACTAACCGTGAAATTGTAAAACAAAAAGGGATGAATTTCACTAAATACACAAAACCACACTCTATGCACTTAAAAATGCTTACTTCACAAGTTCTAAAATGTGGTCCATAAGCCAGCGATTACTCCACTAGGTAGAGAGAGTGAAGTACTGTCTTTGTGGAATGGCTGACTTTTATAATCTAAACAGCTCTACAGGGTTAATTGCTAACTTTAGCCCCGAAGCTACGATCAGCCCTTTCCCGAAGAGGTAAAAATTTATTAAGTGTGGTCTTAATTCAACATGTACTTCGATATCCCCAAGGGTCGACCATTTAGAATGTGAATATTTTGCGCCACAACAAACTAAATCCCAGTTTTTCGTTCACATACTTAGAACAGGTGTATTTCAAGACTATCTACGGGGAGATACATGCTATTATTCTTGTTCAGTTTGTGTTTTCAGGATTTTGTTAGGAACAATTATTCAAAAAGAAGACGAGACATTAAAGTCTGTTTCAAATTTTATTTTTAATTTCTGTCGGGATGAAAGTGTTTTTTTAACCATAATCTTGGACTGGCGAAGGAAGTTTTATATTGCGTATTTGATTCGCCCAATATTTGACTGACTGCTTTTCCTTTCTAGAAATATTCTTAGTTTCTGTAAGCACTTCAGTCTCCTCGAGAAACGCTCACTTTCTCGCCTTTTCTTGACCCAAGGAAACTCCTCATTCCAAAGGGAGTAAAAATCGATCATGCGAAAAATAGTAGACGAAATTGATTACAAAATGTACACACAAAATTTGCATTTTTCAGCCCACTGAACGATTTGAAGATTTATACAAAAACCTGAGAAATCAAGCCATAATATAGTAAAAAAAGAGTAGTATTTTTACCTTCTGTTCTTTGAACATGGCCCCAAGAGCCTTGACTTCATGCCCCTTGTGCTGTCCCCGTTCTATGCAGACGTAGCAGACCGGTATACGGCATACCACACAGTACATGCTATTATGTTCCTCTAAATGATCACTACATTTGACGATAGAGTTTCTCGCGGAAGCTTTGGCGCTCGATGGATGAATCAAGGTGTGTTTCGCTAGCGGGCCACGGCTTGGATGGCAAGTTTTACAGCAGTCGTCGCAATAAGCTACCTCACACTGTTCACACATCACACTTGCTTTGGCTGGTGGATTCCTCTCGCAAAGTTGACAGTAAATATTTCCATTTGATTTAGCGTAATGACGATTTACAATATTCTCCAGCAGTTTATTGCGAGCGAATCCGTTGACGCCTCGCCCATCTAGAGGGAAAATCTTTCTGCAAATTGGGCACTTGAGACACGGTAGATTTCCGATTGCCTGGTAAAGATGATTTACTTCATACACGCTAACATAGCCAGAATCATCAGAATACGAATCCGCGTTTGCCTCGCGTTCACCGCTTGTTACCTGATAATCATGCCCTGTCGTGGTGGTTATTGCTTTTGTACAGCCCATACATACACTATGAGAACATGGCAGGAAAATCGGGCATGTAAAGGGCTTGTGGCAGATCGGACAAGAAAGTTCGGCCTCCATTTTAACCAATCCTTCCTGCCTTCGAACCTTCGATCGCGGCGATATATTCGAATCCTTTTGTTTTGCTGCCACCGCGCCAACAATTAGCGCCAAATTAGCACGTGTCTCGAGCTATTATATGATTGGCTGGTGCTTGTGATGGGGCAATTTGATTGGCTCAGGATTATTTGGAGTGTGCATTTCCGTTCAAGAGAGTTGTCTCTACTTTTGAGAATTTACTTTTATGTTTGCATAGAATTAAGAAAAATTAAAGGAAGGCTATTAGACGGGCTTTTCGCCACATAATCCAAGCACCCTTTTATTTATGGCTCTCATCTTCGAACAAATTTCCGGTTGTGAAAAATTAATTCTAAAGACATGGGCCTCCGGTAGAATTTCAGTGTAACCTGCTACCAACATGCTGTTAAATTTGAATTCCTCTACAGGATTTTGCGAGATTAATTCATAATGAAATCAGTAATTTAATAAGAAGAAAAGAAACAAATCCACACGAGACAGAAGGTGGTAAAAAATTCAATGACATGAATTGTGGGTTACACACGTGCCTTGTTTGTCTCGTTAAGTGGTCTGATTTTTTGTTCCTTTAGAAAACTACTGGTCCGTGCCTAAAACATGTTAACTATATTCATTATAGGCAAACATACGTGCGAAAACCCTCAATCACCTCGTATGAAAGCCACAGCTTAAGAAAGAACCCTCAAATAACCTAAACACTGTCTATTAAGTGCAGTTTTCACACTGAATTCAAAGTTGTTTTGGTGGAGTTAGTCAATTAAAACTGGTGCTTTTATTGTTTGACACGTGCTGTTGGGGCAAATGTGTTTATTGTTTGCTTATATTACATTCAGATCTCTTTGATTTTGTACTTTGAAAATGACTCTCGATCTCATATGACCACTTGTGGTGTGACAGGTACTTTTTGTCACGCAATGAACTCGACAACCGTTACCCCGAAAAGTTGCCGCCAACAGATACAAAACTTCTTAATTTGAAATGTGTAATTTATAATCGTTCTTTTTCCGACCCCCCACTTTTTGTTAAACCTTGTACAATTTGTTTTCAAAACTTTAAATTCAACAGTTAGTTACTCACGAGTTTTCAAATTAAACGTCGAGATTTTTAAAGAGACGCCAGGGGGCGCAGCGAGTCTGAATTGCCGGAGGGGGCTGACATAAATTTTAGTTGTATCTCCAGATTTGTGGGAGATCGTCTCCGGAAGGCTTACGATTGCGTAAAAAGCCACCCGCTATTTTTTGCTTTTCTCGAAGTCATTAGCCTGCTTGTGGGATGTTGCTGGTGTTTTTTTTTTATATCGCGAAAAACCCTTTTCGCTAATCGGTTGCCATCTAACATGGATTATGAGAAGCGCGCGGTTTTCTCCAGCAACTGCCTGTAAGCAAGCCAGTCAGTTATTTATTTCGAGAGTACGGACAACTCGCTCTCATTCACGGAGCATTCTGAAATTCGAAACTAATAAGCCCCCAGTTTTGTCTGAATAAAAGATTAAGCGTACTTCTTCAAGCCCTGATATCCCACAACAGCTGGCAAACCATGCTTTAAGCTGGAGTCCGCGTCGAGTTTTGCGCTCCCGCCGTGGAAGTTGCGCGTCGTTACAGGCGTCTGGAATGTAGAAAGAAGCCACACAAACCAAATCTCCATTAGAGAACGCCTTGGGCGTCTTTAGTTACAACATATCTTACTTTGAAATGACAGACGTGATAAACTCGTCTCAGTATTCTGTCTGGTACATGACTTCGCTCTTGTAGATGAGTGAGCGATCCAGGAAAGCTTTTTCTAGGATAGATTACACAGCCATCTATTTGCGCCACTAACAAGCTGTTAAACTATCCTTATCTAGATCAAGATTAGAAATACAAAACAAATGCGTCTATGACATTGATCTACTAAACAATGTAGGGCTCGCAAAGTCCATTATAATCACAAGCTTGTGGACCCAAGTGCTGTTTTTTTTTCCTACGCTGTTTCCGCTTGGTTTTCCCGAGCACACAAGCCTCTCTTTTCGGCCAAAGATATTCTTCTCCCAATCCAACCTCTTCCCCAGAGCCTCACGGTTTTACTGAAATTCGGCCGCAGCCAAGACGATCAAGGGATCTGGGAATGAGATTGCTCTCAATCATACTTATTGTCACGTGATAAATAACACAGGCATCCTACAAGAGAAGAACCTTTTAGGTGCCGACAAGCATCATGGTCCATCAAGTGATTCCCCGGTATGTACCGTCAGTTTCACGTTCATGCCGTACATGCTAATCGCCGGGTAGTACTCATTTGTGATCCCGTGGAATGTCGGCCCGTTAGGTCGTGATGCCTCCGTCACCAGTTTACCTAAAGGATGAAGAGAGCCATGTGAGAAACTGTGACTGGCATAAGCCCATCAACAGGAGCCGCCATCACCTATTGGTGGGTGTCCGAAGAACAGGGAGCCCATCAACAGGAGCCGCCATCACCTATTGGTGGGTGTCCGAAGAACAGGGAGCCCATCAACAGGAGCCGCCATCACCTATTGGTGGGTGTCCGAAGAACAGAGAGCCCATCAACAGGAGCCTCCATAACCTATTGATGGGCGTCCGAAGAACAGGGAACCCATCAACAGGAGCCTCCATCACCTATTGATGGGCGTCCGAAGCATAGGGAGCACATCAACAGGAGCCTCCATCACCTATTGATGGGCGTCCGAAGCACAGGGAGCCCATCAACAGGAGCCTCCATCACCTATTGGTGGGCGTCTGAAGAACAGAGAGCCCATCAACAGGAACCTCCATCACCTATTGGTGGGCGTCCGAAGAACAGAGAGCCCATCAACAGGAGCCTCCATCACCTATTGGTGGGCGTCCGAAGAACAGAGAGCCCATCAACAGGAGCCTCCATCACCTATTGATGGGCGTCCGAAGAACAGGGAGCCCATCAACAGGAGCCTCCATCACCTATTGATGGGCGTCCGAAGAACAGAGAGCCCATCAACAGGAGCCTCCATCACCTATTGGTGGGCGTCCGAAGAAAAGAGAGCCCATCAACAGGAGTCTCCATCACCTATTGATGGGCGTCCGAAGAACAGAGAGCCCATCAACAGGAGTCTCCATCACCTATTGGTGGGCGTCCGAAGAACAGAGAGCCCGTCAACAGGAGCCTCCATTACCTATCGGTGGGCGTCCGAAGAACAGAGAGCCCATCAACAGGAGCCTCCATCACCTATTGATGGGCGTCCGAAGAACAGAGAGCCCATCAACAGGAGTCTCCATCACCTATTGGTGGGCGTCCGAAGAACAGAGAGCCCATCAACAGGAGCCTCCATCACCTATTGATGGGCGTCCGAAGAACAGAGAGCCCATCAACAGGAGTCTCCATCACCTATTGGTGGGCGTCCGTAGAACAGAGAGCCCATCAACAGGAGTCTCCATCACCTATTGGTGGGCGTCCGAAGAACAGAGAGCCCGTCAACAGGAGTCTCCATCACCTATTGGTGGGCGTCCGAAGAACAGGGAGCCCGTCAACAGGAGTCTCCATCACCTATTGGTGGGCGTCCGAAGCACAGGGAGCCCATCAACAGGAGCCTCCATCACTTATTGATGGGCGTCCGAAGAACAGAGAGCCCATCAACAGGAGCCGCCATCACCTATTGGTGGGCGTCCGAAGAACAGAGAGCCCATCAACAGGAGTCTCCATCACCTATTGATGGGCGTCCCAAGGACAGAGAGCCCATCAACAGTGGCCTCCATCACCTATTGGTGGGCGTCTGAAGAACAGAGAGCCCATCAACAGGAGCCTCCATCACCTATTGGTGGGCGTCCGAAGAACAGAGAGCCCATCAACAGGAGCCGCCATCACCTATTGATGGGCGTCTGAAGCACAGGGAGCCCATCAACAGTGGCCTCCATCACCTATTGGTGGGCGTCTGAAGAACAGAGAGCCCATCAACAGGAGCCGCCATCACCTATTGGTGGGCGTCCGAAGAACAGGGAGCCAATCAACAGGAGCCTCCATCACCTATTGGTGTGCGTCCGAAGAACAGAGAGCCCATCAACAGGAGCCTCCATCACCTATTGATGGGCGTCTGAAGCACAGGGAGCCCATCAACAGGAGCCGCCATCACCTATTGGTGGGTGTCCGAAGAACAGAGAGCCCATCAACAGGAGCCTCCATCACCTATTGATGGGCGTCCGAAGCACAGGGAGCCCATCAACAGGAGTCTCCATCACCTATTGGTGGGCGTCCGAAGCACAGGGAGCCCATCAACAGGAGCCTCCATCACCTATTGGTGGGCGTCCGAAGAACAGGGAGCCCATCAACAGGAGCCTCCATCACCTATTGGTGGGTGTCCGAAGAACAGAGAGCCCATCAACAGGAGCCTCCATCACCTATTGGTGGGCGTCCGAAGAACAGAGAGCCCATCAACAGGAGCCTCCATCACCTATTGGTGGGTGTCCGAAGAACAGGGAGCCCATCAACAGGAGTCTCCATCACCTATTGATGGGCGTCTGAAGAACAGGGAGCCCATCAACAGGAGCCTCCATCACCTATTGGTGGGTGTCCGAAGCACAGGGAGCCCATCAACAGGAGCCTCCATCACCTATTGGTGGGCGTCCGAAGAACAGGGAGCCCATCAACAGGAGCCTCCATCACCTATTGGTGGGCGTCCGAAGAACAGGGAGCCCATCAACAGGAGTCTCCATCACCTATTGATGGGCGTCTAAAGAACAGGGAGCCCATCAACAGGAGCCTCCATCACTTATTGATGGGCGTCCGAAGAACAGAGAGCCCATCAACAGGAGCCTCCATCACCTATTGATGGGCGTCTGAAGAACAGAGAGCCCACCAACAGGAGTCTCCATCACCTATTGATGGGCGTCTGAAGAACAGGGAGCCCATCAACAGGAGCCTCCATCACCTATTGGTGGGCGTCCGAAGCACAGGGAGCCCATCAACAGTGGCCTCCATCACCTATTGGTGGGCGTCCGAAGCACAGGGAGCCCATCAACAGGAGTCTCCATCACCTATTGGTGGGCGTCCGAAGAACAGAGAGCCCATCAACAGGAGTCTCCATCACCTACTGATGGGCGTCTGAAGAACAGAGAGCCCATCAACAGGAGCCTCCATCACCTATTGGTGGGCGTCCGAAGAACAGAGAGCCCACCAACAGGAGCCTCCATCACCTATCGGTGGGCGTCCGAAGCACAGGGAGCCCATCAACAGGAGCCTCCATCACCTATTGGTGGGCGTCCGAAGAACAGAGAGCCCATCAACAGGAGTCTCCATCACCTATTGGTGGGCGTCCGAAGCACAGGGAGCCCATCAACAGGAGCCTCCATCACCTATTGGTGGGCGTCCGAAGAACAGAGAGCCCACCAACAGGAGCCTCCATCACCTATTGATGGGCGTCTGAAGAACAGAGAGCCCATCAACAGGAGCCTCCATCACCTATTGGTGGGCGTCCGAAGAACAGAGAGCCCACCAACAGGAGCCTCCATCACCTATCGGTGGGCGTCCGAAGCACAGGGAGCCCATCAACAGGAGCCTCCATCACCTATTGGTGGGCGTCCGAAGAACAGAGAGCCCATCAACAGGAGTCTCCATCACCTATTGATGGGCGTCTGAAGAACAGAGAGCCCATCAACAGGAGCCTCCATCACCTATTGGTGGGCGTCCGAAGAACAGAGAGCCCATCAACAGGAGTCTCCATCACCTATTGATGGGCGTCTGAAGAACAGAGAGCCCATCAATAGGAGCCTCCATCACCTATTGATGGGCGTCTGAAGAACAGAGAGCCCATCAACAGGAGCCTCCATCACCTATTGGTGGGCGTCCGAAGAACAGAGAGCCCATCAACAGGAGTCTCCATCACCTATTGATGGGCGTCTGAAGAACAGAGAGCCCATCAACAGGAGCCTCCATCACCTATTGGTGGGCGTCCGAAGAACAGAGAGCCCATCAACAGGAGCCTCCATCACCTATTGATGGGCGTCCGAAGAACAGAGAGCCCATCAACAGGAGCCTCCATCACCTATTGGTGGGCGTCTGAAGAACAGAGAGCCCATCAACAGGAGCCTCCATCACCTATTGATGGGCGTCCGAAGAACAGAGAGCCCACCAACAGGAGCCTCCATCACCTATTGATGGGCGTCCGAAGAACAGAGAGCCCATCAACAGGAGCCTCCATCACCTATTGGTGGGCGTCTGAAGAACAGAGAGCCCATCAACAGGAGCCTCCATCACCTATTGGTGGGCGTTCGAAGAAGAGAGAGCCCATCAACAGGAGCCTCCATCACCTATTGGTGGGCGTCCGAAGAACAGGGAGCCCATCAACAGTGGCCTCCATCACCTATTGGTGGGCGTCTGAAGAACAGGGAGCCCATCAACAGGAGCCTCAATCACCTATTGGTGGGCGTCCGAAGAACAGGGAGCCCATCAACAGTGGCCTCCATCACCTATTGGTGGGCGTCTGAAGAACAGAGAGCCCATCAACAGGAGCCTCCATCACCTATTGATGGGCGTCCGAAGAACAGGGAGCCCATCAACAGTGGCCTCCATCACCTATTGGTGGGCGTCCGAAGAACAGAGAGCCCATCAACAGGAGTCTCCATCACCTATTGATGGGCGTCTGAAGAACAGAGAGCCCATCAATAGGAGCCTCCATCACCTATTGATGGGCGTCTGAAGAACAGAGAGCCCATCAACAGGAGCCTCCATCACCTATTGGTGGGCGTCTGAAGAACAGAGAGCCCATCAACAGGAGCCTCCATCACCTATTGGTGGGCGTCCGAAGAACAGAGAGCCCATCAACAGGAGTCTCCATCACCTATTGATGGGCGTCTGAAGAACAGAGAGCCCATCAACAGGAGCCTCCATCACCTATTGGTGGGCGTCCGAAGAACAGAGAGCCCATCAACAGGAGCCTCCATCACCTATTGGTGGGCGTCCGAAGAACAGAGAGCCCATCAACAGGAGCCTCCATCACCTATTGGTGGGCGTCTGAAGAACAGAGAGCCCATCAACAGGAGCCTCCATCACCTATTGATGGGCGTCCGAAGAACAGAGAGCCCACCAACAGGAGCCTCCATCACCTATTGATGGGCGTCCGAAGAACAGAGAGCCCATCAACAGGAGCCTCCATCACCTATTGGTGGGCGTCTGAAGAACAGAGAGCCCATCAACAGGAGCCTCCATCACCTATTGGTGGGCGTCCGAAGAACAGAGAGCCCACCAACAGGAGCCTCCATCACCTATTGATGGGCGTCCGAAGAACAGAGAGCCCATCAACAGGAGCCTCCATCACCTATTGGTGGGCGTCCGAAGAACAGGGAGCCCATCAACAGTGGCCTCCATCACCTATTGGTGGGCGTCTGAAGAACAGGGAGCCCATCAACAGGAGCCTCCATCACCTATTGGTGGGCGTCCGAAGAACAGGGAGCCCATCAACAGGAGCCTCCATCACCTATTGATGGGCGTCCGAAGAACAGAGAGCCCATCAACAGGAGCCTCCATCACCTATTGATGGGCGTCTGAAGAACAGAGAGCCCATCAACAGGAGCCTCCATCACCTATTGGTGGGCGTCTGAAGAACAGAGAGCCCATCAACAGGAGCCTCCATCACCTATTGGTGGGCGTCCGAAGAACAGAGAGCCCATCAACAGGAGCCTCCATCACCTATTGGTGGGCGTCCGAAGAACAGGGAGCCCATCAACAGTGGCCTCCATCACCTATTGGTGGGCGTCTGAAGAACAGGGAGCCCATCAACAGGAGCCTCCATCACCTATTGGTGGGCGTCTGAAGAACAGAGAGCCCATCAACAGGAGCCTCCATCACCTATTGATGGGCGTCTGAAGCACAGGGAGCCCATCAACTGGAGCCTCCATCACCTATTGGTGGGCGTCTGAAGAACAGAGAGCCCATCAACAGGAGCCTCCATCACCTATTGGTGGGCGTCCGAAGAACAGAGAGCCCATCAACAGGAGCCTCCATCACCTATTGGTGGGCGTCCGAAGAACAGGGAGCCCATCAACAGTGGCCTCCATCACCTATTGGTGGGCGTCTGAAGAACAGGGAGCCCATCAACAGGAGCCTCCATCACCTATTGGTGGGCGTCTGAAGAACAGAGAGCCCATCAACAGGAGCCTCCATCACCTATTGATGGGCGTCTGAAGCACAGGGAGCCCATCAACTGGAGCCTCCATCACCTATTGGTGGGCGTCTGAAGAACAGAGAGCCCATCAACAGGAGCCTCCATCACCTATTGGTGGGCGTCTGAAGCACAGGGAGCCCATCAACTGGAGCCTCCATCACCTATTGGTGGGCGTCCGAAGAACAGAGAGCCCACCAACAGGAGCCTCTATCACCTATTGATGGGCGTCCGAAGAACAGAGAGCCCATCAACAGGAGCCTCCATCACCTATTGGTGGGCGTCCGAAGAACAGGGAGCCCATCAACAGTGGCCTCCATCACCTATTGGTGGGCGTCTGAAGAACAGGGAGCCCATCAACAGGAGCCTCCATCACCTATTGGTGGGCGTCCGAAGAACAGGGAGCCCATCAACAGGAGCCTCCATCACCTATTGATGGGCGTCCGAAGAACAGAGAGCCCATCAACAGGAGCCTCCATCACCTATTGATGGGCGTCCGAAGAACAGAGAGCCCACCAACAGGAGCCTCCATCACCTATTGATGGGCGTCCGAAGAACAGAGAGCCCATCAACAGGAGCCTCCATCACCTATTGATGGGCGTCTGAAGAACAGAGAGCCCATCAACAGGAGCCTCCATCACCTATTGGTGGGCGTCCGAAGAACAGGGAGCTCATCAACAGTGGCCTCCATCACCTATTGGTGGGCGTCTGAAGAACAGGGAGCCCATCAACAGGAGCCTCCATCACCTATTGGTGGGCGTCCGAAGAACAGGGAGCCCATCAACAGTGGCCTCCATCACCTATTGGTGGGCGTCCGAAGCACAGGGAGCCCATCAACAGAAGCCTCCATCACCTATTGATGGGCGTCTGAAGAACAGAGAGCCCATCAACAGGAGTCTCCATCACCTATTAATGGGCGTCTGAAGAACAGAGAGCCCATCAACAGGAGCCTCCATCACCTATTGGTGGGCGTCTGAAGAACAGAGAGCCCATCAACAGGAGCCTCCATCACCTATTGGTGGGCGTCCGAAGCACAGGGAGCCCACCAACAGGAGCCTCCATCACCTATGGGGGGGGGGGGGGGGGGGGGCGTCCGAAGCACAGGGAGCCCATCAACAGGAGCCTCCATCACCTATTGGTGGGCGTCCGAAGAACAGGAGTAGATCAATCTTTGGATTAGCCTGCTCGCTGACGGTGGGGCGTTGTTTTAAGGCGAGAAAGCTGGGGGAGTTATCTACTGCCGCGCCCAGACCGAGAGCACTCTAAAATCCAAGATGGCGGTGGCAGTCGATATTTGTCTATTTGTTTTAGTATCACCCAACTAGTTGGACAAACAAAGTGAAAAAACTGTCTAAAAATCACCAGAAACTTCGACAAAATGAGTGGCCGCCATGGTTTCATGTTCAAAATCGGCGCTTTCGCTACTAGAGGTCTATTGATAATAATCCCCATTCTGATTAGCGTAGCTAATCAGAATGCAGCGTTGGCAATAGTCCACTAGTTGGGTGATACTAAATATGGCTAGACCTAGTGGAGTAGATGGAGGCTCCTGTTGATGAACTCCTGTGACTGGTTACCACGCTCCCCACACCCCTCCCCACACACTATATAACCTCAGCAATTTCCTCATTACAGAAGTCTCAGTCGAAAATGTGGGATGACCTTGACAATAAAATAACCCCGACAATTAAATCATAATTTAGATATGAATTTAAGGAGGGACAGGGATGACAATTAGGTTCGCAAAAGGGTTGAGAACACCCTGTTCTTTTTCTTTCTTTATATTTAAGGATTAATGGTTTACCGTTGTAATATACGTTAAGCATGTGATCATCCAAGTTCAACATTACGCCCACGTTGCTGTGCGTCATCTCCTGGGAGCTTTTCTTGACCTGGATCCTGTTTTTTGTGTTGATACACGTGGTGGTGGGATGCTCGTTTATTTGTACTGCGTATGAGTGCGAGTCCTCTCCTAATATGGGGTCTTCTATGATTCCTTGTGCGATACCAACACCTAGGGACAGCAGAGGTAGAACAGCTAGGTGAAATTTCACCTATGTAAGGAAATCAAGGAGCTACCCGGTATTCGGATTCTAGAGTCCAGCCTCTGGTTTCCGGATTCCTGGATTCTGGATTCCGGATTCCAGACCCTGCTGAATTCCAGATTCTATCCACGTGGCTTCTTGAGAACAAACTATCTTGGGATCCGGATTTGGATTCATTATACTTTCAAATAATAGCGACTGCAATTCAACGTTTGCCCTAGGCCTTCGTTTACAAAGTCATTGTGTTTCGAAGGCACCAACGCTTCGTTTCTATGGGGCAAACGAGAATTTTTTTAATTAGCACGTGCCAAAGCGCTAGTCTCCACCAATTAAATCGCAGCAGTTTGAAAGCATGCTTCCTTTTCTGTCTTCTTTCCACGCAAAAAGCAATTAGCAGATCAATACTCTTAGTGTTGGACTCCTCGTCGTACCAATTATAGAGAGCTGATTTGGACTGCTAAATTCATCCACGTGTATCCTCCAGTAGTGGCACCCCGAGGAGAGCCGCACGTTGCCGAGGATGAATGTGTACATGGGGCTCTTGAGTGACACCGTGCAGTTGTCATTGGAAAGCTCCAGCTCGTGGTTAGCGGTAGATGGGTCCAGCTGGAAGTACAGGCCTGGAGAGGAGAATTAGAGGTTTTAAATTCGTCGTTATAAGATGACGCCAAAGCGAAAACGACATGGTCATGGGAAGGGTATTAGGGAAGCGGTCAAAACATTTGTACTCGAACGGAAGCCGATTTTATCACGGGAGGTGGTAGGTCCCGTGTTGTACCACCCCACCAAGAAGACGGTGCTGAGCCAATCTTTTGTATTAATAATTTGCAGTTAAAAATGACCATTTTTCCTAAAACAAGGTAGGCTGCGGCATACACCACCCCATCGGGTCCCATCGAGTACAGATGTTTTGACTTCCCTTAGTTGCCTGACAGCTTGACGTGAAAGCTAGAAGATATATGGTAAACTGACGTCACAGTTGTATAATAAAGCGTTCTTATAATCGTATCATACTATTGTCATGACCACGATCATATCATCACATACCCTTTGGTGTAGATAGCACAAGCTCATCACTAGCTTCCCCATCGCCTGCCATGTTAACTGCAAGCACTCGTGCGATCACCTTGGCACTGTACGGCACGCTCAGCACCTGGTGCTCCTTAAGGGGCCCCTCGTACACTCGCTTGAACTTCCGGTCCTTCCTTTTGCGGCTCCCAAACTCCGTGGCTTTCACCATGTCCACCTCAAGGACGTAGTAGTTGACAGGACAGCGCGTCTCGGGGGAGTGCCAAGCGAACAAAACCGAGGTGTTCTCGATTTTGCACTTGAGCTTGTTGAACGTCGGAGCATCTGTGGACAGTACAAAATTGACTGTCGTGATTGGACTTTGAACTTGAAGAAACTGGTTGGCAAACTTAAAGTACCATGATTAAAAAAATATTTGCAATTCGGGCTGTCTGGGATTCGAACCCGCACTTGTATTGGAGCGAAAGAGTTACCGGGGCTGCGGCGCATATTCCGTTATTTCCATAGATGTGAAAAATGTAATAAGCGCCGCGGTGCTTATTCGAATGAATATGATACTCGAGTCACATTCCAAGCACACACGCTGATAGCTCAAAGAAAGGCGGTCCACTAGATCTACGATAAAAAAATAACGTTCATACTAAAGCGTTGCATGACCGTCATACCTGGTGGTGGTGGCGTCTCTGTGCCAGTCTCAAGCGTCAGTTGCACCTTGGGCCCATATAGACACAGGCCGGCACAGAACATCCCCGAAAGACCCTTGAAACTAGGCCCATTGGGACGTCCACTACTTGTCTGGAGCTCCCCATCCAGGTACACATTCATGACCTCCTTATTTAGGTCCAAAAGGACCCCAAATGAGCTGTTCTTGAGATCCTTGGCTGTCCTTTTGATTTGTATTTTGTTCTTAGAGTTTTCTGTGCGTACCGTGGAACTCTCGAACACTTGAAGGGCAAAGGAACTCCCATCGTTGCCGATTATGCTGTCTTGGGATGGTTTTCTTGCCACGCCTAGACAAGACAGTAAGCGCCGTGACAATAAAGTCCCCAAGTAACGGTACCCTTAAAGTAGCGATCCCCTGATAGGACATTAATTCCATCATAGTATAAGCTTTGAAGAGAACACATTTGTTCGCGTGTTGAAAAAGCGCAGTCTTGAAATGTCCCGCAGTCGAAGACAAAGGGCTCTTGGCATTCACTCAGCATTGTTTTTTCGCATCTGGCTGTGTATTTATTCCATTGGGCAGTCCATTGGTATCATGTATAAAAGTGATGATTTTTTGATGATTTTCCCGCCAAAACCCCCACGCACGCCTGACCACCTAATAATTTTCCCGCCACTTTATGTAAGTTCCCGCCACTAAAACCCCAACACGGACGCGTGCCTCCCACTTACCTACAGCAATAAAGGCGTTTTCCTTACAAGCATCAATGTTGATCCGCCAGAAATGACAGCCATCTGCCAAGAGCGCATCGCCAAAGACGTTAGCATGCGAAGAGGATGTCTGAATCACTGTCATGTCCCGGTGAGTGAGTCTCAAAGAGGAGTGGATGCTCTCCGGATCTAGCTTGAATATGGCTCCTGGTTCCCGGAGAAAAAGGTACTAATTTTAGGGAAAAGGTAAAAAGAATGGTACTTTTTAGGTGTCCGATATTGTCAGGGGAGGTGGTGGGAGGCGGGTCGAAGTACCCCACCCCACCCCCTACTGAATTTTCAACTATTATTTTCTCGAATGGTTATTTTATTGCATAAATATACTTGGCTTTTTGAAATGAAGAAAAAGAGAAAAGGTCAGAGGTAAACACCGGTTCCTTTTCAAAATGACGATGTTCATGTTGTCAATCATTATGTTGCCCCTCTTTTCATTGATCGATGAGAATCACCTATACATCTTTGTATCATGGTAAGACAAGAACAGTTTCTTTTTTTTATTGGGGGACTCCAATATTTTTTTTGTCGGGGATGATCGTCGGAAATTTTCAGTTTCACCCCTAAAAGATACCAAACATGGCGGGCCATGGCGTGGCTCAAAAAATTTATTACCCTAAAAGATACCCTAAAAGATGAGGTCTTATGTACCAAGTGGGCGCGAAGGACACAGGTAACGGGTAAAAGATACCCATCAAGAAATTTCCGTGTTTGTTTCTAATTTATCGTCTTCTCGTCGAATAATCTCTCTTTCTTACACGGGTTTTAGAAGCACCATCATAAGAAAAAAACAATTTGGACACAGTTTCGGCCCTAAAAGATACCAATCTACCTAAACTTTATTGAAGATCAAGATCACCCCTAAAAGAGACCAAACCATCGTGATTTTAACCCCTAAAAGATACGACGATCATCCCCGACAAAAAAATATTGGAGTCCCCCCCCTCCCCCGGGCACACATCAAAGGACCTTCCAAAGAAATGAATTCTCACTCTTCTCCCATGTCATCTTTTTTATGGGTTGTCACGTGTACGTTTTCCTTGTATCGTGAAGTCGAAATACCTTTCTCCGTTGACAAAGAGACCTCGTCACTCGGTTCACTCTCGCCAGCGGTATTCACAGCTTTGACACGCGCGAGCACAGTCACATTGTAGTCAAGTCCTCTCACGGTGTACTTACACCGCGCCCCTGATAGACCTGGAACGAGTACAAAAACAATACAGGTTTTCCCGAGAACGGCAATTATCGACATGGTCGTTACCAATCAGAGATTTAAGGTTACTGAGAACCTTCGCGCACGTTGTTCGAAAATAAAATCATACACGTCCTTAGTTTAACCAAAATATGTCAACCTATATATCGTTGGAAAGCTTATAGAATGGACTAGCGGGTTATGGCAAAAATAAATTACTTATTAATACCAGTAATTTTTTTAAAGCATTGAATAAATATTTTGGTGCGCTATTTTCACGAGCTAACGCTGTCGAACTGCTGGACCATGACTCCCAAGTAACATATCGTTTGAATCCTTAAAGGTGTTTCTCAAAAACCGTGTCTGCGATTTTTAAAATTTTGGTTAGTTCAGAAGTTATGAATTTTTTAAATTTTTATAACGTGAAAATTCTACACAATTTGACCTTCGAAATTTAAAAGTTCGATAACTTTTGAACAAAGCAAAATTTAAAAAAACGCAGACGCGGTTTTTGAGAAACACCTTTAAGGAATAAAACAATGTGTTACTTGGGAGTCAAGGTCGAGCAGTTCGACAGTGTTATCTCTTGAAAATCATACACCCGAATTTTTAATAAAACCTTAAAAAATTTCTAATATGAAAAAAATATTTCTTTTTGCCATAGTTTGCTAGTCCATTCTATAAGCTTTCCAACGATATATAGGTTGATATGTTTTGGTTAAACTAAGGAAGTGTATGATTTTTTTTTCGAACACGTGCCCGAAGGTTCTCAGTAACCTTAAAGGCCCATAAGCACCCAAGTCGCTTTGCAGGCTCACAGAGAATAAAACGCAGTTGAAAACTCTATGCAAATTTTCAGTTTGAACTTTTGAAATGCGAAGAACAAAAGAAACCCCTTGGGACCTACTGTATCAGCCAATCACAGCTGTTGAATGACAATGATCCAATTGAAAACAAAGCGCAAAGGTTCCCGGTTGCGTATGGGCCTTTAAATGTTACTGTTACAACTACATGGAAACCAAGCTTCCCCTGAGGGCAGACCCCCATTAGCGTACAACATGACGATGATGATTTACCTTGGTGAAATTTCTCTCCTGGTGAATGTCCCCCTCCCGATCAAGGATGTCGACTTCCATGATGTAACAGTCCACGTTGCACTTTTCCGGGGGGTCCCAGGCGAAGCTGATTTTTGTGTTGTCAACGGAGCAGTCTTCAAGATTAATGACAGGAGTACCTACCAGAAAAAAGATATCGAAGTCAAGAATATTATGATACTTATGATATTTTATGGGCTTATCTGCTCTGAAATGGAAAAACTGAGGCACTCTCGTTGCCAAAGCCTCTCATCATACTGACTTCCGGCGCCCGACACAAACAAAACCGGAAGTTCTGTGTAGATTCTAGGGCCCAGCTGTTTCATATATGGTGGCCGTGTTAGTCGAATTTCAAAAAGGCGAGCGGGGATATCGCCCAATTAGAATCGGCCTACGATTGTCTGCCGCCAAAGCCTACAAAAAACAACAATACAGCGGAGAAGGCTCTGGGAACGAGATTGTAATGGAGGTAATCAAGCACCTTTAGCCTGCGTAAGCAGCTTGTATGCAGGCTACAAGCACCTGGGAAGTCTGGCAAAGCCTCTACGTTGAACTTGTCGTAAAAAGAGCCATTTCATTGCTCTGCTATCAAATTCATTGGTTTCTTATAGACTAAATGCCCACTAGCGAGGGAAACTGTCCTAGAACGTCTCGGCACGTTTCCTCACCTGGGCACTTGGAAGGTACTTCAAGTCCTGACATGACCGTCATTTGCCCATTGGTCCCATATACCGAAAGTGCTGGAGAAAAGGTACCGGAGACCCCAACAAATGAAGGCCCGCCGGAACGTGAATCTACGGTCTGGAGTTTGCCGTTCAGATAGATATTCATGATCTGGTTCTCGAGATCTAAGAGGACCGCGATGTTACTGCCTTTGAATTCCTTGGTCTTCAGCTTGACTTGAATAACGCTGTTGTTGTTCTCGCACCATTTGGTGGCATTCTCGAAGATTTGCAGAGCAAAGGAATCCTTGTAATCGCCTGGAATATCAAAAATTATAGTACAACACTGAAATTTGGCGCGTTTCCATTGGTCGAGAGTAAACACCTTTACGGCGAACATCGCCTACGTTTCGCGCAAGCTTTCCGTGTGCTCTTCCGGCATCCCGCGTGGGTTAATCACATTCTAAACCATAGATGTATTAAAGGAAACTTTGAGGACTGGACAGATTTTGAAGACACCAACTCGATCATTGTGGTAATTTCCCTCTCGCTTCCATTTTACCATGGGCATACCTATAAGTAGTCCAAAACTGGACCCATTTTCAAAAATATCCCTTCTGGGGGTTGGCTGTATCATTGTAGCGCATGCTCATTCAGAAAGCACTGGACCCTAGAGACAGAGACCGTCCTTTCTCGAAGCGTGCGCAGGTATCAATTCTATACTAACCTACAAGTTTCTTGTCCCTGGCTTTGGACGCCACTCCAACCGCCACATAACCAGCGTGGTTATATCCAGCAAACTGGTCAATCCGGACTTTCCAGTAATGACGACCAGTACTGAGTGTGACGTCACCGAGCACCGTGGCTGGTACTGCGCAAGTCAGCTTGGCAATGAACAGGTCACGTGAGAATACGAGCTCACGCTGTGCACAAGATGATGGGTCTAGCTTGAAATGAAGACCTGGAAAGGACAGGTTCAGTTGATCATCAAAAACCTCTCCAGATAGCGAGGTACCTAAAATATCGGGCCGCTGAAGGTGGGACCACGCCAGTTCAACATTTGATTCAACTAACTTTCGTTAAACAATTGGTATCTACTTCATCGCTGAATGCCATATAGTCGTCTTCTAATAGAACGAGGCATAATCAAACAAAAGGACCATTCATATTCAAATAAGGCGGCTATTGTGACATTCAGCGATGAAGCATATATTGAATTAGCCATGTTGAATGACTCGATAGCCAATAGGACATATGCCTATTGCGTCATTTGACTACCAGAATCCTTTTCAGTTTTCTTTTCTTATGCAGATAAGCCGCTATTGGAAACAATAGGCGGTACGACAATAGGACTGTCTCTTACTTTGTGGCATGTAATTACACGAACAAAAAGGACAACGCAAAGATTCTGGTAGTCGTAGTAAAATACGTCATAATGAAAGTTTCCTATTCAACTTTGTTGAAGGTAGTAAACGGACAATCACATCGTAGTTCAACAAAGTACAACAATATTGAACAGTGCTGAATTGGTTTGGCAACCCGTTCAACTTCATTCAACATGGCTGATTCAACAAACGTTGAATGAAGTTGAACCAAGTAGAACTGGTTTGTCCCCAGACTTGGCGGTGAGGATTTACCGAATGCGAAGCTTATAGACTCTGCCGCTTTGTGTATTATCATATACACAATACCAAATTCGCTTTTACGTCGGTACACAGCTACTGAACTGGGAATCCTATTAAGTTGTGCCACCCTCTCGACTTCGGGTTCGTCAGTCAAAGCCGGAATACAAGATACAACACCACTACGAATCGTCTCACCTTTGCTGGCCTTGATGACCATTTCCTTACTGTAGGGACCCTCCCCCGCTCGATTGGCCGCCTTCACGCGTGCTACTACGCATGTGCCGTATTGAGCACATTCCACAACATAGCGACAACTCGTGCCAGTGCAAATCTGGAAAACGACGTACAAGAATCGTTACCATGGTTACCAAGAAACAAGAATGAGAACAGGAACACTCTCTAGGGTTTAGGGCAGTGGACCATCTGTGAACTCACGATGGAGAGGTCTGTCAAGTCTCTTGGAACCCATGTGCATTTTTAACTCGTGGATGTCCGAAGGACTTAGGGGGCGAAGATGGCGTTGTCGTTAGCATGGCCAAAGGGGTCTGGGTATTAGCGCTTGGGTATTAGCGCGCGCGTGGAATCGTCCATTGGTTTGGTCGCAGCTTAAGGTGTATCATGTATAAGTTCAAATGAAGGGACAAATGTCAGCGACAAGCATGCTGTAAGTAAGTCACCTGGATCAGTTCTCTGCTCTCTTCTTCTCCCGGGGTGGGCGGTGGTTTAATGATCTCCGCTTCCAAGAAGTACGAGTCCACGGCGCTTTGAGGCTGGCACCAGACCAAGTACACCGTGCGGTTCACCGCCTTGCATTGGGCAGGTACGAATGATGGGCTTGCTGAGAAGACAGGGAAATAAAACGATATCTTCAGCAAAGATTGCTCTGACCTGAAGAGAGGTGATTAGCTAGACTTCACATTTAAAATAACGACTGACAGATGACGGACGGAGACATTGGCCTCTTGTGATGGGCTTGCTGAGAAGACAGGGAAAGAAAACCATATCTTCAGCAAAGATTGTTCTGACCTTGTTCTTGTGAGTCGAAGACCACTTGACAGAGGCGTATATTTTGGAGTCAAAGCACAGTGGATATAAGAATGCATCAGTTAACGTTTTACAGTCCTTTGTTGCGTATCCTCTGTTATTCGACACCAAACATTTGCAGTCTCTTACTTTGTGGCATGTAACCTACGTACTCCCGAATCAAGGGACGAGTTCTCTACCTTACACAATTTTGCATGACGTCTGCACAGACAGAGAGGTGATTAGCTAGACTTCACATTTAAAATAGACAGACTGAAAGAGACAAACAGGCAGACGAAGACATTGGCGCCTCGTGATTCAATGAATTCAGGAAGGGTCATCCGAACCCTTGGTTTAATACGGGAATATGTCTGCAACTTTGTATCTTGATTCCTCAAGCTTACCAGGCATTTGTAGCCAGGTCAGTTTTTTAGCATCTTTCTCTCCCATGAAGTATCAACTGCCATGTGTTCAAATGTTGGAGTGATAGAAGAGGCCGGACGTAGATTCTTGACGGACTCTAGCATTAGTGTCATCCTAAGAAATACAACCACCATTGATGGAATTAAGAGCCATATTCACTCACTTCGGGGGGGGGGGGGAGTACAGGTTTTTAAGGTCATGGTATCAGAATAAGAAAACACTGACATGGGTAGAGGGCCATTCCATATTTTATCTGCACCCCCCTACAGTCTTTTCCGAGGGGTCAAACCGAAAAAAGGCTCTTCCGTATGTTCTTTCGAGGGGGTGCAATAATAAAAAGCCTCTTCAGTGGGTTTTTCCGAGGGGTTCAACCCCAAAAAAGGCTCTTCCGTAGGTATTTACGAGGGGGTACAGCAAGAATTTCGGGAATTCCGGAGGAGGTTACTAACGAAAACGACCTCTTCCGTAACGGGGGTGCGGCTAAAAAATGGAATGGCCCAGAGCGGATTTTTAAGATAAGTGTCAAAAAATACTTGTATTTGCGTTTACTTTCCATTCTAATTGGTCGATCATTTCTGTAACGCTGATGTTCTCACTGCGTGATATTGATTGTACTTGACTTGGCTCCCAAAGAAACCAGCCGCGTGTTCAATGAGTGCTTTACTTGGCTGATGGGAAACCATTCAGCAGCAACTTGTAATTTCTCTCGTTCATGATTGGCGAGGCAGCGGCGTAGCCAGGAATTCTGAAGGGGGGCCGGATAGTGAAAACATGGGACGAAACTGTTCAAATTTCCTCCAGCAAATACAGTAAATGTATGGGAAAATCTCCCGAGAAAGCCCCCCCCCCCCCCCCCCTGGCTACGCCCCTGCGAGGTGTATTTGCTAGACAAGAGAAATTCGCTCTATACAGCAAATACTGTACCTTGTTTGAAGCGCTCCTGACGTCTGAAAACGAAAAAGGTAGAGATTATATAAAACATAATCAGAGTTGTGATTCAGCTATCCTATTGTAGTTGAATCAATCACTGATAATGGCGATGTTGTTGTTTTTATGCTCACGTTGTTTAGTGATGTTGATGATTATGATTATGATGACGTGCAGGTGGTGCAATGATTGTAACATGATGATGGCGGTGATAATGATGACTACGGTGTTGTTGGTGCTACTGTTGATGATGATCATTAGAGCAGATTTCAGATGACCATCGTGAAAGTAAACGCAATTGTGCAATCACTAGCCAATCAGAAACAAGAGTAATTACAACTTACTGCTGAATGGTTTCCAGCCCAGCTAATCAGGAGCCGAACCAATTGGCTAGTAATTCCTTGCTTGTAATTAGTTCGCAATTTGATTGGTTGATAGAAATAAGCAGCCAATGAGAAGGCAAACCAATTGCAAACACGACGGTCATCTGAAATCCGCTCTATAATAATGTAGAATTACATTAACCAATACAGACAGCCTAAAATAGGAACCCACCTGCAGAAATGTCATGGCGTTGTCCTCTTTAAGCGCTTCTTGAGAGAATTCTACGAGCCCCACAGACTGTTGGAGGGTTTTATCGCACTCAAGTATGGCGTCGTGTAGTTCCGCGAGTTTCTCGTTGTATTCGGAGTTGATGTTGTCCAGCAATTCCGTCTTCTTCTTTTGTACTATGGACAGCAATGCATCAAGCTCCTTCTTCACATGGGCCTCTACGTCGGTTCCTGATTTCTATTAACGGAAAGAATTCAAATTTCCTTTTAAAAAGGGAAACGAACTGGTACTAGAGTGAAAACATTATGGATGCAAGCATCGCGTGAATGTGGTTGTACTTGGCTTGACTGACAGAGAATCCATTCAGCAGCAACTTTATAATTTATCTTGTTTATGATTGTATCTAGTGTATCTAGTCTCACTGCAGTCGCTCTATCTAACACGTAAATAGTACCTTAGCGACGGCACACATGCCCTCCAGTGTATCAACAAGCTTCTGTGTTGCCGTGTTCTTACGCATCAACGTCCCAAGAGTGCGGGTGATCTCATCCTGAGTTAATGAGGAGATAAATAATACAGATTAGACCCTGCCTGATCATTGACCAAGACAGAGGAGCCCATCACCAGGAGCCTCCATCACTTATTGATGGGCGTCCGAAGCACAGGGAACCCATCAACAGGATCCTCCATCCCTTATTGATGGGCGTCCGAAGCACAGGAAGCCCATCAACACGAGCCTCCATCACTTATTGATGGGCGTCCGAAGCGCAGGGAGCCCATCAACAGGAGCCTCCATCACTTATTGATGGGCGTCCGAAGCACAGGGAGCCCATCAACAGGAGCCTCCATCACTTATTGATGGGCGTCCGAAGCACAGCAGTAGATGGATCTATCATTAGAGTGTAGATTTTGAATCCCGCGAGAATTAGTATCCATGGTTACAAATTATGCTGGTAATCAAGGGTACAGATGCATATGTAATCAAGGGTACAGATGCATATGATTTTGAGAAGCCCTGGCCTAGGGTATGGCAAAGTCGCAGCTCGAAGATGCGCTGTCCTCTGTATTAATTAATTCAGTTTTGAATGCAGGGCTCCTACGTCATCAGTATGGAATGTCCCAGGTCGTTGCTCAGACGTGTTTTTCTAACACATGGTACCCAAGGACCGGCGCGATAAAGGACGGCTATTTACTAGGTTATCCAGCCTGAATTCCTAGCAGAGACAAGCTTTCAAGGCCAGGCGTGTTTTACGCCCTATAAAATGTTCCCGGTGATAAAAGAGGCTTATTTCTTCTACTTACCTTTGTCTTTCTAAAAACGGCGTCCAGTATCTCAACATGATGCTTCTTGTGAACACCCGTCTCCTTGCACAAGTAGCACACAGCCGCCTTGCACCCATAACAATACAAGGACATGCGCTCGTTCTTGTGCTCAGGGCACGTAAGGTTGTTGTCCTTAGGCCTCGGGGCACTTTTCACCGGGGCCCCTATGGTGTGGCCGGCTAGAGGGCCTTTCATAGGGTGGCACGTATCGAAACATGTCCCGCAGTAGTTGTAGTTGCACTCGCTGCACTGACAGGTTGCTTTTTGTGGTGCGTAGTCTTCACAGAACTGGCACATTATGGGTTCCTCTGGTAACTGACCTGATGAAAGAAAAATATGAATTGGTCACACGTTCCTAGTTTGTTCAAGAGTCCAGCAAAGAGTTCACTTCGTTCTCGCAACCCTGTAAGTTTTAGTGGCACCATAACTAATATTTTTCGGCGTAAAATATCTGTTCAAAACGTTAGGACAACTAAAACTTTGGTTTCATTTATCTTACTGACACGTTTTGTAGTGCGTCCTAAGTCGTTTTTCGAACCACATAAAAAGGGAAATCTGCTAGAACTTTTTAAAATTATTCCGAGTAATTAGAATTCGAGTAGTTAGAATCGAAGCCAGAGCACCTGTGACAAAAAAATAACTTTTTTCTCTTATCTTTTTAGGGAATAAAAGCTTGAATCTTGTCAAACATTTTCCAGTCTATTTATTTCATTTTAAGGTGTTTTACTTTTAGTTTTTTCGGAATGTTAGAAAAAAATTTGTCTGTATTTTCGATAGTTTATAATTTTACAACATTTTGTTAAAATAAAATATGAATAAAAACAACAGTTATTATTTATGGATATTATATATTTAAGTGAATAAAAGACATGCATTATTAATAAAGTATATTATATTAAAATAACAACTCAGGTTATTTAGAGGACACTAGTATATTAACTTTCTTTAATAAACTTTCTTTTATTTATTAGTTTTATTTGGCAACAAAGCTCGCTGGCTTGTCTATTGAGAAACGATTTCAATTTTTACCTATAATAACCTCATTACTTTAGTAACATAGCACCATAGCAACAAATCTAATTAAATTGTACTCATTTCCCCTCAAACCTGGTACTGCTCTTTCCTCTTTAAACCGCTCAATAACATTTTCTAGAATATGATTTCTTGGGAGCGCTTCCACTCCTCGCGGATCTACCGGAATTCTTCGTCTACAAGACGGACATTTGACATCGGGTTCTAAATGAGACCTGTAGTTTGGGCCTTTATTCTCCGTCACCCAGTCGACCCATGCTTTGGAGGAGCCTCGAGGCTCCAAAATCCGCTGAGCGCACTTTGTACAGAGGTTGTGAGAACATGGGAGAACTACGGGTCTTTGGTAAAGCTCCAAGCAAATTGGACAAGTTAGCTCGCTCTCCATACCGATATCGCGTTATTTTAGTATCGTTCTTTAGTTCTGTTTGTTATGAGGCCCAACCGCAAACTTGAATTAATTATTAGATGGAGTAAAGATTGCTTCTTATTTGCTAAGGATGTTGATGATACGTTGAAAGAGTAGGTCAAGCGGTATTGTTTTATTCTTTAGGGAATGGATGGAAAGAACCGAGGAACCAAGGCAACGGTATTTTTCACGTGCTGGTGGTCTATCGTAACGTTGTACGCGTCACGTAAACTTAAGTGTGACCAATATAGAACGATATCCCTGTATTCTCTGATACTAAGTGGATTCCGTTGAGTGTCGAAAACTAAACTAATCAGAAACGTAACTCATTCAACAACAAAGCAGGGGACGAGTAAAGTACGACTTGCGTTTAGTCGTGACCAAAGAGACAAACTCAAGTGTTTTTGTTTTTCTTCGCATCCTGATTGGCTGACTAAACAAAGACCCAAGATCTCAACCAATAGACAACGCAAGTCTGAAAATGAACTGAACTGAATGAATGAATATGAGACAGGAGGCGGATCCAGGCTTTTGGTTTGTCAATAGGGCTACTAAAACCTAGTCTTTAGAATACATTTTGCCGTTACCATTTGGTATTGCAAAAAAGGAGTGCGCCCATACCCAACGCCCCTGGATCCGCCACTGACAAATGATAAGCTAAGACGGGTGTAGCCGTAACTGCGTCTCCTGAAGGCGTGTATACAGGATTCATAAAATAGCTAAGATATAACGCGCGCTCTGAATGGTTGAGAGCTGTGCATTCTCACATTATAAACGCACGGCAGATGCATTCGCCTACGGCTCGTGAGTTTCAACTTTCCTCGTGTTTATCACATTATAAACCACAGAAATCCGCTTTTTATTGCTTAAATAGGATTTTTCAAGCTGGAGGCAAACTCGGGAAGCCACTTCCCGCTCTCTCTCTCTCTTCACTTTGCTTTTCCTTTGCATGCGTTTACCCCGCAGGCTAGCTATATAAATGCTTGCACAAATACTTGAAAATAAAGTGCGTCATTTGCATCCCACCAGCACTTTTTGTTAACGTGTTACCTGTCATGTCATTTTCTAATGCTTACATGATTGATACGCTTCTTGTTAAATTTGCTACGCGTTTACAAAGCTAGTTAGTTTATTAAGCACATATTTTCTTCCCTATTTGCCCTGCTCATTAAACACTAAATGCCGAATGCAGAGCAGTACATATACGCTCTTTTTTGTTTATAAGAACCACGCTTATAGAGCAGGTTGAAACTGAGATTTGGCCAAAAAAAAAGAGAAATACTGAGAAGAGCTCAGAAGCCATAAAAAGATCTTATTTTATTGTTATTTTTTTTTCGGAATGAGAGCAAAATATCTCGATATCTCCATACTTATTTGTAAAACTTTCTCTTTTGCACAAGTTCTGGGTCAGTTACTCAACTCTTGGATGATGTCTTATTTTTAAGAACATGTTAAGAACATTTGAGGATCACATTACTAAAACTGTAAGAACATTTTGAATTTTCAAATCCTCAAACAAAAAATAACGTTCTAATAAAAAATGTTTACCTGTTTTACTGTTTTTTAATATAAACACCAATTTAGACCTGGGACGGCTCATTCTAGTACGACGTTTGTTGTGGCCTATAGTCAAAACGCTTTTTGTGCCGCCTGCCCCGTTTCAGTATTAATTTTGGAAATAATTTGAACGCTTGGTAAGGGAATCAATCATAACATGAAAATTTGTCTTCAAATTGGTGAATATCCACTTTGAGAGCCCTTCTCAAAGCACTTGTCGACCACTTCATCTCTGCTAATGAGCAAGGTTTCCACTGTTTCCCCAAACTTTTTGAACTTTACTGAAAATAAATTACAGTAGTCGTGGTACAAAAATGAGAAACCAAAAATACACTTCCGCAACATGAAAGGCAATATATCCAGTCTCCAAATACCTTTCTATTTACTTTTCTTGACAAAATTAAGCGGTTGTTTTATGTCACCTGTTATAATAGTACGGCCCACAAACGGAAAAGTATGTGCTCGGGGGAAAATTTAATTTTAACATCTTTTAATAATGAGCAATACAAGAGGATTCGGCCTCATACAATGTCCACGTATCTAATTTACGCTTCCTAAATGACAAGGAGGCTCGAACTAGTTGAGTTTCACGTAACACGTCTCTTGGTAGATAGTACTACAGCATTTCTCCGGAAAAGAAGTAGAAAATTACAAGGAAAAGTTTCCAAATGGTATGTGGACTTGCGAACATGTCTCTTGAAAAGTTTGTTGTTCGTCGCTTGGAATCTCGGTATTGATGAGTTTCTAACTTTATAAAGGGTTTCGGATTCAACGAGGTGTTCACGCGTTCGGATTTGAACATTCTATACCGTTTACCGTTGACTGTGCTGCTAATAATGCTATATTCATTTTAGAAAGGGGTGGGTTAACACATGACCAGTAATTCTTCCGTGAAAAGCGGGAAAACAGGTGATAACAAACGAACTACGAGAATTTGCATTGTCATGCGTTGTTTGTCCTTGTTATTTCGTTGTTTGAGGTGTTGAGCATTGTTCTATTGTACTACCAGAGAGCAACTACTTGCCAACTCGAATTTTTGGGAGTAATTTTTGGGAGTAAATCAGACTACGAGTTCGAGTTTTCTGTGAGTCAATAGATAGCTAACGAGGCACGTAGCGCCGAGTTGACTATTTGACTCATAGAAAACGAGAACGAGTAGTCTAATTGTTTTAGTAGAAACCCACTAGCATACTACCTTCGAGTTGTTGCTAAAACGTTTTTATTTTCATGGCTTTATAACGCGTTTTGGCCACTCACTATCTATTACGTGATAGATAGTGAGTAACTGAGCCAATCAGATTCTAGGATTCGTGATTAGTATGCAAGTGGGTTTCTACTAAATGTTATTATTGGTTGAAGTCGTTGGCCTTTTATTATTATGAGAATGCGAAGAAATTAACTCTTGGGACGACTAAACACCAGTCGTACTTACTTCGTCCCCTGATTTTATTTTATTTATTTTCCATTACAGCCACCCCTCAATAGAGGATTATCGGCAGGGGGTCAGAGCTAAGGATTTATATAGCTTGATATAGCGTACTTAAAAGCTTCTAAATTTACAGAGCCCTGTGCAAACACAGTTTCAGGGAGGGAGTTCCATTGACTTATGGTTCTAGGATAAAAAGAGAGTTTGTGAGCTTCAGTTTTACAGAATATTTGATTAAAAGAGTGGTACTTAGTGTGCCTAGATTTTCTCGTTGGTTTTGACAAAATACCCTGTGTATTTACATAGATGAGGCCGTTAACCATTTTGATTGGTCAGTTGTTGAATGGGCATCGTTTCTGATTGGCTAAGTGCATTAACTTCGACACTCTGAATTTTTGCTTTTCAAGGTCTGGTTCTCCACCGATTTATCCTCGGTCCCAGTTCTTCTCATCATTGCAACTCTATTTTCACGAGTTGGGCTAATAGATGCAACATGCCACACTTCCATATATGGTATTTATCTAGAGGGTCACGTGCTAAAGGAATTACCAAATATGGACATTCACAATTGTTACCAGCGCTGTAAGACCGAGGTACAGTGCCAGAGCCTGAATGTCTTCATGAGTAATACCTCCTGTTACCTTAACAACCGGACAATTGGACAAAAACCGGACAGTGCTGTGAAGAATAGAGATGCTGTGTACTTTGAAAATCCCAAAAGAAGTAAGAAATATTATGAAACGCACCTTGTGCACATTGAAGTGGCGACAAAGGTCGTACAAAGCACACAGAGAATCGAATTTTAAACGCAGTCATATCCCACGTCTGATATTATATGCCATACTTTTTAGTTTTTATAGGATCGCCGCAGTCGTATTCCAGGTCTCATATAATATGCGACAAACATTTTAGTTTGTTCTAGGATCTCCGCAGTGATATTCCAGGTCTCATTATAGTATGTACCATACTTGTTCATTCTTATAGGATCACCGCAGTCGTATTACAGGTCTCATCAGAAACATATAAGTGAGTTGAAACGTGTAACAGCGCGACAACCTGCGAACAACTCGCGATCAATAAACACCATATTTGGAAAGCATCACGTTCTTCGTTCAGCCAATCAGCAACGGGAGATTTGATTCGTCATATTTTCTAAAACAACGCGCGCGTACCCCTCGCAACAGAACAGAAGCACAAAATGAGTTTAGTTCACTGTTTTATCATGCTCAAAACACCCACCAAAAATATTTTTGTATCATAACTTTTGCTGTTCTCGTTTTTATGATTGACTGATTTGCCATGGTAAATAAGAGTGCAGACAACGCTGTTTGCATCAACACGCGCGCGCGCTTCTAAAGCAACGGAAAAAGGTTCGAATGCGCGTGCAATCCCAACGGAAAAGTCTTATTCCCGAACGACCCGGCGCGAAGCGCCGGCGTTCAGCGCGAAGCGCTGAACGCAGTGAGGGTTTCTAATTGGGTGCCGCGGGATACCTGTGTACGCGCGAAGCGCGCGAAAAAGTGTCGCGTGTGTACAGGCATGAATGACGTAATGCTGTAGAGCGGTGAGCGGGTCGTTTTCTCGCATTTTCTCCTTATTGGTAAAATTTTCGGAAACCGATTTTTTACCGAATACGTGCTCGAGCTTTATTCGTAACTACGACGTATTTAAACTAAATCGAAAAGATTTCGGAAATTCTGCATGAGACTCACAGTTCAAATTGCGAACTTTTAATTATGAAACACTTTTAACTTACTTCACTGCGAAAATAATAATAACCAATTGCTTCTTCCTTGCTGGAATGACAATTTTCGTGTTTTCCATGAATCAAAAGAAATGGAACCGTTTCCCGCCGATTACAACCGAAATCATGTCGGTGCCCAATAACTCTTGTGTTGCATGATTTAAACCCTTCTACTGCCCATTTTAATCCCCTTTGGTAAGGTTTGCCCTTGTGATTTGTGTATAGTTATTGCATATTGAATTTCAAGAGAAAACAATGTCCTTTGTACTTGGTTGGTGTATATCGTTAGCTTTTAACAGAAACACATAACTTAGTTGAAACGTGTAACAGACGAATGAATCTGATCAGAAACATATAACTTAGTTGAAACGTGTAACAGACGAATGAATCTGATGTGACAACCAGTGAACAACTCGCAATCACTAAACACCATATTTGGAAAACAATGCCCTTGCGTGCAGCCAATCAAAATTCACATCGGACTTTTCCGTTGGGATTGCACGCGCATTCGAACTGTTTTCCGTTGGTTTAGAAGCGCGCGAGCGTGTTGATGCAAACAGCGTTGTCTGCACTCTTATTTACCATGGCAAATCAGCCAATCATATTACGAGAACATCAAAAGTTATGATAAAAAATCTTTTTGGTGGGTTTTGAGCATGGAAGTAAAACTGTGAACTAAACTCATTTTGTGCTTCTGTTCTGTTGTGAGGAGTTCGCGCGCGTTATTTTTCAAGAAAATATGACGAATCAAATCTCCCGTTGTTGATTGGCTAAACGAAGAACCTGAAGCTTTCCA
The DNA here is from genome assembly GCA_033964015.1 of Scolanthus callimorphus. NCBI lineage: Eukaryota > Metazoa > Cnidaria > Anthozoa > Actiniaria > Edwardsiidae > Scolanthus > Scolanthus callimorphus. Next base: position 23,511,837 of record CM066915.1, read on the forward strand.
AATATGGTCTTTATTGATCGCGAGTTGTTCGCAGGTTGTAGCGCTGTTACACGTTTCAACTCACTTATATGTTTCTGATCTGATGTGACAACCAGCGAACAACTCGCAATCACTAAACACGTACCATATTTTGAAAACACTGCCCTTGCGTGCAGCCAATCAAAATTCAGCTAAGACTTTGCCGTTGGGATTGCACGCGCATTCGAACTGTTTTCCGTTGGTTTAGAAGCGCGCGCGCGTGTTGATGCAAACAGCATTGTCTGCATTCTTATTTACCATGGCAAATCAGTCATCATATTAGGAGAACAGCAAAAAGTTATGATAAAAAATCTTTTTGGTGGGTTTTGAGCATGGAAGTAAAACAGTGAACTAAAAACTCATTTTGTGCTTCTGTTCTGTTGTGAGTAATTTGCGTGCGTTATTTTTAGAAAATGATGATGAATCAAATCTCCCGTTGCTGATTGGCTAAACGAAGAACCTGATGCTTTCCAAATATGGTGTTTATTGATCGCGAGTTGTTCGCAGGTTGTCGCGCTGTTACACGTTTCAACTCAGCTTGTAATTAATACTTTTCACGCTCAGGTGGCATATTGGCTACACCGATTACTCGGATCAATGGTCGTGAGGGCCCTGCATGTAATGTATTTCTAGTGTGAATTTTGATTGGCTTCACGCAAGGGCATTGCTTTCCAAATATGGTGTTTAGTGATCGCGAGTTGTTCGCTGGTTGTCACATCAGATTCATTCGGGTGTTACACGTTTCAACTAAGTTATATGTTTCTGGTCTCATATAATATGCGGCAAATATTTTAGTTTGTTCTAGGATCTCCGCAGTGATATTCCAGGTCTCATGATAGTATGTACCATACTTGTTCATTCTTATAGGATCGGCGCAGGCCTCATATTACAGTATGTGTCATACCTTTTGTTTTTATAATCCGCGAAGTCACATTCCACGTCTCATATTATAATATGCGTCAAACATTTTAGTTCTTTAAGGATCTTCGCAGTCATATCCCAGGTCTCATATATATATGTCACCTATAGTTCTTATAGGATCGGTGTAGTCATATGCCAGCTATCGTATAATACGTGTCATACTCATATTATATGTGTCATACCTTTCAGTTCTCATAGGATCGGTGAGGTCACTTCCGGCTCTATCTTGTCTGGAAATAAGACGTGGCTCAAGTACAGCGGTCAGCGGTGTGTACTGGCTCTTAAACGAAACCCTTGTGGAGAAGTATTGCAATATGGACACCGGAAGTAAGTTGTACCAGAAGTGGTTATTGCATTTCATGATAGACGACATGATCTCTGAAGAATCCTTCATCTTTTTGCCAAAATCTGAAATGGAAGAAGTTATATTTAATGTGTTTCCTGAGTTGCCGGCGAGCCACCTTAAAGTACCGGCCAGGATTTCCTAAACGTATCAATGTGCAAGCTTGAAGACATTAAAAACCATTTATCAAAGTTGGAAATTGCTATTAGCTAGGACATTTCAGAGGGAAATGTCCTGTGTCATATAGCTAACCTCTAGGAGGCGTCATATTGAAAGATATCAATCAAGCTATCCAAGTGAGAGTTTTGCTTAAGGTTGATGTTTCGTTTTCTAGCATCTAAACCCTCGGCCGTGCTTACGTTCCCCACTTTTCTCTCTTTTACAGTGGTGGAGGAATGCACAGGTAGCCCGTGTCAAAATAAAGGGACATGTCACTACAAGGGGCGTGGCACATACACGTGCTCCTGTGCCACAGGCTTTACCGGCGTGCACTGCGAGACCAGTAAGCGTACATATCAGTATCACATTTCACAGTAACAAGTATTGAACCTGATTATACGCCTATTTCAGAAAATTTTGCACCTTGTGGCGCAAAACCATTAGCCTACAGTACATCATGGGAAATAACGTTTCAAGAGCAATATGGACGATTCCAGCTACAGCGCACGCGCGCGCTGCATGTCGATAGATGTGGGACATTTGAAGAACAAACTTTTAAAAAAGCGCGCGCTGCATTCTGGTAGTTGCGGGACACGGATTGGGTAATTCTGAAAAGCAGGCGCTGGGAACGAGGTTGAGGTGTAGCAACTAGTACCCTTTGGTACCCTAGGTTACACACTTAGTACCTCAATGTTCCCCTTGGCCGGCATACAGAGACGCTAGTAGTTTTCTGGTGAGCAGGAATTTTGCGCGCCATCGAAAATCCGCTCGCGATAGCCGAGTGCCACAGGAACCCCGAATGAACCAGGAGAGCATGTTTGCAGGCTAGTTCATTCATAATATTCTCTTGTATATTATCGCAGATATCGACGATTGTGTTGGGTCCACATGTAGCAACGGCGGGACATGTATCGATGGGGTCAACAGCTACACCTGTAATTGTGTCCCTGGGTACGCAGGGCCTACGTGCCTGACAAGTAAGATTTTTCATTTACAGGCCTAATGACTTGTGACTCGAAGTCCTATATGGTCCACTTAGACACTAGTCACGTTGTATTTTTTGAAAACGAAAAGAATCATTTGATTTAAACACCAATGCGCTCCTCCTCCCCCGTTTCTCCGGAGATTTTTCCAAATGGAAATGTGCAATTTTTGGTCCCTATATTTTCACTGTCCAGGTTGAGACTTGAGGTGTAGTAGCTAGTACCCTGTAGGTCACACGCGCAAGTTTCCTCGTCTTTCGTTTGCTCGACACGTTAACGTTAAGCCCGCTACCCCACAATGTTTCCCTTGGCCGGCATACAGAGACGCTAGTAGTTTTCTGGTGAGAAGGGATTTTGCGCGCCATCGAAAATCCGCTGGCGATAGCCGAGTACCATAGGAACCCAAATGAACCAGGAGAATCTGTTTTGCAATCTAGATCTAGTTCATTCAAGATACTCTTTTTTATTATCGCAGATATCGACGAATGTGTTGGGTCCACATGCAGTAACGGCGGGACATGTATCGATGGGGTCAACAGCTACACCTGTAATTGTGTCCCTGGGTACGCCGGGCCTACGTGCCTGACAAGTAAGATTTTTCATTCACAGTCAAATGACTTCTGACTCGAATTCTTATGGTCCACTTACACACTAGCCATTTCATTCTACTCATGCTGTATTTTTGAAAACCAAAAGAATCATTTTATTTAAGCATCAAAATGAAGCAATAATATATGTAAATACGAAACAAAATAAGTGAAATGTAAATTAAAATATGATTATGGTGATGATTCCTTTGGGTGGTCAAAATTGTCAAAATTTTTTTTTCACTTGATTTCACTTGACCGAGTGCACGAGTGTATGTGCAGAACTAACAAAAGACAAGTATCCACCCAAAGAAATCATCACATGATCTGAATTGGGTGGCAACAAGATGTAAACACCGATATCCGATTTGGTCTATTACATGTAAAAATCTCGATCCAAATAATCGAAATCAACCGATAGATGGAAATCAATAATTTTCCCGACTCGATTCTGCAAGGCCGACAAAATGGCGGCTATTCGAGGCTCTAATATCTCTCGGTAATATCTCTCGGTAGGGTCGTGAGTTGGAATAAGGAAATTTTTTCTTAGAAAAAGTTTTTTTCAGAGGTGTTAGGAGCCGCATTTGCACATTTCACATTCTTTTCACGAGGCTTTTAGCAAAAAACGTTACAAGACGGCAGCTGGGCAATAGGGCTTCCCGATTATGATAAGCTTGTCCTTCGTGTTTCCCATAGATATAAATGAGTGTTCCAGCTCTCCGTGTCTCAATGGCGGGACATGTGTAGATGGTGTTAACAGGTACACGTGCACGTGTAGATCAGGATGGACCAGCACGAGATGTCAGACAGCAGCACCAAGTAAGTAGAGTGTAAGAGACTGCTCTCCCGAGGAAAATGTAACGGAATCGTAGGACTCAGGATGACCGGAAATGCATCAAAACTTTACCAAATCACCAGATTTTGGCTCATCCGTCTTCTCGGACAAGGACGTAGGTCCCGTCTCTCACATGCACTGCATTAACCTGAACCAGAGGGACATTTAAGAACCACGGAGTCGGAAGTTGCCTATCCTTAGTGCAGGTCTCAAAACTTACTAAACCACTACACTGACCAGGGATTGGATAAGAAAATATTGAGGTGAATTCAGACGTCTCCTCTGGCAAGTCAGGCTGACTTGCCAGAGGGGCAAGTCAGGCCACTACGTAATTTACTTACCCAAAATCGGTCAGTAGAATCTGATTGGTTGCGTTTCACAGTAAGACGTGCAGAAGAACGGTTCCATGACAACGCAGGCTCCCCCCAAGCAAAAAGTGCATGCGAAAACATCAAAACCAAACCGGGCGCCACAACTGTTAAAAAAAGCGTGCGTTGTCTTGGAAACGTTGTAAAAACGGTTTCCATTTGGCTATGATAACATAATCCCGTGGTGAATTCAGACATCTCAAAATTTAATTTAATTTAAACTGCCAAATCTCCAGTCTTTGCCGTGCGACTTGGATGCCCATAAAGCAGCTAAAAGGTTCTTTTCGCTTGGTGAAGCTCATTTTTTGGCCTTCAAAATGGCGCAACATAAAAAACGGTCAAGCAGTGCAATGAAACTGAGGAGAGTGACCAAGACACTGATACTGAGCTTTTAACCTTTTTAATAGCACCTGAGTGTTCTAGTTACACTACCATATCTGGCGCCAACCGTCACCGGAACTACGGGGCAATAGCTGTGAAGTGCGACAGGGACGTAATAACAACCCGCTGGTACCGCATCACCGGGTCTGCAGGTTCAATCCTGGCATCGAGCTGCGTCCCAACAAACCGATGCGACACACACGCGACGGGTTGGCTTAACGGTAACTTGCCCTCATACACAGGCGATATCGTCACACGGCAAGTCTGTTTTCACTGGAGCGGTAAATGCTGTAACTGGAGCGTAAATGTGCGGATTCGACATTGTGGATCATATTACGTGTATGAGCTTCGACCGGCACCCTCTTGCCAGCTACGATACTGCACTCAGTGACAGAGCGGTATTCTAAGAGTTTTTTTTTTGCAACGTTACCGACATATGGTGATCATGTCGTGTGACGTCACATATTTGTTGTTTATTTGTGTTGTTTACTTGTTTATTTGTGTTGTTTACTTGTTTATTTGTGTTGTTTACCTTCGACAAAAGGATCAATTTGAAGTTACTTAGACACTAATGTGAAAATATAAGGTAGGTCATGGCCTGTATTTTCAAACGAGATAGTAAGATTAAGATAATAATAATATTTATTCATAGCACCATCATTGGTACCTAGAATATAAGAAAGAAGAAATCTATGCAGTAACTAATTACAAACAATGCAATAACTGTAAACAGCCATTATATCGCTAATATACTTTGCTGAAGTCTTTACAACTGTATCATCATGGTGGAAGTACAAACTTGTCAACTTTTGTTTGTCACGCTTGTATGTCTATACAACGGTCAAAATTTTATCAAGTGAACTTTATTTAAATAGCATGTAATATAAAACCTTACAGCAGAATGCATGGCTTCTTAAACTGCTTACTTGTAGATTTCTACATTTTCTATTTCCTAATGTCTAGAGCGGATTTCAGATGACTGTCGTGATTTAACTGCATGCGTTTGCGATTGGTTTGCTTTCTCATTGGCTGCTTATTTCTATCAACCAATCAAATTCAAGAGCAATTGTGTGACCACTAAGTAATCCTGAATTGGTTCGGCTCCTGATTGGCTGGGCTGGAAACCATTCATCAGCAACTTGTAATTACTTTTGTTTCTGATTGGCTAGTGATTACACAATTGCGTTTACTTTCGCGAGGGTGATCTGAAATCTGCTCTGATGTCAATTGTAAACAATAACAAAGGAGCCAAGGACTACGTCTCTTTTAGTCAGTGGGGGCATCCATAAAACTCAACTCTCAGTCCGATGTTGGGACCTTCCCATTCTTTAATGTTCATCTGTAGAAACCTTGCAGGTACTCCGCCTCCAAAGGTGCTGCTTTCAATAAAGCCATGACCTCGGGTATTTGCGGTCAAATTCTGCAAGAGAAGAAAATGTCATCATGAGCACATTTGGTGTAGATTATTTTTCTACTTATGAAACGTAAATCCTTAAAGATAAGGATTAGATATGGAGCAATGTTCTTGATGGAATTTGGTAAATCAAATCTGTAACTTTGTTTTTAGATGTTTGTCAAGAGATTTCTATACCTAATTCGTCTTCGTATATCAAACGAAACAACAAAGGAGTGTCCGGTCCTAGAAAAGTAATGAAATTTAAAGGTGATTACTGTTCTTGATGATTATACAAAATTATAAAGATAATAAAGGTAAAAAATTGATCAAAGATAAACTAGTTCAAGAGTAATTCAATATCCAAGAATGTGGGAAAGTAATAGACCTATATCAAAATTCCAAAGAGGGTCAGGGGAATAAAACAAAAGAAATTAACTATTCATTTTTCGATGCCGATGCTTCCTTTTTTTTATTCCCCTGAGCCTTGGACTCAAGCAAGAATATTTATTAAAATATCTATTAATATATTAAAATAATATATCGAAAATGGTCTATTCAACGCCACATCAAACAGAGTAAATCAACAGGACGCCACGTCAAACATAGAGTAAAGTAATCAACAGGCAGTTTTCCCTAATCTGCCAATGGAAACGGTTTCTTTCTTTTAACCGGTATTCACTAGGCTGACAAAATAGCAGACGGACAATGGCTCGTTCACACGGCGCGAATTCAGCTGCGATTTGAAGTGCAATTTCATTTCTGTGGCAATCTCATGGCGATGCCACATGGCGCGGTGTGAACGGCCGGCGATTTTTATTATGGCGATTTAACTTATCATGTCACCGCGACACGTCGCAATGTTTTGAACAAGTTTAAATTCCATTGCGATGCCTGTGCGGTTTCTTCACATCGCCAGCAAACTGAAAAGACTTCGCATAGACAAATCACCTGCCGTTCACACCGCGCGACATGATCTCACCTTGACCTCTCCTCCTTCGGTATAATTCTTCCAGTTAACTCCATCCAGACTGTATCCAAGAGTGTACACCTTCACGTATTTCCTCCCATGACTGTTACTTTGGGTGGCTATTTTTGTCACCTTCATAATCTTCCGGAAATCGACCTGGAGCCATTGATCGGGTTTTGTTTGTGAATAACTACCCCCCTGCCAGTTCCGTTCCCCGTTGAGTCGGGCTTTATGTCCTCCCCAGTCGTAGTACTTGTCCGAAACGGTCAGTTGTTCGTCCTTAATTTGCCCATTTTCCATTCCTAAGGCGGCTTCTTTGCAAACTGTTGAGCAATGCAGAGATTGTTCAGACTATAAAATAGACGTAGATAAGACGACTACGAGCGCAGCAGGAAATAGGTGCGTGAAGCTGGCGATGCCAACAAAACAGCGATGTATATATATTTTTTTTCGATGATTCAAATTCAGTTGTTCTAGTGTGTATACAGACTCGTACCCGTCGCTAGGTCGTCAAATCAGTCGTCAAATAACTACTTTGCTGCTCTCTAGTAGAAAAGTCGAGGAACGCAGGGGATTATGGGAAGGATTAGCGCGGCGCGCAATGCATTGTGGGAAGGGCGAAGGAAACACAATCCATTGCGCGCCTTGCGAAACCTTCCCACAATGCATTGCGCGCTCCGCTAATCCTTCCCATAATCCCCTGCATTCCTCGACTTTTCTACTAAGCGACGGGAACGAGTCTGGTATGTATAGGTAATCATACCATCATCATGTTCTAGTATGTATAGGTAATCATACGACTTCGAGTTCAATTTGGGATTAATTGCACGAGTGAGTTTTTCAACCGACAACGGGTTCTCACTATATAGCTCATCTTGTGTTTGTGTTTAAAATGGCTCGCTAACTATATTTTGTCAGAGAGGAAATAGTAGTTGGCGATTTTGTTTTGTACATTCCCGTTCCTGTGTTAGAGCAGAAAAAAACAACATTTCGAGTATACTTAGAGTAGTAAGTAGTAAGACTACTTGTGCACAGAATATTCAGTTTTTAAAAGATGAATATTCATCTTACAAACTCCTGCGAAGTAAGATATCTCACTTTCGCTCTGTTTTATCACAGTATTTGCTAGTATAATTCACAGAACACAGACATGTGTACGTGTTGTCATGGTAACCCGGCTGACACTTGCCTCTGTTCGAACACGGGCTACTGGCGCATGAAGTCTGTGGTAAAAATACAAAATATTGTTAATCAAAACTTTGAAAATAGTTGAAAATAGTTCTAGAAATAAAGAACACAAATGAACTCACCGTAATGCTGAGGTGTCTGGAGCTAGAATTCGGCTGTAAGTTTTCGGGGTACATGTATTTGTCAGAAGCCAAAAGCTCGCACCAGAATGAGTTAGATGTGTCGGGATATAATGCTACATTCATAGAAACACCGGAAGGGAAGTTGAGACATAGATCCCACCAACAATCAAGAAAGCGTTTGACTTTGGTCCAAAGTAGGATTTTCACTCCACTAGCTGTCGTCATTGGCTGATTGCATTTTTAATCCGCACCGGGGGGGTTGAGGACTATGGAAAATTTTCCAGGGGGGTTGTTTTGGACCCTGGAAATTCCACGGGAGGGGGTGTCTGGAGACTGGAAATTCCAGGGGGGAGGGGTAAAAAAGGTGACTTTCCAGGGTCATTTTATCCCAAAATAGATTTTCCAGGGGTATTTTGCCAGAAAAAATGGAAATTCCAGGGGAGGGGGTCCTTTATGAGGTTGGAAATTCCAGGGGAGGGGGTCTGTTTCACGAGTGGAAATTCCAGGGGAGGGGGTCTTTTTAAGGAAGGTCCTCAACCCCCCCGGTGTGGTTTAAAAATGCAATCAGCCATTGATAATGTAGTTAGCCGAACAGAATCCGTCAACATTTTGACGACCTGGAGGTTCATATTCGTGCGCAAGAACTGGCGCCAAAAATAAACATAGTATGGTTAATTGGAGGAGCTTGAAGAACGAGGAGCTGAGAACAAACATCTTTCCCTTCTTCCTTCCAAGTGGAATTACCCTGGAAACTAATGCCTTATTGCAAAGAAACACATTTTAATTATTAATTTGGTTGCTATTCAGTGATGGAAAAATATTTTTCAATTATTTTGGGAAGACAACATGTTATTTCTTGGCAAATCTGTTCAGGTAACCTCGGATTCAAGTGACGTTGTCGTGTGGAGTCGAAATGTTGTCAAGGAAAAGTTTGGTGATTTTGAAACTTTGACGCAACTGAATTGACGACGTTCCTTGACAACAATCAATATGAACCGGCCTTGACAACATGCTTTTCGAGACACAAAACTATCCAAACAAAACGTTAAAACGTATCGACAAACTATAGCCGTTCCACACTCAGCTGGGTTGCTCAGTATGCATTTACGTTTTTCTCTTTTTGCTCTTTCCATCTTAACATTCATACAAAAATTGCCAAAAAAATCTGAACCTGTAGCTGGAGGTTGTAGAGAAAAGGTAGGCACAAAGAGGGAATGATGAAGTTGTTCCACGTTATTCTTCTAGACTATTAGACCCTGTCCACACTACACCGTTTTCAAACGAAAACGGATACTTTTTGTTCCGTTTTCAAAACGATTTGCGTCCACACTTATCGTTTTCGTATCGTTTTCGCCCGTCCACACTACAACGCGTATCCGTACGAAAACGCTCTTATGCATTCAGTGGGCATGCTCAAACAAGCTCAAAGCATGCGCATTTCGATCCGTCGGCCTTCGAAATGGGTCAGGTTTGTTGCGGTGACGTCATCGTTTTCAGATAGCATCGTTTTCACTCGTCCACACTAGAAAACAGCGTTTTCAAACATCTCCGTTTTCGAATCGCTCCACTCTGGAGAGCGTTTTCGGATTGATCCGTTTTCGGTGATCGTTTTCGCGTTGTAGTGTGGACGATAGCCTTATCCGGAGCAAAAAGTATCCGTTTTCTCCGAATAGTGTGGACGGGGTCTTAAACTACAATCTTGATACTAGTCAATCTGTAATTTGCTACTAGACAAATCAATTATTTATATGAGAAGGACAGCAGGCGAATGAATTGCATCCTATGACTAAAGCAGCGGGGAATTAGTTTGGAAAGATCGGCTTTTGTCTTTGAAAAAGAAAAAACTGAAACGCGGACAACACATCGTTTCATTTGTAAAACAAATAGTTATGATTATTAAAGTTCTCAGCGTCTACCCTGCTAGCAGAGGTCTCTTTCTGTCAGTCTTTTATTAACTACAACAGAAAAGCTGTTGTTCGCGACTGGTATTTCGGGTATCAGCGTCATGCTTTGTCGAGTAAAAAATAGCGAACAAATGTAACCTATGGCGAGAGGCCTGTGTCCTCTGTACGGAATGACCCAAAGTCGGTTAAAATATCCCTTTTTTCTAACTCTAAATTTAAGTTAATTTTGTGTTATTTTGACGAAAACAATGCGCGCAAATGGTTTCTGTGACGTGGTCAAAGATAAGAAATGTAAGCCGTGTGCGCCAAGCTCTACAAACCAATCTGCTGCGAGTTTCAGCAAATACATAGAGGATATTACACGGTGGCGCGAAGATATGGATTTTATTTCGAGTGGCAAGAACAATATCTTCCATATCTTCAAATTGAACAACTCACTTGGTAAAGTCGAAAGTGTTTATTTGTGAAATGCTCCCTCAATCTTTCTGGTTCCCAGTGTCGTTAAGAACTAATTTCCCTTTTTGTGTTGATGTAGCATTCTCTGCCATAGTTGAAATAAGGTTTTTCTCGTTAGAACTAGAACAAAACTTAGTTTTGTGGCTTAAAACTCGAGTGACCGAGCGAGATTTCACTGCAGACGAAGTGAGGAAAACAACACTGCAAACGTGCACATCCGGGACACTCGGTACATAACTTTTTCATATTTTCACTAGTGAAGATATGGAGAATACGAGTGTTTTAGTTTCCGGTAAAACACTGGCATCCATATAATAAAACCCAAATACAAAATGAAGGCTATCTGAACAGATACGGATAGAGAAGAGAATTACTATGCCATCTTCAGAATACAGACGCAAATGGTTAACAGTGGAATTTGCTGCCTAAGGGTCCCTGTGTTTGCAGTTTGTTTGAAAAGTAAATGAAGAAAAGTGCTACTGAAATAAGTCATTGGTTCTTTTGATCACTTTGTTTTCGAAAACCTGTGTATGGCATCTAAGCTCATCAATTTGATATACATAATTAATCAGCTTTAAACTGTTTCTTTGGCCAGCAAAAGAGCGTATGTTATACGTTTTTCTAGAAATAAGTAAATTAAATCAACTAAAATAAAAAAAGCATCAAGACCCATGGCAAACGAAGTCGATCTAAAACAATAAAAAATTATCGATTATAAAACACATATAAAGAATTGGCATCCTTTGGAAAAGTTCCACTAAAATTTGCATCTCCGTGGGCCGTAGGCTTGTGACATCCTTTAAGGCTGCATTCATTATGTATACTACAGGGGAGGGCAGAGGATTTTTTGGGGGATCTCAAAATTTAGGAACTGGAAAAGGGGGGATGTCAAGTTTTTTTCATAACATGAAGGGGGGATGCATATTTTTGTTGAGGTATTATATATATTTAAGACAAGGTTGTGCAGTTTGATAGTAAATGAAGGAAGGCTCAATTGTTGAACACCGAGTTTGAACCTCCTTCCTGAAGAAATATCACTTGCACTACTATTCTCGTGTATTCACCCTCTTTCAACTGATATGTTGTGTCACGACCGGAGACTCCAATAACCCATTCTCTTGCTTTAATGGATTCTAAACTCAACACTTCTTATTTAGATACAATAACATTGTAAAATCTCCGCTTACAACCTCGGCACAACTCGCCATAGTTGTCTTACCCCTCGCCCGCCTGTTTGGGCCTGTCCTAATTTACATAACAATGTCTACACAACACAACGTCACGCCAGGAGCGTTACACTAGATTCGTCACACTCCCCCATTTTTCAAAAATCAAAGCTCCTGCTTTGACTGTTCATGACTCCTTAAACCCTGGAAAGTCCATCCGCATTTCCGTTAGACGATCCCTCGCGATGTATCACTTCAAAACAATAAGGCTGTAGATCCAGGCTCCATCGCGTCAGTCGTTTGTTGGTATCCTTCATCTCGTTCAGCCACTTGAGGGGTTGGTGATCTGTCATAATCGTGAACTTCCTGCCTAGGAGATAGTACTGCAAACTGCAGATTGCCCACTTAATCGCTAAACACTCCTTCTCGATAACTGGATAGTTCTGTTCTCTGGGCAGCAGCTTACGACTCAAATACAGAACTGGATGATCATTTCCGTCGTCATCATTCTGGCTTAGCACAGCTCCTAGCCCGCGATCAGATGCGTCCGTCTGTAATACAAACTCTTTCTCAAAGTCGGGTGTCCTCAGTATGGGCTTTGAACACAGCGCTACCTTCAAGGTTCTGAAGGCTTCCTCACACTCAGACGTCCAAACCACATTCTCCGGTTGATCCTTCTTGGTCAAATCCGTCAATGGCGCTGCTACTTGTGCATACGACTTCACAAACTTCCTATAGTAGCCTGTCAGTCCCAAGAACGACTTCACTTGTGTCTTTGTTGTTGGATGTTTCCATTCGACGATAGCTTGAATCTTGGTCTGTTGAGGCTCCAGTACCCCGCTTCCAACCACATAACCTAAGTAGTTGACCTGCTCTTGCGCAAAACTGCATTTGCTTGGCTTGACTGTTAAATCCGCTTCCCTAAGGGTCTTAAGTACATCTTCTAGATTATCCAAATGCTCTTCCCAGGTATCACTGAAGATTACTATGTCATCCATATACGCTGCTGCGTATCCTTCCTTTCCCTTCAGCAAGCGGTCAACCATCCTCTGGAAGGTCGCTGGTGCTCCATGCAACCCAAAGGGTAAATACCTAAACTGGTACAGTCCCGTTGGAGTCGAGAATGCCGTGTACTCCTTTGAATGCTCAGACAGTGGGACTTGCCAGTATCCCTTGCAAAGGCTTAGCTTGGTGATGAATTGAGAGGAACCTAGGCGTCCAATGATCTCTTCCACTCTCGGCATCGGGTACGCATCAAACTTGCTCATACTGTTCAGCTTCTTGTAATTTGCGCAGAACCGCATGGTTCCATCCGGTTTCGGGACCATTACGTATGGTGATGACCATGGGCTGTTAGACTCTTCGATTACTCCTAGATCAAGCATCGTCTCAACCTCCTCTCGAACTTTATTTCTCTTAGCTTGAGGAACAGGATACGGCCTTTGTTTCACAGGAACAGCATCGTCTTTCAACTTAATATCATGCTCGATCACTGTGGTTTTACCTGGCTTGTTACTCAACACCAATCTGTACTTATTTAAAAGTGCAGACAGTTCTTTCTTCCGTCCTTCACTTAGACTACATCCCAGGTCAAACTCCGTCGCATCTTCATCCTCGGTTGTCCATGTAACATCATTATCCTCACCTTCTTTGTCTGCATCAACAACAGTGATGCCAATTAGCGCGTGCGCTTCTCTTCTATTGAACTCCTTCAGGAGATTCACGTGGTAGACCTTTGACTTGGCTCTTTTGTCGCTCATTTCAATCTCGTAGTCTACTGGTCCGACCTTCCTCTTCACCTTATATGGGCCTTGCCACTTTGCTTCTAATGGATTCTTGCTTGACGGTAGCAATAACAAAACCTCTTGCCCTGGTGCAAACTCCCGTGGCTTCGCTTTAGAGTCGTACACTCCCTTCTGCTTCTTCTGTGCGATCTCCATGTTCTCCCTGACCAATTCTGTCATCCGTTTCAGTCGATCTCGGATGTTCAATACATGTGTCACCACGTTCTTGGGACCACTGATCGTTCCCGTCCACATTTCTTTCATGACGTCCAACGGACCGCGTACGTTCCACGCGTAGATCAATTCAAATGGCGAGAACCCCGTTGATTCCTGTGGTACCTCTCTGTACGCAAACAACAAGTACGGTAATAGCTCATCCCAGATGCGAGGCTCCGATTCTATGAACTTCCTTATCATTTCCTTCAATGTTCCATAAATCTCTCCACTAACCCGTCCGTCTGTGGGTGGTACGGTGATGTTGTGATACCTCTGATGTATAGGAGTTTATACATTCGCTTCAGCAGCTTGGATGTGAAATTCGATCCCTTATCCGTCAGAATTTCTCTGGGAACTCCTACTCTTGAAAACAGTTTGACCAGCTCATTCACTATTTTCTTCGCTCCAATGCTCCGTAGTGGTACAGCTTCCGGGTACCGTGTTGCATAGTCGCAGATGACAAGCACATATGCGTTGCCAGACTTGCTGCGGGTCATGGGACCAATAATGTCCATGGCAATTCTAGTGAATGGTTCCTCTATGATTGGCGTCGGCTCCATCGGAGCTCGAAACTTGGTGTTGTGCTTGGATGTTTTCTGACACGTTTCACAGGTCTTGCAGTATTCGGCTACTTCTTTACTCATCTTGGGCCAGTAAAATCGCTGCTTGATCCTGTTTAGAGTTTTCTTCCTGCCAAGATGACCAGCTAGCGGAATGTCGTGGGACACGTGTAGAACGTCTCGACGACACTGTTCTGGAAGGACTAGTTGCTCGATGGGTTCTTCTAATCCCTCTTTGAACACGTGCCTGTACATGATGTCATCCTTGAAGACTATTTGAACCGTGTCTGTCGATTTCTGTTTGCTTGCTTGTAGTCGTAGGACATCCAGTGTCTTATCCGATTTCTGTAGATCGCGTATCTGATCTGGACCTAAGTCTATGACCTCTTCACCTTGTAAGCTTTCCTCTTGAACATCGAAATACGTTTTGCGTTCTTTCCGCTTTGTAGATCTAGATTTGCGTATCTTCTGCTTAAATGGGCCATCTCTGAAAACCTGAGTGTCAAGATCTTTGAACTGTCTAAGAAAGTCGTCGTCCTCATCGTCTCTTTGCTCTGGAAGCCGGTTCCTTTCCGCTTCATACTCCGCCTGCTCCTTTTCCTCACATTCCTGCTTCTCTTTCTCGTTCTTAGATTGTGCTCTTGTCATTACGAGGCCATCGTTTATCTGTTCCCTCCTCACTTCTTTAATGAGATCCACAAAAGCAGGGAAGTCTTTTCCTAGTAAAGCATGCCGTGGTAGGTCGTTGCTAACCCCTACGGTAACCCTGTGTGGTTGGGAATTGATTTCAATAGTCACTTGTGCCGTAGCGTATGACTGTTGATGGTCGTGAATGCACCTGAACTGTGTCTTCTTCTCGTTATTTACTTTGCTGGGGTTGACGAAGCTGCTGTGTACAAGTGTCATATCACATCCTGAGTCCAATACTATTTCTGCGCTATGACCGTCTATCTTCCCGTTCACGATGAACTCTTGAGAAACTCGCTTGCCACTCTTTTCGGACAGGTATCCTGTTTTCTTGGACTTATTGGTACAAAATCGCTCGATATGTCCCTCTTCGTTGCACCCTCTACACCGAATAGGTGGTCGGTCGCTTGGTCGGTTTGTCCAGGTCGACTTCACTTCTAGGGGTGGCTTAGATGCTGTATTCTTCTCAGGGTCTTGTGGCTCTTTGGGTGTGTTTTGGTTGGGCGTGGTCAACTTGTCGACAGGTGCGGTTCTCCGTATGAAGTCGTTTGGAAGTCCCTTTCTCGCGTCTTGGTAGTCGTCCGCCAACGCCGCAGCCTCTAATCCCGTCTTTGGTTTATGTTCCCGGACCCATATCTGTACTCCAGGAGACATGGCGTCTATCATCTGCTCCATGATAATTACGTCACTAAGCTCACTCGCCGTTTTTTTGTCGGGTTTTGTCCATTTCTTGAACAAATCTTCCAGCTTGACGTGCATTTCCTTATAACTCTCTTCCCTTGTCTTCTTGGTCGATCGAAATCTCTGTCTATAAGTTTCTTCTGTAATGTCATATCGCTTCAGAATTGCTTCTTTAACCTTGTCGTAATTATTCATCTCTGTAGTAGACATAGCCGCGTAGGCTGCTTGAGCCTTGCCGCTCAACTGTGGGGCTAGCTTCACTACCCACTTATCCTTAGGCCAGTCATAAGTTGCCGCTGTGCGCTCAAAAGTAGTCAAAAAATGTTCAATGTCATCCGTCGGTCCTAGCTTTGGGATACCTGTGTCCTTTAGTTTGATCACTTCACTCAATTTCTTCAATTCCGCTTGATGGGCGCGCTCTAGCCTTTCAATTCTCTCTCTTTCTTCTCGCCGTTCTACTTCACGTAAGCTTTCAATTTTTTCGAACCTTTCTCTTTCCTCTCTCCTTTCTCGCTCATACCTTTCTTTTTCTTCCAGGCGTTGCAATTCCAATCGTTCCAGTCTCTCGCGGTCTTCCATGCGTTGTTCTTCACGTTTCTTCTCTTGAATTATCATAAAGTTTGTAAGCAATTCCATGCATTTACCAAACTCACCGCTCGTCGTTGTTGCTTCAGACTTCATTTCAGAAAACTTAAACTCCTCAAGCTCGTCTTCGCTATCAGAATACTCCGATTTACCTTTAAATTCCTTTCCGGATCTTGTCTTAGATTTCTTGTCGCCACTCATTTTCTCTTTTATCAACGTGGGTTTGTTTACTCGTGAATTCTTGTGAAGACTTTCGACAAACGTCCGCTTGAAAACCACTCGCCGCCACCAAATATGTCACGACCGGAGACTCCAATAACCCATTCTCTTGCTTTAATGGATTCTAAACTCAACACTTCTTATTTAGATACAATAACATTGTAAAATCTCTGCTTACAACCTCGGCACAACTCGCCATAGTTGTCTTACCCCTCGCCCGCCTGTTTGGGCCTGTCCTAATTTACATAACAATGTCTACACAACACAACGTCACGCCAGGAGCGTTACACTAGATTCGTCACAGTTGAAAAAAAAAAACTGCGCGCTTCGCGCGCATAAAGAATTATATTAAACTTAAAAGATCGTAAAAGGCCTTCTTGTTTTACTACAATTCCTTGAGGTCCTCTTCAGTGGCTTTCGTCTGCCAGACAAAACGCCTTTGGACTTTTGATTAATAGTCTTGTAGCTTCATTGTCAAAATTGCGGCGCGCTTCGCGCGCACAACGGAAAACATACCAACAATCAAATACAAAATAAATGATACTCAGACTATGTGTAGTAAGGCTCCAATCGAGGAGCGCACCAGATCACTTGGTAGAAAGTCACTACCGACACAAAAAAGTAAAGCCACCTAGGATTTTTATTTGCATTTTTACGCTTTGCATTTTTTTTTTTATCATTGAGCCTTGTTCTTTATTTTTTGTAAAATTGATATAAATATAAATTGAAAAAATTGTCTCCGGCATGTTTTTTCCTTTTGACCAAGAGGGGGGATTCGTAAAAAATATGTTGTGCCTTGGGGGGATCTGAAAATTTTGCATTGTCAAAAAAATTTCCTCTGCCCCCCCCTGTAGTATACATAATGAATGCAGCCTAAACAATTGCCAACATTTTGTTCAAAGTTTCTTCATTAACAAGATTTTGACAACACAGCGAAACTAGTAACTGAATAAATATTTTTCAATAGATAGATAGATTGGTTTATTCATTGCCTCTCGCAGCAATAATCACTGAATCACAGGCTTGGTGATTGGCTTGGTAATTTGAGCCTCAAAACTGGGTTTTGCTATATAAAAGGTTAGCGATTTGCGAATTTCACTATAATGAGGGGTTCAAAATAACTAGAATCACTGATAACATCAGTGCTATCATCTAAAGATTGGGGCATCAAATTTAGAAACTACAAATGGAAGGCACTGAGTGGTTTTGGGTTCTCCCTTGTTTATGGTACATGGGTATGTGCCGCCCTATAGGGTATGTTTTTGGGGCTCTTCAGGTCTGCGGTAGTTGATCGTTTTTCACTGGTTTTATCTCTGATATGGTATGTATTTCATTATGCAAACAAACTTTGATCAAAGTTTCGTTGCCACAACCTTTACATGATTTTAATGATTGTTAAAACAATTCCGCTTTGATCGTGACAAACTGGACAACCCTGGTGACTGACTTTAGGTCTGCAGTAGGTATACAATTTTAACTGTAGGCAAGGCAATGAGTTTCAATGTGAACAGAGGTTTTATGGAACTTGTTTGATTTCTGTCCACAAGTGAGGATGCACTTTGGTTTGGCTGATCTAGCAGGAATGGCATAAGCCAAATCGGCTAGCAGTGCTTACATCTTGTTGCCATCCAATTCAGATCATGTGATGTTTCCCTTTAAGTAGTTACAATAAATTGTCAAATTTATTTACTAACAAATTTTACCAACAAAAGTATCAACCCAAAGGAATCATCACATGATCTGGAATGTGTTACAACAAGGTACACCATATTCATAAATGGCTGCATTTGAATACCTATTGTTTCATTCCCTTCTAGCAGAGGCCTCTTTTCTCTACATTTCACTGGCTGAGGTTCGCGAGGAACAGAGACCTCTGCGCTGTGTTGAAACTCGCTTTGTTTTGCCGTCGTCCACAACCTTGGATGGTTTGCTGACCATTTCTTGAGCCCACTATATGCACATGCATATCTACAGACGTTTTCCGCTGATATTATTTGAGCCCCCCAGCGGAAAACACTGGCTATGCCCCTGTACAGAGGTATACCCGCTAAAAGTCTAGAAACACTTCTAGCAGTTTGCAAGTGCCTTCGCTATTTTCAATGGAAATAGTTGTCTGTACAGATTGTTGGCCAGAGCCCATACTTTTTCATCAGCAGAAAAAATTGTCTGTACAGGTTGTTGACCAGAGCTCGAGAAATTTCAGCAAAATTTTGTGTGAAATTACAAATGCCTGGTAATTCTTGTGATGTGTTTTGAACAATGGCTGCTTGTTTTGCGACGTGTTCTAGCCAAGATATCAAGAAAATAGTGGAAAACAAAGACTCAGACAATAAATAATAAAACAATTATTGGATTCAGTTTTCGCATGACATCACTTTGGCAGATAACACAAACCTTGGCCTCATGACAATTATTGATGTCATGCTCTACCTCATCCAATAATTGCTTATTGGAGGCTCCTTTTGCGTAGTTGAAAAATGCAAGAAAACTTTAAAAGTAAAAGAAAATGCAGGGAGATAAAAAGTAGCCTCTGCTGCGCTAGGGAACTACAAGCTTGGCCAAAATGTGCTGACAAAATTTAGCACCTATTGTGAATTCACTCTCGTCGCCGTACAAGAGCTATACAAAGCAGGCATTTCTCTCCCCTCCCCCGAATCAATGTTGGTCCTTTCAGCATAAATTCTGTAAATTCGTTTGAAGGACCAGAGCCAAGAAAACAACATTGAAAAGGGGGAGAAAAGGGGGGATAAATTTAACGGTAGAACACATTTTCAACAGTCCTTAAGGCGTTTTAGAGAAAAATGCCACTTTTTGCCAGCAATCCCGTATTTTTCATTTACCTTCTACGGAAGTCCCGCTAGATATCCTCTTCTGAAAAGTTCTGGCAAAGAATACTTGAGAAGAAAATGAGGACAGACTTTTTATCAAACTTGCATGATTTCGCGCCATCTTGTGTTTGCCTAGCAGCCTGGCCTATCATATTTACACAGGAAGCCCACTAGTCTCCTGGGAGGCGTTGCATGACCGACACAAATCACGGGCTGCGTGTAGGAGACTAGAAGCCCACGCACTCGCCCTTTTTTGTTATCAGGCACTAATAAAGCCGAGAAGGGACTTCAGAGATACTGAATTTCAGAGTTCTTAAAATGGATTTCAGAGTAAATTCATTTCGGAGCTAATACTAAATTTTAGGACTTCAGGACTAGACCCCATTTACACGAGACCGGGTACAAATCTGGCACGGCTGTTCAAGGGAAAACTAGGCCGCGGAAACTGAAAACGTACTAAAATGGTTCCAAACGTCGCTCAGCCCCATCTAATTACCTCATTTTATACAACAACACTAGTAAATCGCGCGCTCTGATTGGTTGAGAGCCATGTTGCTATAAGAGTACATACATGCACGGTTGACAAAAACCCTGTTGGTTGTTGTATAAAACAAATAGATCTCGTTTTTTATGCGTATGTACTGTAATAGATACACATTAGACGTCACATAATGTCATGAACAACAGTCACGCAGCTCGACTGCGTCTGACGTTGCGTACTTTTTTGTTCATGACATTCTGTGACGTCATTTGTGAATCTATTACAATACACACACGCACGCAAAACGAGATCTATTTGTTAAATACACGCCAGATCGAATTATTAGTCAAGGCTGTGAGAATCTGCTGGCGAATGCTTTTGATGGAATGTGGGTCTTCATTGGCTTCACGAGGCTGAAATGGAAAAAGTTCCACTGCTACTCCCTCAGTCACGCCTTATCATTAAAACCCTACCGGCCCATGGACGATTCCAGCGCGCTGCACGAATGTCAGGGGAGAGATTTGTCGAACAAACTGTTAAAAAAGCGCTGTATTCTGGCAGTTGTGGGACACGGCTTGGGCATTTCTGAAAGAGCGCGTAACTGGAATCGTACATTGCGCTCGGAGAATCCCCGTAAGAGTCGACATGAGGGTACCGCCCCCATCCCGGCTGTAGATTTCCAGATAGCACAAAACATCAGAGACTATAACAATGTTGAAATATTTTATTGACCTCATTCTTCGATGACTCTAACTGCAAAACATTCTCTTGCTCTTAAATCATGTGGTCTATTTTGTACTTTTTTGAGTTTCGAAGGAACCATTGGAACTTCTTTTTTGTTCATTTTTTTGGTTTTCGAAGGATTGTATTATAATGACAATCGCCTTCTTTAAATTCTTTTTTATCTTTTTTTGTGTTTTCGAGAGATTATTTTCAAATCTCTTTATTTATCTTTTTATTTTATCTTTTTACTTTCTTCTTTTGTCGAGAGAAACAATCTTGAATCAACCTCTTTCAGTTGGTGGTTATTCTATACGCTCTTCTCTTCTCTGTCCTTCTCCGTGGTTTCTGCAACTAAAAACGCAACAGAAATAGAACTGCATTTCGAGTACGTTACGTAATGCAGTTCTATTTCTGTTGCGTTTTTACTGATGTTTCTTGCGTTTCAGCTTCCTGACGCCAGAAACAACAGCAACTAAATTAATTAATTTAGTTGCTGTTGTTTCTGGCGTCAATATGTCATATATAGACTCCTTCGCCACGTTCTTTCATCTTCGCCTCTCGTCTTCAATATTTTTGGCGTCTTATTATAACGCCATGATAGATTTTATCATGTGGTATTGTTCAACTGTTATTTTGTATCATTCCTAGTAATGGTGGAATGTTCGTGTAACGCTTTTTTAAGCGTTTGCTCCCGTTGTTTCTTAGATTTCGTCTTCATCTTCGGCTCTCATTTTGGCGTCTTATTATAACGCCGTGATGGATTTTATCACGTGGTATTGCTCCACTATTATTTTGTATCGTTAGCCACTCTTATGCAGTTTGCCACTATAAGTTGCATTAAATTACTGCTTCTTAAAATATTCTCTTAATTGTGAATTCCAATGACTAGATGGTCGTCATTGTGAAGAGTGTGTGACATGTCACGCTGTCACACCACATGTTCGGGGAGGTTAAGGCCCCGAATCCAAGATGATGGTATGCTAGAAAAGAAACAGAAATGCATCAGTTGTAGAAGCAAACATTTTATATGTGCCTTTTCGCACATTGCATTTGGTTTCATGGCAATTTCGGTTTGCGCGGGCTACAATAGCTGTGGTATACCAATCCAAAAGTCAACAGTGGACCGATCGAGAACTCGAGTCTGTTATTCCTACAAGATGTCACTCGAACAACTGCACGTTTTAGTCATTTTTCCTGCTTTCCCTCCCTAAGAGAAAATATGCTTTCAGTTCGACCTTCCAAATAAGGCAAGGGGGATTTCCTAATAAAGAAGTTTTGTAACGTCGGCTATTCGACAGTGTTTAACGAATTTTTCTTGATATGTGAGCTGTTCGAAAACGTACAACTACAGAATTTCACGCTATTCTGATAGGCGTATATTTAGGCACCGTCCACACTACACCGGCTAAATTTGAAAACGGCTAATTTTCCTCTAAAACGGAACAAATATTTTCTGTCCACACTACGCCGGCTAAATGTGAAAACGCACAAGAACGTCAGCTAAGCGCATGTGCGAAAAAAAAAACGAGAGCCCGCGCGGTCAAAACTTCCTCACAGACGTGTGGTACGACGTCATCGTTTTCGAAAAGATCCGTTTTCGCCGTCTACACTAAAACGCGTAGTCGGCGTTTTCAAATTTAGCCACTTTCGGTAGCGTTTTCGAAAAGCTCCGTTTTCGGTGGGAAATTTAGCCGGCGTAGTGTGGACGGAAGGCACAACCGTATAAAAAATTAGCCGTTTTCAAATTTAGCCGGCGTAGTGTGGACGGGGCCTTAACAATGCTTCGTCGAACAATGCTTCGTCGAACATTGTCGTTTACAACACTTCACAGGGCTAAGCCCATATTTGGAAGCATTTAACTTCTTAGGAAGTGACAGTAGATCATCTTGTGATAGGAATGTCGGCAAAAGTAACAAAAAAAGGGTGAAATTTTGAATGAAAACTTGCAGGGAATACAGAGACTCACGTTGTTTATCTGTCGACCATGCTTGGTAGCCATGCTAGAATACTCACAGCTAGCCCGCGATCGACTCGCAATAGAAAAACGACTGTGTTTCATTGATAGCCCCCCCCCCCCCCCTTGATATGTCCACGACTGAACTAAGCTGAGAGGCAGCGGCAGCGGCAGCCTCACCTTTTACTTTTACTTGTCTCGGGGATCTCAATTATCGTAAACTCTCGTCTTCTGTCTGGGGTAAAGGCTTGTGCTGACAAGGATACACTTATCAAGTTTGTAAGACGAGGTCGTCCAAAATAGATGTTCAGCTTTCGGCGAAGATCGATTTCCCACATTTCGGGCAGGATGTGGACGCTAGGTTTGACAGCCTCTTTGAGGCGCTAAACGAACAAAGCAGCACATATTAGAGTGGATTTCAGATTGAGTGTCGAAAACAAAACGCAGAGTATTCACTTAGCCAACCAGAAACGCAATGATTCAACGACAAACCAGCCAGGGAACGATGTAATAGACCTTTTCCGCTTGAGTGGGGGGTCCTGTGTTTTTTTCCCCTAACTGTACGAAAGCATTTCTTTGTTTGGTCGCGTGAATATTAAAGCACGAGAGGAGGAAAACTTGGGCAGTGGCGGATCCAGGATTTTTTCAGGGGGGGGGGGGGGGGGGGGGGGTTGTAGCACTAAGTTGGACTGGTTATAATCCGTACTAAGGTTAAATAACTACTAATCTATCACTCTCATAGGGGTTTGCAACCCCAACAACCCTCTCCCTAGATCCGCCCCTGCTTGGGGCAAGTCTCTCTGAAATCTCGTCTATAATCCTCTCTAATCAAAGAATGGATTTCTTTGGCGTTGCCACACTTACCATACGTATCGAGCCCTTCTTTTTGATGAACGTGATGAGGAAACAAATAGGGATGGCACTCATAGAAGAGAGCGCTAGCCCCCATCCTACTATTTCCCCTGAGAGGGGATAAATGTAGTCGTTGTACTTGAGGCCAGACCATTGTACACAGCTCCAGACGAAAATTGTCTGAGGAAATAGAAAACACTGTTTATCTAAACAAACTGTTATAAAAGCAATATAAATTGTTACATCTTGATCTTTTCTCACAGACTTTTACCGACTTTTCGGTTCATTCGCCCGTGGTGCTCATGAGAAAATTTGATTGTTTGGATCGGTTCTGAACAAATTATAGACTGCAATATGCAATCTAAATTCTAACTTCCTTTTTTACCATCACTAAATCTATGATATCATTCTGAGTCCCATAATAAGGAACCACAATTGAAAAAAAGCGCGCGGGAGGGGGGGGAGGCGATTGCTTAAATTGTATAAAGGGAGTTTCTCAGTTGAGGCTGTTGATGAACATAGGAAAGCCAAATGTTATCTCACCGTAACGACAGCTGGAGAGATATATTTCCAGCACAATCTAAAGTAGATGTTGGGTCGTTTACCAAGCATTTCCTCAATGTTGTCGCAGAAACGATCAACTCCTGGATAAAGAGGAAATGAAAACACACAAATTTATTGAACGGCAAATGTTTCACTCATTTCTCTCGCGTCTGAGTGAGCGTGTCTGTCTGTCTGTCTGTCAACGTTCGTGACTGTGGCTGTCTGTCCATGTCTGTGTCTGTGTCTCACAATCTCTGTCTATCGGTATGTTTGTTTGTTGCATTATACAGATTATAAATTTCTATTTTGATTTGCTTACCATATGCCCAGCCTATTACAAGACATTCAAAAATGGATATGAATATCAAAGACAATCCTCCAGCTTGCCTATCAAAGATGTTGAACAAATAAACACCGCCCTGAAATAAACCAGATGAAAGGTGTATTTTAGAAATTTGTAAAATTTTCATCACAACGGAGCAGCTGATTGAGGGGAGCCATGGGATGTATCATTCACGGCGGCTATCTTAGGCCTCTTTTCATTTGTCGAAAATATTGGGATTCTTTGATAATTCTAATTGGCTAAGAATTATGACGTAAAGTAGCGCACGCGCGCACCTTAAATCATCCGATCTTCAACCGTACAGGCCGCAACTCCCTTTGCTTTGCACCGTCTACTCTCTTGGACGGTTTGCTGACCCTTTTCTGAACCATTATACACGTACTAAGAAACGAATATGCATGCTGAATAGAGCTCATTTCGGCCCAATGAGCATAGGTCTCTTTTCCTCAAGCTCCTCAGCCGGGCACATAAGATAACATTGTCGTCTTTCTAGAGATCGAGTGGGCTTCCTGTGGTGTGTCGTCTACCTTGTTTCCAGCTTCTTGACCGTGAATAACACAGCGGAAAATGCACATAGCAATCCACATAGCATCTTTCTTCGAGTGAATTTGAGTTCTGGTCGAGTTATAAGCTTTCTATGTCAATGAAAACAGTGAAAAACGTACTAGTATTCCAAATATGGTATGCAAATATTTCTTTATAGGAAGTTGAAGAAAGTCGACAACTATCTTGATATGAACGCAAAGGAAAAGAGGCCTCTGCTAGCAGGCACGATTGATCGTTACCTCAGTAACACAGCAAAGTCCAATGAGATATCCCACGAGGCAAAGTAGCGCGAGGAAGGTCTTCTTGAAAAGCTTGACATACTTGAAATGATCTGCTAGACAGCCCATGATGGTCTCGATGAACACAAACTGAAGAACAACAAGGTGGTAATTTAGCCTTCCACACATGTCTCGGTTGCTTTTGTCGTTCTTGTGTGTGATTTGGGCTTCCTGTGGCGCGGTTTACGAAAGAGGCAGGGTAGGGGAGAAAGGAAGTGTTCGGGCTGCAGTCGCTCGCAGTCTTATCTCCCTAACACCACAGCTATCCATTTTTCTTAATAACATATGACATGAGATGCCTGCGGAGGAAGCTAGTTAAACCATTATCCTGCAAGATTGCGCAGAACATCGCCTGATACTTAGCCGGAGGGGCGCAGTCCTGAAATGGCTAAATCAGATGATACTGCGCTATCCAGTTTAGCTTGGAGCGCCCTAGTTTTGTCGACAAGTTTTAACAGTTCGTTTTAATAGTTTTGCTTTGAAACGGCGCGTTGTCAAGTTCATGATGTTGTCAAGGAATGTGCGCAACAAAGTTTCAAAATCACGAGCTTTTCCTTGACAACGACGGTACTGTCACGGTGGCGGTACGGAACCTGGCCTGCTGTAGATACCGAATGAAACCGCGTAGTTGCGGTACGGTCACGGTCGCGGCGCGGAACAACTCTTTCGCGGTTTTTTTCACAGTTATAACTGGAAAGCGCAGTATTCTGCAAAATCGAGCTGACATGATTTGAAATGGTCAATTTGCATACGGAGGTAAGAGGTCTATTGTAGCAGTGTGACTCACTTGGCTGTCAATTCCCAACAGGAACAGCATAAAGAAGAACAGGATTGCCCATAGGGGAGAAAGCGGCATCCTCGCAATGCTTTCTGGGTATGCAACAAAGGCTAGACCAGGTCCTGTCAAAATATCCGAAATCTTAGTCAATATCAGTAGCACTTTGTCCTTATACGACAAGCTGTTGGCGGAATGCAGGAGTGTTGAGAGAAAACTAACTTAAGTTTTACTCATTTGCGAAGGAATTTTAGCTCTAATCTACCATGTCCTACTAATAATTTGCCACATGACGTAAATGGCAGGTGAAGCTTTTATACAAATAGTTGTAATAGTGATACACCTGCCTCAATTAAGTTTGTTTTGAATCATTGGGCTAAAACAATTTCATTCTTTCCCCGATTCAAATAAAAGCCTTCTTTAAAGAACATTCTCATGACAACATACTAAAAAGAGGGGGTTATCAAGGGCAACTGCAACATTGCCATTGCAATGGTCACTCTTGATACGTTACGGCGCGGATTTTACGGCACGTATTGTGCCGTGCCGTATCTAAGCGTTTTGATTGGATGGTTGATCAGTCATTTCGCGTGATATGATTGGTTGTCTGCTCATGCGAAGGCGATGTTCCATGTCACGTCATTCATACAACATCTGTTGCTGTAACAATCCTTAGTGCTACGATTACAACACTAGCTCGGCCGTGACCCTCCGTACCTGAAGATACTACATCTTTGACCTCTTTGCCGAGTGTGTGCGCCATAAATCCAAGGACGGTGAAAGTAGCAAAGCCTCCGAAGAAACTCGTGCAGCAGTTGATTAGACTTACAGTGATTGCATCTCTAGAAGTTAAATACAGTTCATGTGAAAATGAGCTCAATAAGATTTTTAAATTAAAATTGTAGCTATCAACATTGTCCAAAGGCAAAATGTAGTCTCCTATGCAGCCCGTGTCTTGTGTCGGTCACGCAACGCTTCCCTCCCCACAAGCAAAAGGGACTTTTACGATGACACATTTTCTAACCTATGAGTCTGTCTACAGCCTGTGTACATCTACGATGGCTGTGGCAAGTTTCCTACCCTTTTTTGGACGCGCCTGGAAATTCCAAAATTCGCTGTTTCAGCACTAGGATAGGACAATTTTTCACTTACTTCTCGCAGTTGTTCTTGCGACTGTTGTAACTGCCAAAAGCTATCAGCCCTCCTAAGCCAACACTCAGCGAGAAAAATATCTGGCTTGCTGCATCGATCCACGTCTGAAAAAAAGACACCAGATCGATAATTTGATTGGCCAGTTTTGTTTCGCGACAACAAATGCATACCAAGAAAGTGCTGTCGTTTCTTTACGAATCCGCACGGGTTGCCTGTGGCTTTAAATCTCGACTCAGGCCCTTTGGCCGAGAAAAAAATAGCGACCAAGGTGTAATGTTCGTGAAGCCGTGAATACTGTTTTACGCGTCGAAGATTGAAGTAACTAGTTGCTTCTGGATAGTAAACAAAACACAACAACTTTTAGAATCTTTGAGTCTGGTTTTTGCGCTAATGCGAGTTTGTTTACCTGTGGATCTAGCAGTCGCGAGAAGTCTGGGTTGAGGTAGAACATAACACCTTTAGAGGCTCCGGGAGAGTCGCACCACGGATGAGTAGAACAACCAAGATAAAATAGGGGAACGTGGCGGAGAAATAGGCAATCTGTTTGCAGAAGGGAAAATATCATATTTTCACATGGGTTAGGATTCGGTTTTTCTCAGTGGCACAGTAGTCGTGTCGGGGTGGACAGAGCAGAAAATGACCTGCTAAAATCACTAAATTTCCAAAAGTAAGGTCTGGTTAACTCAGATAGGCTTTATTTTTTGCATACAGACTCCTTATCTGATGAAAAACAATATATATATATATATATATATATATATATAAAATATGTTTTTTTTTTCTAATGGATCCGTATTTGAGATATTAGGCTTTAAACTTTGGTGTATGTGCCATTTTATGGGAGAATTAGTACGTTTTGATCAAGAATTATGCAAACTTTGTTCAATCATATCTTAAAGTCATATTCTTTAAATTTCTTAAAAAATTGGAATTAAGCTTTTGATCACATAAACTCTTTGTATACGGAATCTCGAGCTTATATATTGAAATATAGCGAAGCTAGACATTTCATTTTTGGTCATTTACGCTCTGTCGTCGTGACATAAGATATGCATCCTGGTTGGTTAACTGGACTTGTTCCATTCTAATGACTAACTGCACTGGGCATTCTATCCATCGAAAAATTTGATCGTGTAACGATTATTTTGCTTCGCTTTAGGCTGTGCTAATGTGGCCGCAAATAGTTCATATCTAAAGTAATTAAACCAGTGGTGTCTATGGTAAAGTTAGATGGTTGAGGCGGATTTTTTGTAGATTACAAAGAAAAGGATTACACTGTAAGAACTCATGATAACTATACGACTGTAATTTTAACCCGAGTCCTTTACTGAGGCGTTGAGGTTAACTGATGACCATATTAAACTGGGTTCTTACCTTTCCAGAAGAGCGAATACCGTGGGAAACACACAAATAGACCACAACCCAGGCGATAAACAGAGCAGCAGCGAGATCGTAACGCACCGAGCCGACTTTGTCGATACCCGAGCTCACATGGAGGATGTTATTACTAAAAGGAAAATAGAATACTGTGTTTATATACCCATTCATCAAGGAGGGCGGGCGGACTACTGCAGCACAATTCTAAGTGTATGGGTTAGTATTTAAAGAGCCTGTGTCAGCCACTCATTTGTTATTGTTTTCGTTCGATATTAGAAGACGAATTACGCGTAGAAATCCCTTAATCAACATCTAAAATCAATATTTCAGATTTGATTTACCAAATTCAATCGAGAACATGTAAATCTGGAGTGTGTAAGGGTGAGACATATTTGAAAATAAACATGTGCATGTTATCCTTTGGTTCGTTCCACTTACTTCCAGAATTCTTCGCTAGGTGTGGTGAATTTTATTGTAGAATTGCTTGGCAGACCCAAAGCTGAAGCGGTAACGTTTCTTCCAGTTTCACTAAGAAATACAAAGATATGAAGTTTTAAGTTATTTTTGAATGTTGGATCGGCATAATCATAAAGCGAACGGGGGCCAGTATCAGGAGCTCGATGATACCAATATTCCGGGGTGTACTCGCCTAATTTTGGGGCGATGGTGCTCGTCGTACCTTTTAGGGGGTAAAATATGAAAGCTTGAAACTTTTCCAGATAGGTACCTCTTAGGGGCCTGTTCTAGCAAACCAAGCAACAATGGTTTTATCAATATCACACTTATACCTTTTAGGGGTCAAAATCAACTAAGCCACGCCCTTTTTGGTACCTTTTAGGGGTAAAATCGAAAGTTTCCGACGAGCACCCCCGCCCCAACAATAGGGGAGTCCTCCAGTAGAGAGGGCATAGTGTCAACAAACATTACAGGTCATTACATTTTCGCGGTAGAAACAAGTCCCAAGAAACTGCTTTGGGGAAGTGTGTGCTTCTGTTAATCCACTCGTTGCTCAAATTTCCAGTCTCGGTACTTTGGGTACTTTTTGCTTGGACGTGACAAAACCCTCCAGTCCAGCTCACACTATAGGGGTATTATACCTGCGAGGCTATGGGAGTTCCCTAGTTTGTCTATCTTTACACTTTTCGACAATCTCTAGGCCTGTAGCTGGAATCTTTTGAAACGGGTTGCTTTACTATTTTTTCGTTTTTTGCCCGTTTTCCTGGCTTTTTACACGATGATTTTTTAGGTTGTTGGTTCAGCGGCGTAGCCAGGAATTTCTGAAGGGGGGGCCGGATAGTGAAAACATGGGACGAAAATGCTCAATTTTCTCCAGCAAATACAGTAAATGTATGGGAAAATTTCCGAGAAAGGGGGGGGGGGGGGGGGGCTACGCCCCTGTGGTTGGTTATAAGGCAAAAAAATATAGAACTATTTGGTTTGAGTGGGTCCGTTGGAACCCTTCGAATCCCTCTTCATACGGGCCTAATCTCCGTGTCGACTATTTTCGGCAAGAACGGGAAGAAATTTGCCATCGGGTAAATAGTAAAGTTGTTCGCCAGCCGAAGCAGCAGAGAAAGCTTAGAAGACGACATGCGGCTTTCTTACAATTTTTGCGTGAAAATACCACATCGTTGTCGTTTTGCTTCGCAGGGGCGGCTCCGAGTCCTAGAACTTCCGAAACGGGGAACCAGAAATAACTACAGACAACATCGAAATTTATTTTTCCACATACAGTAAATGTATGAGAAAAAGTATGAGAAAATGTACTTACAGACACAATGGAGTGTTCCACGAGTTTCCACAAGTCTTGAAAGGAACTTCTTTTGCCAAAC
Source organism: Scolanthus callimorphus (assembly GCA_033964015.1). Taxonomy (NCBI): domain Eukaryota; kingdom Metazoa; phylum Cnidaria; class Anthozoa; order Actiniaria; family Edwardsiidae; genus Scolanthus; species Scolanthus callimorphus. The sequence goes on from CM066915.1 coordinate 23,542,047, forward strand.
TTTTCCACAGATACAACAGACTCCAGGCGATAATAACGTTATAATATATCGATATAAAACCGGACACGACAAGCATGGCGATTCCAATGCCTTTAAATCCTGGGCAGACGGACGCCCATGCAGATGTGGCTCCCTTGCGCAGATACTGCCCAAGCGCCAACTCCATGTAGAAAGAGGGATACCACAGGCTAGCAGCATGATGCCATACGGGATGAGAAACGACGCTGAAATACGAAAGTACACAAGGTATATGAGATACTTCAGTCGTTGTTCTTAAGAATAATGCGATATACCAATCAGCAAGTCGGATTCCCTAAGAATTTCGCGAGATTCTAGATTTCCAAACAATCAATTTCACCACCCCTATGATTTACAAATGCGGGTTTTATTTCGAACCCGAACAAGGACTTCTTCCGTTGCGACTTAGACATGTATGAAAGGCAGTGAAAAAGCGGGAAAAAATAATGACGAACATGCAGGCGTAACTATGTGCGTTAGAAGTACAATTCCATCCTCTTTTTAAAAACACTTATTTTTACCGATTGTTTTTTCCTAAGGAAAAGTAATAAAAAAAATCCCGGAAAAAAATTCGGAGAACCCCATCCTACTCGTTCCAAATATGACTTAGTTTATTGATACAAAAGACTCCTTTTCACTACAAGATGGTTTGAAGTTTCGGTCGATTTTAAACGGATTGAATTCACCATTACATCGCGCAAGTCGGTCGCAGTTCTAGAAGTAATTTTTTCTCGACACTTAAATGGCTTCCGCTGTGTCACGCTCTTGAGAACATCTAATCAAGAACTAGTGCGTTCGAATGGTCTTTACCCCCTCCATTCTTGAAGCAAAGATACGGAAGCGCCAGATATTTCCAAGTCCCACCGCGTAGCCAATACATGACAGGAGAAACTCGGCCTTGTGTGCCCACTGCTCTCGCACCGGTTCTGCTCCTAAAACTCCAACTTTTACCATTCAATGTGAAAAGTAATTATTTTTTTAGGATGTACGAAAAAACGCGTGCGTCGAACAAGTCAACGAACACGCAGTGTCAAATTAGCACCGTGACGTCACAATAAAATTATGGATCGTTAAAATTCATGTCACGCAACCGCCTTGAAACTACAAATGCGTGACGATATTTTGTCATAAGCTGTTAGATAAAAGTAATGTCGAGGAATTTCAAAGCCATGTCAGAACTATTAAGTTTTATGATTTACTTTATTGAGATAAAAAAAAATTTATCTGAATTGTCTACGGATATGTTAGGCATAAGAGCCCAGTCACGCACGAAGACTTGTGTGACAGTTCCGAGTCTACGGTCATGTAAGGAACGCCTGGCACATATATATTTCAACACAAGCGAGGGATTCACAAATGCCGACTTTGGAAAGCTGATATTCCCTACCAAAATGCTTGCAAAAGCTGTTTTGTGCGCAAAACCAAGAAGTAATGTTGTTCAAGGGCTTCTAAGGTGTTGTATTTCGGCAGGATATGGAATTCAACAAAAAAGGTAGCTATCAGATCTTTGTTGTCATGACGTGCACGCAATGGAGGAGCAGCCATACCAAAATGGCGGCCTATTTATTTGCACCTTATACACTAGTCATTTGTTTCCACCGACCCCCAACCCCCGCGACATAGCAGGGGAATATGAAACAGATGTTGTCAAATTTGAAATAATTCCACCGCCTACCAGGGGAGAACGCCTTGGCAAATTCCCTACACACCCCGGGGAAACATTTCCTACACCCAAGGGACAAATTCCATCCTCCACAAGATGGATACAAGAAACTTTCCTAATACTATCAAAACCAGTAGAGTGTCTTTGCCGAAATGAAAAAGACAGGTGTATTTTCTGGAACCACACATTGGACCCAAATCTCCAGCATTTTATTAGAATGTTATCCTTGTATTTTCAGGTGTATGAGTGACCAGGACAGCTCATATGATATAGCAATTGTTGGTGGCGGTATTATAGGATTGGCCACTGCTAGACAACTTATCATGCGATATCCTAAACTCAAGTATTGTGTTCTAGAAAAAGAGAAAGAACTCTGTAAGATATACACAGTGATGCTTATGATTGTACTTAGTCAATTTATTACACTAGCGGTCTATTGTCAATGCTGCGTTCTGATTGGTTGAACTACTAGTAGGCTATAATTATAGCCTACTAGTAGTGAAACGTATCAGATTTGAAAGCCAGAAAATGGCAAATGACCAGATCAGAAAACGTTTTTGGATATACAAATTGACCTACTAGTGTGATTTGACTAAAACAATTATTCCTCTCGGCCTCATGGCCTCTGAGTCAGTTGACTCAGACCCCATTCGGGCTCAAAGAATAATTGTTAAATACATTCCATGTTAGTGTGAGGTTATTGGCTGTACAGTCACTTGGACATAATGTGTGAGAGAGCAAAATGAGCTGAAATGTGGGAGTTTCCCACAAACTCTGGAGTAGCTGATAGCCCGCAAGCAGCTGGGACCGTAAATACATACTTAGCATGTAGGCTAACAGGTTGGCATTGGAGGGAATAATATACAGAAAACTCCCTGTGGAATTTTCAAAATCCAAAATAGCCTATATACTGCCCAGAGGAGTTAATCCCAGAGGATTTAAACACAATAAATTTCTTCCTCTTAGTTTCTCGCATGACATACTGGAGGCTACAACAGACAGTTGTGACAGTGCAACCATTTCTTAAATGTGTATATCTCCATTACTTTTTTAGCATTATTGTAATGATAGGTGCTCTTTTTTACAGCGATGCATCAGTCAGGCCATAACAGTGGTGTCATCCACTGCGGCATATACTACACCCCTGGTTCACTGAAGTCTAAACTATGTGTAGAGGGACTGGATTTAACATATGAATATTGTGACGAGCATAACATCCCATATAAAAAGTGTGGAAAGGTACACCAGTGACTTTGGTTTCATTCATATTGTACTTCCTCTTTTGTTTCAAAATTAATAGTAACATGTCTAGTATCTTGTCATGCTGCTTAGTAGTGATATCATGAAGGTAAGTTCTTTTTTCATAAAGCAAGGAGGAAAGGTGACAGTGAAGTGAGGATTGCAAACCCTGAACACATATTCTTTTGTTGCAGATGGCTCAGATCTCAAGGGTAATGTGTAAATGATCCATATAGCCCAACTATAGAGGGAATTTACCTTGACTGAGGTCTTAGTTTTTGTAGCCAGCCAATCAAAATTTGAAGAAAAACAAAACACACCTTCCTCATTTTCTTTGGTCACGACTAAATGCAAGTCATACTTACTTTTGCTCCCTGCTTGGTTGTAGTTGAATCGGTTCTGATTGGGTTACACTGTAGGTGTACTTACTTTGTATTTAGTTTTCAACACTCACCTGAAATCAGCTCTATTTGTATCTGTTAATCTTCTCATTTGCATTTTTTAGCTAATAGTGGCTGTAGAGAACAGAGAGGTCCCATTGCTGCAAAATCTATATGAGAGAGGTATACAAAATGGAGTGAAGGGGTTGACAATGGTCGACAGCAAGGGGATCAAGGACTATGAGCCTCATTGTGAGGTATAAAAGTGTTTAAAATACATCAAAGCATTTACTTCAGCCCTTCCTTTGCAGTTTTTTGTATGAGTATTAAATTGATTTTAATAAAAAGTTGCATTTAAGGAGGGAAATGTTTTTGTAAACAATTAATTATTATGTGGAAGATTCCAGGAACTAGAAATGCTATTCCATGAATCTTAAACCCTTTTCTATTCTCTTTCGCTTCGCTCAGGCAAATAGAAATTATATCTTCTAATTTGTATAATAATGACAAACAACTGTTTCAGGAGGATCGCGCCAATCTTCCATAGAAAACTTAGCTTAGCAACAGTCATCGTTAGTCACCATTAAGGGTGTATATAGGGTATGTGACAATCTTGTTCCCAAAGCCTACTCTGCTGTTGTTGATTGATTCTGATTGTTGTTCGATTCTGATTGGCTGAGATTCCTACTTGCCATTTTGAAATTTGCCTAACCGACAATACCAGATGCCCTAGATTCTAGGACTTCAAGTTTTGTCTGAGCCCAGAGCCTCAGAGAGTCAGCATAACCAAGAGGCTCTGGAAATGAGATTGGGTTACGTGAATAGCAATTCCCAAAGGGAATTACATCATCAAAATTCAACACTTTTGATACATAAATTTAAAGTTAAGAGGGCATTGGGGCATGATTAAGATGGACTTGTTCTGGTTATCTGTCTCCACAGGGCATGTTTGCTATAGTTTCTCCCAACACAGGTATCCTTGACTGGGCAGAGGTTGCCAAGTCATATGGGAAGGACTTTAAGCAAGCTGGGGGTGACATATTTACAGACCACGAGGTATCTACAAGAAAACATGCACATATATATATATATGTATATGGAAATTAAATGTTTAATGCCCTTCAATTCCCTCCCCCTTCTCCAACCCTCTCCTGGTTTTCTACCATCCTGTCATCATGCCCCGCTTCTAAAACAGGTGCATAGCCAGACATTTTTATGATTTGCTACATTGTTTTCATAGCTCAACTCCCATTTTGAGCTGTACATTTATTGTATTTTGGGGGATTTATGAGGTACGCAAATGCGTATTGACGTACAGGATAGCTACACACCTGTCAAATCCCCTTCCTGATCTGTCAATCCTGCCCCCCCCCCCCCTCTTCCCCAAACACTCCCCCTTCCCCAAACACTCCCCTGGCTCAGCCATCTTTCCATTTCCCCCAAACCATTCCCTGGCTCAGCCATCCTGCCCCTCCCCAGTCCCTTTTTTGGATCAGCTCCGTCATCCCTGGTTTGCCATGAGAGACAGTGCTTATGTATTCTGGTAGTGATAGCTAGAAATATTTTTTCTTTTATCTTAGGTCACAGATTTTCAATGCACCCCAGAAAGTAGCAGAAGCCAAGACCGAGAATCAGGTTGGATGCATGATTTATATAATGGGGTTTTTAAAGCAACTTACTATCAGAAGGAAGGCCCATAGCTACATGCACGCAAATATGCACGTACACACCTCGTGAAGTCAAACGAATACAATAAATCTACAGTAAAAATAAAACTGAGCTGAGCTGATTGAAACAAAGAAGTGCGTACCTAAAAAAAAATTCTGGCTACGCGTCTGACACATTCTGACTGAATAAAGGAATAATATTGTCCAATATGTTTTTATTTTGTTACCTTGCTGACGAAGTTGATTTTTTTGCCAGGGTTAACTCGTCCTGTTACAATATCTGCAAAGAATAAGGTAAAAGATGTTCTGGAAAAGCGTTTCTTGATTATTCGTTTTATCTATGTCGTCCAATCATATTTCTGTTTATATCTTCAGAACCCAATTAACTGCCGTTACGTCATTACCTGTGGCGGACTGTACTCGGATCGACTCGCCGAGAAGTCGGGCTGTAATCGGGAGCCGAGGATTGTACCTTTCCGAGGCGACTACCTCGTTTTGAAGCCTGAAAAATGTCATCTTGTCAAAGGAAACATATATCCGGTAAAAACTCAAGTGGCATTTTCTATTCTGCGGCACTTTTATCTTTCCTGAGGCTTGGGTAATGGTCCTTCAGACTCAGCATGCCTGTTGTTCAGTTTTCGATCCCCTTTTCTACCCCTGTCCACGGTGGATGCTAAAGAATCCATTGTACTCTTCGTAAGGGTAGGGGATTGTCTCCCGGTGCTATTGGCTGGTTCTCGGAGGCACTACATATTCTGTAAAACAGCCCTCACGATTGTAAGCTGCGAGACAGCAATTTGCGCCATCCAATGCAGCCCGTTAAATCCTCCAACCTCGCTTTGAGTTCCCTCACGATGAGGAGAAACCCTTCCTTTTTTTTCGAGATACACTGGAGATGTCATTAAACTTTAGATTTTTTGGAGGAGATCAGCGTAAAGGCGTTTATAGAGAATTTTGTAATAAAGTAAAAAAAAAACGCATACCGGTATATACGAACCTAAAATTTAAGAACCTATTAGGCTGAAATTCTCATCTTAAATCCCCTTTTCTAAGAACCTAACATTTTCAATAGGTTCTTATTTTACAACAATATTAAGGTACAAATGAAAATACAGAAAAAATAGTCTAGGGTTACAGTCAGTATGATACAAAGAATGAAAACCATATGTGAACAACAACAACCAAAGGTTGAGATTTATGTTAAACACCGTGGAAAAATGGTGTTTTGCTGACGTTTCGAGCGTTAGCCCTTCGTCGGAGCTCCGACGAAGGCCTAACGCTCGAAACGTCAGCAAAACACCATTTTTCCACGGCGTTTAACATAAATCTCAACCTTTGGTTGTTGTTGTTCATGTTCACGTCTCCGCCGACGAAAACCATATGTATTTGCCAATACTGAATTACACAATGTAATTATTGAGAGTCCATGACAGCCCTGTATAATAAGTTACATATGCTGATTACTATAGTCCCCCTATCAAATTCAGTACCTATTTAGAACCTTAGTAACCTAAAATCCCACTAACCAAGGGCCTATTTAGGCTATGTTGAAAAAATCTAGGTTCTTATTAGACTGCTAGCAGCCCCTACGGTGGCGCGTCCCCCAGAGAAGCGCGAAGAGCTCCCGACAAACGGCAGAGGAGCGTGCTAGCAGTCCTACAATGATCCGGCCCCTGTCTGGGCCCAGAGGAGCGCGCTAGCAGTCCTACAATGATCCGGCCCCTGTCTGGGCCCAGAGGAGCGCGCTAGCAGTCCTACAATGATCCGGCCCCTGTCTGGGCCCAGAGGAGCGTGCTAGCAGTCCTACAATGATCCGGCCCCTGTCTGGGCCCAGAGGAGCGCGCTAGCAGTCCTACAATGATCCGGCCCCTGTCTGGGCCCAGAGGAGCGCGCTAGCAGTCCCCTTGAGAATATCCTGGCTGAAAAGCCTGTTTATTTCTGTTATGTTGCTTTACTAGTTCCAGATCCTAGTTTCCCGTTCCTTGGAGTCCATTTCACTCCGCGTATAGATGGCAGCGTGTGGCTAGGTCCAAATGCCGTGCTCGCGTTTGCGCGCGAGGGATACAAGCTTCTCGACATCAACATACGGGATCTAGCCGACGCTCTAGCGTACAGGTTTGTAACGTTTGTGGGATGTAGTTTGTCATTCACATGTTACTCGGGTGGTTAGGATAAAAGCACCGGTGGGAAGGGTTGCACCGACCGTCATAACTGTCTGCTGTAGCCCGCTGTGCGTTATTCCATACAACGTTTCTTGCGGGCGATATATTGGACTGTTCCACATTATATCCGTCACTCCCCTATCGAGGAACCCTCGAAATGGGTCGCTGTGTTTGGCCCTGGAATTTCCACAGGGTTTGTTGATTTTTACCCTAACATTTCCACGGGGGCTGTGATTTTGACCCTGTTATATCCACAGGGCCATTCATTTTACCCTGGAATTTCCACAGGGTATTCATTTGCAACTGTGGAATTTCCACAGGCCCACAAGAGAATGAGGAATTTCCACAGGTTGCTTCAAATTTCCACAGGGGTTGTACAGGGGTCTGGAATTTCCACAGGGGTAGAGCAATTTTTGAAAATATGGAGTTTCTCGATAGTGTGTGTGTGTGGGGGGGGGGGGGGGGGGGAGAGACGTTTTTTTTTTTGGAACAGCCCATCGTAGAACTTGGCATAAGCAGGGTGATAAGTATGACTTTCTTAAAGGGGCTCTCGCACGCTTGCTGGCCACTTCTCTGACAAGAAAATAGCTCAAATCGCAATCCAACTCCATCCTCTTGATAACAGGTCAAAACAACCTCCTAGAATTGCATTTGCCTAACACTTGAAATGTTTTTTCTATTAATCTGGAGGATTATTTTGATTACTACGGTCAAATGTACATGTGTTTTCATGGTTACAATTTTACTTGTTTTATGTCCACGGTGGACGAATGTTAAGCGTGCGAGAGCCCCTTTAAGAACCAGTGTCCATTATTCTGTTTTGGTATACCTATGTGCTCCCGTGACGCAGCAACCTTTTCTGAAATAGGTATATATAATTCCGTAGGGGTTTGCGCCGTTTGATGTTTAAGTACTTTTCGTTTGGTGTTGGTGAGTACTATAGAGGACTGTACCATGCAGCGCAAGTCAAACAGCTTCAGAAATACATCCCTTCAGTCACAGCAAAGGACATAGTCAGGTATGTAGCGCCAGACCACACAAAAAGGTTTTCGAAAACGGATAAAGTTTTTTTCCGGATAAGGCTCCCAACCACACAAAGGCCTCCCCGTGACAAACACTTGTACATACACTTAAAGAAATGTGCGCAGGTTTAACCCAAGCCTAGCCTTAAAACGTTCCGTTTTAAGAGAAGTTTTATAATACATACCGCACTAAAGGCCTGACAATCTTATAATGTAGTTTTAGCTTTTTATATTTTAACTCAATAATCAAACTGTTTTAACTTTTAGTTGCAATGGAATTTAATAACGACCATCTATTATACCACGCCACAGAAAATACAGCCAATCAGAATACAGGAATGGCGTTATATATTCGGCGGTTATTCCACTAACTGGACAACGTTCCCATCGTTGTCCTTTTTTTTTTCTTCGCATAGACACTCACCTGAAGGCTCGTGTGTATACTAGAAAATACAAGGACGCGTGGAATATTCTGCAGAATGCCACTCAAAAGCATTGTATAACTAGTATATGGAAACCAGCCTTCAGATAGGATTGATTCTATCCCGGGGGAGGGGGGGGGGGACTCCCATATATTTGGGGCGGGGGTACCTTTTAGAGTTAAAATCAGGCCTCTGGTACCTTTAGGGGGTAAAATTCGAACACAATTTCTAGATAAGTACCTGTTAGAGGTCCGTTTTAGCAAATCACACTTATTAGTAGCCTGAATTTCAGACGTATTTTCCCTCGTAAAAAAATACGAGAGAAAATTACGAGGGAATACGTCTTGTTTGTACCTTTTAGGGGTCAAAATCAACTAAGCGACGCCATTTTAAAGTACCTTTTAGGGGTAAAATCGAAAGTTCCCGACTAGCACCCCCGGCGGAATATATTTGAATCGTATGGTATATGTCGTCCTCAAAAGAAACACAAAAGATATATCATGCATGCGATTCTATATCGGAAATCGACCCTTTGATCGACTTTGAGAAAAGGGATCAAATCTGACTCGGTGGTAATGCACAAGAATCGCATAATTGCAGAAGTGAATGCGAAACAAGGTGTTTATTATACCATACTTTATTTACATCACAACAAGACAGCTTTTCAACTGACCATTACATTGAATGTTATTCTGTTTAGTAATAATAATATTAATAATATTTATTACTTGTTATGCGCATGTTAGCATGTGGATAAGATCAAATGCGCATTACATGAATATTAAAATACAATTCCTAATATAAAGAGATGAAATATATTTACATATGTATAATAAAAAATACCAAGGTGTAACGAATTCTGTACATTCTGTTTGGCTCCTAAGAACCCGGGTTATTTATTTGGAGTACCGGGCTGACTAAAAATAGTACCAAAGACAATCTACCGGGGTATTATAGACTTTGTGTTCAACATAACTGTAACATAAAAGACCAGAGATGACATAATAGTCAGTATAGAGGTAATTTTGGTGCATCTAAAAAATGGAATGGTCCTGAAGCAGGCGGTTATTCAAAAAAAAAAAGTAGCCGGCCAGTTTGGTTAATTTCAGTGGCTCTTTTGTCTGGGATCCGATGAAAAGTAGCCGGCAGCTTGTTCTGACAGCACTGCGCAGATCGGCTAGTCTCTCAGTTTTTACCTTTTTTAGTTTCCAGTGCCCCATGTTGTTGTTTTTTTAGGTCCAGAGCCAGTATCATTGTAGTATGGGCAGAATAGTTATAGCGAGTCCTTCGATTTTGAGTTCGTTGGTTCCTTTTTCTCACCTCACTAAACATGAGCAGTGCCTTGTCTCTCTCGCTCAACTCGGCAAATTCTGGGGTTGATGGAACTTGCCATGTTTTCTTCTTGAATTCCATTTCCATGAAATCAGGCTCCTCTTCAAATCGCGCGGCACCTTTCACGAGCGAACCTGATGATACGCTTGCCGATGCGTGTCGCTGATCTTCAAGATTTGTTTCACCACCATCTATGATAGTTTTTTCACTGTCGTGATTCGGAAATGATTTGGTTATTTTTTCCGTCGTTCTCTCTTGACTGTCAAAATCTTTCCAAGCTGAATTCTCCCTCTCCTTTCCTCTCTTATCTTTTCGCCGAAACATTTTTCTAAACATTTCCATTTAAAAAGAGTTTTCAGCCCCTTAACATGCCCTGGCGAAAGTGGTATAGCTATGTCAGTAGTGTAGTAGCTTTTATATTGGATACAATGACGTGATTAGGCATTCAGCTACGTTATACCTCGTGCGAAAGTAATTAGACCTTTAATTAGCTCGTTAATTAACAATGATAGTTACGTTAGCTAAGCATTACGATATATTTGACGCGTGTTATGTCCAGGTTTTAGACGAGCAGCAAATATTTTTCCTGATATGGGGGATGGCTTGGTACAGCAATCTACACGAACAATTTCCAACAATTTTATTTGGCACATCAAGTACATGGAAAATCGATTTCAACGCCGCGAGTTTCGAGTATTTCATGGTAACAGTTTGGTACGGCACATGATAAGAGCGGCGTATGTACTAGGCCTTAGCTGCGTTACCTTTTGCGTAAGTAATTAGACCCTAAGATTAATCACGTTACATGAAATCCGCTCGTTAATTAGTTATAAACATTTAATAATTATTTTTCTCACTTCGTGTTTCGAAATACAGGTAGTTTCGTAACACAGGGTGTGTCTTTAAGGATTAATTACTTTCCCTAGCAACTGTTATTACTTTCCATAGCAACGATTAGTTACTAACAATCCTTAATTACTTTCCCTATAACAACCATTAGTATAATTACTCAAGTGTAATTCTGCGCGCTGATTGGTGGAGAGCTTTGTTTTCTCTTGTTATAATTACCATTATAGTTATAATTATATAGCCAGCTCGAAATCCCATTGTGCCGGCAGATCAATTTTTCTTGAATCGTCCAATTATTTTTTAATTGGATCGCGCGCGCTCTAATTGGACAGTTTGCGCTAAAATTGGACAGTTTGGGTTTGAACATGGATGTTATATAATTAATAAATAACAGGACTCCATGCTTGTCCAATTAAGAAAAAAATGGATGATTCCTCGGAACTCCAAATTGGACTCGGCCTGCGGCCTCGTCCAATTTTGGAGTTCCTCTGAATCATCCAATTTTTTCTTAATTGGACAGCATGGAGTCCTTATATATATGCTAATCACCTACCGAAAGGATTGCGCGCGCGAGTTTGGTATGACCGTGAAAAAAATCCGGCCCAAAAAGACGGTCACTTCAGTGGTCTTAACTGGTCTTTATGAAGTGTAATTGCCTTAAAAGATCCGATTTTGTAGCCACGCAAGGCCAATCAAGCCGTTAGGCAAAAAGCGTACGCGTCAATGCTGACGTCAGCAATGATTCGCCGTCAATTTTTGTACGTGATTGGACGAGTGACTTTAGACATTTATCAGATAGCTATGTGTAATAATTCGCGAAAAAACCTTTAAAAACCGATAAAAGAGCTATTTATCTGCATTTCCAAGCAAAGTCTATGTTGACTTCAGGCCAGGTTACCAAGGCCTTGGGACACTTTTTTCGGCCGTTAACATTTTGATTCGGACCGAGCAGGGTTTGAGCTTTAAAACGATACCAAGAACTGCAACCCCAGGGGTGCAGCCAGATTGAAAATTTCAGGTCTTGGCTACTAGACTATTATGAATCACTTGAGAAATTATACTAAAACGATTATGTAGCCTCAGGTTCCTTGATTTTCGGCGAATAGTTCGCCGATAATCACTAATTGTTAAATTATTACTTTCCCTAATAACTATTATTACTTTCCACAGTAACGATTTATTAATTTCCTTGGCAACGATTTATTACTTTCCCTATAGCAAGCTGCTGCGTGATATGTAACAATTAGTCGCCGAATCGAAGGCGAGATGATTATCGGCGAATAGTCACCGAAACGAAACATTCACCGATAATCACGGAGCCCGAGGCGACTAATTGTTTTAGTATAATTGCCTTAAAAATGCATGAATAATTAATAAGAAATACACAATAAAAAAACACAATTAGAAATAACGTGGATTTTCTTTGCCAAATTTACAAGTTTTTTAAAACTGTATTACTATTATATTACTTTAGAGTGCATTCAGTTAATAAAAGGATTTTGTCGTAGACTGTAATTTAATTTATGTATTTGGCTTGTTGGTTTCGTGGCCAATACCGAATCCGCTTTGTTCTCTCTTTCAGTGGTCCCTCTGGTGTTCGTGCCCAAGCTCTTGACAGCGAGGGCAAGCTGGTAGATGATTTTGTATTCGATGGCGGTGCTGGTGAAATCGGTAGTCGGGTGTTACACGTCAGAAATGCACCCTCCCCAGCCGCTACTTCCTCACTCGCAATCGCCAAAATGGTCGCCGATAAAGCGGCAGAGAGATTTGGGCTTTGATTGGATTCGTATGGGTTCCGTCTGTCAACACTGTTCGATGTCCTTCAACTTTGTTCGACAAACGTGCGGCCTACCAATCTCGAACCCGGAGCATCATCTTCCCTGAACCCAAACTCAAAATGGAATACAGTAAAAAACCGCATAAAAGAACATGTGGTTTAAAAACACTTAGGCTGAAATTTGGTCAAAATGGTACCTTATACATAAGAACACATGCAGCCTGAAAACCCGGCGTAATCAATCGAACAAATCCGAACAAAAAATCAATCGAACTCAATCGAACACCAATCGTTCGATTTGTTCGGCGATCGAACACAATCGAACTCGAGCTTTGCTGTGAGTTCGATTTTCGAACAAAATCGAACACCATCAATCGAACAGATTGGATTGTTCGATTTTGTTCGGTGTTAAGTTATGAGTAATGTGTGACAGGGAAAATAAGTATAGTTAACAGCAATTAGGGGAAAGAGGGGACTCCAAAACCTTTGGGATGGGGATGCTTGCCGTCCATGTTATTTTTAGGGGTTAAAATCGACTCTTTTGACCTTTTGGAGGTAAAAAAAAGGAAAGGCATTTGTTTACCACATTATTTCCGTCTTAAAACATCAGGCAGCATATTTTGGCGTGAAGGCATTTGTCGACATTTGGTTTATTGCCTTAACATTGTAGCTTAACCTCTATTAGTTCAGGTGTGTTACAAATCTACACTATATTCGGACTTGTTGGTAATTTTTAGGAGTCAAAATCAGCTAAAACCACTCCCAATTGGTACCTTTAAGGAGACAAATCTAAGGATGTTTAACGTTCGATTTCCGAACGTTCGATTTTGTTCGATTGTGAAGATTTTGCTGTGAGTTCGATTGTGTTCGATTGCCGAACAAGTCGAAAATCAATCGAACGATTGGAAGTCGATTGAGTTCGATTACCGAACGTTCGATTGATTACGCCGGGTGAAAAATGAAAATTGTTCTTGTATAAAATAATTGCTGCCAGTTAGATTCGAGTACAGTAACCCACTTTGTGGTTGAGTACCCAGGAGATCAATATGATGTGCTAGACCATGCACACACAGTTCTACAGCAGGAATTCCAGGGTAATTTAGCAATTGTTTTTTAGACTTGACTAATTGTTGTTACTAAATGACTGTTACCTTTCTAGTGTATGGAGTATTTGATGTTAAGAAACAACTTTAAGAACATTTTCAGGCTGATTTTGCAGAAGACACCCAATATATAAGAACAAAATCAGCCTGATTCCCCAAAACACCTGTTCTTTTATGCGGGTTTTTACTGTAGTGATAAATGTTACAAATTTTTCGCTCTATATAAGGGAATCTAACTTTTTGTGAGCTTTGGAATCCGGAATCCAGCTAATCGAATCCGGGGTATGGAATCTTTGGAACCCAGGGTATGGAATCCCAAATCCAGAGGCTGGAATCCGGAATCTGAATAGCTCTTGGCCTGGATTCCCTTACATGGGTCGAAAGTTCCAGGGGCAGCCGTATACACTTGGGAAAATTGTCCCGGATACAAGACGACTCCGGTATCATTTGTCAACGGAGACATTTTGCCGTTTACACACAAATTTGTCAATCCGGGATCATACTATCACGGATTGGGGTCAAATCGCCAGAGACGCGTCAATGGTTTTGAGTGGGATCATGTATCTGTATCAAGAGCTCATAATTATGAGCTCTTGATCTGTATACATTTATGTCCGTGCTATTTTGTAGTGTAAACGGTTCGCCCATCCGTACACTCGAAAACGTGTCTCCGTAGAAATTTCGTCTCCGGATAATGAAAACGTGGGACGAAAATTTTCAAATTTCCTCCAGCAAAATACAGTAAATGTATGGGAAAATTGCCCGAGAAAGGGGGGCCGCGGCCCCTTTCCCCCTGAAATCCACCCCTGAGTTCCATAGTTTTCTGTGAGGCAAAGAAAGATCGATCCCCACGGAACATTGTCATGAAGGTTAAACAGAAAACTCAAATAAACTCATTTGATTCTAACATATATAAAATTCCTTATATTTTATAAATGCTTATTCCTCGTAAATTCAACACACAATGTAAAATATATTTCACTCTGGATTAGTGTTGCAACATTCGCTATCACTAAAATTCACTCCTTCTCACGGGCATTAGGATAACATATTGGTAGAATATTGGAGCTCTTCGCAGTATTTTCTATAAATATATAGTAACTCTTAAAGAGACTAGCGTGTGTGACATAAAAAACAATACGTCTCATTTGTATCATTGATTCCTGTAAAAATAGAATCAGAATAAACGAGATAGAATATTTATAAATATACAGCACCTCTAGAGTATTTAGCCTGCTAGCCGGCTCTACAGTGACGCCACAGGAACCCCGCGCGCACCCTAACGAATTCTCTGGCAAACCCACTGGAGAGCCGGCTCACAGTCTATAGAGTATTTTACTAGAAATTGTGATTTGCGATCTTTTTTGCAAAATACAAACGTTATATTTGCATTTTGACGTTATTAATTTGATATAAAAGTCTTTGAAATATAACATCGTTGACCCTGGAATTTCCACAGGGACTTCCTTTTAGCCCAGAATTTCCACAGGGTCCTCATTTGCAAGTTTGGGATTTCCTCAGGGGTAACCTGGGATTTCCACAGGAGAAGAACAATTTTGGAAAATTTAGAGAATTAAGTTCGTTGTCATGACTACCCCGCCTGCAGGCGGTACTGGGTGTTTTTACCGCGGAAAACCCGGTTCGTTCGCTGATCGGGTGTCGTCTTGGAATTTTGAGACGCGCGTTCCCGGGGGCGAGCGCAAAATCGGGCGAAGGGGAGGGACCGGGACCGCGCGTCTCAAAATTCCAAGACGACACCCGATCAGCGAACGGACTGGGTTTTCTGCGATAAAACACCCAGTAACTACCAGCAAGCAGGCCATGTCATGAGCAGGATTCTTGCCAAGTGAATTCCATTCGACACTAAAAATCAAGACGGCCCGTTGTATAGGAAACGTTGTCCCGTCTAGCTGAGATACTCGGGGCGAGGTATTTTTTTACTACACGACGTCCCGGGACGAAAAACAACACCAAGATTCACTTTAGACAGGCAAGAGGATGGGCGCGTCCTCCTTAGAGAGGTCACAAGCCCTAGGTGAGGCCAAACCCTTTACTGTTCTCGATCGCCACAATCAAACGCTCCTTCAGCTTCGCTTGATCCTGATAAGCAGGTAGGAGTAACCGGTTAAAACAGGTTAGCGCAGATGGCAACCTATCCGAGTCTGGCCCATGCTTCTGGATCACTATGGTAAGATTTGACAGCCCTTTGAGCGGCACCCTGTCACTTCCGGTTACGAACATCAACATGGCTTTCTTTTGTTTGATTGTCATTTCGTTAAACACGTTCCATAGCATTCTGTTAGAAAAAAAAACAAGTTAAAATTGGGAAATTCCTTGTGTTCGTATACTCGAATTTAAAAGGCGACATTGCGCGAGACTTTTTAAAAACGGGAGGTTAAAGAACTGCCAAAAGAAATGGACACTAAATTTAACAGAAAGTATATTTTAGTATCTAAATTTAAGTAATTAGACTAATGTCTATAGATATATGTCCAACAAAACTCTCTTCGTAAAATCACGAAATTCTTGCCATTTTCACCATAAATTCGAAAACAACGGCTTTGACAAATCCCAGGGACTTGTCCCAAGAACCTGCCCCTAGTGTGTACTCCTGTTTTTGCGTTGAAATTTCAGTCGCGGGGACTAAATATGTGTCCCTGGGACAAGTCCCAGAAATCAAACTGGTTTGATTCGTGGGACTTGTCCTTGGGACAAATTGTGCATTTTTTTCTATTGTGTAAAGGCCGGCACAGACTAGGGGACTAGTCCCTGGGACTTGTCCCCTAGTCTGTGCCGGCACTTATTCTATGTCTAATAGAATGGACGATTCCAGCTATAATGCGTCGCGCATGCGCTGCATGTCGGTAAAGATACAACATTTGACGAACAAAGTGTAAAGAATGCGCGCACAACATCCTGATACATTTCGAGGGCATTTCCATTCTACCGAGGGAGGCTCTGGTGATGCGCGAGATTTGACACAGAGTCGTTGAGAGAAATAACTTTCTGCGCATGCACCAAGAATCGGCCAATCAGCAAAGGCCTTCAAATGCCTGTAACCGGAGCCTCCCTCGCGAGGTGACGAATCGGGAAGCTCTGGATAAGTGTGCGCGCGCTTATAGCTGGAATGACCCTCCTTGGAAAATACTCGCGAAATATACCCTTTCCGGGATACGTTGTCACCCAAAAAGCCTATAAGCTTGGTGCGCTAGGGAGTATGGGTAAAGATTTATTTAAATTTCTGTAAAATATTAGAAACAAACATGCTTGGAAATGTGCTAAAATTTAATCATTTCACCTGTGGTTGCGATAACTGTCTGAATTCATATCAAACAGTAGCAGTTTAAATGTCCCCATCATCCTTTGCGCTTCAAGCTTATAGGCTTTTGGGGTGACAACGTTTCCCGGAAACGGTATATACTATTTAATTTTTCAAAAAACTAAACGACCTTGAAATTCAGTGAAAAGAAGGCAAATAGCGTAACAACGTCACTTGCCTGATAGTAGGATGTTGCGGAGAATAGCCATCATCATAAGTAGCAGCCTTCTGGAGCTCGCTGAAATCCAGTACTGGCGAGCCGCAGATCAACAGCTCCAGCTCCTCAGGGCTGAACAAAGTCAGCGCGGGACCGCCACATACCTGTGCAAGAGCCGAAGAGGGACGGCAAACAAAAAGGCTGCTGCATTGAGTTTTTCTATGGGCTTTATAGAAGCGGGATAGCTCGGCAGAGTCGAAGTTCATTCAAAATAACCAGAAGTTCCAAATAGAATTGAGTTTCAGCTTTCTAAGAGAAGTTATAAAAGCATATAACAATTTCTCTACTTCCAATTTCAGATACATTTTGATGAAAATATGTCACAACATAATCTTAACCACTACGTTCTCTGAGCCTAATGTCAAAACAGAAACAAAAAGGACACGCTTCTGTTCTTCTGTTCCTTTTCTTCTTTACGCGTAAATACAAAAATACGGTATCTAGCTTCAAAAAGTGGGGGTGCTCAGCCCCCCAGTTCAAAAAGTGGGGGTGCTCAGCCCCCCAGTTCAAAAAGTGGGGGTGCTCGAGCACCCCCTGTCCCCCCGGGCCCGCCGCCTATGCACAATATATGACCCATTTCTGTCACGTGAGTCGCGCAATTATTACTAAATTGAGAAGCACTTTTGAAGCAACAGCAATACCAAATTGAACAGTCTGTTGCAGGAAATCAAACGAAAACTCGCAAACAAGCCTTTGGAAGCTAGAATTTCGTTACTCAGTCACGTGAGTCCATGGAATTGCCGATATTATAATACAAAAACTAAGAGGGCAGGGACAACATGGTACACAACAGTAAACAAAGGTTGGCCAACAAAACGTTTATTTAAAGAAACTTTGAACTGCGTTGAACTTTCTCACTGCTGCAAAAATTGGTTTCAAAGCTAATTAAATGACTTTCGTTTAGCAGTAGACAAGAGAAAATGATATATCATTTTCTCTTGCAGTAAATCAACCGTTTTAGTCAAATTCTATTACTATTACCGCCTCTGATTGGCTAGCTACATTATGATTGGCACCTACCTTGTGGAACCCATTGGAGAAAGCGTCAAACTGTTTGGCGACACAATCCACCAGGAGGTACTTAACATACAGTTCTACAAACTTGTGTCTGTTTGTATTGGTCACAGGGACGTTTGCACCGTCAGGGATTAACTCATAATTTAGCACTTTCCCATACTCCACTGTCGACACCTGAAACAACACAAAAATAGGTACCCGATGGGTACGTGAGGCTATAGCGAATAGTTTCGCCGACAATCACGTCGTCTTCAGCAACTACAGTAATTGTTCAATATGACCAATAATAAAAACTGCAATCATGGTAAAATAGCTTGACTACAATCTCTCCCCGTGAGAGATGTGCAGTGCAATTCAAGGGAGTCATCTTAAAGGGGCACTCGCATGCTTGCCTGACAGGCAAATAATTCAAATCGCAATCCAATTCCATCCTCTTGATAATAGATAAAAACAGTATAGATTTGTATTGATTTAACAGTTAAAAGGTCATTTAACAAACCTGGACTGTTATTTTGGTTATTCCCGGTAATCTTAAATGTATTTTTGGTGATTAGAATTAGACTTACTTTTGGACAGATTGTACAACAATAAAGCGTGCGAGTGTCCCTTTAAAACAGGCCTACCTGGAATGTGTAACAGAAGGTATCCTCTACGTCCCCCTCGTACTCGAGCAACTGCTGTAGACTCCTTCCAAGGGAGGGCTGCACCCCTACAAGGTCCTGAAGGGTAGGGGCGCGGCCCTGGAGTTTCTTGTATATGACAAGCGGAAAATGCACATCTAAGATGACTCCATTGTATATGGCGAGACCAAGGACAATGCCAACAAGTTCAAACTCCATCAGAGACTCAAAGGAAGCTCCATCTAGCCAGACTGCTCTGCTCTCTTCAATATATGAGAACATTCCATATTCTGGGTAGTAGAAAGTATTTTATACTCAAAATGTCAGGTACCTTGGTGGAGCTAATGTCTGCAAGTGATACAGTAGTCATATTACTGCAATTTTTATAATTTTGCAAACTCTGTGCGAACATACCATGGTTTGGCATCAATCAAACCAGTGAACAGCTCGGGGTGATCTAACGAAGGCTTTGAGACTTTTATGAACTTATTTATGGACTAGCTAGGCTTCAAAACGAAATTTTCTAGCATAAAATGCAAACAAAATTCCATGCCTGTCTTAGAAAGATTGATGGACGAAAGCCAAAATGCCAGTATGGTGTTCAGAAATGTAAAGTGGGAGTTTGCAGAATTATGAAATCGAAGTAATGTATTTTAACGGCGAGCCCTGCACTGAGGATGGTTGTACCTGCATCCCCATGGTTCTTTTAACGTCCCACTAATTCCAGTGGAAAGGGCCTAGTGGACAATTGGGCAGCAGTGTAGCCAGCCAATCAATACAGACTGGAGGAGAAATTATACTGGACAGGTACATTACTGTACCCAGAGCTCTGCAGCTCTTCACCTTCTGGGGTAGGCCACTCTGGTAACAGCCTGATTTTCAAGGATGGATCATGCGCAGACAGTTCTTTCTCTCAATGGCTGCATCAAATCTCATGTATGCATCAGTAGCTGTTACCAGACCCTCCCCCATGAGGTGGCAAGCCAGGGAGCTTTGTGTATGACAATGAGGACAGGTACATCTCAGGCCTATAGCCAGAAGAAAATCGTAACCAGGGCAGAGTGAGCCAGATTTCCATTTTTCTGTGACTAATGGTTAAACTAGGTTCTGGTTTGTTCAGTAAAAAAAAAACAAGGTGAGCTGGCTACGGGCCTGCATCTGAAGACCTATAAAAGTTGCTGGTCTTCCTTAGAATACTGCATCCTAAATTAAACAAGCAATATGAAATCTCACCAGTATCAAAGATGCAGTCTACAATCACATGGAAAAACTCTTTCTGTAGGCCACCCATATCCAAGCCCTGCTCACCACCGCCTACATATTTGATCTTCAAAGGCTTTTTTAGGTCAATTCCCTGTGGAAAAGAGGAAAATCTTTCACATTGGGGTTTAAGTCACATTAGTATGATCCAATTGTGCATGTTGTCCCTCACTATACCTTCAAGTGAATTTGACTAAGTGTGTCTCTAATGAGGTGATCACGCCGAACCTCCAGCACTAAGAATGGACACATGGCTGACTTGACTCCATCATTAATTCTCCTAGTCTTTTCTGTCTCCTCAAATATCCTCTGCACTTGTTGGACTCTTGCCTGGTGCACTATTGCATTCTGGTACTCGGCTCGCATTTGCCATACTGCATCAATGTGCATAACACGCACCTAAACAGAAAAAAACATTTTTTACATGAAACGTCAATAAAATACTGTAATGTAACAGGTTAGAGTGGATGTTAGATGAGTGATGAAAACTAAACACAATGTAAATACACTTATCAAATCAGGAGCGAGACAAATTAAACAGCTGACCAATCATTGGACGAAGTAGTACAGTATTGTGTTTAGTTGTCAGCCAAGAAAACAACAGCCAATGCTGGTTTTTCTTTGCATTCTCATTGGCCAACTAAATTGGATTTACTTTTGACAGTCACCTGAAATCCACTCTACCTCCTATGCAAAAACTTGATATACCTTCACATGTGAAAATCATCTTACTTGTTTGTGCTCAATACTCTTTTTCGAGATTTAATTTTTAACTTCTATGATGTTGTCCTTTTTTGGACTTTAAAAAAGTAACTGACAGAACCATGCAAGAAATTTTCAAATGAAGAATTTCAGTCATTTTTTGGTGATGTCATCTGGCCCATTTTGTGAGACATGGCCCTTTTATATTGTCGTGTTGGCATTTTGTAGCTGCTTAAGAGTAAAGGTAAGCTAATCATAGGCATATGTAAAACAAAGCACATCCTGTACCTTTGAAGCAGGATCTAGAAGGAAAGGGAAGTCCAGAACAGAGAGGCTTTCCTTGCTCACAGCACCTGGCAGTCTAAACAGAAACAAAAAATATGATTGACTAGTGTGGTCATACTGGTCCTAGGTATACTATATTTACTATGCAAACTCAATTTGCATTTGTAATTGATCCCCTGGGGATTATGCAAATGAGTCAATAAAAGGGAGTACACATGTTACCATTGTCACTCTACTGGACCCCGTTGAACTGGAAACATTTAGTGTGGTATGGAGAAATCAAGAAAAAACTTCAAACTAGGATACCCAGGATGTACCTTGTAGCCATCTGCCAATTTTCATATTCCTTTTTGAAGTCTAACTTCTTTGACAGCTCCTCGCAGTAGAAGGCAGAAACTGTTAACTGTTCCTCTGAGGGATGCTGTTCCTCTTGTGCAAGTTTGTAGGCATCAAAGAACAGAGCCACCACTTTACAAATGTCAATTAAATAAGGCTCAGTGCACTGATTAGGGTGGATGTGACCTCCTAAAAAATCACAGAACACCTGGGGAGAAGAGACAAGAAAAGGAGTAAATCAGAGTAGATCAGGGGAGTCAGTATATTTATAACTAGGGGGCTGCTGTCCTTGTGTGGGCAGCAAGGAGATGTGCAAGGCAGAGACTGCTAGGGGGGTTGGTGCCAACCAGAGCTTGATTGGTTCACAGAACAAAGGATGCTATTCAATCTATGGTTGGCACATTAGCATTACAATGGCAATGTTGATAAACAGTGAATAACGCTATTAGCAAATTACAATTTTTTTGTGTGCTGGAGAAATGTTTTCCAGTGTTTTTGGAGCAAGCTCATTGGAGATTCATGTATTCATGCTTTCTCCTTTTGTCAAGGAAATAAATGTGTTAAAATCATTTGCAGTGCAACCTGCAATTCGAATTTCTTGATTGACATGACATAGGTAACTGACCAACCAAATGTCTGATTGAACAATCCTTTATTAATCAGTCAATAATCTGGCTGCTTGTGACTGACTGGCTGTCAATCATTTGATAGACAGTTAGTCAATAAATAACAATATAATACAGTTTTAAGTTAATGTTATGACAGTTTGTTACTGGCCTTAGTAAATCAAAACTTAAGACAATAAAGAAAATTTAATTAAAAAGACTCATCAGGATTATTGAAGGGCATAAACCCTAAAAGCTTAAATTACATAACACATGCTTTATTTCTAATTTTACCTTGACAAGTCTTTGGAAATCTCCCCGAGGAAAGACTGCCAGCTTTTTAACCAAAGCTTGACGAGTCTCTGGCAACAATGCATTCAGCACACAGCATAACTTTCGCAGTAAATCTTGCGACTTATGAAGAAGTGGGTTTTCCATCAGAATAATAAGGTGGTATACTTCAGCAGGAGTAACTACATAAGATTCCAATGTAAGAAGATGAATTTCTGTAGCATTCAGCAGGGGAGACGTGAATGTTTCTTGTGGTTCAAGGCTAAGTAGGATCTTGTAGGCTTCTGGACAGCAGCAACATCTAGTTCATTGGATTCCTTTCTGAAACTCTCATTGAGGGCATCTATAGATGTAAAAACTGTCCTGATTGTATTTAATAGAAAAGAGGGATCTTGGCATTCAGTGTAATTGTCAATTGTTGACATTAAAGTAGGCAGGGTTAGATGAGTCAGGGAAAATTCATTTACCAATCCAGATGACATTTCAAGAGCACATTCCTTCTCAAAATCCTCAATGTTCAGGAATTCATTTAGGGAGCTATTTGATCCAAATAACTCATTTGGCATGTCAGTTAAATTTGTCACCAGATTACCTGTCAGATTAATTTTTGAAAATTCTGGGTCAAAATGGGAAGGGGAGGTCAGGTCCTGTCCTTTGCTGTCATTCTTTTGAGAGGAGATGGGTTGCTCTTCTGTAGGATCAGGTACAATGTTTCCTGAACCTTCTAGAAGTCTATCAGTGCATTCTCTTGTGCTGCGAGGGCTGCAAGTCCTTGCCCTACCAGTGAATTGACCACCCACTATTTCCCTTAATTCTGTAGAGAGCAAATCTGGATTACTCTGACAATGGAAGAGTTCTCTGCTTTGAATGGACCAAGAACGCTCTCTTCCAAACTGATTTAGACTGCTCTGAGAGTTATGCAAGCTTGTCTGGCTAGCTATCAACTTTCCAACACCAGCCAAACCAACTTCATCCTGGGGGCTGGTAAATAATGTCTGGAATGGTGTGGTACTAAACAGGCAATGTAAAAATGGCCTTGGTTTATCAGGTTCTCCAGCAAACAGATCATCTGGTAGTGCCTTTTTCTGGTTTTCAACACAAAAATATTTCCTGTTTCGAGATGCCAGTTCAATGCTGACAATTGCTGCTAGCTGAGGACTAAAACTTGCTTCAAGACATCCAGAAAAACAAAACCTATTCACACAATCACTCTGTCCACAACCTTCAGTCATCTGATAATAATATCTTTGAACCAAGTCCTCAAAATGCTTCTTCACCGCAGAAAAACTAGAATTAGGTTGGTCATAGCTTCTAGGAGGGACTGCCTCTTTCAGGGATAAATTCGTATCGGATAGCGCTGCTAAATTGCTAGCACTCAAAGTTTTCCCAGAATTAATTCGCAATGACCGATTGATCTGGGCAAGGCTATGGGACCGACGCGAGCTATCCAGAGCCAAATTTGACAACGAAACAGAAATGCCACCGCCGTCCCTCCGTAGTTTTGGTTGACTTGAATGCCTTGTGAGCTTGTTGAACTTAGCTATAGACTCTCCTGTTTGAAGGGAATGTCTTTTCTGACGGTTCGTTGGTGCTTTGGGGGGCTTGGACGACACCGCATCAGGTTGACTCCCACGACTTTCTGCGTCCATTTCCATGACAAAAACTCCACGAAAATTATGTCAAGTCCAGAGAGAAGGAACAGCGTTCTGTTCTGATTGTCCTTTCGCTTAGAATTTTAATTTGCAGCATGACTTTTCTTTGAAGTTTGCGGGGAAACTCTTCAAATTCCAGAACAAAAAGACCGCCAACTTGTGTTGCCCGGGACGACGGTGACGGCGGTCAGAGGAATCCCATGTGAATACACACCACAGGGAACCCAAAGCACAAATACTTAAAAATCCTTAAAATCCTTTCACTCCTTGTGGAAAACAAACATAATTTTTCTCTTTTTATCGCAAAAAGCCACATTTCAGTATCAAATTTAACTGAATTTATAAGTAAATTTTAACAAATGAAAAAAATATATATATATAATCAAAGCACGGGCTTCCTTTGCATTCCAAATATGGAAACCGGCTACGCGGCAAATTATTTACATTTCCCTTCCAGAACCAACAGTCAACATGGCAAAGTGGTAAGAAAATTTAGTTCCTGTCCTTTCGATTATAACTTTGACGCCTTTAATGATATCCCAGCAATTCAAATTACTCGGTAGAATCATCAATCTGTACTGCTGTAAGGATTGAGCGGCACTGTTTTCTGACTGAATGGTTTCAATTTTTACTTCTGAAAAGCACGTCTTGTGATCTTTAAGCTTAAGCTTTTATACGGTTATCATTTCTTCAAGAGCAAGGATCAACATTTTCTAGAAAGGAATGTTTTGCCTTTTAAGTACTTCATTAAGCTCATTTTGTGACGAAGGATAAGAGAGAGGCAGAAATAATGGGAATTTAATGGCGAAAAAGAGTGAAAATTAATTTAATGAAAGAGAAAAATGTGACCTGAAGCATGTTTATCCCCGCCCACCTTACAAAGTGTAACCTTGTCATTGCATAGAACCTTGGTAAGTCATTCCCACATCCTATTTGCTTTGCATAGACAGTTCAATAGCAGTTTTTGCAGCTAGTATATGAAGTCATAATGTATCAGTCAATTCCAGCGGTGACCATGCCCCCCCGGGCATTTGGTCATTTCTAAAAATAAAACTGAAAATTCCCCGCCCCCGGGCTAGCAAAAATGCAGAATACCCCACGGCGGGGAACACAAAAAGCGGGAAAATGCCCCACCCCCGGGACGAGAAAAAGACGGTAACTCTGCGTGACAAAGCTTCACAACAAAAACTTCAACTCCATTTATACTGTCCGAGCATTTGCAATTCGTTTTTTTTTTAAATGTACTTAGTTTTCTCGTCTTTGAACGAGTTCTCATTTCACTGAAAGTGAGACAAAATATAAATAAAGAAGTGACATTCCTAGGCCATTCGCGGTTGTAGCCATTTAGCTGCATCTCTCAATGCGAAATTTACCTTTATTCTATTTGCAGAGCAACTATTTCGCAGTTATGTTAATTGACTTTTTGCGGAATTGGAACTCTGTTTATAGTGTCAATTCATTTTTATGTTTTTCCACTGAGACGAAATTGCGAAATCTGTTTCTTCTCTATAGAAGACGGCGTTAACTGTGAAATGTGCAAATGTGTCAGTCTCCAAACTTGGTGTATACGGGCCATGCTCTGCATTATATTTTATGTGGCGTTATTTTCTGTAACTGGGTTGTAGTTCGCAAAACCCGATGCGCTTGAGATGAGAAAACCAAAATTCCCCACCCCCCTCCCCCGGGGAAAAACAATTCCCGACCCCGGGGCCAGCAAATTTTCAAAATTCCCCACCCCAGGGAAGGCACTGGTGTGCAAATGCCCCACGGTGTCCGGGGGGGGGGGGGGGGGGATGGTCACCGCTGGAATTGACTGATACATTATTGCTAAATAGGGGACATGTACAAGTGCTGTTATCCAACCTCTTTTAAATGAGACCACAATGTCATATGGGCCATTATTAAATAAACCATGAGGACCAATTAAATGGAATTTATGAAATTGTGGCCCATGAAGCGGAGTAATTTATGAAATCATGACCCATAAAGTTGAGTAATTTATGAAATCATGGCCCATAAAGCTGAGTAATTTATGAAATCATGATGAAGTTATGTAATTATGAAATCATGGCCCATGAACCTGAGAGTTCTAATCAGAAAATAATATAATACCTCCATCATTTTTCTTCACTGGACAAACAGCAGCAAAATTGTCAATTTCCTAAACATGGTCTACAGTAGTGTGGCCAATAGAAATACAGGATTTGTTATAGGGCTCTAGTTGATTTTACTTAACTTAGATATACTAAGGCAAGATGCCCCTAATGAGTATTTGTGCATAGAGTTTGCATGACCAGGATTGTATACACATACTATGAAAGCCTGGCCACCTGTATCCTGACAAGTGTGGGCAAAAGTGAAGCCACACACCCCGCCCTGCCCTCTCTGCAGGCCTGTGCTATCATTCTTTTCTTTCAGAATGGTATAATGGACAGAATACTCTATTTGATGAGGACCTCTTAAAGGGTGTTGATCTGAGCAAAGGAAACTGTAAATTAAATGAGTTAGGATTATCATCTACAAACCCTGGAGAAGATTTACGCATGAGGCCATTATCTAGTGATGATTATAATAGAGGTAAACAGCCAATAATAATGTGATGATTATAATAGACATAAAAACAGCCAATAAATAATGTGCAGTGTCTGTCCCTGTGATGTCTGTAACCCTTGCCCTATCATCCCAGCTCATTTTTCGGCTAACCACCCTAATGTTTCTTTTTAGTCATCAATAAGTCATTCTCTATTAATATACAATCTGTAGAAAGTAATGGGAGGGTCCACCCTCTCAAGTCCCTTTTCTCAACACTGAGGAGGATTCTCCTATACTCTCAGGGACTAAACTTCCCGTTGTCCATAGGAATTTCCAATCCCACCCCTTCCCCTTGCTCCACCCTAGTGGATAGGTAAGAATACTATCTGAAATTGTGCATTACTATATCCTCATTCTTCTCTAGATAACTTTCTAACATTCCCTTACAAACAGGATTTGTCGAGCTGCTGGAACAGCTGACAAAAGTAGGAGATCTTACTGAAGACAAATTTCTTAGTAAGTATATGTTTAGTCTCTTATTTATATTTTACTTTAACTATAGTGTACACATAATCTCATTATTTTTTATTTATGGTTTCTTTGTAATTTTCTATTTTCCAGAACGTTTTCATAACATGAGAGAACACGCTGGCACATATTACATTGTTGTTGTGGAAAACACAAAAGTTGACAAGATTGTGGCATCTGGATCTTTGATTGTGGAACAAAAATTCATCCATGAAACAGCTCTGGTAATTAAGACAGAATTTTTTAGAACTTTGAGCAATTTTACCAGAAAGCGGCAAAAAATCTTGTCATTTTTCCAAATGTGGACCACAAATCTACAAATTAGGATGGAAATCATTGCGTTAACACTATTTTTGGCCAAACGTTGCTCAAAGTTGTAAAATAACCTGCCTTAAGTGTACTTCTGATGATTTTATGGGGGGGGGATGGTAAATGGTAATTTTGGAGGAAAATTTATTGAAAGAAATGGATGGGTTGATTTCAGCGGTAGATGCAGATTTTACGGAAGGGGTGCTTTTCTGGTTTGAAGAGCCAGATTTGTCAATGAGCTACTAGAACCTAGTCTCCAGGGACTACATTGCTGTTTAAAACCATTTTTGTATTGCAAAGGGGGCTGCATCCACACCTCCCCTGTATCTGCCACTGGATTGCATGAGAACCCCCTTGAATGAATGATGTGGCTCTGTTATTTGTTCCAGAGGGGTAGAGTGGAAGACATTGTAGTAGATGACTGTTGTAGAGGGCAGAAAATTGGAAAATTGTAAGTATGTTCATGAAAGTTGTGGGCCTAAGGTTATTGTGGGTCTAATGGAATTTCGTTTTCCTGTAGAATTGTAGAAACTCTACTACTCTTGAGTGAGAAGCTTGGCTGCTACAAGACAAGTCTAGAATGCAAAGATCCTCTTCTGCCATTCTACACACAGTTTGGATTCAAGGATGAAAAGGACCAGAACCATCTTATCAAGAGGTTCTTCCATTAAAATTTGTTTAGAATGCTTGATCAGTTATGGTTTTGCATTTTCTAAGACTTAATTTCAATTGAAACCTTATGCCTAACATGAGGCTTTCCATAAATGTATGCAAATCCTTTCATAGTATCTCAGATGATGAGATGAAGGTTATGTTTAAGACCCAGTTTCCGATGGGTGTGATATAAAAGTTTATGCCAATGAGGTTTTGAAAGCATGGGATGCTCTTTGCCAAGTCTCAGATTTTTAAATTTTGGTAGACATACCTGTCCAGTACTTTGTGACTATTGAGTTTTTAATGACACTTAGGTAGTACTGGTAATAACATGTTGTGCTCTGAAAATAGAATGTGAGCAGCCACATCCTTGGAAAGCCAGGGTTCTGCTTCCTATCTCCCATAGGGAATGATTGATAGAAAAAACCTGGATTTCTGAGTATGAGATGTCATGTACTAAGAGATCACATTATCAAGGAACATAATATTTTTTAATGTGCTGTATATAGATAGATGTTATATATTACATTGACACCATTCCCTGCAAGCAAAGGCTACCTTAATAATTATATCCTACATTTACATTTTTGTAAATTGTAAGTTTCAACTTAATTACAAAAGCAGCCTTGTGTAAGGTAATGGTGTGAGCTTGGATCTAGATGATCAGGTTTGTACTGAGCAATTCTGAATGTAATAGCCATTCAAGACACTTGTTTAAAAAAAAAACTATTTTCTAGTAAAACCAGTCAAGTACATCCCTGATCCTGAACAAGGTTGTAACATTTGTGTGGCTAGGCCACTTCAAAACAAAGAGTAATGACTAGAAGTGGCCTCTGCTAGCAGGGAAGACAACCAAACATGCAGTACATGAGTGTGGCAACTATTTATATAATTCAATAGAAGCATTATTTTGAGAATTGTAACCCCCCTATCAAGGAACCTTGAATTTCCACATGGGTCTTTGGTTTGACCCTGGAATTTCCAGTGCCTTTCTTTTAACCCCAGAATTTCCACAGGATATTCATTTGTAACTTTGGGATTTCCACAGGGGAGGCAAGAGAATTTGGAATTTCCATAGGGGAAGAGCAGTTTTTGAGAATTCAAAGTTGCTTGATAGGAGAGGGGATACAGGTAACGTTTGGAACAACCCTTGGGTTGAAAAGGCTTTAAAACAAAAAAAATTGGTTGCAATGTGGTAGCAATAAGGTTTAGACGGAACGAAGCATGGCTTTTGTTTTACTGAGGTGCTACAAAAAGTCAAATAAAAAGTTCTCTTTAATAAAATTCTCTTTAATTTGTGGATAATTTTTATTTTTAATAATGCAAATAACACAATTCTGGGATGTTTGTGTATATGATTTGTGTACTTTGTTACACATTTTAACAGGGATCATTCTATAACGCTTCTATATTCCTTCTGTGATAAAGCCTTATTTAGAACCATAATTCATGAAAACACAAAAATGGCGGCAGTGAATCAAGAAATCATTTGTGATTGGCAGAATTTCAGTGCCATGATCTGTGAATACACAATTAACATTTAAGATTCCGTGAAATATGAAAAGTAAGTTGGATGAATGCTTCATGTAAAGAGCAGACTGATCAGATAACTGTCAAAAGTACATCAGCCTTTTCTACACATTTCTATTGGTGAAAACCGGAAGAAGCACTGGTGGGGTTTTCGCTCACCCCAACTCCCTACACAAGCTGCTGTAGGTCTTTGTTTAGTTAACCAATCAGAATGTGAAGAGTTTCGCATTTCTTGGGCCAGATTTTTTGTTTCACTCCTGATTGGCAACATTTTATTTAGTTTTCAACACTCATCTGCAGTCCGCTCTATTTCTACTTTACACTATGTCTCAGAATTATTTATAACAATTTGTAACCCATGCAACATATCCACCCCACTTCATAAGCATAGTATGTGAATGTCCAAAACTCATTTTAAAATAAATAATTATTTCTAATTTACAATCTACATTCCTGTACTATCTGATTTTTTTTATCAAATATCATATTTTTATTAGTAAAACTGCAGTACCGTACTCTCTACAATGTACCTTAAAATACATACTCTACAATACAATCATCATTCTAAACTAGAGGAGCTTTTTATACTATAGTATGATGTGCTTCGTAACCAGGCTGTATACATTTAGTTACCATGGTGACCAGCTACACCAAAAGATTGGTTCCCATGGTAACCAATCAGGCCAGAAAACGTATGCTCATTTTAGCATTGAGATCCACATCTTGCATTACCTGATGAAAACCAAAGAGGTTTTAATGTGAAAACAGAGCAAAACATGAACAAATGTTTGTTACATTTTTGTAAAACATTGGTGGTTTGTAGTACAATGTAGGTCAATATTTTGGCATTGATAATACATGATACTAACCTTTCTGAGTTCTTCAAAATTGATCATTTTATCATTATCAGTGTCTGCATCAGTTATTGCTCTGTCAGCATTCCTGCCAAGTGTTCATCACTTATTGTCACTCCTACCATCATGTGCAGAATCTGGAACACAGCAAAATAATAATAGAACAGATTTTAGTGCATGGAGGGGTGGATTTGGGGGGCAATGAATCCAATCTGGTCCCCTTTTCAAAGCAAATGCTGCCTTATTGCTTACTTTCATGAGATCTGTCTTTGAAATCAACCCATCATTGTCTATATCATATATCCTGAAAGCAACTAGAAATTGAAAGCAGTAAAAGTGTCAGTATAGTTTTGATTTGTATCCCAATAATTGACATGTTTGAAGAGATATAATTAATCACATACTAAACATAATGACATAATGTGTGGTTCCAAAAAATATCCATACCCCCCGACGGAAGGGTGTTGAAAAGTGACTCCCCACCCCTCTGGAATTTCCGAAGAAAAATACCGTCGGTTGCATCTACCCGTCTACATGCTCGACAAAAACATGTTCTGTTGGCACGTGAAACTTCGAAGTTTTGACAGTTGAACTTGAAAGTTTGCCCGCCCAAGCGTGAAGCTTTGGTGACGCTTGTGAGTGGAAAAAGGTAAAAAGTTCAGTTGATTTCTTTCTTTTTGACCAGAAACACCGTGAAGTTAACAGAATAATAGCTTTTTGCAATGTTTGTTATTGAAACGAAAGTGCGGACTTGAATATTGTGACAAAAACGTTCAAGTTTGGCCGTCAAAACATCCAAGTTTCACTGTCAAAACTTTGAAGTTTCGCGTGCCGACAGAACATGTTTTTGACGTGTGTGTAGACGGGTAGCTGCAACCGACGGTACAGTACGTATTTGTATGGAAAAGATCAGGTAAATTGACCCCCCCACCCCTCCGGAATTTCCAATCCCTTCCGTAGGGGGGGGGGGGTATGGATAATTTCTGAAAACACACAATTGGGATTTTCTACACTTCTATGATTCATAGTCTTGCACAAAAACGTTAACTAAAGGGGGACTCACTTGGTTGGGGATGATCGTCGTATTTTTTAGGAGTTAAGACTCAGGGAAATGAGATGGTTTCAACAAATTCTCCAGATTTCAGAACTTCTGGGGTTGTTGAGTACTGGTATGTACTTACATCTGAGCTTTTCTTCTCTTGTATTTAGTGGGTTTGTTGTGCTGGCATGGTATGGTCTGAAGTGGGCAAGAGTTTTCACAACTGCTTGAAATTGCAGTGTTCAGTTTGACCACTATAAAGGAATGACAACAAAAAAGACCTTTGTGAAGATGCCGTACACAGTCTACCAGAAAGATTTTTATCTCCCTCCCAAACCACACTATCTGCCAATGATTTTTGTTGATGCACCTCACTGGCGGTCAGGAAAACAATAGAACTATGAGGCAAATAGCTCTATAACACTGCTGGGACAAAGAAAATAAAACTTAGAAAAGGGAATAATGAGAACAGTAGCAGTAAACTCACATAGTTTTAGCAGCTTTTGGTGTTAATGAACCCAGTTTTTCACTGAGCCAGCTTCTACTGGTATGACCTCAAATCTATCTTTGTGTGAGATTTGAAACCCAAAACCCATATTTTTCTCAGTTGAATCAAAAATGGTGATCACAGCAGCTTGGAGAAAGACTGCTTTATACTAAATATTATACTAAATATTAAATATGCTTTATACCTTACTTCATTTGCATGAACTGTACACATGGTTACTGTTGCTATGCAAAAACCAATCATCTTGTATCACGGTGGAATGCGAGATCATGACAAACCTATAGAGGGACTTTCATCCCGCTAATAATAAGGTAGATGATGGTATTTGTCTAAAACAATAAGGACACTCAACAAGCAATGCACATGGGTTTTTGGCACCATAATTGAATATCTAAGGTAAGCAGTTAGAAATGTGCATCCCTAATGCTCTTGTGCGGAACTACTCTACTCTGTCTGTAATGATGTACTGGTAGGTGAGTATCTTGCCCACGAGAATTCACTATTTCTTGTTGATACTGCAATCTGTATGCATTTAACAAAGTAAAACTTACACTTCTTCTGTATCATAAAAAAGGCATCTACAATTCGGTCTCCAAGAGGGTTGATTGCCAGTTCTGGGATGCGAAGAAATCTTCTC
Organism: Scolanthus callimorphus; assembly: GCA_033964015.1. NCBI lineage: Eukaryota > Metazoa > Cnidaria > Anthozoa > Actiniaria > Edwardsiidae > Scolanthus > Scolanthus callimorphus. The sequence goes on from CM066915.1 coordinate 23,574,576, forward strand.
GACTATAGAAAAATGAGTAAGGTATAGATTTCATCAAGATACAAGGGCTTAATAAAGGCACTGCATGATAATCTTTATTATTATACATTGTACTCGCTATATCGATTCTGATTGGCTAAGAGCGTGCGCTTTACTTTGGGAATCACGCACTTTGAGGGTCTTCAAGAATCAGCATGCTGATTCTTCAAGAATCAGCTAGCTGATTCGTGTACGCACGCAATGCATCATTGGACTAGAGCGCTTTCCCTATTTTAACAAGGCGCTAGTGTAAAATAAATTGCTTGACAGAAAGAAAAGTATTTTTACTGAATCAATGTATAATAAAACAATTATTGAATTCGGTTTTTGTGATTTCCAGAATAAACAATGTCTCGCCAAGTGGAATCAGGCTCGGCCTCACGGCCTCGCCTGATTCCACCTGTCTCGACATTGTTTATTCTGGAGATCACAAAAACCTCATCCAATAATTGCTTCGAAAAACAAATGTCTGGGAAAATTCAAAGCATCCATATTTCATGATACGATTTTCAGTTCAGCTAAGCAATGTAGAGATGTCAACTCGATTTAGCGCTATGGTATGACTAGTTTTACGGTAAAACTAGGTGCTCTGTTTTACCGTCCATGTTAGCACTACTACGACACCATTCGCTCTTTATAACCTTACCTCAAGTTACCCTGGTTAGCTTTGTCTAAATTGGAAAATCTGCTATATAGTCTTGTGATTTGCTTGGAGAAACTAGAATAAACAAACGCAGGAAACCATTTTGTTGTCGTTGATGTATTTTGCACTTGCAGAAAGAAGCTTGCAGAAATCAACTTACACCCTGTTTCTCGTTGTATTTCTTCGATATCTTCTTCTTGTAGTAACGTGGATGATTTCAGTCCCATTTTTTAAGCGTCGGACTATGAAAACGAACCTCAAATTGCATAAAATAGTCGACGAGGTGTATTTATACGACTAGAAGGCGGCCATCTTGAAACTCTTGCTTGGTGAAAGTAGTACCCAGAGCGTCTCGGACAGCCTCGCCACAGGAAACCCGAGAATAAAGATCGCAGCGTTTTGCCGGTGACCGGGGTTGTTTCAGGTTCAGGTTTTATTTATTTTATCTTCCTCCAGGGTTACACGGCAAGTGCGACGTGTCAAAATTATACATAGGAAGATATAAGTATTTAAAAGCGGCCTTTCCTAAGAGTTACGGAGGTTTAGAAACCGTGGACGAGCGGGGACCCGCCTTGGCTGGCGCGTGTGAGGATGGGGCGTGCTTAATAGTATTGGAGCGCTCTTTATTACTGCATTGCCTTATCTACTGCATCGGTATTTTTCTCAGTCCGCGGAATAACATTAGGCTGGGGCCAAACCAGTTCAATTCTTGGTTCCACATTTGGGCAACATTTGTGAATATTTGTTCAACATTCTTCATAACAAGCTTTCAGAATATTGGTAAATATTCTTAATACATGCTTGGCGTTTCCTAATTCGGTAGTGAAAACGTCACTTCGGGAAAAAATGAACTTCGGGAAAATTGAATCATGTTTGAAATTATAGAACGTGAACGATCCGTAAAATTCAAGGTTCCCATAGTGAAAAATGCATCCCTTAGATGCTTAGAAGAGCAGAAAAAAAGTTGAATTGGCATGACATTGTGGGACTGCATGTCAAATAAAATTTCAAAAATTAGCACACCAGACCAATCGAATTTTTACTCAGTATTCTATAATAACTTTACTATATGTTTACAGCCAAGAAGTCAAATTTAACAACATTAGTTGGAATTTTAACATTACGATAGACTTCGTCCTCGCACTAGAGGTTTTACATCCCGTTCTGTCATAGAATCACGTGCAGCAATCATCTGTGCTGACTACTTTTGGTAGAAATACATTGAGCGTGAGCTTTTTACTATCTTGTTTTTTATCTTCGCTGTAAAATAACTGAGACGATGAAGCATCAACTAAATGCGTGGTAGAGTGAACACTCTTTGGCGCAGTGTCAGGATGTTCTCAATCAAAACAAGTTTTTCACCTGCCTTTGTTTGCACTGAATCTCCTGTGCTTTTAGTTAAACCAATTATCTCATCCCCACAGCGGGAAACGCTTCGAGTTTGCCTTTCTTTCATGTAAGCTTGGTGATCTTCCGCAGGGGGACTGCTATTATAATTAATGAATAAAATGTTTCGACTAACTTCCGTCGTTAAATGTATCTTTTTATAGACTTTAGATCTTGATGAAATGTCAGTGGGAGTTTGTGTTTTTGTTGGGGAGGTGTTCCCAGTTCTTCCCCTTTCAAACGTGCTTTTGGTCGGGTTTAAAATAACTTTTCTTTCTCCTTTCACGCTCAACTCCTCGAGTTCAGGAGTGGCTATACGACATCGTCGCAGAATTTCTATAATCTGCTGGAAGCCTCTTTCGGAGAGATATTCACTAAATACTTCTCTATCTTGGGATCGTTTGTTGAAATCCCGTTTCTTTCTTCTTGCTGTTGGACAGGCTGACCCTTCTAAAATGAAACACCTCTGTTCTTGAAGAACTTCCTTTGCTTGGAAGAAGTCGTTAACTTCAAACCTTGCTTGGCTTGAAATTTTTTTGTAGCAGCTAGATGATATTGAGGGTTTCGATTCAAATTTGTGGCAAGCGTACTTGTTCTACCATGCGATGTTTTCTTTCACAAACACGTTTATAATACAAGCTTGATTCCATCCCGTGAGTATATGTTTTCAGATTGCGCCTCCCAATACGAAACATTTTCCTCTTGACCGAGAAACAGCTGAACGAGTAACATAAATGTGAGTCGCATACAAAAGCAAAACTCCAAAATGGGCATTTCTGAATAATTTCATTAAGCCGTCCCAGGTATGTTGCCAAGGAGATGTGTAAGAAAGCCTACACAAATTTATCCGGTATCTTCAGTGAAGAGGAAATTCATTTTAGCGCTTTTAATCCGTCAACAAGAAACCCAAACCGTCATTAAACAAATCCACAAATTATACGCACATCATTGTAAAATTGATGCAAATTTTTGATACGATAGATTTGTTTAGTTTCGTTACCAGACACGTCTCTGAAATTCAGCTGCTTTTCGCGATATTGTTCTTTGAAAAGAAGAAAATTGCAACCAGCTTTAAAAAAATAATTTTTCTTCTTTAAATTCATGAACATCTAATGAAAATAAAGTAAAAATCAGCAGAATTTTCTAATCTTTTTTTAAGACCGTTAACCTCAACAGACCACAAAATTATTCTAACTTTCGAACACTAAAGCTCAGTATTATTCTCCAACGTGGTATTGGGTAACGTTTTACTAGGAAATTTATCTAGGTTCATTGACCAACATTACTATGAAAATCTATAAAGTGTTGTCATGGAAACGTCATTTTGAAAGGCAGTGTCGTGAAAGTACAGGGACAGTGAAAATTCAGGCTTTAGGTTCTTGTACTTTCCAAATTAGTGATGGATTCTTTTTGCATAGAAGAGAAGTGTCCATATTTCCACTATTAGCGAGAGTCCACAATAACGAGAGCGAGAAATTTCCGCCTTTCTATTTAACAAAAAAAACAAGATTCAGCGTCGTCTGGACTCTTTACGTCATCATTGCACTGTCGTCGTCAAAATGTTGTCTCATGCCCAGATCTCCCTTGCTCTTCTCCTCACGGGGAGGCTCTGGTGACAGACACCGAAATGCGAAAGAAAATGTGTTTTTTTTCCTCACAATTACTTTGAGAGCGTTAAAGTCGAAGGTTGAACAGACGACTAGGAAACGAATGACAGTGTTACTTTGACAGATACGTTTTTATAAAGCGAGATAAGCTAAATTTATGTACGCGTGCGCACCATTTCAGCCAATCAGCGAAGGCTCTCAAATGGATGTCACAAGAGCCTCCCCTGCGAGGCGACGAGCTTGGGAGCTCTGGGTTCGAGAATGAGCAACTATGAGAGAAAGAACGTTCTGCGCATGCTCCAACAATTCAGCCAAAACGTATTATCGTACCCACGAGCTCCACGGCTCGTCTGCTCGCAGTAGAGGCTCTGGGGTCATCCATTCGAGAGCCTTCGCTGATTGGCTGATATTGAACGTTGAAGCATGCACAGAAAGTTGTTTCTCTCAACGACTCACCAGATCTCGCGCATGCGATGGTTGTCACCAGAGCCTCCCCGGCGAGGTTTGTAACCAGCCGGGAAGCTCTGGGTTCGAGAATGGGCATTTTGTGTTTCTCATGTCCTTGTTTGTTTCCCTTTTTGCTTGTATATTGTAAAACAATTCTAGTTTCAACTGTAGTAACTCTCCTTCACGTCTCGGATAAAACTGTCAGTGATTTCGACAATGAAACTAGAATTTCAGAACACATTTTTGTACTACAGCAATCAAATACAGCGTTATTTGTTTAGTTTATTTTCTTGTTTGTGCATCTGTGCAATTTCATTAAATTTTACGAATGAAATAATTAATATGTATTCTTTATATCTTCTTTGAAAGCCATAGGGATGAGAACTTAAACGAGTTTTTTATTAGTGCACTCTTATACTTTATCTTTTATTATTCTACAGATTCTAGTGAATCAACAAAGCACTCGAGGGAATTTATTTACGTGATTAGCAGCGAAGAGCTCAATACAGAAGAAGGATATTAACAAGATGGAAAGAGTTGAACGACCAAGCTTGTTAGAAACGTCGTGTCAGTGGATGGTTCTTTTGTGCGTCTAGTCCATCTCCTTTCTGCAGTGAATGGTCTCTTGGTAGGAAAGGTTTACCTTGCAGCAGAAATTAAACTAATATCATGACTCATTTTCCTGTAAATCGCATCAGGGCTCGCTTTATTATAGGGAGCACCATCTTTTTAGTAACTTTCGGCGTCCTTTTTAGTTATCATGCTACAACAGTTCTGAGAAATGTTGAATATACCTCTTTCGACTTTATTAGAAGTCGAATTTACAAGAAAGAGCGATATATCACAAACATAGAAAATGGAAATAGAAGATACATAAAGAAAAGGAACTCTTGGGTAGAGTTGTCAGAGATGGAGATAAAGCTGGCACAGAATAAGACGGTTATACAATATATTGAAGAAGAGGACATTGCTGTGGAAGAACTGACATTTAAAATGGACAGCTCAAAGCACAGGCGGCTTTCTGGCGGAAGACACTTTTCGCAACAATCTGATGACGTTGAAAGTTTACAAGGTGTTATGAAAAGCGAAGGTGAAACTTCATCTTTAACAAATAAACAAAGGCTCTCTCGAATAGCTCAAAAGAAAACACGTGGAACAACAGCCAAAAATGACCCAGTTGAAAAGGAGTTTAAAATGAGACATAAAGCTCATAAAACGCGAACAAAACACAGAAAAATAAAGAGGAGAAAACGGAAAAAATATAAACGATCACCTCAAGAGAATAAAACACAGGATGCTCCAAAGAATGAAGAAGGAAAGTTTATAAGTGAGAGAAGAGGTTAGTGTAATGTGAGAGTTTTCAGTGTTTCCCAGTTTTATAGCAAAAGGGAGAAAACGTCGAGAAAACGACTCCACCAATCAGAAATCGCATGTGACTGGGGGCTCCCAATCACGTGCTGATCACGTTCTCAAGTCGAGGACTGAACGTGATAAAATGTCTTATTTTCAGAGTTCACAACAGCCAACCAAACATGCGCGGCCATTCTTAAAGATCACGTTACTCAATCGGCGCCACGTGATGATCACGTGTCATCCGTAGGATGTGACCTTCCTCGACTGGACCCTTTTGACGAAAGTGTCATGGTCTTCTTTCAAAGATTGCAGCCTTTAGCCTGCGAGGGAGTCATGTTTACAAGTTACCTTGGAAATTTGTTAAGGGTAATTCGAACAGATGATAGAGGTAGGAGGCCTTACAACTCTAAGCAAGCTAAGCTAATCTGATTAGCAATCATCCTGCAATTGTCCCTATAGTTGAGCGGCTTTGCAATTGGCAATGGAGGTCCGTAGGCGTGGGTTACAAATACCAGTATTACAAATGCCAGTATTAAAAATTACTAGTGCCCGCTTTCCAGAGCGGAAAGTAAATTGTTTAGAGGCGTAGGGATGAATTTGCAACCAGTTTCTAAGGGTACAAGTACAGCCTTCTTTGTTTACAGTGTGGATGTGAAGGTAGGAGGGTGTAATATGTGCGTTAAAGACGCCCATTTCTGTATTCAGATCGAACGCCCCGAGCCCTGGGGACCCCCTGATTAAATTTTGATCTGGCCGCCTTATCTCATTTTTGGAGTGAAAATTTCTTCTGGAGGCCTCAAGAGTTTTTCACAGAAATGACCGCCCATTTGAAGCCACAACTGTCTGACGTGTTCACAGGTGCACCACTGAGGAAAATAACGTACCGCGCAATCCACAGGCAACCCAACATTGACGAAGGATATGCACTCGGACCTCCTCGTGGTCTACCGCTGAACGCCACTCAAGGCATGCGCCTAGAGCATGACTTCCTGCAAGTGACCGCTGAATTTACAAATGGCGCAACACAAGTGGATTTCCATGCTCACATGGCGCCTTTACCTCACGTCATTAATAGAAAGCGCGCCTTGTCGGGAATACCACTGAACTTTGTTATCGTGGGCCTGGATAGGAACTCGGGAGGGACTTTTCAGCGCTTGTTACCTGATGCGTACAAGTATCTGAGAGATGAGTTGAATGCGTACATGTTGGAAGGTTTCTCTATCCTTGGTGAAGGTAAGCTATGTTGTAGTATAATTAATATATAAAGCGACTATAGGAAATTCCGCGCGCTGATTGGTCGAGAGGTTTTTGTTTGCTTTATAAAGTATCGTCGATAGAACGCGCGCTCTGATTGGCTGAGAGCAGTGGTTTGCTATGTTGTAAACGCATGCAAAATATAACGCAGATATTTTAAGATGAAGTTTCACCTTCGCTTTTCATAACACCTTGTAATCTTTCAACGTCATCAGAACAGTCTGCCATTTTAACAGCAATGCTTCGAATTCTCTAATCTACCGCTGACTTGGCATCAACGGCGCATAAATACAGTGGGAGCCTCGATTTGAACCTGAAAGTTCCGAATACCAACGAGTCCAAAACGTTTGTCTATTGTCTTCATTCAAGCTTATCGGTTTTCATAACTTTTTCTATTTCAAACCGAGGCTCCCACTGTATTTATGCGCCGCCGATGCCTATTCAGCGGTAGAGCAGAGAATTCGAAACCAACAGGATCTCAAGATTAGAATAAGGATTAATTGGTCAATGCGCTTGTTTAAAGATTATCCTTATTACAATTATCTTCGTTCTATCGTAGACTTTGTATAGAACGAAGCAATGTGTATAAATGAACACTCTAAAATAGTCCGAATAAAACAAAAACAATCACGAAACCCCCACCCACAACACCTTTTCAGAGCGCTCTACAAAAGTATACTACTGCAACCTACATACATGTGGGATACTTGCACATGTCAAATAACCATTACAGTGTAATAAGGATAATCCTTAAAACAAGCGCATTTACCATTTAAGGATAATCCTTATTCTAATATTGAGAACCTGTTGCAAACAGGACTATTTCTTTTCTTCGATATATCGTAAAATCGTATTATTCCGTGAGTTTGCCATTGAACTTGATTGAGCATGCCTTATAGTTCATGAAAAATTATACACGATATTGGCCAGATGTGGATTGTATGTTTCGATTGTTTGGTTAGGGACAACCCCTCAGCTGACTGGACTACTGACCGGTAGAACACTCGAAGAAAACTGTCTCAAACACGAGGCAAGACGGGGATTTCCAAACGCGCGGACAGTTGACGAGTGGCCTTTTATCTTCAAAGATATGAAGAGGCATGGCTATGTCACGATGTTAGCGAAGATGCGCCATCAATTGGTGAGTTCTCTTTAGTGCAATCCAACTATTAATACTACTATATATAGTGTAATCCAGAGCCAACTTTCTAATGGTAAACCTGCTTCCTGTAACGAGAAAAAGGAAAATCAAGAATCTGTTGCTTAAATCTTTTGTTAGTATGTCAGAAGCAACAAATACTTGTTGACGACTAAAATGTCCTTATCTTTCCAATGATCTTGTCGCGTGTATTCGCAAGAAAGCAGAAAGGGGTGTCAAATCAGGGTTTGTGAATCTTGCACTCTAGTTCCTTGCCTGTTCCCTTTTCACATAGTTGAACAACGCCATTCTTGTATACAGACTTCCCTCATTGCCCCCCTTCTCATTCGTCAGACTTCGCGCGCAGAGGCTCAGAGGCATCGAGAGAACAGACTGTGCATGCGCAGGCGCAAGTTTCGGAAATCAGCCAATCGGCGACAGCCCTCGAATCAGCAGAGCCACTTTCGTGCCACCTTCTTTCTCGTACCAGAGCTCCCCTGCTCGTCACTTCGCAGGGGAGGCTCTGGTGGCGATTTGAGGGCCTTCGCTGATTTTTAGCGTTGGAGCATGCGCCGAAAGTTCTTTCTCTCTGCGGCTCTGTATTAAATCTCGTGCATGCGCCAGTGGCTGTAACCAGAGCCTCCCCCGCGAGGAAACGAGCCGGGGAGCTCTGGGTTCGAGAATGCCTTGGTGCGCGAGGTCTACAGAGCAGGAGAGCTATGGGAACGGGAATGAACGCAGGCGGAGGCTCTGGGGACATCAATTTGAATGTTTCAATCCCAACAAGGCGCACGCACGCATTATCCAGCGTCTATTTAACCAGTGGCCCACTCATACGGTGCAGTTTAGTCTAGCTCGATAAGTGAGTTCTATCTCAAGAGGCGAAGCACATCGCACTGTGTGCAATGCTGGAGATCTCATCGTGATTTCACTTTTTTTTCCACTTTCTGTCATGATCTTACTTATATTTGTACCATCCGTTCTTTTTATACAGGCGCTTTCTGGATGCGATTGAACGGCTTTGCGAGACAGCCTACAGACCATTACGGACGCACGCTGTGGTCAGCAGTTCCATTCAAGGACACAACAGGTCTCCATAGTAACTGCATCAACTCCCAACCGCAGCACAAACTTCAGCTAGAATACCTGAAAAGCTTGTTTTACTCGTATCCAGAGCAACCAAAATTTGGATTTACATTCCTGGGTAGCCTGTGTCATCAGGAATCCATCAACACGATAAGCTATGCAAACGAAGATCTCCTCGAATTTTTCAGATTTCTGAAGAGCAGTGGTCATTTGGATAATACGGCTTTGATCGTGTTGGGAGATCACGGGGCCAGATTTGGCGACATACGGGCAACCTTACAGGGAAGACTAGAGGAACGCCTGCCTTTCCTGTCTATTGTTCTCCCACGCGGGTTCAGAGAGAGATACCACGAGTTGGTGTCCAATTTTGAAATCAACACGAAACGCTTGGTTACATCCCTAGACCTCCATGCCACATTAATGCACATTTAAAATACCCCCATGATCCCTCACGATCGGAACTCTCCAATGGGATAAGCTTGTTCAGTGAGATTCCAGAGTCACGTGACTGCGAACAGGCGCGCATACCCGAGCATTTCTGCCCTTGCCTTTTGTTAACTCCCGTGGCTACTGCGCATGCTCATATCCGACTTGGAGCCCAAGCTGCAGTTTATAAAATCAATCAACTTCTGTTTGCAGATAACATTGCCTTCAAATTGTGCCGAAAGCTTCAGCTCACTAAAATCTTAAGTGCTGTACAGAAAATGCCGAGACGCAAAGTCTTGGCTTTTTCCGAAACGCAGAACGGAATCGGACTTGGAATCGGGAGGCCTGTGTACGATACCAAAGGAAGCCCGCAAGAGTGTAGCTATGTTATTCAGTTCCAAGTCTCGCCAGGAGATGGGGTTTTTGAAGCCATGATTTCAGTTAGAGATAGGAAGATTGTTGTTAAGGAGAGTATAAGTAGAATCAACAGGTATGGAACACAACCTAAGTGCCTTGTGCGTGAACGACCGCACATTAGAGCTTTTTGTTTGTGTAGATAATTTTAGGATAGTCTACTGCTCTGCACGGCCAAACTGTTCACCGGCATAGCGCGTCTTTCTACCACAAAATAGCTACTTATAAAACTCCGCATCAGCCAACTAAGCTCCTTCGTCCCTCAGACCAGGAATCTCGTCCCCAAAGCCAAAGGCCCTTGGCGTAGGATTCAGTGGCAACGGACGTTTGCAGTGAAGTAAAAAAAAAAAAATCAAAATCAAAAAGAAAGCTCCGAATACTACAGCGGCGGACAAAAGTATCGTGAACACCCCGTCCCCCCTTCCCATGTTGGATTATGCCAATTTGAATCCACGATTACGGAAAAGATGGCGCCGCGCGCAGCATTCTGGGGAAAATGTACCAAATTGACTCAAGGTCAAGACAAAAAGATGGCTGGAAGGTCACACGTGCCGTGCGAAACTACCGCAGAAAAATTCATTTGGTACATTTTCCAAGAATGCCGCGTGCGGCGCCATATTTTCCGTAATCGTGGATTGAACGCTGCGCGCACCAAACAACAATGTACAGGGGAGCGGGGAACAGCCTGGATAGCAAGAGTTACTTATCTTTGGCCCCGATTGTAGCATTTGCAACAAAACGTAAATATTTTGCTGAGCTCCGAATTTGAAGATTACAAAATTTTCTCTCCATTTCTTTTCAGTGAGAAAATTGAAGGACGTAAATAATTTCAAATTTTTTCGTCGCAAAGTGACGGGTTATTTTCTGGTCCCCTTGAATTACGGTCAAAACGGTTTGCGCTTCCGCTTTCTTCCTTGCTTTTCGTGTTTTAAGATAGTTGTTGTTGCGCGGCCATTCTAGGGTAAATATTCGACACGCGAGCGGATCAAATACAGTAATCACGAGACATTCTCTTTTCAAATGGCCTTTTAATCATTTCAAGATACTTCAGGAGAAATGATCTTTAGATTCCAGAATGTATATGTTATAGTCACCGAGACTTTGCTTTAAATTTATCATTATTTAGAGCAGGGCTCGAAATTAGAAAGAAACATTGACGTATTGTGTCGCCGGGAATTCTCAATGTGCCAAGTATGGCGGCAAAGAATATAGACTTAAATTTACGCCTAAATGAATAAAGTTAGGCGTAAAAAACGAATCAGGCGCATTTTCGAGCCCTGTAGATGATTTTACCGTTTACCATACTTTAACCAACCTTGAAAGATGATAATTTACAATAAATTCCGATTGTACGTAATTTGCAATAATGTTAGAATTATATTGGAATGACATAAAATGTATGTTAAATACAGACAATATGAATAACCAAGGCTGTGATAAGCCTTAAAGAGCCCGTGTCAGCTTTTGATAAGCCTTAAAGAGCCCGTGATTATAAGACGAGTAGCGTGTAGAAATCTCTAAATAAACATCTAAAAACAAAGTTTTAGATTTGTTTTACCAAATTCAACGGACAAAATTGCTCTTTATTCTCTAAATCAGCCGATGGAAATGGATGCTTTCTCAGACTTGGCATGTTGCTATGCTGTCAAAATGGCGGCTAACACAGGCTCTTTACACTGGCTCGATTTGTCGGAATAGTCGCACGGACTTGTCAGTTGTCCCATCGTGTAAAGTGCGCACCTTAGGGATTCGCTTCCTCAACAGTTCAAACTAGGTGACCAAACTCCTTCGACTGCTTCCTGTCGGACTTGCCCATTGGCGTGTGTCGAGACTAAGTGAGTGTCATAGCGCTAGACAAGAACAGTCAAGAAGATACAGCCGATTGCGTTTGACCGTTTTACCCTAACAGTTCGCACGTTATGTTTGAACGTTTGAAAGTTGCGTTTCTAGGATGAAACGAGACGTTTCTATGGCGAACCAAAGAGTTCTGTCCTCTCTGATTGGTCAGTGAAAAATACACATGGCGGTTGCCCCTTGTAGTCCGACTTTTTGTCTCACAACGCAACTTTCAAACGTTCAAACGTAAAGTGCGAACTGTTAGGGCAAAACAGTCAAACGCAATCGGCTGTATCATGGACAGTACGTTAGTGTTATGGAATCTAAAGTAGGGACTCTGTAACCTGTTGGATGTGAGGGCGCATGGGCTTGAGTATAGGTGAGATGGACCTCCTTGCTGTTGCAACTGGAATGCAAATCAACCAATTTCGAATCTTGCGGTTGCGCAAGAAACACAAGCAAGCTATCTTTAAATAAGTTTTCAATTTGTGGCTTTGGAAGAGACGGTGAAGATTTTCACTGTCACTCCGGTCTTTCCGGCTCCGGTCCAAAGAAGTCCCCACATGCCGAACATTCTTTTATAGTTACAGTCCCTCTCTCGGTCGTAACGTCCGTTATGATAATACTATTCGCCAAGAAATCAAAACGCGAATAGCGGCCCACAGAGGCGGGGGTCTTTCGCTCGGACATTACGACCTTAGGCTTACTTTCGGGCTTTGGTCGACACTCGTCGCGATTCCGAGGAGATACCGAAGGCGTTTCCGAAGATATCCTCGTTAGCTCCTTTTTCGGGGATTCTGCGAGAATTCCCAAAACCGAACCAGAACATGTAGCTTCGCTGGAGACTATAACTGACGTCTCACTCGGAAAGCTACGAGGGGAAACCGACGGCGTCGAAGAGGCCGTCCCGAAGGCCCGAGGACTTGCCGAGGTCGATGACAGGAAAGGCGGAGGCGGCGGTGTATCACTCGTACTCGGAATTTGCACGGTCAAATCGGGTAACAATCCCGTCCCTTCGGCCGAAGTTGAAGGTTTGGGGCTAGCGCTTCGCTCGCATGCTAATTGTTCTCCGCTCTCTGCGACGGTAACTCCGCCAAAAGCGGGCTTTTCGGTTGAAGTACTTGTTGTCGCCGCTTCAGCGCTGTTTTCGAGTAAAAGCTTTTTTTCGCTTTCGTCTTTTTCGTTTCTTTTTAGGTGGCTCTTCACTAGTGGGTTCTTGCGAAAGATTCGGGATTTCTTCTGTTGGGGTTATTTCTTGAGTCTGCAGAGGCTCAACATCGGCTACCGAAGTTGTATTTTGTTCCACTTCAATTTCGGCTTGATCATCAACGACAACTTCAGCTCCGCTATCGGAGTCAAAGTCTGCATTGGCCGCCACTTCCCCGGTCTGAAACATAAAAACAATAATAATAAACTAAACTTACAATCTAGCGCAAACTGCTAAACGCTTTAATAATTTCAATACAACAAGATTATCCCTTCAGCATTCATGATATTCGTATAGACTGCGAAAGAAAACACTACGAAAATTCCTTTTTAAAAGCAAGAAATAGATCAATGTAATATTTCTAAGTAATATATATTTCTGTTAATTATATCTGGAAAACTTAGGGTTAAATATTATCAGGTCTTAGCACGAAAAACAACTCAACTCTAACAAATTGACTTTGCATGCATCTTTTACTGTCTGTGTCTGTATGGCATTCATAAAAGAATTTTAAATTCATTTTAGTACGATTTATACTTTGTGTGTTTTCACTCACTGTTTCATCTTCTGTAGTCTGCTTTGGCCTCTTTCTCTTCAGTTTTTTATCGCTGCAAATTCACGTAAAAATTATTTATGATCTAGGTTTATCTACGGAGAGCAGAAGGTTCGTGTTGGCTGGCACATTTCACTCCGAGCCCGGAGTTCGGGCTAAAAGCACTCGCGAGCGTCAAAGCGAAATTCAAAATTCTGGCCCTAATTTCTTGTTTATCATTACACGAATTGTTTAATTATCGGGAAAATTGACTTAAAATGACGAAGATTTGATAAAAATCAACAAAAACAATCAAGGAAAGACAATGACGAAGCTTTGGAAGCGAAAGAGGAATGAACATTTGTAACACATTCCAAGCATTTTGAATAATATGTACATACTTTGGGAATCGGTTTTACCTCAATGCTAAGCGTTCTTGGTAGGCCTTTAGTAATCTAGGGTCGAGAACATTTTCTTCCGGTTCCCAGGTATTATACCTATCAAATATAAATGAGAAATTCAAGCTATTAAAACAAAAACCGACAAAACATCAACGAGAATGGCCTGCACCGGGAAACACGTGAAATGTCTTACCTCTGTGAATAGCCCTTCCACTTAATGTAATACCAAACTTTGCCCTGCAAAATTATTTCGATAACGTTCAGAATTTAGCTATATTTAACACTAATCAAACTGGTCGTTGAATAAACTATGTACTCACATCCCGTAATCTTTCTTTTAGGATAGTTTCGGCTGCGTAGATGCCGTTATTTCGTCCACCTTTATTCATCTTGTAGTGTGTCTTTATTCGTGCAGACGCATCCTATAATAAGCTATGCAGGTGGCGTGACGTCATCACACAATATAAAGGGAAGCCAAGCCGTGACAAGTCCGATCCGATCCTAGTGATGGATGATAGAAGGGTCGGTCTGAGCTTTTATGTAGCTGACAGATAGATTTTCTATTTTCACAAAAATTAAAAAATCAAAAGCGACATATAATATAAAAGCTGGGCATAGAATAGTCTAAATTTCAGACGTACTGAACATACCGAACGAGTCGAAAATACAATTCCTCTTTCAATTCGTTGCACATTAGTATTCTATACAAAATATTTGTAGACTCAAAAGTCCAACGGAACGAGGACAGTCTCACGCTTTTAGAAGAAAATACTGCGATTTGGAGAAGACTAACGCGTTAAGTGCGTACTTTGCAGTGCCCAAAACACGCACAAAAATATTTTTATTGTGTAAAATAGCCGTATTCACTAAGTTTTCCGTCTCAAATGAGTTTTACGTCTCTAGTGTGAATACAGCTAATATCGTTTCAGAGTATGATAATAGAACTTTTTGAACTGGGGGCTGAGCACCCCCATTTTTTGAAGCTATAGATATATTTTTTGTATTGACACGTAAAGAAGAAAAGGAACAGAAGAACAGAAACGTACAATTTTGGTGTTCCTCTGAAGTTTCTCATCCAATTTTTTCGTAATCGGACAGCGGAATGGAGTCCTATTATATGTACATATTTGGGATAAATTTGGTTATGTATATTTATAATATAGCTACGATATAACGCGCGCACTGATTGGTCCAAACGTATGTTCTATTACACCGATAAAGTAATGGTTCTCCCCCACTATATCATAAAAGCATTAGAGCACAACTTTCCATGACTTTATCGGCAAATAGAGCACTTGTGATGTTGGGAGAGACACTCGAAACGTTTTAAAATCACGAGCCGCATTGCGCCGATAAAGTCATAGAAAGTTGTGCTCTAATTCTGAAATGAATTCGCCCGCATGCCGAATGAATTCCATTCGCGACTCGTGCGATATCGTCGATTGACGATGCATTTTTCTTGAATCCCATAGCACGATTTATTATTATCATTTTAGTGGAAATGATTCGAGCTTTGAACTTTCCTTGCGTGCGGGTAACCTGTGTTTTCAATCGAATTCTGCTTTTGAACCATTGAATTCGACGTTTTATAAAATGACTTCCTGTTTTATAAAGTCACTTCCTGCATTTTGATTGGTTTAGAGGAGTGTGATTTCAGCGTAACAGTGTGATTTCATCTTCGAGAAGTGTGATTTCAAGCCGCAACAGCCAGAACTCCAAGACAGTTTTCTACCAGCAGACTTACAGGTCATTATCCAAAGCGTTTTTGAGGAAAAATCCTAGTGAATGACGTAATCCCCGTAATCCGGGGGGGGGGGGGGGGGGGGGGGGCAAGATCCAGGGCTCTGGGGGAATCGATTTATGAAAGTTCGTTACGTTCTTGACCTACCACGCATGCTCACAAATCGGATTCCCCCAGAGCCCTAAATCTTGCCACTGGCCAAAAGATGACGGGCTCTGGGTACTAGATTGCTATAGGATTCTATAGGATTATTCAAAGCTTCAGGAGGCAACATTCCGCTAAGAAAATAGCACGAAAAAAGCGTTATCGCACGAGTCGCGCAAAAAAGAGATATCATACGATCTAAATCTAAATGTTACTGTGCAAAAACTCCTATTGGATATATGGCACAGGGGGTCAGCGTAGGAACATTAGTAGTAATGACTAGTTGCTCTCGATTCTACATGTTACATTCAAGTTCCATTTATAACTTACGCCGGTTAACGAATGTAAGTTCACGACGTAAACTGAAGTAACACAACTCGAATGTAATATACAATAGTCCCTGCTTACGCAGTAAAGAAGTGGCAAAGTATTAGTATCACAATACACACAGGTGGTAGGAAGTGCTAGCGTTTCGCAATAAGTTGACCAATTTCAAATCTGCACGGAAACTGTCTTGTTTAATCCCCATAATCCCAGTTATCGTTTCTTTTTTCACTCAGTGGCAAAGCTAGCCTATATAAGCCCGCATTCTAACCCCGATCTTGCGCTACGCATTTTGAAGACTTTGCTTTGGGTTGGATTCGCCGTAGGTATAAGCCAATCAGGTCCTTGCCTTGTTGCGCCTAGTGCAGCCGACTGGCTTTCTGTCGCGACGGAAACCCAGTTGTCTGCGAGAGAGAAGGACACCTGATAAAAATAGTTGAAGGCCCATTACCAACCGAGAGCCTTTGCGCCCGTTTTCTTTTGTTTTCAAATTGATCCATTGTTTTTCGGGGGCTCTGATTGGCTAAGAGTCCGCAAAAGCTCTCGGTTGGTGATGGGCCTTTAAGAGCGAATGCACACAAAAATCGAGCAATGGGCGGCCAGAGCTCAAAATTGTTTTACCCTCATTTTAAGTTTGTAGCAAGATTTTAGTGAGATTAAGACCGTTATAGGGTTTTTTTCGCAGTCCGGGGGAATTTTTTCGATTTTTTCGAGATTTACGTTTTCGCCCGTCTGAGGCCAGTTATTTAAGCGAAATTCAAGGGCCCACAAATTGCCTCGCGTAGTTTTTATAACGATATTTGCAGTGGATTTAGCACTTAATTTTCGATCAGCAGATAATAAACAATTGATCAGTGGTGAATTTCCGGATTAAGATCATATTTATGTCCTCGATTAACACCATTCTTTCGAAGCCACTTGACAACACAGTATTTTACTGGCTAAAGTAAATGCCGAATTTAGGTACGGGGCCATTCTTCAAATCAGCCCAAATTCAAGAATTAGAACAAGGAGAGGTAGTATTTTAAGAATATATAAACATTTCTTTGGCTTTTTCCTTGAGCGCCCTAAAACTGAAGGACGAATTCGGTAGATTTTACGCTTATAGGGTGTTATTTGACCCGCCGACCTGTGCGTATCAAGTTGCCGGGAGTGAAATCAAACTAGAAAACAGCCTCTATTTCCCAGTTAATAGAATTAAGATTGTGAGACTTACGTTTTGGTGGAGTTATTTCAAGGGATCCAGTGTGGTCTTTGCAGCAAAACAATCGGTTTCGGCGTGGTATTAAAATAGGGAACTCCTGAACGCGGTGCGCGGTAGGCATGTCCTCCCAGTCCAAAGTAAATAACAACATAACTGCTTGAACTTTAGTTCAGCTAGTTCAGTTCAAGGATAAATCCTTGTAGAGAAATATCAGCACTCTAATGGAAACAGACGAACATCTATAGATCTTGCTCGGTTGTGTAGGATGTCAGGGACGACGTGAGAATTCACAATGGTTTGGAACAGAATTCATGATTCTCGTGTACTGATTTCTCAAATCACCACACTTCAGGCCTTATCCTTACAAATGTTCGCATCCTCAAATTAATGTACTGTATGTGGTCGATAACTGCTCATGTGCCTGCAGTAAAAACTGAAGAGTGCTTGCTGCTCATAGTTAGCAAAATCATCTGTGCTTGAATCTCGCCTGTCGCCTATGCTCGCACTAATAAACCATACCCCTTGTGTGTATTACTGGCGTGACAGGCACGTGCGTGGCGTCTACACAAATCCATGCACGTAACACAATTATTAATTATTATCTTTTCATGAAACGCTCAGAATTCCTGTGCTCCTTCAAACCCCATAATAATGGGAAAGGCGCGGGAATTTGAAGGAAATTCAGGTGGAATTGGGGGGGGGGGGAAGAGGGGGCTGCTCGATCAATTCATTCATTCATTCATTGGGATTATTTTTATTGCCTGGGTGTGGTGGGGTGGGGGGGTGGGGGGGGGGGGGTGGCGGTTGGAGGATCGCTCTCTATTATTGGGAAAGCGATCATTTTCGGAAGTCTAGTCTACTCAACTTCCTACGTTAAATTGCGCGAAGTCTCCAGTCACTGCAGGTCAAAAGAAATAACTGTTATCGAGGTATTCGAGGGCTCAGGCGGAAGCCCCTATATAGGGACCGACCTAAAGCTGGTTATATATATTCCCCTATATTCCCCTAGTGCTCGCGGGAACTTTCGATTTTACTCACCCCTAATATAAAAGGTACCAAAACGGCGTCGCTTTGATAAAAGGTAAAAACAAGACGTATTTTTTAAGAGAATATCCAGTTTCTCGACCCCTTACCCTTCGTTATACCTATTTTAGAGCAGAAAAGGTACCCCTTTCTTATACCAAAGCCGAGAAAAGGTACCCCTTTGACTTTGAATCGGCTTTGTGTGTGTGTGTGTGTGTGTGTTTTTTTAAAGAAACAGGATTGCTCCCGCGTTGCGCGGTTGAAAAACCGGTGAAATACACGCCCTTCTTTATTCCAAAATTGCAATTTTCCCTACCCTTCTTTATGACCCAGTCCAGCCTGAAAATCCTACCCATTTCGGGCCGTTTAGTCCAATATAGGGAATACCCCCCCCCCCCCCATCTTTGCGCGCCCAGGGTCCTCTCACCTCCCCCGAGGGGAAAGAGGAAATAGGAAGTACCCCCAGCCCTATCCTCGCGCGCCCCCACCTCCCCCCAGGGGAAACATGAAATAGGGAGTACCCCCCTCCCCAGCCCCATCCTCGCGCGCGCCAGGGTCCTCCCCTCACCTCCCACCTTTTCCTCTTTCCCCTGGGGGAGGCAAGGAGGACCTTGGCGCGCGAGGACTATGCCCCAGCCCATGGCCACTAACAGAGGTACCCTGGAAAAAAGGAAGTTTTTCGAATTTTACACCCTAAAAGGTACAGCGAGCGCCCCCGCCCCAAAAATAGCGGAGTCACCTCGGAGGGAATCGAAAACGGTATGAAGAAGAAAATCGTGGTATTTTCTTGGGGGGTTCATGAATTAGGGACGGACCATTTGATACTTGATGGGGAGGGTGGCTAATTCCCCAAAAAAAATTCGAGCAAGCCTCTGACCTAGAAAAAAGTATCGCGCAAGCAAAGGTGTTGGTGAAAAAAAATCGAGCAAGCTCTACCATTTTTTTTAGGGAAGCTAGTCCAGTACTCAGTCGCAGTCCAGTACTGATTCACCAAGAAGGGCATTTAGATAAGAAAGAGCTAAATCCGCTAACCGAACGTTAGTAGTGAACATGTAGGAAATCTATGACCAAAACTTGAACTGATCCTGTTGCTAAGCATGCTAATTTCTCTAACCATAAAAAAAAAAAAATCAGGAAAAAAATATCGAGCACAGCCACGTACTAGGTAAAAAAAAACCGAACAGCAAAACTGGACGCGAAAAAAACATCGAGCAAAAAAAATTAGCCACTCCCCCCCCCCCCCCCCCCCCCCCCCCCCCCCCCCCCCCCATCAAATATCAAATGGTCCGTCCCTTAGCTACGCTGAACCGGAGGATGTATTTGATGAATATCAAAATAAAAGGCTAGAATTAAAATCAATTGTCAATACATTTTATTACACCGAGGTTTTTTTAGAGTAGAAACTGTTCATTTTCTGGCCGGTTGTGTTTTAGGGATACAGCGACACACGAGGAACAAATCACATTGACACGTGACTAGTCACGCAACCACATGAAATAACAATACCAGTACCGGTAGCTGTATTTCAATCTTTCCCACTATACAGGACAGCAAGGCTTGCCAGCCGAAACGATCCCGTTGCTACGCATATTTGCAAAACATCAAGAGAAAGTGGTTCATACATGCGCCTTTTCATTCGAATTTGGATGCAAACAACATATTTCGGGAATGTTTTAATGTATGCGGCCCGGGCTCATGTCTACCGCGTTCACAAAGGGAGTTCTCTATTTACCACGCCGAAACCGATTATTTTGCTGCAAAGACCACTGGATCCCTTGAAATGACTCCACCAAAACGTAAGTTTCAAAATCTTAATTCTATAACTGGGAAATAGAGGCTGTTTTCTAGTTTGATTTCACTCCCGGCAACTTGATACGCACAGGTCGGCGGGTCAAATAACCCGCTATTAGCGTGAAATCTACCGAATTCGTCCTTCAGTTTTAGGGCGCTCAAGGAAAAAGCCAAAGAAATGTTTATATATTCTTAAAATACTACCTCTCCTTGTTCTAATTCTTGAATTTGGGCTGATTTGAAGAATGGCCCCGTACCTAAATTCGGCATTTACTTTAGCCAGTAAAATACTGTGTTGTCAAGTGGCTTCGAAAGAATGGTGTTAATCGAGGACATAAATATGATCTTAATCCGGAAATTCACCACTGATCAATTGTTTATTATCTGCTGATCGAAAATTAAGTGCTAAATCCACTGCAAATATCGTTATAAAAACTACGCGAGGCAATTTGTGGGCCCCTTGAATTTCGCTTAAATAACTGGCCTCAGACGGGCGAAAACGTAAATCTCGAAAAAATCGAAAAACACCCCCCGGACTGCGAAAAAAACCCTATAACGGTCTTAATCTCACTAAAATCTTGCTACAAACTTAAAATGAGGATAAAACAATTTTGAGCTCTGGCCGCATTTTCCCGAATTTGCTCGATTTTTGTGTGCATTCGCTCTTAAGATGGTTTGACTGGCGAAACAACGGTTTTAGTCATAACGTTTTTTTTTTTTGGGGGGGGGGGGGGGAGGGGGGTCTTACTTGGTCAGTGAAAAACCATTTTGTGGAAATCACCAGTTTCTTTCCGAAAACGTTATATACCTTACTACAGATGAGGTCAAAGCGTGTCATGAACAAAAAAAGGACATTTGTTTTATAAAGCAACAAGATAATTTTCTCACGATGAAATCCAAGCACCGGGCGCATTTCATTCACGATTTTAGCAGCATGCGCGCGCAATGACGCCCACA
Source organism: Scolanthus callimorphus (assembly GCA_033964015.1). Taxonomy (NCBI): domain Eukaryota; kingdom Metazoa; phylum Cnidaria; class Anthozoa; order Actiniaria; family Edwardsiidae; genus Scolanthus; species Scolanthus callimorphus. The sequence goes on from CM066915.1 coordinate 23,595,508, forward strand.
CG